>CM032881.1:13226183-13826183 GCA_019176425.1 Megalops atlanticus
AATTGTTTCTGCTCTCTTACAGGTGCCTGCTTTAGATTAAATGCTGATGCATCAGAGGGGTGGCTTGTGCGTGCATGGTGGGGATAATTCACTTTGCATGGATTTCTGCCCTCTATATGCACTGGAGCAAAGTCCTGACTTCAACACCACTGAGTGCAAGCAATGAGATATTACTGTTTGCTTTCTGTGGGTAGAAATACTGAGCATATTACTTACTTTGGGCAAAAATGAAGAAAAACATTCTTGGGTCCTCTCTCAAGGCTATTAATATCTGTCCATTTAATTATAGTAATTGTGATCCTTAGTCATAATAATAATAAAAAAAAAAAAAAAAAAAAATAATAATAATAATAATGTAGTCATAGCAGAAGCAGCAGTAGCAGCAGTAGAGACCAACAAGAGAATGTACTGTTTCATTATGCAGTAACAGTTAAAATGGTAAAATAGACTGTAAGTAACAGACAACACCAGTGATAGCCCACACATTCTCATTATACACTAAAGTGGTACGATGCTTTTTCCATGCTTTATCAAAAAATCAAAACCGTCATTAAAAATCATTAAAAAGTTACATTTATAAACTAAAGCATTTAATGTAGCATCTTTAATTTTCAGATATGGTTAAATTCATGATAGAATCTGCTGTGTCCCAAGAAAAATATGTTCCATGGAAACAAGAAAAAGAAATGATGTCTGAGATTATATAGGGTGCTGTTTAATGTTAAGATAATGCCAGTTACCCGTGATCATCTTATTTATGCAGGATTACATAAAATCTCATAAATGAATAAGTAGGATAAGGCTTTACATAGTGTTAAATGACATGACTGTACATGTACATAATGTATATAAATAGGGCCACTTATGACTCCACACTAGGGAGTGTGCAATTCATGTTTAACATGTATTTAACCAACATTGTTAGTAAAATTAGTCAAAACAACAAGAAAACAAAGAATAGTAGAGAATAAATCAGTCATTAGTGCTGGATCCTTTGAAAAAAGATCTGTCTAGCGCTGTTTAATGGTTGTTACTACTTCACTGGCCTTTTGGTCCCTAGTGGTAAAACAATGTTACTTCAGAAGCAACTCAGTAAGAGAAGGAGGGACACTATGGCTTATTATTCTTCAAGTCATAGCCATAAATTCAGTTTTTAGTGTCATGGACCCCAATCAGCTGGTCAAGTCTTAAAGGGTGTTTTCTTTGAGACCAAATGTTTTGAGCACTAGTTTTATGTAGCTCTTAAAATGCACACTCCACCACAGAAAATTCTGCACTGCAAATGAATACCCTATGTAATCATATGTTGTAATACTGACTCATCACTAATTTCCTAATTGCAGTTTTGATGTAAATTCATTCACTGGAAAATTTCTGTTTTATCTATGCATTTAATCTATATGGTATAATTTATTATGGATGGTCATCTGTATACTGAAATATCCATTATCTCCTATTTTAACTAGAGACCTTTTACATTTTACAAGGTTTTTAACTGGATTTATTTAGTACATAATAAAAAGTAAACATATCAGTTCACATTTCAGTATATCATGAGTTTCTAGAACTTGCTAAAATGAATATTAATTAACATTTATCCAACCCAATTTACTTCTAAAAACCTATGTCTGTGTCATTACAGGAAAGTAGTTCATATTTTATTACAGTAAATATGTACTGTGACCTCATTGTGAAATGAGGTCACAGTACATATTTTGAAACACAGTACATATTTTGAAACCTCATTGTGAAACTGTGCTGGAGACAATAAATGCATTATAGCTCATCTGAATATGAATATTCCTTGAGCCATATCATTCTACAAAAGCCTTTGTCTCATTAATATTGGTGTAAATCTATTATGAAATTCTTGGCCTGTTGCTGAAAATAAGAAGATAACTATCTCATTGCCTACCCTTTAATATGAAATCAAACTGTTAGTACAATTGGACAGCTGTCATTAATATTATTAGTAGTAATAGTAGTAGTGGTAGTATTTCAAACAGAATCTGTCAATTTACTAATTACTATTTTATGTGGATTGTCTTATGTTTTTTCACCATTTTTTTCAGGCGTGCATACATTTGAAAGTCGGGGTTACTGATGAAAAGTCTTCCTTGGTTGAAATGTACTGCAATCGTAGCTCTGGTCCTCCCATGCATTTTGCCATCATGTAGTCCTACTTAACCGGTGAAGAAGTGTTACAGAAGGTAATTGCAGCTGTGGTCTTGTCAGGGGGTTATACGCTTGTATGTTTCGTATTCAGGAGCGATCCAGCCCAACAAGGGGAACCCTGACAGCGTACTGCGCACCGGCACAGACAGGCCCTTTCCTCATTCACCAATCAGGCAGGATTATATTAACTGTACTCCAGTCAGATGTTGACAAGAACATATTTCTCCTGTTTGCTAATGGGACAATAAGACAGTAGATTTACATTTGGCTGCTGCAGGAGTCAGGAAATGCACATTAATCAGCTCGGATTACTAATGCCATGCTGTTCTGAGGGGATAATACACAGGCCTTGGGCATGTGAGTATTCAAACCTACCGTAGAAATACACATTTCAGAATGCATAAACCCAATATTAGCATCTCATTTAGTACTGATTATTTAACTAGTTGTAATGCAGAAGGTACTCAGAAGTCCTCCTGCTCTGAAGTATTGCTATTACTAATAGCCATGGAATTATATTGACAACATATTCATAGGCAAGCATTTGTTCATCTTACTATCACTGTTTTCATACATTAATTTACAAAGCAGGTTATAAAATACCAAATACATAAATTACATTGATGGTGAGTGAGCATTTATTGCTGTGGATTTAAAATGGCAAAGAAAATTACAAAGATGTAAATAGCTTTATTTTACCACCAGTTATCTTTTTTTTTTCCTCTGTTGTCTGTGTTTTCTAAAACATGTTCCTGATTGCCCATTATGACTTTTTAATATATATGTCATTTAAATATGTGAAATAAAATGTTTACATTTCCTAAAGATAATCATCTAAGTACAAGCATGTAACAAAAATATGAAAAACTGCCCTGGCCTGTTACAATCTACATGTCACATGGTACTGAGGGAGGAAAAAAGGGTAGCTGTAAAAAAGAATTATCATTTTATGCCCTTTTCATTTCACAAAAAGCAGACATTTTAAGTCATGCTTACTTACTTATATTATATGCCACCTCCAAAACCATATAGCCCTTCCCTGATTATGCATACACCATTTGCAAATTCATAAAGTTTTTGTGAATTACAAAGTCATTTTCAACTAAAAATTCTGCTTCATTATGTGCAGCATTACTACTTCATAACATCAAGAGTTCATAGGTTAAACGCAGTACAGTGCATTAATAGCCTGTTAGAATTTTTTTCTGACTCATTGTGTCCACCTACACAAATACACAAAATAATTTTGTTAGAATCTGTCTGTTTTCCTTGGATATCGTTAAGATGTGGACAGTTTTATAACTCTCTTTTTCTTAAAGATATATTTTCACTTTTTATTTTGCACTTCTCTGGAAACACTTTACCAAATGTTGGGGGATTATCCAGTTCCTCCAACTCAGGCCTGTCTTTCTTTCTTTATGATTTTTTTTCATAAGCAGGGGCATGAACTTGGATGGGCCCTACGTTCCCCCCGTGAAAGCTGAATCTGGAACAGGCTGTCACAATGGCCCGGATTATCTCCCCTTGTTCTGGACCTCAAATTCAACAACCAAGCCGTGCAAGTTACCAGTAGCGGAGTATGATAACAGGATCATGTTCAGTTGGAAAAACAAGTGTCCTAACTTTTCTCATGTCACTTTCTCTCCCAGCCCCATTGCAGCCAGAGAAAGGGCCTGTATAGATGTATGTAAGGCTCATTTAAAAGGCACCCCTTTGAACTGGATTCATGGGCTATTTGCATAAGCAGATTTGGGGCGAGGAGAATGGACGGATACTGCATCTGGTCATTAATATGCCAGCTAATTCAGCACATTGTAAGCCTATTGAGGCCTCACTAAAGACTCAAATTCAAGGACAGTTATCCCATTGCCATTGTTTAGGTCTGAACCGGCCTGAACAGTTGTTACAAATTACATACTTAATTGATTTCAAATATGCTATAAACCGCACAATAGGGGGAAACACAACACAGGCGACTGACAGATCTGGCAGTAAAACTGTGTGTTGACAAAATGTACGTATATTTAGTCTAACAATTATATAATATAATATAATGAATATATAATATAACAAGCAAAAGAAAGGAATCTGAACCAAAATGATCTATAATCAATATGGCAGATTACAATTTGTCAGAGAATAGCAAACAAATCTTTTTTTTCCTAATGTGTATTTCTAAGAAATGTGAACATGAACATTCATAATCAACATAAATCCTATACGTGGATGATATATATTTTTCAATGATTTATTTTGTTTTCATTCATGCATTGGGAATATTTAATCATCAACATTAATTTAAACAATTATCTTACATGCATACATATTAAAAAGAAAAAATATGTACTTACAAACTTTTTTCCCCAGGTCAAGTAAAGGAGGATCCAAACAGAAAGAAAGAAAAAAAGGACAATTAATGTTTACATTCATAATCATTAATTGCAGCAGCAACAACAACAGCAACAGCAATGAAAGTAAATAGCATATTTTGCTTCTTGCAGCAAAACTGATACTTTTTTCCCTGTAAAGGTCGAACAATATTAGCTTTTCTATTACATTTACAATATGAACTATTCATTAGAAGTTTGTTTATCTACAACCCGACTTCCACTTCAGTCATCGCACTGGCAATATTTAACATGGTGCTTTTCAACATATCTGTGACTGCCTCTGAGAGTTCTGCCATCTTTTCTCTCTTGTTAATTCTTTACAGACTTAAAAGGAGGAGGGGGAATCTGAAACACTGTAAACAGCGTTTAATGTACGTGATCAAGAGGGTCCAATATGAGGCAGTCGATTTTGTGTTAAAAATGCCCAGCGAGTTGTAATCACATTTGGTTTTTCTTCTGCGGGTCTATGAACAGGTGGAGGGTGAGAGTTGTCACAGGGTTGCTCTGCTGTCCCTTTGAGCTGTCGGGCCCCCAATCCACAACAGCCATTGTCAGAAGGCCCATCAAGCTATTTGTGCGAAGGGCAGCGTATTCTTTCCCTCTCAATCTACAACCCAGAGAGAAGACATCAAAGCAGGAAGAGCCGTGCTTTGTGGAGTTCGTTCCCTGACTCTCAACATGTGGTTTCGGGGGTCTGAACATCGGCACCTTTTAACCTATTCTGTTCAGATTAGGCATTGGCTTCAATTGAGCATTAGGGAAACTATAGTAACCAATAATCTGCTTGTTGCTGAATAGAAACTATGTATCTTGTCACACAGGAGCTGTCGGAACATCACGATCCCAGACAAGTTCCTTTGCAGGATCTTGGCCGCCTTGACAGGGGCCCAGTCCTTTTCACGTTGTTACAAAGTGCCACCCCTCCTCCCCATTGCCCCCTCCCCCCCACCCTGCTTCACAGCGCCACTGCTCGTAATGGTAAATTATATTTAACAAATAGAACATTGTTTTCCGCAGGACACAGGCATTTAATTATCTCACACAAATGTTTTCATCAAGCCTGCAACTGAGAGTGAGAAAATGTGACAAAAATGAATTACTAAAAAAAAAAAAAAAAAAAAAACCTTGTCAACAGGATCACTAAGGGAAGTATCCTAGAGGAAAGAAAAATCCCAATTTGTTTATTTATTTCCTGCTTCAGCATGTGCTTGTATGGACTGACCACAGAGAAGGGAACTGCAAGCTGCTGCCAAGTTGCTTAACAGTTCTGGTTTCATTAAGAGGTGCAAACAGAGCTCCATGATGCCCGATCGCTCAGCCAGTCAGTCAGATGCTGGCTTCGCCCTAAGCCTAGCAGGAAATAAAGGCTCCAGACACCGCTGACTTATTAAAACCAGGCTCCTGGAACAACTGTCACTCGCCATGTTCTGAGCAACTGCTCCCCAAATCCCCGTCGTGGTAAACCGTCAAAGATTCTACTCATTATCTCACTTTCATTATATCAAACACGCTGCCTTTAAAAACAACAAAGTCCTGGATTATATGCTTTCCTCAATCAAAGCTTTTATTTACCATGTGAAACCAGACACACCACACTTGCTAAAATAAGATAATCACGGCTGAAAAACGTCAATTTTTTTCGTTCCTGAGGATCACTTACTTGCATGCACAGTGTGTAATTTATTCTTTTAAAGTGAGCAGACACCACTCATGAATGACAATATCTGAACCAGTGTTGCTCACGTTTTACCATTCTCTATGCAACACATTACAGATGAGTGCTTAATGACCATATCCCAAGATTATCTGTGTTTTTTTTTCCCCAAGTAATTTAGATGGCACATCATTAACAGGGGGAAATGAACCTTGCATTGCCGTCATGTATAGGGGAATAAATGTTCTGTGATGGGAAATATCTGCAATGTTTTAAGACTGTAATGTATGCTGTTCTAATATATATCATCACACTTATGCAACTAATACTAATACAATATAAAATATACTTAATGTTATATCAGTTTGGTAATTTAAATAGACATCAAATACAAATGCCATTGAAATTACACTTTGCCGGTGTACAAGGCATTTTACTAAACTGCAGTATATGAAATTAATAAGACAAACAGCCATGCAGAAATATTTTACACATCCAGATCCAGATCTGAATCAGAACATAAGGGTGGATTGAATTTTTGATTTTCCGCTGGGTGGAATGCTAAGGCACTGTATCTCCCTGTCCAAGCGAAGCTTATCTTTGCTCTCTGAATATACAGAAACAGTCTGTGAGGTATGTGCTGCGCTACATGGAGTACTTTAATAGTGACCCTGCACAAACTGGCAACTGCCAACCGTCTGCTTCTGTCAGCTTGGCATATTTGGCCGTTTAGTGGGTGCTTGTGAAGATCAAACGGGTTAAGATTGCCCCTCTTAAACAGCAGGGAAAAGGACATCAAAAAGGTGTAAATTTCATTTCCCCAGTTTTGATTAAGTCAAGCATGAAAAGAAATGTAATACTCTCAAGTGGCAAGGGTTTACACTATTGATGTTGTTACTTCTGCATCAGGAGGCCCAATCAGTCGGCAGGGAGCTGAACAAACTCGCCGAGAGTTTTAGGGGAGGCCAGATGGAGGGGCTTTGCCGTGTATGAAAAGACAGCTTAGCGCTCGCCTCTTCAATCCCACTCAATACCCACTGTGTGAAATCCTGGCCCTGGCTACACCCTCCCTTTCAAAGCTGGTGGCTACCACCATATGGGCTTGTTTAAAAACTCCCATAGGCCAAACACAAAGACCAGAATAACACAGTTTTCATATCAAGTATTATTTAAAGTACCACCCCCCCTTCCCTATATAATCAGGGACTCTGGACGCCATAATGGTTTGCATTGTTTCTTACTGGTGAATGATCTTCTACAAGCTGACCTTCCACAAATGATTAATGATTTATGTATTTTTTCCATGGAAAGCATTGGAAGTTTTTCAACACAATCAGTGGAATATGGACACACAACAGCTTCTTTAATGGGCAGCAAAAGAAAAACTTATGTTTCATTGTAAACGTGAGATTACACATTTCCTTCTTTCATTTTTGGAATTAGTCAATTCAAATATTTAAAGGAAATTAAATTCCCTTGCTTTGATCACAAAATAACTTTACACATTCTTACCATTTTTTACATGGAGACCATTTCAAAAACTCCAATACAACCCCTTAAATGTATGCCCTTACCACTATACAGTGGGTAGCAGAATAGAGTGGCTTTTGTAAAGACTTAATAGAATCTTTAACGGTTCCAACAATCCACTCCCATTGAGCTGCATTAAGTAGATATTATAGTGGGACAATAACCTAAATAGCTCAACATCAACCTCATTAGGCATGCAGGCAGGCCCTGAACCATTTTATGGTGGAGTCCATTGTGGAGGCTCACCCCAGGTGAGCATTAAATTGCAAATGATACTCTGAAAGGCAGAGAGGAGAGAGAGAGAATGGAGCAGCTACAGAGAGAATTGTCTAAGGACACAAGCAAGTGAAAGGCAGTAAAGAAACTGTTCTGCCCGTAAAAAATCTAATACATCACGGCTTTAGGAGACTGAATTCCACACTTTCCCGGTGTTTCATCTGTGAGCAATGCCCAGCGCTGCCATGTAGAGAGCACTCTCGGTCTAATGATGGACCACATCCATGCCGTTCAGTCGGCCAGCAGAATCTCTTTCTCACAGCATTCCGGGGGAAAATGAATAGAACAACAGAAAATAAGGAGGAGGAGGACAGAAAAAGAAGTTATATACTCTGCAGCCCATCTCTACCACCTGAAACTTTCCAGAGGGGTCTATTTCTCAGAGAATCGATAGCGGTAGCCTCATCTAACAATTTCAGCCTTATGGGCTCTCAGATCAACATGTTAATAAAGCGGTCTCTGAAGAATTGTTTGTAACTGCAAAGTGTTTCTGTGAGTGACATTAAGATGCTGAGAGACTGGAAATGTATTCCCAGCCAGAACCCCTCTCTGTCACCTTAGCGGATGAGTAACTGTGCCTTTGCATATTCCTTGTCATAAACGGCAGAAGTGAGAGGGCCCTGAGGACTGCACTGGCTCTGCTTGCCTTGCGAGTGGAGTAAATTAAAACACGGATTAGGCCAGGCATGATTGGGGATGACAAGCAGGGCAGTTGTAGCCACATCAAGTGCACTTTCTGTCCGTATGGCTCCACAAAGCAAACCTAGTGGAGACCACCTAATAAGAGAAACTAAGCCCCATATTTTTAGTTTTCAAGCTCCACCCACCAAAATTCTGACACCACAGCCCCCCCTTTCCCCCCACACACAGAAACAGAAGTGTTTTAGGAACTTAACCACAAAATGACTGTCTTTAGTTGCTTAATGCAGAGAGATTTATCCCCCTCAGTCTGCATTGTCTTCATGTGTATGCTCACATGCTGTGAAAATCTTCAGAACCAAAACAAAAATTATGACTGAAGAGAAAAAACACTTCACAAAGAAGGCAATGATATTTAATCCCTTTGTTGCTTGCAGAAATAATCTATCACTCTAATCTTGTGCATAGTGTAGCATGGTATATACCTGCCTAAAGGCTGAAAAGAGGTGTGTGTGTGTTTTGAAATAATAATTACCTCACAATTACAATCTAATTACACAGAATAATGGTTTGGATACCTCCGTCACATCTGCAGGAAAGAGCTGTGCTGCCTGGCTACAGTAATTAGCATGGATCCTCTGTCGCGTTGCAGAGAGTGTTAATATTTGAAAGCGCACTTCAGTCGCCACACTCCCGTGGATAAATAACCTCGGGCGAGCAGATAAAAATATCAAAACAACTGTGACTGAGCTTAAAAGGAAATGTGTGACGATACACAGTGAGCAGGAGGCAGAAGCGAGGATGCTGGGAAATCCAGAGTCTCTCAGAACATTTGGAGAGCGCGTGTCTGCACTGTTTGTTTAGAACTCTGCAGCGGTTCTGTTTGTTTTCTCAGAGGTTCACGTCAACAATGGCAAGCTACACTGACAGAAGCTGGAAATGATGACAGCCTACCACTACACTGAAAATCATGCCATGTTTTAGCCACATACCATGCCACATATAAAAAATGATTATAAAATAATTATATTAACCACTTAATCTAGCAATGTAGCATAATATTTAAATATATTGTTTTAGAATATGGAAAATAATGCCTTCTGCTCAGATTAGGATCTGTTACCACATGCGTAACCATGTTTGCCATTACTAACAAATAATTGCCATTACCATCATGTGCAAAGAATAAATTGTGCACTAATTTGAAACATGTCAAACATGTCCAATTTGTTTGTAGTAATCAAGGGCAAAGATTTTTGTGGTACATGTTGGAGTTTATTACTGTTACAGTTGTAAAACAAGAAGTCCTTGAAAAAGTAGAAGATAAACTTACATCTGAGACACTGCATCTCAGCCAGGAGCATACTACTGATACATGCCAATTGCCTATCACGGATGAACAATGACTTTGCACTGCCTCATATGAAAAATAAACAGGTCTGTTGGTCCAGAACACTCCTTACTGATGGTACCCCTGGGCAGAAACAAGGGAGTGATGTGTATCATCTGTTCTCTGTGAGCTGGGCCATTGTGTGTCTTATCAGCTGGGTGTCCTAATTAAAGCCACATTCATTTCCTGTGGAGCAACCATCTCTCATCACCTGGACTGGCCTGCGTTAAGCTCCCAAGAACATGGAGGAACGCTCAGGGCAGCAATGCAGCCCTCAGATAAGAGACAACATTGGGAGAAAAACAGGACTTACCCCCTTTGTTTGGCAGCAGTATTTGGAAGATGCGCAAGTTGCGGGCCAATTATATCCATGACATCGAACGAAGAATGAAGTTCACAGAAGAAAGAGAAGGGTGGGATTGGAGAGGAAGAAATGAAAAAAAAACAGAGATAAGCAAGGCCACTATTATGCCACCACTGCCATTTTACACAAAAGTGTTATTGGCATGTATTTTCACCATCCAGCGGTTATACTGTCAGCAATACCTCCCTGTTTTGGGAGCTGTCTGAGTGATTAGGTTTAACTCATAATTCCATTTGCCAGAAGACAGGGGGCATACCGTGTCTTTGGCATCCATTAGATATTAAACTATTTAAAAGCTTATTTCTTTTTGCATTTCCAAGCTCTCTTGAAAATCACCTACGATTCTTTTAAGTCTAAAAAAGGAAATGAGTTCCAAGTAAATCTCATTTCAGATTTAGATTTTAGTTCAAATGTCACTGGCACCATATTACAAAGGTACCTCAAAACCAACCCTGTAGATGTAAGTGACAGTTCTGACACTAAATACCAGACCCTCTAAACTGCAACATTAAAAACAAATTCCTGGCGCTCACTAGCATGATCTCATTGGGCAGCCAGCAAATTAAGGTAAGGGTATTGGTAGGGACTGGGCAACAAACTGTGAAAAACTTGTGGAACTGAGCCCCAATGGCAATACAGGTGACAGAGTGTCATTCAGCTTTCATCATGTAAATGAGAAACATAACTGTTATTTCAAAATATTATTCAGAATCTCAAATACAGCTTTGCAAGGTTGAATTTCACCTGTAAATGGTCTGCTTCATAAACACCAGGTGTTCCACTAACCTGCTGTAGCAACATAGAGGACTAATAAGAAAAAGGAGGGTGCAGATCCATCCAATCAGCACAGAGGTACAGTGCAAAAGTTTACACTCCCAGGATGAGAGGAGTTGTATACTAGAGGAGCATGAGGATGAAAGGCAGACTTAAGCTGGGTGCATAGATTTACATCCACAGAGGGGATTAGAGCCACCTACTTCCAGCTTAGGACAGACTTTTTGAAGTTTGGGATGGGAGAGGAGCGATCCCTTTGCCAGAGTCCTGTTTGATTCTGGCGGGAGTCTGCGTTTAATCCCCTTTCCCGTTCTCACCTTCTGCCTGATCCACTGCGGCCTCTTATCCAATCGGCCGGGATCATTATCCACCCTGGCTGAGGGGGTTTCCTTCATTAATTTCTCTAAGAAGATTACAGAGTGCTTGTTTGTTGTTGTTTAAGGATCTGATTTCCCTAAGCCTTTTGTTTTTTCAACTGGTTTACACTTTAAAGACCTCGATTGAATTTCGGTGACGAGGGATCGACTTGACCCACCATCAGGCCTTGGAAAAAGAAATGAGGTAACAGAGGAGTTAAGGAAACCCAGAATGATTGGAGGGAATTGTTCAAGTTCATTTGTTTTAGGTCTGCACTGCAATGCTGAAGACCTACAACAAGTGAAGCAGAGCCCTTCTCCAGAGTGCTGCACCGACTGCGGCCTCACTGGTTTCATAAATGTGTGAGACAAGGGACACCAGCTTGTCCTGGGCCCAACGGATAGTCACAGTGTGCCAACAGTGTAATACAGGCAAAACACTGCCTTTCAGTGAGAATATCTGTCTTTCTGCTTGCAACCCATTGTCGATTATGAACAATAAGCTACTAAAGTGATGCAGTCAGCTGGCTGAGTCCATCTTGGCTTCCTCTTGAAACAATAGTTGTTTCTCAAATAAAACCTGGATGTGAATCGTTTTGATGATCGTTGTAATGCTTTGGCTGCTCTGCTGTGTGAAGTCTTATTAATGAGGATCCCATCCTTGTCCAGAATCCAGCAGCCCATGCCAAACAATTCATCTTTATGCACCTCTCACACTTCATTATCAACTATTAACTGCAGAATGTAATCAATCTAGCCTTCCAATAAATGCAAATCAGTGAAAGAATGATCAAGACAGATTACAAATATCTACAGCATATTATTATACAGTGTGCTTGTATTATATTGAGTAGAATACAGACACAGTGTACATCTAGCAAAGGAAGGAGAGAAGAATGAGTAGTACATTCTATTTATTTGTATCTAAATGTCTACATACGTAAAGCACATAAAGCACTATTTCCTACTGCTATTCAATGCAGCTGGTTAATCGAACTGAATTTGAAAAAGTTGTGGGTTTGAATTCCAGGCAGGGCACTGCAGTCCAGGGAGGGCATCTAGACACAGTATTTAACCTGAGCAGATTCGGTAAACTTTACACTGTATAAATAGAGGTGTTTTTAAAACGTAAGCCTTGTATGTTGCCTTGGATACAGACATCAAAGCAAGTACTGTTTTGTATTTGCCAATAGCTAATAGGTCACTGAGTCCAACTGACAAAAGTGCAATTTGAAATGTGATATTATTTGTGATGTGATATATGATATGTGCTTTTTGATAAAATATGTACTGCTGTGTTTATGGACTCATTCATTGAGGGACTAATGCAATATATGATTTAAAGTCAGCAGTGCTGGACCTGTGGCTGGGGTGTTGGAATGGGTTGAGATTAAGGTATACTGAAGCTAAACTGAAGCACACAGTTCTTTGGCATTTTATACTCACAGTGACGAAGTCCTTAAAGCAGAGTGCAGAGGAGAAAACACAACAGGTGAGATAACACAGCAAAAGACATGTGTCTACCACACTAAAGTGCGGGACAGTGGGTTTATTTGTGAGTACTGAATGAACGTTTGCTCTTCTATAGTAGAAACTACCAAGTTATGTAACAAAATAAAACGAAGTTTATTGACTTGAGGAGGTTTATGCAACCTAAAACACACCTCAGGTCCTCTTCCATGAGGTACAAGCAAAATGTTCCTCCTTCAAGTTTTTAGAGGTTCTCTATTAGAATACACAATATAATTATGAATCATAATCTTTCATACATAGTATGAGAGCTTCACTAGTCTTAATAATTCTATTCTGAACTGCATCTGATTCTCAAAATCTATGATTATATGCGTGCCATAGGATTTCAGTTGATGAACTAGACCAATTTCAGTTGATCAGCCAACAAACAAGCAGAAAAAGCTGTGAAACTCTTTGCATGTGGCATGTTAGCCAGGCTGACCACTAGTCCTGAGTGTGAGAGAGGCATAGTGCAGACAAGCTTAAGTTCAGGGCACAGCCAACCACACCTCTCCCACTTACCACATGCTATTGACTGTAATTTGGATGAGCTGTCAATCATTCACAGATGTCGTTCTGTTGAGACGATTGAGGAATCTAATATGAGACCCTCTCTGTCACCCGGATGGAAGAAGGCTGAGCAGTGTGCCTTCTGACCCTGTGGTAATGCCCCTCTAATACAATCAGGCACAGTGCTTTCATGCCTGCCTGCTTTCCGGGCCATATTACTCTCTGAGCCAATCCTGAAGAGTCATTACCATAGCTGTCTTACACATCTACCTCCCACTCAGTGCCCCGGTGTCAGTTTGCCGCACCTGACTCTGACTCTTACACTACAGGGCAAGATTTAAACATTCGCTGACCAACTCAGTGACTGGTGTTTTACTACAAAGTCAAGTATCAAAGAAACTCTAATTAGCTCTTTTCACACTGAGATGAGTACAGGCCAGATACCCGTTTGGAGCTAATCCAGTTAGCGACTGGGCTCTTCCAGCCGGGTATCTTTGCTTTCACACTAAATTTTCACAGCAGGGAGTGAGCTTCAGCTGCAGCTAAAGAGCAAGTGATATACACACATGTGTGAAGAGGTTATAAACAAGGACACATGACTTGATTGGCAATTGCTATGATAGTGGATTTTATTCCTGCACACCACTTGGTCTGGGGCCTGAGATGAAAAATACACAGCACAGATTTGATCAGCTAACAATAAAGGTACACTTAGCTAAAACACATCAATTTAATTAGTGATCTATATCTGGCTGCTCAGATAATGTCAATATATAGTCCCTATTACATTGGTAAATATAGCTATCCAGTAAGGTACAAGTTTACTGATTTTGTCAGATATATTTTCTCAGCTGAAATATTTATGGCTAATACCATCAGTTTGACAACACATTTATGTCCTTAGATGGGTTATGATCCTATAACCATTGCTTATTTTAATACATTCTGAGGGGTAAAAAAATGCTAAACATCACCTTTTAGCATACACTTAGAATGTAGAGGGGGCCATAAAGGCAGGGTGAGACTCCCTGAGAGAATTACATTTGTTTTTGTTTATTTAATTATTTCTTCTGGCTCTGCAGAACTGTATATTAAAGTCTATGTTGAACGTACACAGTGGTGGACTATTATTGATTTCCAAATACAGCACTGCCTTCTAAAATGTTTAAAGCATGCAGTTCACTAAGATGAGTGTTTCAAGAGCACTGATATTTGTAATATTCCCCATAAATAAGATGTATTCATTAACAGCCATTTATCTGGAGGATTTACCTACAGCGGATTTAATAAGGGAAGCTTAGCACTCGGCTCCCTCGACAAGGCAGCAATATTTGGAAATGTCATCCTTGGAGAAGGCTGCTGAAATCACTGCTTTGTGATGTTCGAGCTTAGTGCTGATACGCAAGGGCACCCTCCCACGAGGGAACCTAGAGAGGAGACAGACTGCAGACTATGAAGCCAGGAGCCCTCTATCTGTGCCAAGCCATTCATACAATTAATCTGACAAAGCAAAATGTAATTGATTGATAAGGGCACAACGGCTTGAACTAACCTTCCCGGTTACATTTGTCTTTCAATCTCGACAGCTGCGGCAGATGCCATCAATCCCATCAGTGGCAACCCCTCTTATCTGGCACAGGATCAAAATGTAGGCCTTTTGAGCATCATCATTATCAATCGGAGAGGACTGCACGTGAAAGGGTGTTGCTAATAGGACTTCTTTTGGATACGGCATCTTAAACCAGATTGGGCAAGCAGGGAAAGGCCTATCTTTAAGGTCAAGCCAGAATTCCTTTTTTGTGTTCATCCTCTCAGAAATAACATTTGGCTGGGGGAATCTTCACAATGCTCTTGTTATTCCCACAATTGTCAACACACACACACACACACACACACACACACACACACACATAGAATGCAGACCCTAGTATCCTATTCCAGACACAAAAAATAAAGTATGCAGCTTCACTGGAATAAATACATCATTGTGTAACCTGCAATGATGTCAATGGTCCAGAATTTATGTGAAAACAGGAAATAAGGTCTAGCTCCCTTCTGTGATGTACAATTACAGAGCCTGTTTTAGTGCACCTCCCCAACAGCAGAGCATAATCTGGTTACAGAAAGAACAGGGAGGTGACGTCAAAACATACCCCAGGAGAAACAACAGTAGTTCCTCCAGTATCATTGATTTTGAGTATCATCAGACCAGAAGAAGATGTCCTACACACTGTGTTTCCTTTTTAGTGACCTTCTTTGTGCTCACTGCCAAGGAGAGGAAGTGTTAAACAGCAACAAAATCACACACGTGTGTCCAGTCTTCTTTCCCTGCAACTGGCCTAATGAAACAGCCTGATTCTACATCTGTAAATATCTCTGCGCATTGCAGACAGCCTGCTGTAAGTGTTTATGGCCAACTGCATGCTGGGGATTACTGCTGATACTCTAATGGCCAGAGGGAGTGCAAGGATTTGGCTGACCTCCACCTCAGATTTTCAGAATAGTGGTAAAACAATATTCACTCTCAATTATTGCCTGCATGCTTTAAAGACAAGGTATTTTCTTTTAATGTGCATGTGCATTTCCCTATGTGTTTATATATTGCATGCGTGTCACAACTATACATATTAGGATTTATGTGCACATGTATGCATCTTCAGCAAGTTCCTGTTAGTCTGTCTACATCTGTGTATGTGTTTTACTGTGCCTGCATCTGTGTGTGTGTGTCTGTGTGTGTGTGTGTGTGTGTGTGTGTGTGTGCGCGTGTGTGTGTGTGTGTGTGTGTATCTGTATCCATGAGCTTTTCTGTGCACGTCTGCATTTATGTACGTGTGTTTGTGTTTGCATACTCGCAGGCACTAGGCGGTTGGCCTCCTGGTGCTGTTGGTATTGGGGCACAGATTACCCCACTGAACCCTGCCCAGGCTGATGCAGAGGGCCCCCTGGAGCCACGGCGGGGAGTGGGGCCCTCATGGAGCGGGGCCTAATCCAATCAAATCACGTGTGCTGTGAAGACGCGGAGGGCGGCCGCTGCACCGGCGCGAGTCAGCTGCTGGAGAGGCCCTTCAGGCGACGGCACAGACTCCCTGACGGCTTCACCCTACTGATCCTGCAAATTTGGTAAACTTCATGGAAATTTAATAAGTGCCGCTGCTCTGTGTTCGCCTGCAGAGCCTCGGTCTGGTGCTGGGAGGCACATATGCGATGATTTACAACCCGCCGCTCTCTCTCTTTTTTGGGGAAGTCCCAGTTACTGTTGCTAAAGCATCAACAGAGGCAGCAGAGAGCCGGGGGCAGCAGCTTAAGCCAATATATACTGTGTACATCCTAAAGGTAAATAATATCTGGAGGTAGTCAGCATGTTTTATTTTCCTTCTTCTCTCCTTCAAAGGGTGCTTCACCGCGACTGTCAGGCGACAAAATGCTTTGAGTTAAAAGAGCAGCTCTTCTTGCCTTAAATCTCTTCCTTCTTCTCCCTGTCTCTTCCTTTCCTTGACTGGCCTTTGCTTGCAGCGCCAAACATTATTTAATCCTGTGGCAAACAGACTGCTCGCCTGCCAGGGAGATACACCCACTAAAACCTCTTAATGGAGGATAACAATGGCCACCAGGCATGTACCTGCAAATAAAACAAACACATAAAGGCTTCCATCATGGAAAAAGTAAACAACAAACCTGGCATTAAAATGGCTGAAATAGCTTAACAGTCCTGACTTGATATATACATATAGAAAGAGTAATTCATAGCAATACTCTGGAACTAAGAAATACTTAGAAATAATTTAGAAGCATTCTGGGTGAGTAGAGACTGGCAGGGTCGGTAAGGGGGGTGGGTGGCGTTATGTTATGTGCACAGAGCTGTCTGTCCACAGGGGGGCAACAGGCTAATTAACAGCACATGGGGTAATGGGGTAGAAGACGGAGGGGGTGGACAACAGTTGAAAGTGAAACTTAGGTAGAAGGGTCAATAAACAGTGGAACCGTGGGGTGGGGGCAGGAGGAGAGGAAAACCCTGATCCTTTGTTCCAGGGGCACCAGGGTGTCCTGAGGTCCACTGAGCTCAATGCCACCTGACAAGGATCGGTGCTACACAACCTGTTTTACCATTCATTCATAAATGTGTTTACAGTAAATAATCTTAGAAGAATTAGAGATCATTAAATTTCTGAACTCCTCTGAATTCACCCACTACACATAACAATTGTTATTTAAAATGTTCTATTAATGCTTATTAAACAACTTCCTTATTGTTCCAAAACAGAGGTGAACAGGGGAAGATACCTCTTGGTTGGAGGAGATACAAGATTATGGTATTAACTTGAGAAGAACTCTAGTGAAGAAATTAGCCATTATCCATACTTCTGCATATTGTTGTCCTATGGTTCTGCTGAGACTGTTTAGCAGGTAAGTATTGAATGATTTCTTGATGCTGCTTTTGTTGCCTTGAGGCAGAGACTACATTTTAGGGGGGCAGGCACAAGAGGAGAGGAATTCTGGGAGCATGGGGGTGTTTGGCTTTGTAATTTCATCCTTGAAATTCGTGATTACAAACAAGACAACTTTTTTAATTTGCTCTTTTGTCTGGATTTCCCCAGCTGACAGGCTAGAGCGTGAGCGAGGCCTTTTAATCAATCACCTAGATAATCAAATGTCACTGGCTATCTGCTCCATGTAATTACTTTTGCAATTAAAAATCAATCTCCAGTCACCCTGTCTAATTAGAGGGATGGGCAGATTTTCATCTAGATTGATTTTATAATAAATATTGACTTGAAATGCCATAATACCATCATATTCTTTCATTTTCATTGTGCGTTTTGGAAAAAAAAAGAAACCAAACATCCACAAACATCCGACAGATCGTGCAGAGGGATTGAAGACATGTGAAGGGATGCTGCAGCACAGGTTCAGAGGAAGTGGCCCTGCACCCTTTCTCCTGCTAATGACAGCACTCACCTGTCCTCTGTATGAGGGACTAATAACCTGAGTGATGGCTCACATTCATTAAAAAAGCATTTGTTGAAAACACAACCTCATATAAAGAGGCAGAATAACTGATGGTGGACTCTCTGCTGGAATAGAAAACAAATTCATACAAGTCCTAATAATGATACGGGAGGACAGGAAAGAACATTGCCTTTTAACACAATATTGACAGCCTAACGCGTGTTATCTGGAGAATCTAACATCGTTCTTGCTGTGTGTTACATCCTAGCCCTATACATCATGATGGCTGGGAAGCCCGATGACAGAGAAATAAATAAATTAAACTAAATAAGAGATGGGATGTTCATGACTCTCTCGTGCTCTTAAAGGGATTGTTACTGCCAACAGACAGCTGTGTCCATTTAGACAACATCATAATGACATGTCTGCCTACACTCGGGGCCTGGCGTGTTGCGGTGGAGTAGATTTCAGCGTTATTCTGTTATCCCCATTGTGTCTTTCTGTCTCCTTCAGTCTTCAGGAGGGCTGCTGCTACTGACACTGCTCTAATGAACACATGTAATGAAGGGAGTGTAACCCACACCCACTCTGGTCCCCTGAGAGAGTGGAACTGCTCCAGATTCTGGCACAGAAACCCACACTGGACCCCTGGGAGAGTGGAAGTGCTCCACATTGTGCCACAGAAACCCACACTGGACCCCTGGGAGAGTGGAAGTGCTCCACATTGTGTCACAGAAACCCACACTGGACCCCTGGGAGAGTGGAAGTGCTCCACATTGTGTCACAGAAACCCACACTGGACCCCTGGGAGAGTGGAAGTGTCCGGTATACTCTCACAAAGACCCATATTGAGGCATTTACTTACTTAAATAGTATTTATGGGAATAAAACTTGGTAAAATTGAGTTCAATGTTTTTGTTCCTCAAAACTAACAGACAAACCTGAACAGCTCTAAACAGGTTGTGAAAACAAGTCAGACATACAGAATAATTACTGAAGAGACAGGAACTCATACCGTGCCAGAGAAGGGGTGTGGGGTGTGGGGTGTGGGGTGGGGGGACAAAGATTGTGTGTGGCGTTCTGTTCACGCCTCCTGATTGGCGGGGGCCTCCCACTGATCACTTGTAGGATAGTGCTGCACTCGACATTTCCCTGTGCGCAGAGTAATAAGGGCAGCACTTATCGCATGTTGCCTAGAGCCAGTTGCAAAGGAAATGAGAAAAGTCCAATGAAGCTGAGAAGTGATTAATCATCATAGAGTGGGACCTGTCAAATCGGAGGGGTCTTTTCAAATGATAATACTGCCCAGCACAATTTAGACTGATAGAATTTTGATTTCTTTTCACCTCTGGGGAAAAAAAATGTATAAATAAATAAATATTGTCCTTATCAAGTTTAAGTGTCTCGATCAATACAATTCCTCTCTCTTGTTTCAGTCCACCCCCCCACCTTTATGTTGCTGAGTGAGTGCTGTTATCATGCAGTTTATTTTTTGCATGTGTTCAAAATGCGTTCAAATAGCAAGGACAGAATAATAGAACAATTTGATGAGCATCAACAAAACATATATTCGATATAAATGAACAAAAATAGTTAGCGGTTTTTTATGCATTTATATTTGCTGGGCAGTATTGCAATTCTGATTGTGTAGCCTAAGGACCTGTTTGTTTGAATGATAATATACATTCTTTTCACAAGAGTAAATTGACTTTGAATTGAATACTGGGGTAATCTATAAAGACGCTTGCTATTTAGAAACAGTGCAACTCAAACAGTATTCAACCATGTTCAAGTATTTGCTGTAGATGCATTAGAGCTTGGAGGCTGGCTAAAGAAAAAAAACAATGGAAAACATTGAACTAGGGGAAAATGAGCTGGATGCTTGCACTGCGCTCCACTCTCTTAGTAGGAATATACAAGAGTCAGCTTTGGTACAAAGCCAAGAACAATCCAATTGTTTATAGTACCAACTTTAGCATGACATCACACAGACATTTTAAAAGTAAAGTAGATGAAGACTTTCTATCACTCTTAAAAACATCCAGCTTTCCAGCTTGGAATTCTTTGCACACATCAACAAACCACTGACAAACCCCACACTGACTATGACAGTCTGTCAATGAAGAGTATTGCAAGATCACCCTTGTGGAGTCAATAAGTTAACTACAGACAGCAGGGAACCCCAGACAGAGTGTTAATTTGAGGCAGGCAGTTAGAATACAGAATTAACAGAGGCTTCATAAACTTCTAATTTGTGTTTTAAGTACTCTCCACATGAGCAAGGTTTGACTTTTGTAAAATATCCTTAGGTGAAGTAAATACAGAGGAGAGTAGAATGTGGGAGGGAAGCAAATACAGTTACGAAAAAGCACTGTTGCCATGGTCAGTGCGGTCTCTCTGTCACCCAGTTCACGAAACTCTCCAGTCGGCTGTTGTTTGGCTCAACATCTCTCTGAGGCTGCCCGGTCAGATGTCTGCCCCGAGACTATGTGTTTTCATACCCTCTTTTAAAAGCATGTTTCCAAGTTGGGGTATTTGCAGATAGGGTGTCAGGTACAAACACGTGTCATGACTTTACAGAGTCCGCCATGATAGCAGAAGTGGGGCAAGCAAACATTGCAGGCGGCCTGTGAAAGAGAAGATGAAAGAAAAACAGCTGCCCCAGTGAGGCTGGGTCCTTATCAGCTGACCAAACCTTCAGGAGGCTCAGCAAGCACGAGTGGCTCATGCTGGTGGCAGGTTCAAAGCCTCTCTATCTCTCTGTCTTGCTCTCTTTCTCCCTTTCCTTTTCACTCTCTCTCCCTCTCTCTCCCTTCATCCCTTTGTTTCTTGATAAGGCAATCAAAACTCTGTCTATCCATTGGACTGTTTAGATGAACATGACACCACTTGCCCTCCCAACCTGTAACGCTGGAGCAGTATTTTGGGAAAACCCCCATGGTAGGTTTTATCCTCTCTGAATGAAGAGAGAGTGGCCCAGTGCAGGCTCCAGGCCAGGCTCCCAGACTGAGCTAGGAGGCCTATGGCCTACCTCCCCGCAGGAGCAGGCAGGTGCAGGACACATGTACACTTGTAAATAGAGTTCAGAGAAACAGCACTCTCTGCTCCACTACATACACAGGGTTGTGTTTCAAGTTTATGTTGAGGACAACAGCAGGGTCAGGGACATCTTTTTCCATCTGTGTAAAGGAAAACACCCCATACCCCACTAAAATAAACACACAGAGGTCACAACCACTAAAACATAGTCATATCACACCTGCATGAACACCCCCCAAACACACAAAAATAACTGTACTACACACATACATACACAGACACAAACACTATAAATATGCATGAGTAAGGTATAATTGTTATACTATACAAACATTCTATATGCCTAATAACTGAACAGTGTCCTTACTGACATGACCTGTAACCTTATTATTGACCTGACTTCTCATAATCCCTTCTTCAGAGGCAAAGTAGTTGGTTACAGAGCACAAATTTCCTTTTTGTTGGTATCACATATAGTCAGTGGGCCCCTATTTATAGTTGGCGTAGAAAAGTTGCTCTGACTCTCCTACTGTAATTGTGACCTTCCCAGAAACAGTCATGTTTCTAAAGAAAATCCAATGAGTTAAGCTGTACAAACTGCAGCCAAGCATTCACAGGTACACAGATATGGCTTCTTCACACACACACACACACACACACACACACACACACACACACATGAGACCCACGCAGAACTTGAGAGAAATACCATGGCACGCAATTTATTTTTTTGCAAAACGGCATCCCTGGGTCATTTACTAAACAATTAGGCGATTCAAGTGACAGATTAAAGCTAGATTGGAAGTGACTGCAAAAACGGGATAATGTTTCTCTAATCAGTTTGGTCTAAGAATGCAGATTGTGAAATTTTCCAGCTACTTCCTTATGAAAACGCATTTCACTTCTGATTAGGCCTGATTACCTTTTTGGAGGCGAGGGTCGGGTCCTGTCTGAGGAGCTGGTGCAGGGCAGTGGTGTTCCCGAGCGCCGCGAAGCGGAGCCACTCGCGCTCCAAAGGATCAAGCTGCAGCCGCTGGAACAGGGACTGGGGACAGGATCAGACAGCAGAGAGACGATTAAACGGGAGGGACGGGATCGCAGAACAAGGAGACGATTAAACAGAAGGGATGAGATCTGAGAGGGCGGAGACGATTAAACAGAAGGATGAGATCTGAGAGGGCGGAGACGATTAAACAGGATTGGGGAGTGATGAGTGGATCAAACAAGAGGGAGAAGATCAGTCAGCGAGGAGAAGACTGAACACAACGCGGACAGGATCGGACAGCGGTAGAAAGGATCTAGTGGGAGTGGAGAGAATCAACCAGAAAGGAAAGGAAGTGGAGGTGATTGTGCATAGTAGAGATAAGATTGGATATAAGCTGAGATCATCAAATAGGAATGAAAGGATAGGACAGCAGCAGAGACGATCGACATGATGATGTAAGATAGGGACAAGATCGAACAGCAGGGAAAGGATCACATAGGGCAGAGAGGGTTGGAGAACAGTAGAGGGGCACGGAAAGTGGAGATTGGATCATGTAGGAATGGAGGGGATTTGAGAAGGTTGTGTGATGGTGGATGAGGGGGAGTTGGCTGGGGGGCAGGAAGAGGGGAGTAAAGGAAACATGAAGGAGATGAGGGAATTATTATCCATGAATATGAGAC
Organism: Megalops atlanticus; assembly: GCA_019176425.1. Taxonomy (NCBI): domain Eukaryota; kingdom Metazoa; phylum Chordata; class Actinopteri; order Elopiformes; family Megalopidae; genus Megalops; species Megalops atlanticus. The sequence continues at coordinate 13,249,405 of CM032881.1, forward strand.
AAGATGGAGACTATCCATTACTGATTCGTGATGAATGAAGAGGATGCTGAATTTACGTCTGGTACAAACTTTCCAATAAAACCATTCCTTTGTTATGCCATGTAATGGATTTGAGAAACAGCATTACAAAAGGTTAAACGCAGAACAGATGTAAGGGATAAAATACAACATGATCAAAGCTCAGGTTTTCGAGACAGATACGCCTGCAAATGATGATGAATGGGTCCCGGCAGAATTGTAAGCAGCGCACCAATGTAACGATGTGCGAGTGAGGGACTGGCCAGGGCGAGGGAAGCCGGGGCCAGGGAGGGAAAACAAATGTCCAACTTCATCGGGATGATCCTCCACAGAAGTCAGAGCGATTAGGTCCTACAGCCAAATCAAAGTTGGGACAATATGTTTCACAAACAGCTCAAGGGATCACCTTTGCGATCTTTTGGTGTGCCCATGTTTTTTTTAAGTTTGTCTCTATCCCAGGCTCACACGAGTAATGGGATGAAATCATCACAGTGCACATTTTTGCCTTTATCTTTGAAAGATACATTATCCCTGTGCTGGACTTCATGGAAAATCAACACAAATGCATTATGGTGATCTGGCATAAAATTGAATAAAATCAGCAGAGAAAATTTATCTTTCCAAGGAAATGCTGTTTAAGGCTTTCCTCTTGCATGCCTCATGCAAAAGCGCTCCACTGAGTTCAACAATATTTCAGCCCAAAATGTTGCAGACCCACAAAAAATGTCAGGTGTACACTACACCAAAGAAATCTGGAGTATCTCAGTACTGGTAGAATTTGATGGCAATGCATTTCAAATATAATTATCATTCCTATCATTCATCTCTGCCATTATGTTTATTATTATGTATTGGAAATCATCATTAAAAACATCAATTTAAAACAGAGGAACTCTAATAAAGAAGTAATACAACTCTATGTATACACATATACATAAGACATACTGTGTATAAAGTAGAGAAGTACCTAAAGTACCTATTTTAGTCATGATTCTTTGTCCTGTGACCATTCCTCAATGTCACACTTTGAAGGAAAACAGACAGAAGTACACATGTTTGCACACTAACTAAGTGAACTGTGACCAGAAACACTTCAGGAGCGGGGGTACAAGGGGGCCATTGTTGAGCCTGACAGCAGGGGTGGATGGGGGGGGGTCTGTGATAATTTGATCTGAGCTCCGTTAATAAATCACTGCGCCATTACTCTCAGTTTAGTATCTGTTTATGCTCCTACAAATTGAAACCCCACTGGTGGAGAGCTGCAGCATGGCGCTTAGCGGAGTAACGCTCCAGCCCCGACGATTAGTTCAAGGTGGGGAAGGTTTGGCCATCCGTCCCAAATCCAAAGCTCCTTTTCCATGTTTTGTCTCTCCCTGCTGAGGCAAAGAGGCACCGACATATGTAAGCAATAAACCCAAAGGCTGGTGTCTACTACAGGCTGAAAGGAAAGGAATGCAGAACAAAACTATAAAATAATAATGGCCATAGAAGCTGGGGGGGGAGGTGGTGCACAAAGCCCAGTACATCTGCAGGAGAGGAGCGGGTAGAGGGCTTGGGGAATCCTGCAGCCATGCCCTTCCCTGACCCCCAGACGCACTGTTAAAGGCAAGGCGTACCGAGCTGCGGAAACTGGCGAGAGATCAAAAGATTGACGGATGAAGGGCAAAGTTCTGTTTGACCTGTGCGCTAAGCTTTAGCCAAGCTTCTTAAAGCGAGACAGGGGAACGGATCATTGTCAAGAAGGGCCTGCTTTCCTGTACGTGAGGCAATCAAAGGGAATAAATAAAAGAAAACCATGTGGCTAATTCAGTCAGATACCAACAATACAGAGTGGATCTCATACAAAGGAAAAAAAAGTATACTTGTGTAGAGTCAGCTTCTGATTTGGCCTACTTTTATTTTAAGATAATAAATCACCACATCAAGTTTAATACTGTTTTTGATAATTTCCAAAAATAACTATAATCAGTACAAATACCTGACAATAAAAAGGCTCAGTCCTATTACCTTCTTTAAACATTTCCTTTTAAAAGCCACAGCTATCTGTATCAGCATGAAATATGAGTCCTGATCAAAAGGCCAGTTCAGTGTGTGCCATTGGAAATAAATGTGAATAATCAAAGGAATTCATATATTATAGATAAAACCTCTGTACCTCAACTATGTGTCTGCTCCACGCTATGAGAACAATGAGACGGCTACGCAAACACTACCCGAAAAAAGCAGTCCAGAATGGAAAACTATGAAATGTCCAACTGATCTCCTCTGAGGAAACAGTCATATCCCACAATGCAACAGGACAGGAAATGCCCACTGAGAGGGTAGGGTTCTCCCCTGGACCCCATTAGGAGAGCCGTGAAATTAATAGTGACATCATGTTGCTTGGTCAACAAACACAAGTTGATTGATGAAGACAAATGACCTGGGTGATGGCCAGTCACGGGCTTTCTCTGAGAGGGGCTGTCTCCTGCTGGCCCCTCCCCCAGCACATGAAAAGAATGCAGATCTCAACTCCAGCCAGATCCTGTATCACCACTGTCTGTTGTATCTCCACTGGTGCTCATTTCATGACTTTTTCATTCAGAATTCTAAAAGCTATATCATGCTATGCTTAAAAATGCTTTGTTGAAGAAACAATTGATAATACAGAGCTCAGTAAAAGAAAGTCCAAATCTTTCCCAGCCAAAGTTACAGTAGCTGTGGGGATGCCCTTTTTTCTAGGTCATGATGTTATTTCAGAAACATCCCTAAATATTTAATGTTGTGTGCATCAAAGGTGAGTGAGACAAATTTCAAAGAACCCCATATCAGATGATCCCTGTGGTAATGCAATATTTTCCACTTCAAATCAGAAGCAATTTCGTAACACAGTAGGATTGTACACTACCATGCAAGGTCACCTCTTCATAAGAAATCTCTTTTTAACATGGGACATTGGATAGCGTATCAAGAACTAAAAAAAAGTCAGTGCACTGTTTAGCATTCTTACAAGGCTTAAAACGGACCAAAGGCTACATTTATTCTACCAACGCATTGGTTAAAGACAAGACTGACAGTAATGAAAATTAAACACATAAACACAGAGACCCAGTCTCCAGCCAAGCAAACGCCTAACACAATTTGTCATATCATTCCTTTCCTGGTAAGTTTCAGTTTAGAGTCTTATAGGAATAGGGCTGACTTTTAACATCTTAGGACAATGTCACATATTGTTTCACTTAGGGTTTGAGAGGAATTACAGTGGGGTCCCTGTTGGTTTGGTGTGTTAGGCAGAATCTCAGAGCAGTTCAGACAATCCATTTATCTTTGGAAATGGGAATAGCCTTTATCAGTGGGAAGATAAGTCAGGAATTAGTTCATACAATAAACAAGAGGGGAATAACAACTAATAAAGTAGATAACGATCTCTACATTCAGAAACAGAGACAGGCAATGCAGCCCTGTCCTCTAAGGCAACAGAGTGGCGCAGCAAATCTGAGTTAAGCTGGAAAAATGAAGGCCATTGCTTAACAAGAAGGAAAATTGTCCCCTTGTGATCCCATTTACTTTTCTTCTAAGCTTTAAAGGCTGAGTAAAAAAAACTAATGACAACTAGGATACTGTACTGTGCCATTAGCAGCAGACATCCTCTGTTACTGAACACAGATACACACTGTGATCTCCTTCATGCTATCCCTTTAGATTCTAGAATCTAGATTTCTCTTTTAGAACAGTCCAATACAGTGGTGCATGTTCTGATATGTCAGGCACAAGGGATACTGCTGCCACTACAATTGGACAAATGGAAGGAGAAGAAGTCCATGTGTCAAACTGAATCCTGTATCCATCACGTATTGGATACATACCACAACTGTGTAGAAACATATAGGGGACACAGAGTTGTCTGAGAAAAAAATATAAGATAATAAGTGTTCTGTTGGGTATGCAACAAAATGCATGTAAAATGAAATATGTGTTTTTTATGCAACACTGCCCAAAGCTTTTTGTTGGCAGCCTCTGTCTAAATGAACAAGAGTAACAATGTCCACTAAGGGTACTGCAGTGGCACACCATCTCTGTCACTGACACCCTACCCTGCTCTTGTTGCACACACACACACACACACACACACACATTGAAGTGAGTCAGACCCCAAATCTGCGCAGCATGGACTGACCTGAGAACAGCGTGTGAGCACAGGGCCTGGCAATGGAGGGACGTGCTAATGGGAGCGGTGAGTGATGCGGTGTTGGCAGCACTAGGACATGGTGTGTACAGCACAGTGGCCGTCAAGTCTCACTGTTGGGCCACAAGGTCACACGAGGTCATGCTCTCCGTCTCTGCCCTGGGAGGAAATCCAGAGGAAACCTGCCCTACCTGTGGGCCAGCGTGACACAGCCATCCGTGGGACAACACGGCCCGCCAATGCGCTGCTTGTGCTAAACTGCATCTCCATCTGCTTTGTGGATTTGAAAACAACGTGCTGCGCTAAGTAGAACAGCAGGCAAAGACCTGGATGCCTCTCTGGGGCTAGGAGATAGAAATATGAATCCGCTGTAGGTGTGAATTTGGATTAAAAACAAAACACAAAAGCTTTGCAAGACTTTTCCTCTGGCCTCCCCTCACAGGCTAATCTGGCTTTTCAAACACTGTGACAAAACATGAGTTTTTTTCTGTGTACTGAGTTCTTTTATCAAGCACTGGGGCAATGTGAGCCATCTGAAAAAGCCCTCTACTCCTAACGCTTTCCAGCTTCATTGTTCTCCATGCTGAATTGAAGGTACATGTTAATGTTACCAAGTAATTAGAGTAAAATAATGGACAAAAATGACTTCCTCTTCATGTTTGAAGTTCTCAGGAGAAGTTTGTTGTTTCTCAAGGTGCACAATGGCTCCACATTGTCAAAAGTAATAACATTAATTAGATTTTCTGGTCAAGGAGGTTGACTATTACAACATACAATCATCAAAAATCCACTGAGGAACAAGCACATGTTCTGTTATTCATACATAGACAGGAATTCTAATTCCACACATCAAGCCCAAGTTTTACGTTACACCAGTCGAGCACATTAACTTTTCAACCCTGCCACAGCTATGAGGAAGATGCACTGATTTTGCCTTTCTGGGGAGTGGGTCAATCACGAGTAGAGCTGTTTTTGGTGCTTGGCACTAACATGAAAGAGGCTTCTCCCCCACTGAAGCGAATACACACACTGTAGGAAACGGCTGTCGTGAACAACCAGGGAACGGAGACAGAGAAACAATTTTCTGTCCACAGAAATAAAAACAACAGCACTTGAAAGAATTTCTGCCTGAGAGGCGGCAAAGGAATGGAGTCTGCTTTGTTGTGTAATGATCGTCTCCAAGCACATCGCAGGGAGATAATTTCATAAGCGTGCCACTCTCTCGTCTCAGCTGACTCCACATCACAATTACTGTACCCACACATGAGAGGCAGGTGGGAGAGAGGACTGTCTGAGGAGACTGTATTTGAATGTACAGGGAATTATGCAGAAAGGCAGTTCAGGTGGTTCTATGAGGAAATCCACACAGCTGAGAGCAGCTGAATGTATTGCTTTTGCTATGATTAACTTACCTTGTACAGAGCTCTTTTTTACTACAGACTCTTTCCAAAAAACTTTAAATTCCTCTCAGGCTCCAGTTTGATAGGCACTCAAAGTGGCAGTAGCACAGTACACTTCTGATAATTAGAATAGCCCCTTTAACCCCTTAAGAATTAATGACATACCGGTGTATGTCAAATTAAAATCCAAGTTTATTTGACATTTTTAGACCTGGTGCTAAAGTAGGTAAGCATACCAACCAAAAATGAAAAGAAAAATGTTATGATGATAAATGGGAATAAAAATATGGTTGCAATAATGAGTAGTCCTTTCAGACAGCAAGACTCATTGCTGAAACAGGCCACTGAACAGAAGCTCCCTTAAGGCACGAAGGCAAGAGTTTCACAGAGTAAAACTCAAAGACCCCAGCATGCTCTGACCGGAATGAGGAGCAGATTATGAAAGCCTTGCAGGCTATACACCAGAAGGGAGGATAAAAGCCTGTATTAATAGCTTCTAGATTTACATGCACAAGTGGATGTTTATGTTGGAATTTGCTCCCTATGTGTGAACATCAGCAATTGTAAACAGTGCCATTCAGTTCAATTTCCTTTACATCAGCGATATTGTTTTAACTTTTTCTGCAAGCCAACCGAAGTCAAAAACACTCTGGTATTATCTTTTAAGTAGTTCCACAGTTACTGCTCCCCAGGGCAGTAATCATGGGGCTACAGTGCACTTCCTTCTCTGCCTCTTTACATTACAATGACTTTTCTATAAACACAGCATACTCTGACAGTCCAACATTGCGCACAAACACTGTTCCCAGGGCACTGCCCCTCCACCCCATCCCACCCATAATACAAGGCTTCCCCGAAACAATGATGGCAGCATTCTACTGATCTCAGACCTGCTCCAAGCATGAGCTGCAGCTGCTGCTGGGAGTCATGTGACTAAGAGATGGGTGATGGTGAACATAATAGTGAGCCCACGGATTCAGAAGCCTCTGTTAGACAGACAGGGTCCAATAGGGGGTGGGGGGATGGGGGGGGGGCACACACGTGTAGCCCCCACTGCCTTTTATTGGACAGATATAAAATTAACAACAGTCAGGAGCCATAATAGAGAGCCAGGTTGGTTCCAACACAAATTTCCAGTTTGAGGTCAGCCGTATGGTCCAATAAAAGTTTACAATGCCATTTAAAGAAGAGCTGTCACTTTACAAGAAACAAACTTTCCTAATTAATCCTCAAATTAATATCCCCCGGTCTTTTAACGCACTCTTGCCTGGCTCATGCTTCTATTAAATAAAGAAGCCAAAGCCGACCTAATAGCTATTGACATAAATCAATAAAACCCTGCAGTTAAATTTTCCTCCCTGAGCTGCCTAATAAGGAGACTGTTAAAATCCACAGAGCAGCAGAAGTGACCTAGCTCTAACATTAAACTTTAAACTATACTTTTTGTTAAATGTGTTAAATATGTAACATGTCAAATGCACAATATGAACTAAGCAGGTGAGAGCCAGTGTAGTTCAGTGCAGTTGGCCACGGCTGTCTGGGGCCAACTAACAAGTTATAGCAAGCTATAATACACTGGACATGAGGCCTGAGGTGTTAACTGGCTGTTAGACACACAGCTGTCAGGGTTAGAGGAGGAACAGAACTCTCTACCACAACCAGCACCTACATGCTGAATTCTACCATGGAAATTGCTCACGTAGCACACAAAGCCAAAACGCATGTTACGATTTAAGACGTTTTCATGGATGGCATACTAGCTCCAGCAAAGAGAATAACTTCAACGCATGGCATTTGGATCATTCCTCACCATCGACTCAACATTTCGCAAAGACAGTAAAGCACAACAACTTGTCTTCGCATTGTCATATGGCGAATTCAGCTATTTGAAAAATGCCTGACTCTTTACTACATATAGGATATACCTTCTTTTTGGGCATTTGGGAACCTGTCATCACAACTAGAGCACAGTAATGGTGGCCCATTCTTTCATTAAGCGATATGAGAGTAGAAGTAAGACAGAGGTCACTGACAGGGGTTGAAAAGGAGCTATCCTGTAGAGTTGTGACAGATCCCTAAGAGGATTAGAGCATCTACAAAGAACCACGCAGCACATTAAGTCTGCCCCATGTAAACAAAGGGATTGAGCTGGTGAAAAAGCATTGCCGCCAAAAGTTCCACAGAGCCTTCTCACCCAGACCTGCGAGCGCTGCTTTCTACTCGTGGGTCCTGCCCTGATAAAATCACAGCGAGATTAGGCTCTGGTATCAGAGATTAAGCAAAGTTTTTTTTTCTCTCATTCTGAGCCTCTTTTGGGTTGTGTTCTTTAGCCTTGCCCCCCTCAGGCATGGGGATAATGCCATTAGTGGCATTTTGTTGGCAGCGGGGTCCCGTAAATGAGGGCCTGCTTTAATCAGCAGCATGCGGAGCCAGTGTCAGAGTTCCCACGTGTTTACAGGTGAAAGATGAGCAGGGAGAGAGGTGTCAGCTCCACGTTAATTAAAACTCTACAATACACAGAAGGGGCAGGCCTCCAGCACGCCAACACTCTCAGGGTAAACACCGGCAATTAAAGTGGGAGGGGGGTCAGCGCTGAGAGAGAGAGATAATTAATCGGCCTGTGATCGTGTTACCACCCAGACAGAGGGAGCGTTACATTTAACCCCCCAGCAATAGAGAGAAAATAGCCTTACGTGACCTATCACGTATTCTGAAAAAAATGAGGAACTGGCCATAATTGCAGAATCTGAATATAAGATTTCTAGACAAATGCAGAGTAGCACTTAGGACAGTTACGAGATCATGAAAAAATCTGACAACCATACAAAGCTGTTAGAAAAATATCCATGGCTATCATTTTCATCAGTGGTCTGTGCTTCATGCCTGCAGACCAAACTGAGGCATGGCCTATTAACTACAATGTGTGCACACAAAAACAACAAAAATATTTAACATAAGGTTTTAATTACGGTATAACAGCCTACAAAAGAGCACTACAGTGTATTGCTGTACTTTTTTCTGACCACTGACCTATATTACTATACTGGATAGAGGGATCATACTTTATCATGTGAGCAGGATCTCTGAGGCTCACTGCACAAGAGAATTATACCCTGATAGTAATAATGTGTAATTTGGCATTACACATTTTTGTTATCCTTCATTATAATGACAAGGATAATGTGAAACATATCAAACTATTATAAGCAGACTAATATTTGGAAAGGGTCAACATGCATATCTTTGAATTGGCAGGGTATATTTCTGAGGAATGGAGGAACGGTTGTGGATGTTGATCCAGTAAGTACAGATAACAGAAACAGCCAACATAAAACAGTATTCATTTATCCTCATCACACATCCTCATCCACTGATCCACCAATCCAGCATCACACCGTACACAAGTCTGGCAACCTCCTCCACTGGAACAGTATTTTTCATTTAAGAGATCATATCATCCACACACATCCTCTTCACCTGCTGAAATGGAATAAATGAAAGTTATTTCTTAGAGATTAGCAATTGCTCCACTTGGAAATAGAGCACCTCCTCATAGCTTGTCATGTTAGAGTAACATTTTTGTGCTGCTCTCCATGGCCACTCCTGGAGGTGGAGGGTTGGTTTTTCTACTCCTGTTTTTCACATTGAGGCACTTCGTAGGAAGCAAAATGAGCTGCCTGGGGGTCCTCAACAGACAGGATCTTTGTGCTTCTGATGCTAATGACTTGGGGGCAGAAGAATACCAGCATAGGCAAAAAAGAAATGTGGGGGGACACCCCAAGACTCCACACAACATGCAAGGAGAGGAATGGTCCTCTAAGACATGACAACAAGTGCCTCACTAGCACAAAAAAACTGCATTTTGTTGATGTGACGTAAAATATAATGCTGTGAGAATGTAAATTTGTCAAGTTTTTGAAGCACTGTCACATCTAAGTGACACATGTGCTCTCATACATACTTAAACAGAGCTTATATAAACCATAGCATGTTCTCACCACACTGCACATTGACACATGCATGTTAATTTGTGGAATTCTCTAACCTGGAACAGTGAATTAATGTTATTAATGAAATTTTTATACAAAACCATTCATTTGTGTTCAGACCACATTTTAATTTTACATTCTGGCCAGAATGTAACATTCTAGTGTCATGTCAATGTGTCATCATGATATTAATGCACCATGTTATGACAATGTTTGGAAAAGTCTATTTTCATTCATGAAAAGTCAGGGTGTAACATGACCAAAAATTGACAGAAATTAAAACCACTATACTGCATGAAAGTCCTATTTAAGTCAGTTCATAAGATCAACACATTGACACAAAGTGTTCACAAACAATTTTATAACAACATTACATTTTACATCATACTACGGATATGTTATTTTGGTAGATGGGTACTAATTAGCCATCGATCATTTCCAATGTTTTTAAAAGCAGAAGTAAGCAGAGTCCCCTGCCCCCTGAAGCCGCACTGGTGCTAGTACTGACAGCCTGCCACCATTTTGTAATCTGATGATTTGCATGGCTGTCAAGGAGCCGGACCAGAGGGAATAACAGAAACAAAGTGGAGAAGGACCAAACCCGATGAGCTGATCCAGAAGATGCTGAAGTAGAAGTGTGCATGACGAAACACATTCACTCAGTCATGCAGAAGCATATCTCATTTCAAGAACCATGGGTAAATGAGTGCTTGAAGAAAGTGACAGCAGCAGTTGAGTGTGGGTGGGAAAGTCTAAACCAAGGTGATTTACACAGCATTCATTTTAAATGTGTGCATCTTGATATCTGGAGAAATATCTTAAATACTTTGCTCTATGGTTATCCAGTGTTGCATACTATAAAAGCTCATGGTTACATGACAAATTCACATTGCCACTTACACTGCCCATGATTGTAAAGTGATGCTAGTGCTCACCCGGACACAAACCCAAAACATTCCCCAGAATAAAATCCTGGCACACCTCTCCCCAGTCTGAGAGTAATAGCACCCAAAGGGACAAAAAACTCATTTCTACTGCTCTGCCATTTCTCTGAATAAAAACCACCTCTAGCACCTTTTAAATTTCTATAAGACAGTCAGTGAACCCTGCATCTCTCCACATTATTCCTTGCTGGTGAGAACCAGGATGGTAGTAAACACATTTTCTGGATGATCAGGTGCAAATTTGTTATAATTGTGTGGAAATCTGTCTGTGAATTTGGAAAAAGACTTTTTGGTGGAGACTGCGGAAAGAGTGATATGAGTGTGTCTTAGAAGACTGTTCCTACACATTCTGTCAAACACACAAAATATGTGTCAGCAGACCACTGTTAACATGATATGGGTTCCCCTTCAATATGTAGATGTTATGAAAGAACTAGTCCCACACAATAGAGGACTTTTAAAATAAATTTTTCCACCCGCTTTGAGATTAAACCAGAAATATAAAATGTCAAATCTAAAATTTTACATTTACATTTTTACATTTGCTGGGTCTCAGAAGGATATGGCAATTATTCAGTTTGTCCTTCTTGTGTTTTGGGCTTTGATAAATTTTGTCGTGATAAGCAATCATTAACTGATGTATAAAGAACTACAGCAACTACAGCCAAAGAAAACACAGCATGAATCCATCCATAAAAACCATCCATGAAAGCATCCATGAAAATTAAAGGCTAACTCATACAGATATCATACATACAGATTATATTATGCTGACCAGTTACTGCATTGTGCTTTTGAGAACCATTCCATATTAGACTGCAATATAATTTTGCTTCAGAATCATTCATCGATTTCCAGGCAACTATAGGACCTCTTGTCTGGAATAACGAAGAGATCGCTCATAAAAAAGAGCAGGCATGGGAATTGGACGGCTAAGGGTGCATGTTCTTGGATAATCCAAACCTGGTGGAAGGGAAGAGAAATGTGGCACATTAGAGCCCACCGCTGTTCTAATCAGGAGTTTTTCTCTCCGGTCTGCACGACTCCAGACAACCCCCTGACCCCAAAAATAAATAACACAACTGTTCGAGATTTCAAAGAAAAGGGTTTTCCTTCGATTTGGCTCCTTGTCTGTCCCAACAATAAGTATTTCTGCTGCCAAGCAGTCAGAGCTAGGGTTGGTTTCCTTTGGGATAATTGATGTGGAGTTTCTCCTGCACCCAGCCCCAGACAGCTTTTCAAGTGGAGAGCAGGAAATCGCACCGTCAAAGGAAAACTGCGCATTCCTTTAACGCAGCTTGGGTCAGACCTTCAGAAACACTAAATTTATACCGCAGCTGTCAGAACCACTCGCATTTCCATGCCCTCCTGTTGCTAAGATAAAGGATGTCTCCCACTGCCTCGGCAACCCGCACTCCTTTCAAACTCCAGCTAGGTTCTGACAAAACAAGTTGCTGTCACCCCAAATCGAGCAAATGAGCCTGCGTCCTACAGAAGGAAGATGGAAGCGGTTATTGGATATCACCAAGGGAGAAGCAAGGAATCAGTTCCCGTTTCACCCTGACCTTTACCAGTCCCGGCGCCCCCTTCCACCTCTCACCTCCAAAATCCATAGCTTACACTCTTCCCCCCTTCTAAACCTGGTCTACACACTTTTCTCTCCTTCTCTCCCTATATCAATCTATGTCACACAAGAGTGACAGTTTGTCTTTTCTGCTTCAGTCAAAAAGATTACATTCTGTTGATTAATCTCTTGCTGGTGATACATATTCACCAGCAAGAGTTTTTGTTTATGTTCAGATATATACAGGGACACACACACACTGGCAAGACACTGTAAGAGCATATAAGATGAAGTTCAGCACACCATGATGCATAATGGAATGCCATAACATACAGGTCAGGCTGTCAGTCCAAATAAAATAAGTAAATAGAACCAATTATATCAAACAATGAACTGTTCACCCTTGGTGTGTACATAAGTAATTTCTCATTACTCAAATCTATTTTTTGTTCTGTCAAACTGTAACTATTGTTTGGGCAGAAAATTTGAAGCTCATCTAATTTAACACTGAAATTGTGTGGTCCTTGAAAACATTGTTATTGTCACAATACAAGGAAGCACTTTATCACAGAATGAATATTCTGACCAGTGCTGGACATGAAACTTGGAAGGAGTAGTTGGTGACAATAAATTAAGACATGCATGGGAGGGACTCTGCAGTCCAAGTATAGAGTAGGCTATTTTATAGAGATTCCAAAATAATACAATAAAAAGGCCATTTTTAGTGTGACTGACCAGAGGGGCTGAACTAATATTTGTACTGTGGGAGAGTGTCATAGCTCTTGAAGTACTCTATCACATATCAAAGGCATTGTGAGTTAACAACCAAGTTGCTCATTCTTATCCTTCTACGTGTCATGTTGAGTATTCTTGTTAAAGATGTTGGCTGCAGCTATGATACCCAAAAAATGCTCTGGGCAGAAGGAATGTACGTGGTTGGCTTTTCCTTCTGACACCTCTGACAGTGATGCAGTAGGCATATGGAAAATCAATTGCTATTCTCTTTCTGTCCCAACTACTGGGTCCCTATCACTCTCCATGTGTCCGTGAATGGATTTCAAATATTTATGGTGGCAACACACATACTTCCTATATGCACATTGCAAAGAAGGAAGTATTTCTGCTTTGGCTGGCACAGGAGTTAAAATAAAGAATGGCATCCTTCATGTTTGAACTTCATTGAAGTTCATTCAGGGTAAACACAAGGGTGCTAACTAACAAGAATCCGTGACCCCTTGTGCCTATTGTAGCATAGAACATTGCGTCTCTATGTTTTCATGTTTTAGATGATAAAATTGTTTATGCAGACTTTCTGCAGACTTTGCCCGAACTGTTCACTGCACAAAACAGTTGGTCAAGACTGACAATTGTCAGTGATAACATTTCTTGTGTGTGTGCTTTGCCTTTCCATTCATGGCCCCAGTCTGATATCTTCTGACCTGATACACATTAGTTTGTTGTGAACACATTCCCTTCCTGTGAAATGACACACACAAAGATTGACGGAGCAGACTGACATACCGTGACCGAGGAAGTGGTGACACTTCTGACATCATCCTCCTGGCACTCCTGCTCCCCGTCACTCTGAAAGAGAACAAAAAAAAACCAATAATCAGCGCTATTATCACCAGTGACAATGTGCTGATAAATGGAGTCACGATACAGTGATTATCACATTTATTCATAGCATCCCCACAATGTGGAACTCACATTTGTTGCATTACACAAGGATAGACACTGCTGGGCACAGCACAAGTTTTCACGTCAGTGTGGATTACAGACCAGCCAATGATGTTTATAAATACTAGACAATCTGGCACTGCATATTTGGGGTGTTATTAAACTGCCATTAATCTGAAAGCAACTGCAGTTTGGTTGTGATTAATTAGAGAACATTGTATGTAGGTAGATAGATTTTATGCATGCTTCTTTTACAGATTGTATTAACCACAACAAACCTCAGTGAAAAGCATGTTGCCAGCTATAAGCATGGGGTTTCCTCCAGCAAGATCATAGGATTACTTATCATTTTATCATGAGTGACACTTTCATCTGGGATGGTTTTTATCTGGAGGACTGCAATTGTAGTGTGAGGCATCCTGATGAATCCAGTGAAGGGTACTGGTAAGTATGTGTGTATGTGCATGTATATATGCGTGTGTGTATGTGTGTGTGTGTGTGTGTGTGTGAGAGAGAGAGGGAGAGAGAGAGAGACAGAGAGAGAGAGACAGATAGAAAAACAGAGACTGTAGAGTGACAGGACATGTGTAGTTGCAGCAAGTATGTCCAGTGCTCTACAGTGAATGTCTGAGTGAAGAGTATAGTGGTGAACTCTTGAGTGTGCCCCTTAGTTCTATACAGTATGTATGTGCACACACAGCAGTGGGATAGAAACAAGTCCAGGCAGAAATAACATTCAGGCTTCTGGAAGGCATCATGTTGTAGAGCTTTTCTCTGCCTGATCCAGGGGAGAATGAGTTGTGACAGTTGTATTTCTAGCCCACTGTGACCCCCCTACTGTCCCGTAGACAGGCTCAGCAGCAAGGGGGGTAACGTGGAGAATCCATTCCAGAGCCTCTAGTGAGTCATCAAACCCGAAGAGCAGCACGTGTTCTGATTGGCCATGACACCGCCTGGCAACACTAGTCACCGCTGACTAAAACTGCCCTTAAGGTTTCAATTTCCCATCTGGGCCATTCGTCCCTCACCCCATTGCTGCCAGTACAATGATAAATATAATATGCATCATTTAAACGTAACATAATTTTACATTGGAAAGGAGACCCGAGACCCACATTTATATCTGCAGTAATAATATAAACACAGAAGACTGTCAAAAGGAATTGAATCCACAGAGTTGTCTTGGAAAGTAGCAGCACGCTGCTTTCTATAAATTACCTCAATACTCATCATCTCTCCAAGAGTAGTATTTAGAACTCTGATGAGGCACGCCGTGGCTGCACTTCAGGGAAAGGGGAGAGGAGGAAAATATAATGAACCCATTAAAATCTTAACGCACTCTAATCCAAAGGCTTTCTAAAACATTTCTTTGAGGGGAACTTAAAACAACTATCAAGAGTCCTTTCATCTTTGAAATAGCATCTCTGTTTAGAAAGCCCATTGGCACCGACAAGCATGCTACAATGAACGAAAGGTCTTATCTCAAGATGTTAATGAGGAAACGTGATTTTAAGTTTGCATTCCCCCTCTAGATCTCCAGTCTCTCGCTGTCCGACTTTTAAGGTTTGCAATTAGCATTTCTCATCATGTTATGCTTTACCAACTCGTGGGCTGAAAGCAGGGTAGAGCACGCCGTGCTATGTCACTGTAAATGGAAATGAGATTTCTTTGGGATTTATTAAGACGGTTGATAGAAGGTGGACCCTTCTTTCCCCCTTTTGCTTCAAACAAACGTATTATTATAGCTTCAGAGGGAGCCAGGCTGAAGCAGGAGAGACAAGCCAACCTGCCAGGATGCCCCCAGGGGAATGTGTGTCCAGCAACTCTAAACACCCTTCCTCCCTCTGCCATAGGTATGTATTTTAGGATAAACCCTTGGCAACATGATGGAAAAGGGCTCCCTGTTTGAAATGGAAAAAACACAGCTCTTTGTCAGGGAGCGGGGATAAATACCCAGCAGGAAAGGAAAAAAAAGGAGTTCTTACTGGTCTTTCCCTTTCAATAACACATAAGTACAGTCATACACACACTTCTAAAAGTAGAAATGTTCTGTCGCTGACGTGGAAGCTCGGAAATACTGACCAGCGAAAACAAAAACTGAAACAGAAGACAGATAAGAGAATAATGTATTGATTTCTTTTTTAAAGCTCCCTGTTCTGATACCTGCTGGACAAACCTGTGATATCAGATAATGGCAGTCAGCAAGGTTTTGTCAAGTTTTTTCCTGCAGACCATCAAATTAATGCAATTAATTTAAAGGGAACATTAATTAAGCTGCAGACTTTTGTCCCTCACTTGAAAATGTAATTTGCACATGTCTCCTTTCTTGATTTGTACCATATTTATTCCATTTTCCCACTTTCTCATAGAAGGAAATTGGAAAAAAAAGACTACCACAGGGGAAGAGAAAGGGCACCCTCAAACCACTGTGATTTGCACAGAGATGCTTGAGATATTTGAGCAATATCCTCCAACTGATACTCATCCAAACAGCACACTGTCTGTAAACATACCATGGCAGGGTCATTGCTAGTGATGGTTAACTAAGAGGGCAAGGAGAGCTCTGGAGTCTACATTTTTTTATTAGTGAGATTTGGTTATTAATCTGTCTGAAAATGATGTTGTCATCTAGTCCACTTTATTGAATTGCCTTCTCATGTACCAGTGCAATTCAGAGTACACAGAATGGAAGCATTTAACACATTGAGTAGGAATAGTACTTTTCCCAGTACTAGTACTGAACTTTTTAAAACATCTGTCTGAAAGCTTAAAATGATAATCAAAATAGAACAGAACTAAAACACAAGAAACAAAATGCCACCTGAAATAGAACAGTCCTATTGTGTGTACCCCAACTGTACTGCATTTACTATTGCTTATGTTTCATGGGGAAAATTAGTTTTCGTGTTCATTTCCTGGATAGAGGTCTTGCTGTATGAGGTGGTAGGTCTTCAGTATAGCTTTTTTGATGTTTGTATGTGTGTGTGCATTTTTTGAAGGCAGGTGCAAAGTTACTACATGCAATGGCTGGAGAAGGTTTTGCCAATTCAGTGTGCTTTTATTAAGACAGACATTGGCATGCACTGGCCAAAGAACAGCACGGGTACTGCCCTGTTCTGCCCCAAAACAGTTTTCTGCAAGAGGCATTCCAAAACAGACAAGGTTTATATTGTAATATTGTAATGAATAGCAGTGTATCAGCATAATCAGCATAAACCAGCATTGCATTTGAAACAATTATGGCTAAGTGGGTGCTGATGGTATGCGTGTCCATGTGTCCATGTGTCCATGCATGTGTGCATGTGAATGCATGAAGTACATATACAGGTATCTGTAGTATTATAAGCAGTAATGGCAAAATTTCAGTGGCTTGTAATTTTTAAACTAACAATAGCTCAATAAGTAGCTTGAGCTTACTCATAAAACACAACCAAATCTGTATAACTGTAAAGGTGCAAATCATAAATAAGGCATTGGGGATTAATATTCCAATGTGGGTATTCAGAGCAAATATTTAAGTAATTTTATATTTTGTCACTTTTAATTCCCTAAAGACACAGGGGTGTATCAAAAGTAATACCCCACTATTGTAAATCTCTGCTGGAGCACAGGTTGTTACAGGGTCACCCACAAGTCAAAGATTTGAGAACCAATAAAAATTTTACTTCATAGCTATCCAAATTGTTGTAGTTTAGAATTATGTGTATTGTATTGCCTCTAATGAACAGCATAAATTTTCAGTTTATGACTTAACATTTATGAGAGAGGGAAATTGTAAAACATATGCTTTTAGCTTTACCAGTGTTCACCACAAAGCACCTATGGTTCAGTCTGAACACCTTGTTTTCATTAAAGACTGCAGCTCTATGACACCTCTTATTTAAATGATAGGTGTGGACAGTAGAGAAATCAATCATGTCACTGACGATATTCTATAAACAATTGAATCTGATACAAAGCCAAACATGGCAATCTGTGTTTCAAACCTCCATTTCTAGCTTGCAGTGAGAGATACTCCTTATATACTCAGATCTTCAAAACAGACAAATGTGATGTGACCAGTGTTTTTCATCAAGCACAGGCTGTGGTGATATTTCCATATTTTAATTTTAAAATTGACTGTTGACATTTTACAAAATTGGCTGTTTTTAATTACATATGTAAGGAATAAGTTGTGGCATATACTCGCATATGCAGTATACGCAACTATAAAATTCTGTGAAATAGAGCCCCCTTTAATTGAACAATACATGTTTGACAACTGATATTCTGTCTTACAAGATAGATAGTGCTTATGCTTACTTACATATACTGACTGGACAAGAACAGACAAAAATACTACAAATAACAAATCTTTTGAATCATTACTACTGTCACAAGACACACTGACACACACAGACACACACATAAGTGCAAAAATGCTACTAGATTGCCTAACACAACTCATGATTATCCTTGAAAGATAACCTGTGTGATTTATCAGGTTCCATTTGGTCTTTAATAGCAGTATAATGCTGGTGCTGTTTGCTTTTTCAGTATCTTGAAATACGGCTGTTGATAGAGAAGACACTATAATTATGTCACATCTTTATGTCTCCCACTTATTGTATGTGAAGTAACAGAGGCAATAAACAATAAATGCACCTTCAAGAGATCCCTGGTCAGTTTATTGCTTACCCATCAGGAGTAGAGCCCCATAGGGCCAAGGGTAAAATGGGAGCTGAAGAACCTTCTCTTGTCGCAAGTTCAATGTCACTATCTATTCAGCCTTTTACTGCACTCCTTAAGTCTGGTTATAACCGGTCATTAGGATCCAAGAGATTCAAGCAACAGACATTCACCACAACGGTGTCCCATTTTCAGTGTGTAATGGAAGTATTGGACTTTTCCTTCAGCGAATCTAAAAACTATCGTAATTTAATATAATTATGTATTATGTATGTATAGAGGTATCCTTTAAACCAAGGCAATCCTATCTGTCTTAAAATTAATAAATGCATGAATAAAAATAAACAAATGCATTTCTGAAATAAAGTCAGGACTGTTATAATACAGTATGCTGCAACTGTCAATATTGTGATTCAAGTGAGTTGAACTTGAAAAATTCAGCAATTAAATGGGAGATGATTATGTCTTCATTTTTCAGCCAAATCTCAATCTATAATGGCCTTGGTTCATTTCACATTCACTTGCCCAAACAAACGGACAAGAAAGAAAAAAATTACGATATCTTACTAGGGCACCATGCTCCCTCTTTAAAATGTGTTATCTCTCCATATTCAGTTCTATTAATGTAACGATGAACAATATTACATAAAGGGCGTGAGAACTGACATTATGAGTGTGGGGCCAGTTCAGTGATTCGATTCTGGCAGGAGTCTGCATTCAGCCGTGTTCTGGCACTCTCATCTCTCCTTTGTACTCCCCTCCTTTGGCAGGAGTGAGCTGAGAACTGATAAGGCCTAGAAGACATAATCGCAGGCCTTCATTTCCCATTGATGGCACCACACAGTCAATCCACAAACATTTTCATATCAATATTGAGCAATTTCCCTACATTCTAATCCATCAAAGTGGGCCATTAATCCACCCTATGCTGCTCCCTTTTCAAATGCTAACAATTTTCCCCTCACAAGCTAAAACATTTGTCCTACAGCCCTGCATACAAAGACAGTGCACTGTCAGCAATGATTGATCAGAGGTTTAATATGAATGAGGAAGTAAGTGTACATCATATCAATGATGCTCTACATATGTGCCTGAAAAGATACTTATTTTCCACCTTATTTGAATGCACAAGATAATGAAACCTTTACAATAACAGCATTTGCCTTTGTTACATGTATAAAAATATTTATCATTTGGTCTCAGACTCAGCTATAAGAATGACTACAAATGCTGACAGGGTTGAATTTCAGTGCCATATTAAAGATTACGGAAGCTTTAAAAGGGTGGATTTGTGGAACAATAAAACTGTGATCAAATTAAAATCAGACACAAAATCTCCCGCTGTATATGCACTGTAAATTTCTTCCCCTAAGCATTTCTGGGATTATACAGAACAAAATATACTTTGAAAACACAGCAATACATCGCTGAAACAGCAGCTTTTGGGATGACTGTGCTACAAGAGGCGATATAACATGTTAGTGCTCCATTCATCATTTCCTGCTGATGATTTCAAACAATGACGGGGTCAAATCACTTTAAAATACCTCTGGGAAATCAACATTTGTCATTGCAAAACAAACCTGCCTCTCATGTCACAATTTTAATTCATTCCCTTCCAACAAAAAAATGTGATACAGCACTGATTTTAATTTCACCCCAATCAAAAGCTTGCGACTCCACTGTCCCTGGGTCCTCTTCTAATTCATTGCTCTAATATACCAGTTTCCTCTTTAATTCGTTGTAGTAATTTACTGCAGCTCATTATGCTTAGAGTTCAGTTTCAACATGGCAAGACATAGATTTGTCATATAAATACAGTAATACATGGGACTTGGAACTGTGTTTGATACAGAAGACAACTTTACATGTTCACAAACAATCTTTAAATTTTTATATCATAAAAAATCATTAAAAATTATATTATTATTATTAAAAAAACTGATTAGGTAAGGATTTTTCATTATTTGTTTTATGTCATTGCATTTGCTCCTACTAACAGTAGATACATGAATAAAGCACATGTCAGGATAATCACATTCTAAACGATTTCTAATTTAAGATCAATAGGTGTTATTGAAATTAATCACTTTACAATGGTGAGTGAGATTGAAATCATGGGCTCAAGGGAAAAAATCTTTAAGAAGCATTGCTTATCTTTCATTCTAATTCATAGTTTTTCTTTCTAAAGGTCTGTGCAAGGCTGTGGCAGCTATATGTATATAACTGTAATGTAAATCCTAAACATTACATTACATAGGAAGTAAGTTACAGCGTCACAACAAGCAAATTTTCAATAATGTAGCTGGTGCAGCTGTGCTTTGGTCAGTTGTTATTCACTCATAAAAACAGAGACATGCTGAATTTGACTGAGGAACTTTTTTCAAAGTCTTGAATATAGTTAAGAAGTTAGTGTGGACCAAGCTTTGTGGAATGCAGGAGTATGTCTAGAAGGGGGAGAACTGAAAACCCACTGATGAAAAGTGTTTAAAAATGTGCAGTGACTTTGTGAAAGTTCAGACAGAATAGTGCACAGTATGTAAATAGGAGTTCAATAATGAATGCTTTGCCTTTCTTTTTATTTACTTAAAACACGCGCAGTCACACACACATTGGCATTGAGGGAGACACAAATTAGAGAGCGTTTTAAAAGAAATATTCAAAAAGGAGCCTGTCTCTGGGATATCAGTTATTATTTTTGATGTTGCAATATCTGACACTTTGATGCAATCAGTGAATAGCCCCGGCATTCCGCCCTCTCCTGGGAGCAGGTTGTCAGGACTGAAAAGCCGGTGGGTAGATAATTATCAGAGATCAAACCCTGCTAGTTAGTAGGCAGGAACAGGAGGCAAATGCCAAAAACCAGCCAATGTATTGCAAGCACTTGTTCAAGGATATCCTAATTGCTATAAGTGGTTCCTTCAGGACTGGCACTTCAAAAGCAGCCTGGTGCGTGATGTCATTGCTCCTACTCTCCTGTACTCTTACAATAGGTAAATTAGCAAAGAGGGCAAACTCATCATGAAGGAGGACAATTTCCTGTTTCTGATGAACTCAGTCCCTAGCCTCCCCCTAACCCCACACACTCATACACAGACACATACATACAAAGATCAGCTGTGCATCAGTTACTCATGTTGTCTATTCATTTTTGGAAGTGAGACACTGGCTTTAGGAAGGTGATTTTATAGTACCTCTGCTTGGCATATACATCACAATAAATGTGCAGAGGAGGGTGCAACAACTTAGCTGACTAATGTGCAAAGAAAGAAACTACACAAAAACCCCAAGACTTAACTGAAAGAGAAATGTCTGTATTATTTAATGCATTATTAATTTATTTACATTCAACCATATGATTCAATGATTCATGAACCAAGAGTGCGATGCTCACACCACTTCCTGTTCCAAACATAGTGATCCTTAAAGCATTTGCTTTTGTAATAAAAGAGTGCACAATACCCAAGATCCTAGAGGACACTTTTTCCAAATGTAAAATTAGCAATCCTACAAGTTGCCTTCAGACATTGGCTATGTTAAGCATTACATGACAAAGTACACTCAACATGCAAAGGTACAACAAATGTATTATCATTTTGCAGGAATGTACTTCTTCAGCACACAGGACTGAAAAATAAATACCTGGTGCATGTTTTGCTCCGGTTTCTCACCTGAAAATTGCATGTTTTTTGTTTGTGCGGACGTGACTTCTTTGGGGTCACTGACCGATCTCATTAAATTCAGGCTGAAAGAAAGAAAACAGTATTCACGGCCCTGAGGAATCTGCAAACATTCAACGCTCATCTCTCCCTGCACCCATCACCCTTTCACCGCTGAAGAGAAGCGGCAATAAAATAATAAAATTACTTTTTTGGTTGAAAAGGATAAATGGGTTCTCCTTGAATAAAAGCACCCACTTTTAGCATAACAAAGCTTTTCATAGCGTGCTAATGGCCCTCCATCTCTGACACTGAGCAGCATTTCCACTGCTCTGCCTCTTCACAGACTGCCTTCAAAACAGCACTGTTTCATTCCATTCTTTCAGCTCACTCAGTTCAAATGCAGTAAAAAACCTTTCACACACTGACAACTAGAGAGGCAGAGGCGCTTCCAAGCACTGTGCAATTCAGGAGTGCCCTTTCTTATTTTAATTGCCTCCCTAATTGGTAATGTTTATGGGTGCTTCTTCTGCCTGGGATGAAATTCCACAAGCAGGCCATGCAATTATGCAGAGAGACACGCTGGAAAATGAGGAAAAGGTGAAAAAAGAAAAAGAAGAGGGGAAAAAATGCTGTCAGTGGAATTCATAAGAAGGGAGATAAAGACAGAGAAGGAACAGGAGCATGCAGAGGCAGGAAAGAGACTAAAAATCACAGAAGTTCAAGGAGCTGGACAAACAACTCATGGTGAGGTGAGCTGCTGGGGGGTATAAAAGGAGACCCCGCCCTTCATGTAAAGCACTGCTGGGGTAGAAATGATGTCAAGTTGCACTTATCCAGTGATAGGGGCCTCATCTTCAGCTCAGAACACCTCTTTGCTCCCTTTTGATGTTAGCCTAACATGAAGGACAGAAGGCTATCTGGTGGCTGTCAGCCTCATAACTGCTTGCACTCTCAGCCGCTCCAGATAAGGCCGTAAAGCGCGGCACTTGATGGACTTGATTAATTCCCTGGAACGAAGGTTTGTCTTCCTCAGCTCACTGAATGACTTCATTCGGGTGGATGAGGTCACCAGAGTCAAGGCAATAAAGTAGCTGATATTCACATTAAAGCCACCTTTCAAAGCTGTCAGCCCCCTTCCGACATATATATATATATATATATAAAAAAATACAAGTGTTTCTTCTTTTGGAGTGGATCATGCAATGAAAGGCAAGGGGATCCACCATCCCCCTCTCTCCTCGCCAGTGGAGAGAGTATAACTGGATGACTAATAAATTAAGCTACAACAATGTTGACCAATCACAGAATACAGCATGTCGTTGCTCGTAAATTCGGCACCAAATTTTACTTCCGCATGGAACAAAATGAAGTACACTACGGAGCCGTTTGCATGCAGCAAAACTGCATGAACACAGGATTTTCTGGTTTTCTATTTTTAAATGTAATGATTATTGAAACACTATTTTTTGAATTAAAGATAAGCATAAATAAAATAAACATGAAAACATTTTTCATTAACATTTTTGCTATAAAAAATTGAGAGGTAATGAAAGTAATTGCAAAATCATCACGATAATGGTAAATGCAGTTTAACACTTTTAAACAATTTAAATAAAATAGGTATCACTCATAATGATGTGCACCAATAAACTAGGAAATTTCATTCAACGACTCTGCAAGTGAAAACGTGAATGTATGGGAATAAATGTGTCTCATTCCTGTATTTATGGCATTATAAAATAGGATGATTTCTTGAAATGTGCAATAAATTTAGTTATGCTGAACTGCACTTGCCATCTTATTATGACAGTTGCTTTCTTTGCACAGTCCACTGAAGTCTAGTCACTTCATATAATCTGAATTCACAAATCAACTGTCGTCTGCACTTGAGCAATTCCTCGCTGATGGGCCCTTCATGGGATAAAAAAAATCACTCCTGTCTTGACAAGAGTAACGGATGGCGAGGTGAGGCCAGCCCATCCGTCGGGCCGCGTTGATACATAGCATAGTGATCTCATAAAGCAGGCCCGTCTTTTGACCTCTGTGACAGAGTGGAAACGGAGGGGCGTTTACGATCATCACCAGATTTAACAGCCAATAATGACTGGAATAACCATTTAAACCTCTTAGAATCCATGCTGCGCCGTGGGAGATGGCATGGGAGTGATATATTTAGCCTCTGTAATGACAAGGTCATCGTTTCAAAAGGGGAGGGGAGAATGAAACGCGAAAAAGAAGAAACACCCTAAACCGGACTGCATCTCTGCTGCTCCATGTCCGGAGACACAGTAGGAAAGTGGGGAAGGGACAAACAGTGAGACAGTCGGTAGGGGACAGAGTAGGACATGGGAGAAGACAGAGGTAACCACAAACAGCAGGGCAATGAAAGCACTGATTGATCAGAAAAGTCTGTATTCTGGTTGGATCAACTTACAATCACAAATGTGAACAAAGACAATGGAACAGAACTGTGGATGTCACAAAAATCTTGTATAATGGGATGGTTTGGGGTAAATAAAGTAGGCATTTCATATTTACCAGTGTTCTCTCCTCTTTGATCATACAGCTGTACAAAGGTGTAGTGCAATGGGAACGTGTGAGATGTTTCCCATAAGATTAAAGCTACATACATCATATAAATGTTGAATATATAGTGACATAAAAGTGTATTTTAAACATACTATTGTAACAGTATGTAACTATGTTGTTAATTATACACACACAAATACTAAATAGAAAAAATGAAATGCTTGCAATGCAAAAATTATTAACACTATTCCATAGCACTTTACATTACATTTTATCTCAACCTTAAAAATCTTTCTTAGCACACATATATGTATGTATGTGTGTATATATATATATATATAATTTAATAGTTAAGAAAGAATAAATATGTATATGAAAAACAAATTCTGGGAAAGTATTCTAGTGGCTGCAAAATGTACACAACATGTACCTCTACCAAACACATTATTTCAGTTTTTAGAGAATGACCCAAGAGGTCAGTAAGTATTAGAACTACCACCTCTAAAATTGAATAATAGTGATAACAGCGATAGCAGTACCTCATATAAACAGAGCAAAATTATTATACATTGTAAGGTTAAGATTATGCAGACAATTTAATTTACAATCTTTGTTTTGCTGAGTTTCACAGACATTGAACCTAAATTATTACCCATCAGCTTCCATGGACCTAGATCATAATACCAATTCATTAACTGCTGGCAACGAGTGATTCTGATTTTCAATAAACTCTCCAAACCTCATAGAGTGTTGTCATGAACAGAGCCCTATTTCATAAGTTGGCCTGAGTTCAAGCAACATATGCTCACATAATCTTTTAAAAAGCATGATCCAAGTCTAAATTTAATTATGTAATAGCACAAATGGAATTACAGTCCAGATACAGCATTGCTGAGACACACTGCATTCTTCCATCCAACTCAAATTTCATTCATTTATTTATTACAATTACTGTGGTCTCATTTCAGCACTTGTTAAATGTGTCCGGCTCCCTGTCTTCTCCAATGACAGTTGAATACGCATGTCTAGGTGTAAGACAGTGCTGTGTCTGAATGCTTTGGATGCAGCATGTATTTATACTTTCAGCACATACGAGTGTAGCTGTCCTATGGCGTATAGGATTCTGCCTGTATGCAGGTTGTCTCTTTGATTTGAGCTGATTTCAAAGGGGCCAGAGCAGCTGTGCATCTAGGTGCCTTTAGTTCATCTGAATGCAGCAGTGTCTGTTGGTGAGGCACAGAACTGCAGAGACTCATTTCTGTAGTGTCTCGATAAAAGCTGCTGAGGAAACAGATTTATGAAGTCTTTTGAAGACATGATACAGTCGCTGTTGCTATGAAATAAGAATAAAAAGATGCTAAGTTGATACATTGTGAACCATCTGGAGGAAAATTTACCAGGTCACCTTTTTTGTTAGAAATCCAGAGAACAAACAGTATCTTTAAGCACCTTACGAGCTCTTTCCAGTGACTTTGTATCATACTTGGCATGCAAGCGATAACATTCCTCGCGTATAATGGCCTAATCTCCATTGCACAGGTAGCACTCCCATTTGTCTTGGATGTGCACCCTACAGTCGGCCAGGTTTGTCATGGCATTAAAGACCAAGGCATCCTTTTGTGCTTTACTAGCGAATTTTGGAGGATTTATGGAGAGAGTGTTTATCTGGAAATTTTACCCTCTCAGATAAAGTCACAAAAAACGAATAAGGAAGTTAGGAAGACTTTCGCTAACTTGTACTTAATCAGCAGAGTGCTTAAGATTAAAACCCTAGATTTATACATTGTACCCAAAAAAAAAAACTTAAAAGCTAAGCTATCTCACAAGACGCCTTTTTGTGAAAAGCTGCCATGGCTGTATAAGATGGCTTACTTTTCCAATTGTATTTATAGAAACAAATAAAAGATTGATTCAATTTTCTATTTTCTATTTCTTCCATTTAGTTGAATAAATAGATTAAACTATGCAAAATAATGTTTGTAGATTATATATTCAGGTCACTCTCTGTAATCTTGTATTTTTCAATCCATACAATTGTTTGTTTTCTGCATACCATACGGGTAGAATTAAGGCATCCCTAAAAAGCTATGTTGGTCTAATGCAAAATACCTCAAGAATTTAAGATAATACACTACCATTATGTGGAATGCGACACAATCTCTCACATGTTTTCTTTTCAGATAAGTAGTACTGCTGACAAGGCCTGGCATCCCTTCTCTAGCTCTCTCACACTTGAAGCCAGAATCACTACACAGGAATGAATCTAGAGATTCTGATGTTAATACAGCCGATTCACCGCTACAATAACTAAACTAAAACTCCGACAACTAGTCCTACTGCAAAAAATATTGCAAAATGTGATTTGCATGAAGCAGTGAAAGGTTTCCACTCAGCCCATTCTGAGGCTCCCATTTACTGTGTGTGATTGTACTTTGTGACCCATTTTATAGTTGCTACAAGAAAGCATTGCTCGGTCCCAGGTTCAGTCTAACCGCAATGTGCTTTGTCTTTAGCTTTAAGCTACATTTATCATAGTTACACAACATTTTCTCTTTCTGGCAAAGTTCAGTGACTGCTAAATACAAGCTGATATATGAAAATAATGCAACGTTTGAAAATTAAAAGTTAAGGACACATGGTATTGCGGTTAGACGAAATCTGGGCCTGTGAGTTTAACACTGATGGCACAGAATAGTGCTTTGAAACTTTATGTCCATCACCATTGCAGAGACAAGACAAAGTGAATCGAATTGTTTGCTGGAAGACTCCTATTTCTGCAAGGCTTCTGATCCTTTTTGTAATAGGAAGTTCATGTTCCATCAAGAAACAAATAGCAAGCCTTTGATCATCCACAAAAGTTGATAAGTCAGCTTATCTACAATGATGTTTTCAGCTTTTTAATTAAGGTTATTAGCAGCATTAATGGAAAAAAGCAATTCAATGATTAAAAACTGGTGTTAACATTAGAAAGCATAGATTGTATAATCTATGCGTCTGTGTAGCCAATTTCCATTTCTAAGGGATTTACACAGAGAACACCTCCAGCGCTAAATAATTTAATATCACAGCAGATCCTGAAGGAGACACAACAAAACTGAGAAATACCATCAGGGCCACACTTAAGTTTAATTACTCTTCTAAAATCAAATATTAGCCCTGCAGTCAAATTTCAATAATTCCATCTAAAAATTAAATGTTTCCAAACAGTGAGTGCGGAGAGGGAGAGTAAAGAGAAAGGCTGAGAGGGAGGGAGAGGGAAAAAGAATAAGATAGAGCGAATGTGAGAAACAGCATACAAACAACAGTACTACTGTACCACTACCTATAAGGCATAGCTGAAGCAGCTCATTTCACCTGTCCTGAGCTCATGAAGTTTTACATAGATGCACTCGGTGTAAATCCACTGATGGCCCAAACTGTTTGTTTAGCCTTATGGTGCATGAATAATAAAAAAGTTATGCTTCTCAAGGTTAGGATGCAAACCCCACATATATTCATGTGTGCACTTCAAAAATCTTGTCCTGAATTCTTCACATTATTATTCACAAAATTCCCACACCTTACATGCAAATGCAAATGTCACTGCAATCCTACAGACTTGAGTCTACTGGATCACAAATAAAATTTTGGCTCATAGCATACACAGTGTGGGTAAGTGCGGTATATTTTGTATTCATATTAAAAATGAACTGTATAAATTGTTCACGAGCCATTCCTAAACATCTCCATCTGCCTTTTGCGCTTGACTAAAGCAGAAATGTTTGCACTGCCCCTCCATGCCACAGTGTGGCATTATGCTCTGTTCCCGGAAGGTGGAGCAGTCATGTGGATCCAAGGCCAGCCCATTAACACGGTTCGGTGTTCTCTCTCCTGCTCCCTCATGGCTCAGTGCCCAAGCTGAGAGATCACACCAGCACCCTGACTCCTCAGTGCACGCCACACTGTGAAATGCCCCTGCATATTTGCTGCAGCCCATTCAGACAGAGTGTCCAGTTTGCATTATGGACATACAGCAGGTTGCGGTATAAGAATGATTTCCTTCTTTTTCCAAGTAGTAAAATCATTTTCTCTTATTCCACCCCCCCCCCCGGCTGGCGAAAAAAATACAGCTACTGATAACCAGCACCCTTGTGGCATTTTCCATTGTAAAATGTGGTATAAAAATAAAATGTGATTAAGTGATGATAGTGCCCATTTTCTAAATTTACTGACTGAGTTTTCATATGCATTTCACCTTATATAACCCCAGATTATGAAGCACACATTCAGAATTCATATAAAGTATGTGGAAACCGTTGTAACTATTACACAAGTCAAAATTAGCAAACATGGAAGTACACAACACTACCTACGTAATGGCTGCTAAACAGAAAATGCTCAATTCCCAAAAGTACTGTGATGCCATACAGTTAATCTTATACTAATTAAAAAGCTTGCAGACATTTACATATTAATCTAGACTCTATAAGTGAGCTGCCGCAGTGAGAATATTTTAAATCGAGCTTTCAGGAAGGGTGGAAAAAAAGAGAAAAAAGAACGGGAAGAGAAAAGATAACGGCAGAGAGAGGAGAGAAAGGAATGACAGGTCACACACTTAAAGTGAAGCTGTTAGCGGCAGCAGAGGACCTTTCTTATGCAATCTGTGATTTCATTCAGCTGTTCTATCAGATGATTGTCTGAGAGAAGAAAAGCCATTTTGAGGGAAGCGGTGTGCGTGAAAGGGATCGCCTGCTCTGTAGCACGCCCTGCCATGTCGAAACCAGACGCATGGCACGGGGGGTCAGTGGAATTATTTGACAAGTGGTACATCTGGTGTAAGAGACGATGATACAGCCTCAACACTCATTTAGGGGTGGCGTTTTCCCACCTGACCCCCTCCGGTAAAGTGTTATTTTTCAACGTTATGAAACTCGATAGCTCTCTGGTGAAACAAGAATCTCCAGTTAGAGTATAATACCTCGGCGCTCACTGATGGGACTTCTGTGGCTGGGAGCATCGCCCCTTCCTAACAGCTCCCCACGTCCCGGCAGTCTGGCCCTGGCCGCTGCGCCGATTGCTCCATCAAGATAAATGCTGTTTTTACACATTTCTGCTAAGACCTCCCGACACCGAAGGAAGTGCCGATGAGCCTGAGATTACAGTCTGTGAGGGAAAAAAGTAAAGTAAAATGTCCTTGAAAATTGCATCCATCATTGTAAAGTTTAGTACCATAGATGTGCGCATTAAAAAGTAAACTAATAATTAAGATACAAAAGAGAGGTATTTATCTGCTAATCCCCTATCCTGCAAGCATTTTAGAATGTGCTAAATATGCACTGCATTGTGAGCTACAATATAAACAGGTTTCCTGTGCAGTCCTCCAGAAAATGTGAGGAATCCACTGTTATATGACTCTTGATCAGCAGTGTTTTAGCATTTATGTTTTGGGGAGGTGAGGTCCTGCGTGCTCAGCCAAACAGCTCAATGATGGAGAACACAGGGACAGAGGAGATAGGGATTGGGAGGTGTCCAGGAGTCAGCAGGACACTGAGGATTGAGGGGAAGAGGTGTTGGGGTTGTCACCTCTGGGGCCATGCCCAACGAGGGGAGCAGGATGTCTTACCGAGGAGGAGCAGCCCGTGTCTTGAGAAAGCAGGCTCTCCCATCATTCAAAGCAGATGGCATTCTTCTTAATCTGTCAGGGCTTATTTTTGGGATTCGGTCTCTGGCAGACCTCTGCAAAATTGCTATTAGGCATCTGCAGCCAGCAGCAGCCAAACCGACCTGGTTTGGATGGGAAACCTCCAAACCCGGAGTGAGTGTCTCTCCTCACTTTTTCCTGCATATTGAAACCGGGACAGGAAATCTGAGATTTTGTGTTGCACTATCCTTGCTCTGCAGGTTTTCTCTGAGTGTTCCTGTGCGGATCTACCTGGGGCTCAGAGCTGAGGTATTTGTGCTATAACCAGACTCATCTCTGTGCCTCTTATCACAACATCACATGAATTCACACCATTGAAGACCAGCGCTCAGGCAGAGGACATTCACCCCCACCAGCACATGGATAAATCAAAGACTGTTAAGCAGTCGTGTTATTTAAATGAGACACTAGTGCCATTATCTACCTTCACATAATCTCACAATCAATGAATTTATTTATTTAATTTGTTTAAAGTTAACATATTTGTATAAAACTCAAAAAAATTATATTAAAACACCA
Source organism: Megalops atlanticus (assembly GCA_019176425.1). Taxonomy (NCBI): domain Eukaryota; kingdom Metazoa; phylum Chordata; class Actinopteri; order Elopiformes; family Megalopidae; genus Megalops; species Megalops atlanticus. The sequence continues at coordinate 13,280,223 of CM032881.1, forward strand.
ATGGGCCCTCAAATAGAAGTAAAATAGATACCAAACTATATCTTAAACTTTGGGGGATTCAAGGAACATTGGGAAAATTTAGGACCCTGTCATAACAGTTTCCTAGCATTAATGTCTTAGTATGAGGAACAGTATTATTACATTTATTCATTTTTATAGTTTATTGATAGATTAATCAAATATGTTATGGATATATGATAAGAAGACTTGAATTACAAGATTAAATATCCCACATTCCTGTCTTGCTGGTTGTGTCTATGTCCCTACGGTGTACACTTAGATAAAACGATCGCTCTTCACAACTCCAATGTGAACAAAACAAAAAACACACAGCAGATGACACACAAACTGGACAAAAAATCCCCTGGAATAGTCAGCCGTGTGAATATGGTAATATTTCAGCAGATCTCGACCAGGACCAGAACCTTTAATAGCAGCGCACACACTTATCTCTTCAATTCCCCTTATCCTACTCTTTTATGACTAGCTTTAAGAATGACCTCCAGCTAGGCCGAGCCCTTGTACCGTCAAGCTTTCCCCATCCCTCCCCTTTTTTCCCTCTCTTTCTTTCTTACAGAAAATAAATTAAAAAGGTGTGACCTTGCTATGGGCTTGAACGGAAAATGAGGTACATCTTGTCACCGGCTGAAGAGGCTATTTGAAACACGGTTTGTTCAATTTGAAAAGGCAGAGGCTGGGCAGAGATCGGGGCTGGAGATAACTGTGCTGCCGTGAAAAGAGGGGAAGGGGGGTGAGATGCTCCTTTTTCCGGGAGATGATGAAAATTAAAAGCGCAGGATGATGGAAATTCGACGGTAATGGCAGTCGGACCCTTATCTGGGCTTGCCTGGTGGCCGCACCTTGCTCCCTACAGTAGGTGGGCCATGTTTGAGCATGAGGATGAGTCCTGAGGGTGGACAGCCACCCTTCCATATGTTGGGTGTGCCCTCATCCCCTTCCCTACCAGCAGGAGAGGGCTTGGACCAGGCGGCCCACCCTGAACTCACACTTCTAAGAGCTGTGATAGGAAGGAATATAGTGGTCACTCCATCTCCCTCATGTCCTCTCTACCTTTTGTCTACCTTTCCTCTTTTTTGGACTGTTGTCATCAAATAGGAGAGTCTGACCACTCAGATGTGATCAGTCTCTTCAGTCTGTGTATTTAACACTGGCAGTCTGTATTGGCTTTCTCAGCCAGTAACACCCACTATTCCAATGTGCCTCTCTCCCACTGTCATATCAGTTTGTAACAATGGAAAATCACACATTTTCTTACGTTTGTCCTTCCTAAAATGCATTCTGCCAAAATCTCTCTGTTACACTCACACACACACACACACTCACACAGAGAGACATACAAATATTTGCAAAATAATAGCTAGTATTTTTTTAGCAGATATTGCTCTACAAAATTGGTCTTCAATCAAAGGAGAGAATTTTCTTTGTGTGTACAAATGTTACTGCAACATAATAGTCCAATGAAAGGCAATCTAATTACCATGTCAACTGCAGAATTTCAATAAACTGTAATCAAAACATTTGTTTACAATCATGAGCACAGACAGAGGGAACTAGAGTTCAGCAATCAGCAATGAAGGTGAAACCTGTCATTACAGTCAAAGCACCTACATATGCCATGCATGTCAGAACCTTATACAACAAAGGGCTTGTGTATCAGGGTCATAATTCACACTGGAATATCATATGGTTCCACATATTGATATCACAATGTGTCGCTAATGACATAAATGAGAGGATCATGAGCAGGTCCCTATTCTGGGACGCAGAATAGGCCAGATTGAGTTGCCTGGTCCACTGGTGTCCGTGAAACAGTGTTCACTACAGCAGAGGTCAGTCTGACCTTACCATTGAGGCAATGTCAGACTCATTCAATTCCAAGCTGTACAAAGAGCTGTGACTTGCACACACTTGGACCTAAGAGGATTAAGGTAAGTGTCCCCACCAGAGAAAACCTATAGCCACAAAGATTAAACTGCAGGCCTGAGGAAAAGCAGAATTTTGCTTGACTTGCAGATGTAGGGGAAGTGCAGAACAAAAAGAAGGAGACAATAAGAAAACACTTAGTGGAACAGGAACGGAAGGTGAATCAACACGAAAAATGTAGCTGGTTTAACCTAAGGCCATGATCGTCTTGTGCAGACACAATAACAGCAGTGGGCAGGTTATTCTCTGAAAGCCACATAATAAGCTCAAGAGTTCTTCATAACATCTTATTATAGTTAATGACCACTCTGTGTTTACAATGTGTACATCAAAAGACCAACCAGTGTTTACCCTGGTATATACAGACTTTCTTCCCCTCATGCATAATGTTATTTCTTTGCTTTTGGGTATTTCAGTACTGTTGATTGGCCAGCTCCAGCCAGCTGTAGCCAGTCAATCATACTCAATGGTTAAAGTATAGAAGTACACAATTTTACAGGCAAAATCTGGGTTATTAATGTGAACTTGACAAAGTGTAAAAATAGCTACAAAGGTATACTTATTTTATACAGACCATACATACACTGATTATCACATATTTGCCAAAGAAGCTGCTGTAGTTTCAATGTTCAGATGTCTCTACCCAAAATAAAGTGAATGGAACCCTCAGGGTAACAGTAAACCCAAGTGGTTTATGCTGTGTGACATCATCTTTACAGGCTACACAACCTGTCATACATGCGACAGTGATGTTTCCACCACTATGTTTCCTGTGACTCAGATTGGGTTCTCAACAGTACCATAACCATAAAAGTTATCTTTTTGCTGAAATCAGTTGATTTTTAATGATGATCCAAGAACTCCATAAGCATCCATACTTAGACTAGCAAATCAATACATCTTACCACTGTCTTCACATTTTGTCCAACATGGGGGATTTCAGCCGAACAACTTTTTCCAGTTAACACAGAGGATCTTTAATGTTATAAGTTATCTAAATATTAACGTATCCAAATATGAAAAATAATTAAGAGGACAGTGAACCAATAACTTAACGAAACTCTGATATTGCTAAAACGCAATAATAATAATCATCTATGAATAACATCAATCATTTTCAGTGAGTACATTTTCACTCCAAATCTAATACCTCGGCAGTATTTTTTGATGCCTGGAGTTTTTAAAATGTTTTTATTTCAGAGGAAACTATCAGTGCATGTCTGTGGTACACGCTAATTTTAAGTTGGTAACCATTTTACTGTTTAGTTTATTAACTATTTGAATGTTTAAATATGAAAATGGATACAGCTTAGCAACAAGAGCTGCCTAGTAACAATATAGTTACATGCTTATTTAACTGAACATGCATTACATCTGTTGGATGTAGCTACAACCATCAAAATTTTAGAATCAGAGCATTTTATTAGTGCAATTGCACTAAAAATATTACTAAAACTACTAAAAGTAACAGTCAATACATTATTAAGTATTTTGTAGTAAATAGAGAAGACATGATTAAGCCTAGTAGTGTGGCCAGTCCAGGACTCAGTAACTGTTCCAATGAGGGACAAATCTAATGGCATTTTGCAACCTAAGACTTGTAAACACTGGCTGTTTCTCAGGACCCATATGCTCAGACTTATCACTTGCTGATGATATGTCATCACTCACTGGGAAGGTTGAGTTCTTTAATCATACTCTCTCTAACAAGGAAGACAAGTTTGCTCTTTTAAAATAACTCGTTTCCTTTAACCACTTGTCCCCATAGTTTATGGATAAACAAAAAACAGAAACTAGCAGACATATGCTGAAGTTCTTATGGAGAATCTGTGGCTTCACTGTCGATCTTCAACCTGTGAAAGATCAAATAGGTTATTCTCCTCTAAAGCGTATCCTAATGCTCTAATGTCTGTAACTCCATACTGATGGATGATCAAATCAAAAGCATTTGTTTTCCACCATTCATCCATATTCTTTGACAGTTAGTCTAAAATACAGGACAGAGAAGGGTCAATGGACAAAAATCAGGATGGGAAAATCCAATAACATCTTTAGGTTTTGCTTTATTAGGACGATCCTATGTACATACAAACATTATTTTGCCACACAGCAGGGGTAAAACATAGTCTGGTGTCCCGAGGTGAAACAGTGCAGCACATGGTTACATGCGGCTGTGTAGAAGGCCTGCAGCCAGTGTATAATTCAAATGAACTTTCTTCTATATCAAATCCAGTGCTATGCTGTAAGTGTTGTGCAGCAACTGTGCTTTTTCTTCATTTGATATGTCTTTGGCTTTAAGGCATAGATGTGCTACAATTTCCTGTATTTAAACAACTGAAAAAATGAGCCTGGACTTAATTTTATACCCTGTCAGATAAAAAGCAATCACAACCTTGGCCTCACAGTTGATAGACAGGGAATTTGTCTGGCATCTGAGATATCTAACCTTTGGATTACACTGGATCCTTCCTGACTTTTGAGTCTTACATACCGCTGTCTCTTCTTTAAAACTAAATCTATGCAGATATTACACTTTATCCAAAACACTGCTGCTATGGGCTTTATCATTTTATTTTTATTTTATTTAAATTCTGAATTCACTGAACAAATGCTTACCTGGATTGAGTTCTAATGTTTCCAAGACTACATATCTATGCAAGTGCATACTGGCAGCTAATCATGACCTATTTAAAGTACCTCTGCATCTGTAGAATGTGTACCCTAACATGATGAATCCTGAAGGATTCATACATAAAAGTGTGTGAATCTTTTAAGTATATTTACCAATCGCAAAATACGTCTGTTTATTTTATGACTGGTCGATGCAGTACTTTATTTTTTCAATAGCTTTTTGTGTATTTAAATTGTGAAGCATATTAAGATAACTATATCAATGATGCTATGTAAATAATATGTATTTTATTATTTTATTTTATGTTATTTTATTTTATTTTTAAATGTAATATTAATCATGCTGTTTTAATGAATTACTTTTGCAAATTAGACCCCTCTTCAGATGAAGGCAGACCCCTCTTCAGATGTTCACATTCTAGGTACAAAAGTTCATAATTAAAGTAGTGCTTGACATAAATTCGCAAGAAGCCCTGTAGACAGCATGAAAGAAGAGAGCGTATTTTCTGTCCAGAAAACACAAGCAAAACTGGCAAAATCTGTTATCCGAGATAAAGTCACTGAAGGTCAATTCGGCCAGCCAGGCCCTTCATTGGCAGCAAATGGCCACCTTGACAAAGTCCCACCACTACACCAGGCACAGCAAAAGACAGCTTTTCAAAAGAAATGTGTGCTATGCAAGCCAAAGCACACAAATAGTTCTTTGATACAGTATTTTAGTGAGAGGCTAGTGGAAAAGAAATCAATATAATGCCGCATTCCAACATGGAAAATTATATTTCAAAACACGAAACCATTTGAATTTGGAGGTACACCACCAAATACAAAAATAAATATGACCACTGTGCCAAAGTATGTCTGAAAATTGAACACGATCACATAATGGTATGTGCACAGAAGGTATCCTCAGCGACATGCATGCATATTTTCCAGGACAACGTCATCATGTCACCATATGTCCAATCTAAGAGAATGTGTTGTATAATGGGTTTATACTACATCAAGCCAAGGCATTTGACTGTTTATTCTGAATATTTTTCCAAATGCAGAGTGCACAGAATAGACACCCACCTTCCCTGAGATAGCAGCTTCACTAGCTAGGGATATGCTGTCACTCCTCAGGGACTGTTGGTCACAGCAGCTGGGGTCACCTCCATCACTCTGGCTGCTGCTTGTGTCCCCAGACACTGCCCCTTCTGGCCGCTCAGCCCCCTCATGGCCTCCTGGCTGGCTCACTGCTGTCCGCCATCCCTGCCAATGCACACCAGCACAATACAGCCATGTTAAAAAAAATACATTCTACAATGCATTTAACCCTGCAGGATTTCAGTCAGCATCTACGGTAGACAAATCAGACCAAAATGTGATTTATTCATGCATTAGTTTGGCTTTTTTCTTTTGTAAAAAGAAATGTTAGAGAATATCTAGAAGGGTAGAGAATAGAGAATAACGATGACCAGATTTCTATTAATTCAACATATATTTAGACTTGTGTTAAATGTCTCATTTGTGCTGAAATTTGATACTTATATTTGCTAAGTTATGTCAGCAATTTTGTGGAAGAGAACAAAGCACTGACAGATCAAACAAACCTGTTCTACAGTTAGGTTGTACTAAAATTCTCTGATTTTATGTATCCCTTACCAAAGTGTCTCCAGTAGATGGAACAAAGCTGTTAAACATGTAGGTGACTAATATATTTAAGTCAAAACTTAAAGCTTTCTTTATAAACACATGAAAAATAGGAAAGACAACATTCTGGCAAGCACATCATCTCTCTCTTAGCTAAACTCCATTGCCTCTGGAATAAATATATGCAAAACTTCTGTGAAGCACACACGAAACACACACACACACACACACACACACACACACACACACACACCCAACCCACATATTCACTCAACATGAAGCTACCAAGCATCATTTTCAATGAGAGCTTTGCCTTTCAAATTGCTTTGGTGTCCCACAACATTACCATATGAGAGAGTATTTACAACTCTACAAAATTTCTATCTGTTTCCATGAAAGTTACGTCCATCGCTGTGATGGAACAAAATGAAAAGCCTGCCTTACTTGTTGCGTGCAATTAGGCCTCAACAAAAGACAGCAGAGGCAGTTTAACATTTCATAGGGCTATAATTATTCCTTAACTGTTAGAAACTGCTGTCCCCTAGGAGCTAATTACTGAAAAGCGCTCATCACACACAAGATATATACAAACAAATCCTTCAAGCACAAAGTAAATGTTTAAACATTAAAAGGGACGAATACAGGAAGCCATACCAATCAGTTTGGTTCAGTTAATTACTAATAAGAATTGCAGCCCCGTTGTGTTAGATAATTATGACACCAAATCACACCTCAAAAGAAGGGCCCCTGGCAGACTGTAATGTGGATCTAATAATCAGTGTAAAAGTAATCAAGCAAAAACGCAGCTAGGCTGCTAGAGATGCGAACAGCACAACAGGCTTATTAATGGCTTTACACTACAGTTTCTAGAACACAGGGAACGGTGTTGTGGTGGGGGAGAAGTGGCACATGAAAGCAGGCAGAGACAGTGCAAGACTTTCCCTTGAACAATCATCCCGGGGTGCAGCCAGCTGCCTGCCACTGAGAGGAGCTCTCAGAGGTGGGCGCCTGAAAGAAAGAAAGCGAAAAGGCAAGAGGTTCTGCCATGGAGCAGCTTTTCAATCCACCCCACTCAAAAATTACCAGTGGGCTTTTTTGGGGGCTCCACAATTCTCATTTCAGAGGAATTTCAATCCACTTTCTCCTTGACAAGAGTGCCAGGGGCAGCTTTCGCCAAACTACCAGCCAATTCCAGGGCCTTCCAGGGCCAGCCTTGCTCTGCATTCATTGTGCGTGTTCACATTTGTTTCAGGACCACACAGCTAATTGCTGAACAAATCACTCTGCATTTTTCTGCTTTGGGAGGGGTCATCAAAAAGCCTTGAAATTTTGAAAGGAGACTTGCAGCTCCTGATATCAGGGAGGATTTAAAATGGGACAAATGTGATGTCAGTCAGCAGTCGCCAGGTTATGGCTCTCGCGTTAGTGTTTGTACTCTCCTTGGGAAAATATTGTCCCAGAATTGCACGAGCTGAGCCATAACCTCAAAATCCCATTTGGACAAATTAACATTTCGTTTTTACCAGAGCATTGCAATCCCTTCTGATGCAATATACCAAATGGATTGCCTCTAAAAAGCATTATCGGATGTACAGCAAAAATACTCTCAAGCTGGGTTACGTTGATAATAGATGACAGTACACAGTAAATATGCTTTGCACTTAAAAAAGGATGCTATTCTAACACAATAACAATGGATTTTCTGAGGTCTAAACAAACAGTAGCAGTGCATACTGTACATAATACAACTGCTGCAGCGTCTCCAACCATTGCCTCAGTATCTTATGAAAGTACTGGCTTCAAGAAGCAACCAGCTGAGATTCCTTAGCTCAAATACACACTTATCAGTGGGATTGCTTTGTACTAATCACCACTGAAACTCCAAAGAGGAGAAAAATGCGTAAAGCAAACATTTGATGAGGATATTTTTGTACGTGTATTTATCTATCAACGTGTAAATAAACAGATTTAATTGCTTCCAGCTGCTTTCCACACAAATAGTAGTTCAGAGGAGACATGGGCAGTGCTGTTAGAGTAGATGTAGATCAGACTGTTTCCACTGTAGAATCTAAATTGCATCAGCCTGGCTTGCTAGTGTCACAGACATTCAGCACATATGATGTATGAATGCAATAATTGTTATGTCAATTTGGTTTCAATATGCATTTGAATGAGGAGGAGAAACAAAGCAGCATAAATCCTATTTGGGTTAGAAGGAGCCCATATGGAAACTTACCAACTAGTGCTAATACTGCTAATAGGATGTTCCAGTCTAAATGGGAGCTCATGTTAATACCAAGATTTCCATTCATGCTGGAAATTGTAGTTTTAAATTAGTTTAATGCTTTAGATTTTTAATAAAAAAAAGCCCCCCAAAAAACCTTCACAGCAACACAAAATTACCACAGCCACGGAATTGAGCTTTAGCTTCCTATTGTCAGCCAATTACTATGCAATCTCTTTCTTATGACTGAATAGCTCACTGTTAGCAAATAATGAAAAGGCAATTATGGCAAAGCTGTGTTCATATTACCCTCTTCATTTTATGCGGGCTGTAATTATTGTCAATCCTAGAGGCTTACTGTACCATGGAAGAAGCACCAGGGAAGAAAATGGAGTGGGCTGGTGCATGGAAAATTGCAAATGTCACAGCTACCTTTTTATCAGCATCACTAGACCTTTACACATAGACACACACACACACATACACACACACGCACAAGTACACATACACATGCACGCGCACACAACACATGCACACGTACGCGCACACACACAGACACACACACACAAACACACATATGCATAAAGACACAGAAAAACATAAGTATACAAATACACACACATTCACACACGAGAATATGTTTATGTATTTTGCAAATGTTTTACCTCAAGCTGTTGCAGGAACAGAAGTATAGCACTGGAGGCCAAAATATATCATAATGTATGCCTCTTTTGTTCTTTTTCTTTATAAAAATCCTGATTCTAATTCCCTGAAGACCCAGCATTTTGCCAGTGTCTGTCTAGAAACAAAGTCATGGATATATTCCTTTTGCCATGTCTCTCATTAACTGTCTCCATGCTGTTCAGTAATGGGGAGTGGCATATAAATGATCCACTTTATGGGTTTTGATCTGCTATACTGAGAGGAAGTGTGCCACATATGGACATCCTTTCCCAGGATGAAAAGAAGAAAAAAAAGGAAAAGAAAGGATTGTGACATGCATGACAAGAGGCTGGCGGTGTTATTATTTTAATGGGCGCCAGTGACCCTTAAAAACACATTTCATCAATGTTTTCCTTAGCACCAATAGCAGAAGTACATCATTAGAGTCACACATCAATAAAGGCTATGCATATAAAATACTGAAGTTGCTCAAGTGGCACAGGAGAGGGAGAGAAAGGAGAAAAGGGAGGAAAATCTTTTGTCAATACACTTGCATACATCCATGACAAATCAAACGGAATAAACAATGTCATGATTTTACTACACCTAGACAGGCAGGAATCGAAATTACAAACGTGATTCTGACAACCGAGGATTCAAGGTCAGCCTTAAAGTCCCCTAAACTGCACTGTTTAAACATCCCACCATATTGGCGCAGACATTCTTGGATCCAGCATGCACATTTAGAATAATTTCTTGAAAGTTTTTCAGAAGCCATTGCTCTTTTCGTGTTTAACAAGATTCTTGAAAGGGAGCATGAAGAGAAGGATAGTTTTTAAGAAACAAGCTGCATACAGGAGCCACCAAATCAGCTTTTCAAATTGGTACTGAAGGCTGTCACAGCCATATTCTTCTTCTAACATAATAGCATTCCCCACCAGGTTCAACTCAAAAGGAAGCTCAGTGACATCAAATCAGCATCCAGGAAAAAAGGAGGTCTTTTAACTTTCAAAACTCTTTAAATTCTGAGAGTGAACACATTCGTGAATAGCTACTTTATTTATACTTCTTATTTATTTATTTATTTATTTTAGCCATGTGACAAACAGAAATGTACAGTGTAGTCATTACAGCTCACTTGACTGTCAGCTTTGCAGACAGTATTACACTGGTGCGTTTGACTTCATATGTGCTGCTAAAGTCACTTTTCTTCTTGTCTTCTGGTCATGTGGTAATTAGGTGTGGTCATCATAGCACAGGGCATGCAAATAAGCTAAACATGCCAATTACCTTAGTGAAGAAAAGTACAATTCATTTCCATACTCTGTATGATAGTCTGTGGAAGCAAACAGCAGATTGTTTTGATTTTTTGCTGTAAAGATTCAGTAAACAATATAATGGTGGTATCGCAGAGAACATATGTTTTCTTATGATTACAAAGTCACAGCAACCAAATTGTGTGTATATGTGTGTCTATGTGTGTGTGTGTGTGTGTGTGTGTGTGTGTGTGTGTGTGTGTGTGTGTGTGGAAGTGTATGTTTATATACAGAGCCACCACTGAGAGAGCGTTTTGCTGTCATTGTTATGAAGCCTCTGAGTAAGTTACATATTTTCTTCAACACCTTGATGTTCTGAAGTGGGTCTGGGTGCAGCCTGCCAACCTCTCTGAAACACTGGCTGCTTTTCCATCATCTTTTAAACTGACTCTGTAATAGATAACCATACATAATAACAAAATATGAATAATAGAAAATGACCAATTTTATTAAATACTGTATAAATGATCATTTTAATATCCTGGAGGACAAGAGGAAAAATAAACATGGGATGTACTGTAATCTAGCAAAAAGTCTTTGCTTATCAAAAACATCTTTCACTTATTTTCTTTGATTAGGTGCCAGGGCTCAGATACCCTTGCTTGTTTAAAGTCATATAAAGCCGTATGAATAAAACTGTCTAGCACTTCCAACAGTAATCAGAGCCCAGAGACACAGAAGCCTGCATGCCCTTGGCTATGTAGATATGACCCTTCCATTAATCCTGAAGCAATGTAAGAGACTCTAAGACAATAAATGTGATATCTGAAGGACATCGCAGAGTGAGACATTTTAATGTGGCTGATTACAAAGCTAAGTTTTTTACATGTTACACAATCTAGCAAGAGAGAAAACACAAAGCTGGTGGTTAAAAATAATTCCCCAGAAAGGCATGGATTTCTGAAATTCAAATTACATGTGCCTTAATTTAATTGCATTCAATTCATTTAAATGTACAGATGAAAATCTGTAAATCATTTAGTGGTGATACTGCTCCTGATATCAACACAAAAATTATAATCAGAAAAAATACTATACTGGAAAATATTGGCATCACTTCCAGAAATGTCCTAAAAATATAACATGTGCAAAAATCTTTCATATAACCAGACTGTATTTATATATCAGCATATATAGTATATTTTCATTGCTTTTTCTAATCAAAGTTAAGCATTCCTGTGTGTAGATGTACAAACTGATATGTCACTGTCAGTGTAATTCAGTTCCTAACATAATAAAAAATTTTCTGCAATTTCTTTCCTTTGTTTGCTGTGTTTTGGAAGGCGGGTTTATTCTGAGACGTGACCGCTGCTGAGTCAGGAAATCCTGTTTTATTTGGAAAGTGAAACCTAATCATGCTGCACTTCCACTTTTAATACAGAGGCGAGAGCAAGCCTTGATTTATTGAGAAATTGTCCATGCAAACCGATGCATCCCACAGGCATACTAATAAACTCCATGACATAATAACGTGTTCTAGCACACCAGCGGGACATTCACACCATTCCAAAGATAACACAGCGCAACACCCAGAGCAGCAGGACACTTCCCTAGCACCGTTTAGATCTTTAATAGCCACTAATCAGGGGTTTGACTGGAAAAAGTGAGGAGGAAGCACAGTGTTTTAAACCTGAGATAGTAAAGAGCAGTTGCCATCTCTCAGGGATTCCTAAATTACCCAGCAGGGAAAGAAATCCAAATATACAGTGAAGTTATATGGTTTGTGTGCAAAGTAAGATGACTCTTAGGAGAAAAACACATAACCAGATTATATAGGTACTCTGTACATAATTCTGCTCCCTTACTAGTAATTAAATGTATGTATTTACACACCAGACTGTAACATCCAGACATGACGGAGCAAGAAGTAACATTTAATGTTCTCTGCGCATACATTACTCTGTCAAGCCTTTTCAGCTAATGAGGTAGGTTTAATTGGTACTGTTACTGTAGTCTCCAGGGCTGGTGCACAACAAGCTTTAAACACCTACCCACTGATCACACTTAAAAACTGCCATGGTGCCCCAGAGGTCATGAACACTTTCAGAAATGATATTCCAGCTTGCATTACATGAAAAACTGCTCTGGGTTCATGTAGGTTAAAGGCATACATTAAGCTCATTTCCGCAGAAACTTGTTGAAAATGTACAGCAATTCTACAATGGTAGGAGTAACAAAGGAAATGATAAAGGTCTCATTACAAAACGGTTGTAGCTATATGGCTTGGTATATTTCTTCCATTATGTTCAAACCAATTGCATGCAACAGCAAAAGCATATAATTTTCCATCTAATTTTCTGCATCTGATTGCCGTATTTAATCTACTTGAGTGACTATAGCTTCAACAATAGCATAACACTACCAAAAATCAATAATGTTTCGGATTTGTATGGCACATCTTTCTGATAAATCACCACCCTCTTAATCCTAAACATAATTAAATAATCAAGGGTGAACATAAAATCATAGCTTGAAATCTACTGTAGTTTTATGAGGGGTTATTAAATCTTGTTTTATAACTGGGACAGAGCTGAGGTGTAAACTCATAGCTTCCCTACCTGAAGTAATGGAGCATCACTTGTCATGCAGCTCCAGACTCTCTGAAAGGACGGCAGGGCTGCCATGTTTCTCTCTAATTACACACAGCGACCCAGCCTGCTCTCCCAGTTCCGACTCACCCACTCTTTAGTTCTGTGGCTTCATTTATCCTTTAATTAGTGCACTACCACACATAGCAAATCCCCACTAGCACAATCACAACTGTTTCTGCATTAAATAGTAAAGAGACAGGAAAAAAAGCAAGCACTCTAATGTGTCAGCTTGTGCTTAGCACAGAGGTTACACAATCTCTCCATTATGCCTGGTGGTACAGGCCTTGCAGTGACTCAAGTTCTTCAGGAGACAGGGGAGAAAGGGTAGGTTGGCATAGCAGTGCCAAGGGCACGGCACCAATATAACACCAGCAGGCGGTGAGTGTTGACGGTTGGCAGAGAGGAATGTCCCAGTTCCAGCCATCAGGCAGCCTATGTCTGTCCACAGCATGGGCCAGGTGGGGGCCACAGGACCGGGCTTACATTTCTCTGCCCGAATTCCAGTGAGGGAGTGCGTGCACGTAAGGACCCCACAGCCCCGGCAAGCCCTGCTCGCAGCTGTCCTGTCCTGAACAACTTCTCATGACTCAGCTCTGGGACTGAAAGTGATCATGGCGCTGAGCTGCATCTCTTTCACCGTCACCATTTTCGTCACTGCCATCCCTATATTCCCTTGCCAAGAAACGCCCCTTAATATAGCCTTCAGTTCTTAAAATAAGAAAGTGAGCATCCATTTTGGTTGATGTTGCTTTGTAATGTTAACAAATTCTTACACTGTTCTAAATGAAAGCCCAGTCGCCTGGTCAACATATTCAATGGCTTTCTCAGTCTCTTCCTTGAATATTCTAATAAACTCAGTAAGGAACAAAAAATCAAAGCATTTCCTAGCTGCCCATAGCACAGCTTCTGGGGACAGATGCTATTTTTAGGTTTTAAAGTAAAATCTTCTGAGAATAAACTAGGCCATAATGCACCCAGATGTGGTGCTAGTCATAAAACATCCGACTGAAGCTGACTTCTAAATGTTTCCACTCTGATGACATCATCACTGAGAGACAGCAACAAAGTCTTTATGATGGACAGGTGAAACCTATTTAAGAATGGTCTTCTTCCTCTGACTTGCCCAGTCATCTCTTTACTCATCAATTTTACCTTATTCGTCCACCAATCCCATCCAGATAATGCCATAAAATACAGGTGCAAGAGTAGGCTATCTTTGCTATTTGTCTTTAATTTACATATAAAATATTCCTTTAGTTTTCATTTGCCCAGTTGTCCTCTAAAGACACAAAATGGCCTTAGAAGCCTTTTAACAATTATGTTTCTATTATTATTTTAAATTCTATATCCTAAATGCTATATCCTGAGATGGCAGTTTTTTGGTAAATATGGTGTCTTACCACAAAGTAAAGTGTTACAAACTTTATTGAACTTTGCTTCAATTGTCCTCCGCACTCTGTTAATGAACTCATTATACTTTCAGGAGTTTTGTGTTTGCTTTCTTGAGAATAAGTTTACAGAGGAGGGTTTGAATGAGATGCAATGTTTGCCTAGCAATCAGAGCCAGATTGGAAAGCAAGCACTGGCAGGCTGAGGTCCAAGAGTTGTTTATCCCGGACTCTCTGTCACAGGTTCTTCTCTGTTCTGTGCAATATCCCAAAATAAAGACTGCATTCACAAATCCTGGTCAAGGTGAGACAGAGTGGCAAAAACATTATGTATGTTACATATACACATGCTGAACAGTCCTTATCCAACACTGTGGAAGTTGTCACAGAACAGCTACACAGGCTACCACAAGAAAGGGAGGGAATAAAGATATTTCAGCATCAGCGAATATTATAATACCCACTATTACCATTCCCCGTGACATTTTTGGACACAAGCTCAGGCCTCTTTTGTAGAAGGCCTATTATACTGGTAATCAGTTCCCACTCTGCTTCCTTTGTGCAGCATAATGTAGAAAATGACAGTGGAATTTGTAATGATCCATTTAAATACATTTATCTAACAATTTGTGCCATTGAAGTTCTTGACAGGGCACCTCTCGTCTGTGCCGCTGTGAGGTTTCCATTATCACAAGAGCTTTAACTCAGCCACAGTGTCAAATGGCTCACCAACTGCTAGGAGTGTTCTCTGATTCTTCAAGTCACTGTCATTACATTGAAAATCCAAACGTCGTTCACCACAGCGATCTGATTTAGCAATAAAAATAATGTAAACATGTAGAAATATTACGGAAAATTAAACAAGGCCTTTCTATCAACTTGGAGAATTCATGTCATGCTTTCTTAGTACTGCATAAAGTCTAACAATTGTTTCAGGCTTGATATATTTTTGTTGCTTTTTCACTCATTCACTGTTTTTGGAATGGCTATTTGCACATTAGGCTTGCCTCACCACAACATCTTCTACACTCCATGTAGGAGCACTACGAGCATAACGAATGCAATCCTCCAATACACTCACATGGCAAGAACAGCTATTTCTCACACTACAAGTCCCTCAGTGCAACAGGAGAACAAATGCCAAACAGAGAATAGGCACATCTCCCTGATGTCATGTGAGCCACTCATGGACACCTGACGAGTTGCAGAGTGCCTAAGAGAGTCGGGAGCCCTAACATTTATGCAATGGTACAACATTGAGCTACAACATTTATAGAAAAGATGTATTCTGTATTTGTTCCTCATGATCACCTCTCCACAAACTCAAAACTTCACACAGGTCCTCAGTAGAGGAATTCTCCAAAATATATCATTATGAAAAATTACATTAGGTCATGGCCCATATACTTGGGAAGCATGAACTTTCTATTAAAAAAAGAAAAAAATCTGGTAGACTGGGGAGCATAGAGGCAAGGATTTAAATATTCCCTCAAGTCCCCACTTAAATCTTCCACTTTCACCCAGCGTCCATTATTGTGTTTTGAATAATCATGATCAACACCATCACTGTCATTAATGTAACCCCTTGAAGGATCCCAGAGATGCAGGTTTTATGAAGTGGGATAAACCCTACGTCACTGGAGGACTTAAAACAGTAAATTAAAGCAATTGTAAGCAGTCTTGTTAGTGCACTGTCAGCAGAGGTGGAGGATCCCCAGTACATCATCATAGCGTCTGGCACATGACCCCTCTGTGTCACTGCCCTGTTATAGTCCCTCTACCCAATGAGTGTCAACATTCTTTATTGCCCTGTGCAGCAAACTCTCAGGCTCTGAAGGAAACCGAAGACTACTGAGAATTTAAATAAATTACAACAGCGGCCGACTTTCACACAGGCATCCAAATTTACAGCCTGGAAAGATATTCTTAACTTCAATAGTTGAGAAAAAGCAGGCACTGACTTGGACAGGAGTTAATGAGCAATCAAAGAAGTAGCCCACACTTTCAAATGCAGCAATGAGCAAATTAAATTGAGTCTGTCGTTTGAATCTGAGGGCAAAAAACCATTAACAACCAGAAAGAATGTTACTTTTTTGGAAATCAGGGACAACAGGTACTCTCTTTCAAAAGAAAAAAATGACTAATGAAAAAAGAGGCCAAGTTAACTGTTGTATTCATTTGGTTAAATGTTTATTAAATCAATGATATGGTGAAAATACTTAGCATGTACTGTCTAAATCAGAATGAAAATCAATTTGTAGTTCACTCGTGAGTTTGTTAAAACAAATGTACACAACATCAAATCAAACCCTCCCTTAGCCTGACAGTTTGCTGTTGCTAATTAGCATTGAAACAATTCACCTGGTAAAAAAAACTGGATTTGACAATATTTCAGTGCTACAGTGCGAACTGTCAAAATTAACCATGCAAGGAAATCAAGTGTTAATCAAGATAAGAATGTGCAAGGAATGGGAATGGCACCAGTGGTCTGGCCTTGGATTAACATCTTCCCATTTCCAGTGCAGGAAGCAGTATATACTCACACAGACATCTGAGCCCAGCCTAACACTAAGCACTGTAAATTGTATATCAGACATTAATGCAGGCGCTTAATCCTATTTGCATTCATATTAGTTCCTGGGTATCTTCATCCAAAGATTTGCTTATTTGTATGCTTCTGAGGGTTAAATAACTTTATGCATGGTATCAGTATCGTCATAATTCCTATCTATAAACCCAATTTCTTTTAAATGCACTTCCATCGAGCAGGTAAAAGGTACTCAGGGAAAGTTATTTGAGAGCTGTACAGATCAGTAAACATGTACACTGTATGGCGGGTAATAGACTCTATCATAAACGCACTGTGTGAGAATTAAATTCTCATACAGGCTCCCCAGTGGAGCTCCTGAGGCTTAAATCCGCACAGGCTGATTTGTAAATCTTCCCCTTAAACAGCTTTGTGCCTCTGTGCATGCCTTCTATGGGAGTAAGGGGAAGGTGTCTCGACCCATTTGCACATTAATAAACCTTGAGGACATTTATTAAACAGAAAAGAAGACAGATACATTATTTACATTTATTGCTCTAGAAAATAGATTCTGCATCAGATTTCACCAGAGGGCCTGGACACGTGGTACTCCTTTTTGTCTCACAAATCCTATGCATATGGTAGATTATAATATGAGTAACAATAAAAATGGCATCAATAACATTAATAATAATTAATAATTTTAGAATCATCCTCATATGAGGGTATAGACATTTTTTACAATATTTAGCAATTTGTGTATGCATGTATATGTATATAAATACATACATATAATATATTATACAAAAATATATATATATATATATATATACACACACACACACACACACACACACACACACAATTAAGCACACTGCTTTCTACATCAGCCCTTGCTTGGTTTTAAGCACACAGTAAATATATCATAAGTCAAAGGTGATAATAACTTTCAATGACTGTCATATAAAGAACAGAAAAAGCTATACAGCATTTTTGAAAATATGTCTGCACCACTATTTGTTAATACATACTTAATCAATGTCAACCAAAAGACCACCATAAAAGAATAAAAGAAAAAAATATTCAATGTGAACATCTAAACAATATGCAAGCATCTCGACAGTATAGGTCACAAGCAAAGAGTCTGGGGTCATGCTGAAATTGTCTGTCAGCCAGACAAGCAGAACTGATCTGGATGCTAAATAATGGTTTAGATATTCAAAATTCTATATATATGCGAAAGGCTTCAGTGAACATTGGATCTTCCCATCAGAGCGTCATTCAGCTTATACATTCCTTTATGCAGTCCTTGTGAAATGCATCTGAATTTAGGCCCAATGGAGGAGTGTTTAGTACTGTGTGGCAGGTCAAAGTACACAGAAAGCACTTTAACAGAGGGTATGTGTATGCGTGTGTATAAATGTGTATGTGTGTGTATGTATGTGTATGTGTGTGTGTGTGTGTGTGTGAAAGACAGAGTTCTCTGTACAGTCTCAGTTTCTGTTTATGATAATTATGTATCACTCCAAAAGTCTTCATTTATGTGAATTTTTATCTCCATACAAAATTACAATATAGAATAATAGTTATAGTAAATAAGGGACTATGCATTACAGATGATACCATATTAAAAATGGGATTGCATTCATTGCAAAGAACAGACATATAAAATGGGCACTGAAGGTACTGACTGTGGCCTCCCAAAGTACTTTTGGAAATACATTCTGCACTTCTTAGATTGAACAAATATTACCCTTGGAAAAGCAGAGTAGAGTATGCATACACAAAACTGGATGTACAGCAGAGATTGAAAAGGACTATCAAAAGCAGAGAAACTGCACTGTGGTGTAGTCTACTATCTCACCCTTTCCAAAAGCAAACAGCACTATTATGTTGGTCTTTACATTTACCATAACCAAAGCCTACTTATGGGAATGATGTATAATTTTCGAACTCTTAAATATATGCTACTTATCTGCTGTTAACAGACCAAAATCAACATTTTTTCAGGCATTTTTAAAATCGTATTATCATATTTTATATGATAATATAATATTTTATAAGCTAAATGGTAAACAAAGCAGCATTATTAGATGCAGCAGCTGTTGTAGTTGGACATGGTAATAATTATTGGAATCTAGTTGCTTGCACTGATACATCACCTAGGCCTATAATATAAAAATGATATATTGGGTAGAGTAAAAACAATTACCAAGCCAATGGAGACTTAAAACATTTATTTTTTTCTAATGAATTTCATCATAGATTAATACAGTAATTAAATTGATCAGATTAACTAAAAGCAGTAAAGAACTATTTTATTTCTTTAGTACATGCCTTTACTCTTGTATAAAAATGGGAAATATTGAAGACAAAACAAAAAACCAAAAACCACACACTGACTGAGAGGCGACAACAAAAAATGCAAGAAAGGAAAAGGATCTGTACTTCAAGCAGAAGGGCAGCAGTCTGTTTACATAACTTAGATCCACAACAACACAAAGAATCCCTCTGTGAGGCATACCTTTGTAGACAAAGAGAACCAGATGATGAACAACAATCATGTAGCAGGGCCCAATCACCATGATTCAGTGGGTCACAGGTCCAAAGAAGATAATCCAGCACAATGTACACTGTTGGCCCCCACTCTCACTGTTGCTATTATGATCGGTTAGCACATGACATTCCTCAAGTATTTTTTAATGTTTACTTCTGAGCAATCTGAAGTTAACACAACAGAAATGACTAAGGACAGACACCAACACTTTCCTTGATTCTAGACTAGATGAAACAGAGACATAGCAGTGGAGTTGTTAGGAATTGTTGTTTTGCAATCTGTTTCCTCTGATGACTTTAAATGGCATGAATTAAGTCTGCCTGCTGCTATGGTTTTTCTCTGTTTCAGCATTTCCACTTTCTTCTTTTATACTCCTCAGTGTAAACATTGTGAAGTGGTATGCATTCCCCAGCCCTGTTCTTATTCTATAACACTTAACCTGCTGGCAAAAGTGAAGAGCACACTGTGTTCCAGGGTAAACCACACTACTAAGATGTGGGAAATTTCTGGGACTACACTCTCTTCAAGTGTTGTGGGGGGGTCATAAAAAATGTTCAGGGTAGCTGTCACTATGGGTAACGTATTTGCGATGGACATCAAAATAAATAAGATTTCAAACTGAATATTCCAAATCATTTTGAGGGTAATGATCCATAATTAATAATTGAATGAGTATGTGTTACTCTTGTACCACTTCAAAATACGTCTGCTTATTTCATGCATGCTAAGTAGTCTGTCAATCATTTTTAGTTTTGAATAGATACTGTAATTACTAAAATAACCAAGTTTGTTTTATTATCTCTCTGACTGCCACTAGCCACTAGTTTTATCCATGTCAAAAGTAGTGATAGATTCCCTAGACGCTTCACATTGCCAAAACAAATGAAACAGTACCCTAATGTTTGTCCTCACTTTGCTCATGATTTTGAATGACCTTCTAAAGATCATTTCTTTGAACAAGGCTTTAGTAGACATGAATTGATTAGACACATCTATCCTACCTGCATTTCCCAAATGAAGAGTGTACATGTAAAACTACTTTGAATACTTACAAGTAGCTAAAGCCAAGAAATGAAAAAACATTAACTTATGAATATTATCCACTATTTCTTTTTGTCTGTCGAATGGCAAATACTCTGCCATTGATTAGAGAAATTTTATAAATCACAGGCTTTCCCACCACACAAAACACAATGAAGGACCTTCTGACAATGTGCCTGTGGGAAAATAACACAGCCTGGATTGTGATAATAGTAACGGACAGCTGAAATCCTGTGATCTGATCCCAAGGACAAAGGTTTGATGAAAAATACCAGGTATGTGAATTAAAAGACAACTTTTTACATCTTTAATGCAGATGTGTGTCTGCGTGCCATCAAAAATAAATGAACCCATTTAAGTCACAGTTCACCGCTGATTCCTGAAGGCCCTCTGATTGTGGCTTTGACCAGAGTTCAGTGGGGGTGCCTGGGAACGCCTGGCTGGGAATAGTCTGGGACATACATCACACTGTGACCAAGCAAGCACAATTTAGAGCACAAAATCCCCACTAATGCTGTAAGAATCCCAGGCTAGTAGCAAGCGCTGCAACACAAGGCTTAAATCACTCATGAAGAGCGATGGTGAAACATTTGGTACTGTGATTTACTCCACAGCAGAGCAGCATGAATGGGAGGAACATTCCGGATAGAAAAATAAAATGAGATTGCTATGTGCACGTCGGGAATTAGGCCCCTCCTGACTGAAGGAGAGAGGTAATGTAGAGGCTATCACATTAACCTGCCCAGGGTTCCTTTAATAGGGTCTGGGGCTTAAACTGATATATCAATTTACTTCCTTCTGGAGGACTTCAAAGCACAGCTCATTCCTGCTGGTGGTGTCTGCCCTCCATCAATCTCTTCGCTCAACGGACATCATCACCTAGGACAGATGAGGGCGGGGCTGCACCCAGCCTGTTCGCGGGCTTGCACTCTCAACCTCGCTCAGTGGACCTAGGGCTCCGGACCATGTTCAGTAGCTTGCGCAGTGGGCCTCCTGCTCTGAGCTCTACTGAAACAGAGCTCTAATCTGTGCATGGAAAAGGTATGATGAAATAGCACCGATTATTTTCTCTCTTTACACTCAAACCCTTGATAACAGACGCACAGTGTGAAATGTGGAATTTGTGGTGCATTGATTTCTTTTCACTTTCTCTGTTTACCTAGCCATTAAAGACGGCAGACAGAAAAACCCACTTGACAGACATACATAGAATCGCGCGCTGGTATTATTCATGTATGTGTAATTCCTACAACAACTGAAAAGCTAGTGTTTTTTTTTCTATTTGCTTAACTCTTTGTACTTTTAAATATATCACAGATCCTTGCTCAGTGTAAACCCTTGAGGGCTACGATATCATTTCCAATGTTGCTCCTCAGCAATGAGTGATACGTGCTTTACCAATATAAAAAGAGCCTTTCTTTTACCTCATGCAGACTTCAACTTAACCTGTTTTGTCAAACAATTCCCAACAAAATAAAATGACAAACTCTCAGTTTCACAAGAGCCTGGATCAACGATAATACCTAAACAAATATATCTGAACAGTCTCACAGTCAAGCGCTGTCTTGAACGCTTGTCCTGTAGACTTTCAGGATTTTGCCAGTTCCTAGCACTGGATCTGGGGGCAGGACTAAAGTGAAAAGCATACTGCAGTTGAACGACCTGTTACATGATCTATCCTTCAGTTCCCTGATTTTACCCACCTGTGGAACACGAACTGAATAAAAAATATCCTTAATAAGAATGTTATTAATCACAATGGTTAGATGATACACTGTGGTACATCTTTCATCTCCCAGTGAAGAATGATCACCTTATTTAATAACTAAAGAACACTTCCATACAATATTCTGATGTATGTAATCAGGTTACATGAATGTTTAATTGCTTCCATATATTACAATAATGATAGCTAAAACATCAGAAGTATTACACATCTCTGGGCACACTGTACAATTAAAAATATATTTGAAAAGGAAAAAAATAAGTCTCATGAAACAGAATTAGGTAAGATTAGAAAAATAAGCTGTCAGTATAGCTTTGAATTTAAGGTGATCAGAGACATCATTTAGACACTGAATACAGCCAGCAAATATTTTCGGAAGAAAGGGCCAAATGTGAGTTGAGAAGACAAAAGGCTGAGGGAGGGGAAAAAAAGCCAGGCAATGCAAGCGCAAGTGTGGCGTAGGGCAGATGAAATCTATGAATACAAATCAGGGAAGATGTGAGGGAATTTTACATCAGGTGTTGTCTACCACTCACCTCATCTGCCTGTGTGATCACGACCTCTGGAATGGAGCTGCTCTTGTCGTCTTTTTCATCTCTGCACTGCGGTTCTTCTCTGGCGGCTTGGTCCACTCCATCCAGAGGGCCCGGGCGCTGAAATGCAGGGGAATGGGGGTCTTCGTCCAGTCGATCGGCCAGGGCTTGAGGTTCCAGCTCTGCCGTGATTACTGGTTGTGACTCCCTCTTCTCTGTGTCAGCCAGGTCTAAGGACACCACAGAGGGCTCTGGAGTGACACTCACCAAGTCCTAGAATAAAACAAAATGCAATGGTTTCAGAACATGAAGGTTCTGATAATCATAATGTCAAAAACTAAATCAATAATAATAAGAAGAGCATAATTACTACTGTTCTTCATAATGACTATAGCTCTCTGTGATTATTAAGAAGTGGCTGATGATGAAAAGGACGCATACTATGACACACAGCTCAGAATGAGCATTCACTACTTGAACCCTTCTTTTGTCCTTACTTTCACCTGGGTGGAAGTATTTATGCCTAACTATCTTATCAGTGTTACTGTGGCATGTGTGTGCCAGTGTATCCCATGAACTGAAATCATGAAAGAAGTTCATGGTGCTCATTTCACACACTAGGAAAGAAAACACTACCTAAATGTGTAACAGTTCAAATGAAATTTTGAAGAAATGGCATCAAAATTACCTAAGTGAACCAGATGAAAGTATACTTTTGTGATTGGCAAATACCTATATTGTTCTATGAAATATAGGTAATAAAGTACACTAAGATTATTTTGTTCTTCTTTGTGTGCTATTAATTTTTTGCACATGAATTGTAACATTGGCAAACACAGAAACAATGAACAAAAAGTCAAAAAGTTTGACTCAATTTTCTGGTAGAGGTAGCCCTGGCAGGGTTGCCGTCAGGTTTGATTCTCTGCCAGGCACTGTTACATATAGCCTGTGTGATGAATCACTCACTGATGAAGGCAAAACAAACATCTAGGGCAATTCAAGGACAACACATTCAGCTACAAGAAGTCAGTTTTGTAAAGAGAGATATGTTTGTGAGATTCCAAGCATAAGCAACCCTTGCAGGGTCAACAGCTCAAGAAATACGATTTGTTCAGTCAAAACCTGTCGGTGCATCTATCTGCACATTATTTTACATTTATCCTCCATGGAATATCGCATAAATGGCAGATGGAGGATGCCTCTCATTCTTTTCTCTTTTTCTTATACAGTTGCACTTCCGTCGATGCAGAAGAAGGCTTCGCTGTTTTCTCAAAAGCCTTCCATTACATGCTCATAAAGCCTGAGCTTTCTGGCATGTTTTGTCATCTCAACAGAATTCAAGCTATTGTAGGAAATAAAATAACATGAGGTTTGAGCTACTTTGTGAATCCCAATTAGCAGATTTCCCTCTAGTGGGTAATGCCTCTTTCTGTAAGAGGACAGTAATTTTACGCATGGATTTTTCCCCTTTTTCTTGAGCTTTGCACAGGGTGCACTGTTGTTTGATGAAACTGGAGAGTTTTAATTTGTGGTAATCCATGCTCTGTGAAAAGGTGCATTTCACACTTTGAAGAGCGTTTTCCCATCAGAAGCTTATGTTTAAATTATCACCCAAAAGCTTGTTGTTGCTTTTATGCCACCTAACAATTTATTTGTAAATAATAAACAAATTTATATTGTGCCTAATTGACTGCTTTCTTGTATCATAGAAACATCATATTATCCCTGAACCATGAGCCTGTAGCATCACTGAGAACTGCATCAACTCTTTTGGCATGACTCAAGCAGTCTTCACAAGTGTAGGGCAAACTGAAATGTGTGTTCCCTCCATTGCACAATGGAAAGGATTTGAGAGAGAGCAAATGACCAACCAAAAAAAAAAAACAGTAATACAGTATGATTACAGCAAATTATATGTCAAAGCCAAGAAGATTCCTGACGTGGGAGACTAGTATACTGGCTGTAATCTTCTGTCCTGTCCCTCAGGCCACATTTCCACAAATTAGCTCTGCTTTCCCACAGCATGCTATGCACAACAGCGAGGCCAAACACAGAAAACAAAGTCCAAACCTGATGCAAACTGTATTGCCTGCACCAGCTGAAAGCAGTTTATGTATAGCCGGCATTGCATTTACTTTGATTTACAAATTTTGCAAAGTCAGCCACTTATAGTTAGATTTACTGACAGAAAGAACAAAAAGAAAATCTGCAAATCTACAGAAAGATCAGACGTACACTGTTTCTGTTCTCTTTCTTCGTAAGTATGTTTCAAAAGTATATTTTACTTTTTACTTCCACACTATATCTTATTTGCCGTGTGCTGTTTTTCACTCAACCTTCTCTAAGCACAAATTTAGCTAACCATTATATACTAAAATCTCTGTCACAGCACATTTCCATGATTGTCACTGTCATTGTGTTGTAGGTTGTTAGTGAGTCAAGCAGACTTTAGCCCCTTTCAGACATGCACTGCAACCCTGAACTTTTCTAGATATCCCGGAGGAGCTGTATGTGAGAACACAAATGTCCGAATCAGTTGGACTGGACATTAAACGGACTTTACCCTTTACCCTGCCAGCTCCCTAGTACAAAGTCTGTGTAATGTCTGATTGAGTAAATGTGTGAATACAGCAGGTGAATTCACAGCTAGCAAGTGGGCATGTTGATGATGTTTCTATCAAGCGACTGGCACGATTTACACAAAGACACCAACAAAAATGTCTAACTGGAGAGACGACGAGATTCGGGAACTTCTATCGGTAAGGGCCGACGCCAAAATCGTCAGACAAATTCAAGGAACGGCAAGAGACTCGGTTGTTTATGACCAAATTACGAACCAATGTGCTGTAAACAAAACACTGCAATTTCCGCAGCGTACTTTTTGTGTCATGTCCTGCCTCCTGCACGCTCTACCCAGACGCCACCCCTTGCCTAAACCAAACGGAGTATTTCCAGTAGGTGAGAACACGTCTGACACAGACAATCTCCTGTTGTGCTCTACATGTGTGAAAGGGCAACTCCGGACAATGTCCGGACCTGATTCTCCGGACATTGTCCGGAGTTCATATGAGAAAATGGTACATACAAACTGAAGGGGATCCAAGCAGCCATGTCTGTAACTAGGCACTAAATGTGGTTCAACTGTCAGAATGAGTCCAAACCAAACAGTGTTCCACCGTTAACTCGGCCAATGAATCCCAGTGGGTCGCCTGCCATCTACCAGCATAGTTCATTAAGGCCCAACAGTCCCACTTTCCATACAGTATCACTGAAGCAATTACGCTCCACATGTAATTAAAGTTTGAATAAACAAGAGCTTTCTTCTCTTGTTCTCATCTCTTTTTTTCCTGGCTTTGACATTCTTGAGCTGACACAAATCAGGGTGTTAAATTGTGTATGTAGTGAGACAGGGTGGTGGGGGGTTGGGAGGGGGGTGTCTGAGATCCTGTCGCAGGAGCACTGGTCCTTCACCCAATTAGAAATCTATATACTTTGGGTAGCAGGTTACTGTTGGGAATTAAACTTGCATATCTCTTACAAATAAGAAATGTGGCAGCCTGGGCTCTCTACTGAAGTATCCCAGGCTGTTCCCCTTGTCACAGCTGTCGTTTCAGCCATTTGCACTTAAACCATACAGCTTTCATTACTAAAATAGAAATTTGTATTCTAAGTGCTGTAACATTACTAATGCTAAATTGTCCATTCCCATGGGTACTAATTATGGCTGAGTACTGGCAACATGGGTTCCATTTTTTTCTACTTTACGTAACAACTGTAAAAGCAATTTGAGCATTTTTCAATTAATTAAACACACAGTCTACAAGTAACCTCTTGTCATTTTGCCCTTCAGGACCTTAGCAAATTTGTGCAGAGGAAGACAAGGAAGTGTTGTTATCTTCTGAAAACATCCTTACAAAGGATTTATGTGATATTTAATAATTTATAATGGAAACAGACATACTTTGGCATTTTAAAACCCTGAAATGTATTTTACATATTAGGAGATAAGAATGTAACCTATGTAAGATGATGCTACTATGCGAAATTAAAAACCCTTAAAATGATGAAAACATCAGTGACTCTCTTCTGGAAGTGTCATTATGATATTCTACTGTGAAACAACTCTTGAGCTATAGACAGAACTCCAGTTACTTCAATGGTTTCTCTTCAAATTGTCCAAAAAACAAGATAATGATATGGTTAAAAGCCATTGATGTATCTACTTCATTATTTTCATTCTTTAACAGTTATTAGGAGATGTGGCACAGTAAAAATAGCACATTTTGTTTTGCACCACAAATCAACAGGACACATGCACAAATTAAGGCCAAAGTTTAAAAATTTATTTTACATTTATACTTATGCTTAAATGCTTAGACAATTATAAATAGAGAGGTTGATGCCTATGTATGAATTTCTTTCCCAAAAAATGTAAAAAATAGAAAAAAAAGGAAAACCCTTCTATGAGTAGGGGGTGTCCAAACTTTTGACTTTTGATATATATATATATATACACACACACACACACACACACACACACACACACACACACACACACACACACGTATGACTTCTTAGAGGTCTGTTGTTAAACTAGAGCCATGTCAGATACACAGACTTGCTCTCACACTCTAGTCCACATGAATGAGAGTAAACATGTACACAAAGGGTGAAAAAGGTGGCAGCTCAGTGAGGCCTGTTTATCATGCAGTGACACAGAGAGCAGGCACGGTGCCTGGCACACTGCGCCTGTCAGAGCCGGGATCACAGGAAGTCCATGAAATCCAACTAATAGTCATTATGTCATTCCCTTCAATCTGCTCCCTACCTGTTCACCGAACACCCCCCCCCCCCCCCCATAACACACACACACACACACACACACACATACACACACACCTCCGCCGCCCCCTTTCAGGCTGAGTTTGCATCGTTTCACTTCATCAGCATTCATACAGGGAAAGAAAAAGATCACAGAGCAGACAGACAACCTCTCCAATAAAAGAATGACAGCAAAAAAAAGAGGGCAGAGACCAGACAGAAAGAGAGAGCTATTAAAAATAACCATATAAAAAGTAAAATGTTTATTTTTCAGACCAAAACCAAAGAATCTAAAAATAATGTTTTAATGGAAGACTTGTGTCCAAAACATTTAAGAGCATTAGAGCAAACTTTGGCTATACACTGTGCCAGGGTGAACTGTGTGGTCCCCATGTGCTCATTTGTTCCTGGTCTGAGTCAATAAGGCTATTTTTGATTCCAGCCTGGGTTTGATTTCAAAGCTGTTTAAACAGAGGGCCACAAAGGATTGAGCATGACCTCAAAGCCGCGCACCTCTCTGTGGTTTTCCTTGTGGACTATTTTCAAAATATTGAGAAGAAGCTTAACTTTCGTGTCTGTAGAACCTTAGAGTGGTGATGAAAGATGAGGAAGCTTGAGTCAAACCACCTAGTGTTAAGCTGTGAAAAGCAAACGTTTGGGGGAGTAATTACATGCTACACTGCATTGGGAGTGATTAGCAAGAGTTGTCTGCTAAAACTGTACTCTGCAAAAACTAATTCTGCCCAGCTTAACACAGCCTGCACCAAACTCTTTACGCGCTGTGCTTGCCTTTCCACTCCTGCTTATACATTTCATTACTTTCTTTAATGGCAGGGGCTTGCGTTGCAGCTTAGACTTCAGTGACATAAAGCGGCACACAGCCACCACTTAAAAAAAATGGGGCCCCTTCTCTTGTCATCCGATGCTTCAATAAATTCATGTTGACACTCTTCGGTGGAACGGCAGAGGAAGCCAGTCTTTGATGTTTCCGTTCTATTTACATTCATTTGGTGTGTGTAGCACTTTGGGCTACAGATGTTTTAATGCTGAGAGGTGAGCAGTCGCAGATGCCATTTCCACCGTAAACATGCGGAGCTAGATAATCACAGGCAGAGGGGAGCACCAGATTAAGAAACAAATAATTTGTATTAGCATGCGGCTTTCAGCGTTGCGCAGGGTCGTCTCACACAAGAAACAAACACACATATCTTTAGAAAGGAAATACCTGCGGGGCTTTTTGAGAGACTGCCTGAAATCCTTCAAATCCCTAACGTTACCTCTGCCAGGTGTGAGGAGTTAAGAGGAAGGCTCAGTAACTCTGTTTGGACTGTGTATATTGCTTGTTTAATCACAGGAGTGTATTAGGCCTTACTGAAATCTTCCAACGTCCTCATCCAGATGCAGAGAAAGCACAATCAGTACAGAATTGAACTGTGCAGCCGTTTCATATGATAACATCAGCAACTGTTACAATGGATCAAACATAAAAAAATAAAAACAATATTTTTCCTGCCTTGTTACAGAAATTATATAAAATACACATGTATATCCATATGCCATATGAACACCATGGGACATTTCTAGAGAATATCTGCCATGTTGGAAGTATTAAGAAAGGCAACATTCTAACGAGGAACAGAAGAATTAAGAAATACCTCAATAAAGATAAGAGTCTAGCAACTTTTTATACAAAGACAAAGAGTAGCAAAAATTCATTTACAATTGTTTTTATCTTTAATGCATTGTATTTGAATATACAACTCAACATCATTTCCTCCAGATGTATTATTTCTTAAATATTCCTTTATTTGTTGACTTCTGAATATGTCATGCTCACACGGCACAAGTTAAACCACAGCCTGGTTCTCTAGACAGAGACAGGTACCAGTTCCATTAAACAACCATAGCACAGAAAGATTTCATTTTGTTGAGAGAGCTGTACTTCCCATACTCACAGAAAAAGCAAAATACTTTTCTATAGACATAATAACTCAGAGATGCATGACTGGTGAAATTTACATACAAAAATGTCTAAAACATTAACTTATACAACCTATATGATTAAACTATGTATACTGTGATTATGACTTTGCCATTCCACAGTGAATAAAGTTACCTGTTTGTGTATTATACTTGAACTCATTAGTCTAGGAAGAATACTACAGATGCCTAATTTCAAAAGAGATAATAATGCTGGTATTATTTTTTCTGTAGATAAGATGCTACACATAAGACAGAGGAATTGCAGTTGTTTAAAAGCAACAAAGATATTTGCAGAAATTCAATATCTTGGTGCTAGGATCAGGAAAATGCAACTATGCAACTGGGCATGTATGGAATGCAGCATGGCAAGAGAAAGCAATCTAAATTTGAAATGAGAGGGATTTTTTCCAGTCAGAGTGTTTATCAAACACGGCTGCTGTGTCTACAAAGGTAAGAAGATACAGCATCAAAGCTGTATCTGTGAAAACAATAAAAAACTACATCTTAGGTAGTCCATCACAAAACATGATGTGCCTTCTCCTTCCCAACACAGCTACTAATTACACCTTCACCACTCCGCAACCCTAAAACCAACACTGCCCTCAAGCTTAGTTTAAAACTCCAACTCTAGCATGAGGTCGACTATACCCAACCAAATAGTAAGGACTGGAGACAGATTCAGTAAAGGAACATCAGTTTCAAATTCTGCACCTAACATTCCGGAGGAAAGGTTTTGTTTGGAGACAAAAAAGCTGAAAAGGGAAGTAAGGCGGGAACAATGAAAATGACATTTGTCTTATGTTTAGCAATCAGGGAGGCGTCTCAAAGTCTACTGTTCACTGACATTGTTTACAACATCTCCAGTGAAATCACTACCCAGCTGGAGATACTGTGTTTATTAAATGATTCATGTATTTAACATTGAGCTAAATTAAATGTTACTGTTAACTCCTAAGAATGATGTCCTTCAACATTTGCATTTACACTATGCAATGTGACTGTTGTTGTGTTCAGATATAAAATCTGTGCCTGTATTTAGATTCTGACAGTGAGACCAAGGTGTGAGTGTTACATTATTTGTGAATAGAAATGCAAGTGTTGGTTGTGTTGGTTTGAATGTGGTCAGTGTGGTATGTGACCCACTTTCATTGTATGTGATCAGGTTCAGAGTGGACCTACTACAAAATGAAGGAGATCAGAGTGCATTTCCAGCCCAGAATGGGGAGGCTAACATTCAAACTGTGAGGTAGCTTTCTCCATTTCCCTCCACTACAAATACTAGTTTGTATTTTCAAATGCCAGAGAGCTGGAAAACTGCATGAGCGATAGTTGTGCCCTTCAAATCCTAGGTGCATGCACCCTTAATGACATGTTAAGTCAGGGCCTGCTGGAAGTCAGTGTTCCAGACAGGCATTTAGTGGGATGCAGTGGGGAGATGGCAAAGTTTACGAGTACAAGTCCCCAGGGCCATGTGGGTTTTCATGACCAGTGTGTCAGTGATTAAAGTATCCACGATCATGATGGACACATTCTAACAGTCACTACATAGCACAGCAACTCCCATGTGACAATAACGGGACTCCATCTTTTTCACTGTTGCATTGTAATCACCTTGCAGACAGCATACAATACAGGTACGCACTGCACGCCTTTGAGGGCTCAGTTTTCACTCATTGCAACAATTTCCAAACACTGCTAGAATATATTGTTACTGTTTCTTTCCTCCCTTCACTGCCATTGAAGAAAAGGAGAATTGTGCTCACTCTTATACTTGGCTGGAAACGGAATCAATATTTGTCTCTTGAGGAATTTACAGGAGTCACAGTGCTTTAATACAAAGCTCTGCTATTCTTACATAGAATTCAATATCGCTGGAATCAAACGAGAAAGACAGACTGAAAAGGAAGGAGGAATCTTTTTTCCTCTTCAATATGAAATGTCAGAGTGAAGTCTCACTCACACCTTCAAATTCTGTTTTGAGAGGTGAAGCAACAGCCACTGTCCATCAGAGCAGGGCGCACCTTCAGGTGGTCTTTTTTATCACAATACCTTAATGCTTCTTTGCCCTGAGCTTGCAATATAGCTGGGATTTTACTGAAGCAATACAGTAATTCAAGCACCTTGTTTAAAGACTTGACATCAACGTCTTGTCTGGAAAAATGAAATCGCAACCCTTTAACAAGAAGTGCAATGTCAAACCACTCCTCTACACTGTTGCCTGAAAGTCTAAGATGAAACCAGCTTTATAACAAAAATGCATCAACTTCCAACTTTGAGTATTCGATGGACCAGATTCATGGTAAGGAAACGATGGGGAGAACTGGAACATCAGGGCAAAACTCATTCCCAGTGAAGGCATGGGATATACATATATAGCTGTGTTTGTGTGTGTGTGTATGTGTGTGTGTGTGTGTGTGTGTATGTGTGTCTGTGATGTCAGAGCACATAAAGGACTATGCCCTTTGCTTCATGGCATCTGACTGAGACAGCCCTGCTCTGTGTCATTCTAGAATTGCAAAACATAGTGACTCTGTCACTTTGCTGACTGGGGGTCCCCAAAGTGTCAGTAGCCATCATGCCCTCTTACCCTGGGGGTCCTCCAATCCAGATCTCAAGTACCCTCAAGCAGCTGTTCTCATCAACCAAACCCCATAGTCCTGGATCCTCTGAACAGACACAACACACCACCTTGTACCCAGCCTCAAGGCAGGGGACCAGATCTCTCTGGAGGTCCTGCAGAACTGGATGAAATAAAAATACGTATACTGAGAGACTCAATAATCCAATTTAGCAGTCCTGTCTGTAACATCACGCATTGCATATATATGCGTGTTTTATTTCATTCCATTCTATTTTATGCTATGTAATTTTTTTCTCTGTTAATATAACAAATTAATTTAGCAACATTATTCGTGCTCATGGTTTAAAAGATTGTAAAAAAAAATCTCTACAAATTGCAGAATTTCAGAATAAAGTGTTGTACAGAAAGTAAAATCATCCTTTTAAGTAAAGACTGTATTAAGCACACCTAATGTGATGTACCCTGCTGCTCGGCATACTACATGATGAGGGATGAAGGGGTACTACCTCTCATCTATGGCACCCATCTGTAGCCTTTATGCTAGGAAATGGCACAGAATCCACTAATGATCTGCCCATAATCTGCACCATTTCACAGAGCAGCAGTGAGGAAAGCAGCCACTCCTGTAATGTGCTGAGAGGCAATCCTTTAGCAGGCTCCTTGAAGAGCTCATTTTCACATTACTCAGGCTTCATTAGGCCGAATCAATATTCGTTTAGTCACTGGGGTTATTGACTTATTTTAAAATAAAAGTATACCCTTCAGCTACTGTGCTCATTACAGGTAATTTGTCTTGTCATGGAGCAGGGAATATTATCCCAGTCTTTCAAGCACTGACAGTCCATGTGAAATACCTCCCCACGGTTACAACTGTAAATAATTTTTCAGATAAAACATTGAAAAATCAATGGCTGCTTCCTGCAATCTGTCACAAACAAATCAATCATCATCTACAGAGCCGGCAGTGACGTGCAAGGGAGATGGCACAAGCGCAATCTTTGTCTGAAATTTCTTATTTCAAAATCACTTCACATAATAGTGTCATCATTTAAACACTTAGCATTTGTGGGGTCTGCCATTCAGTGATTCTGGACATGCTGTAGTGGTGGTGGTGGCAGTGGGGGGTTGGTGCTATCACAACCACTCCATTTAAATGGCTGCTGCCTCTTGCACTGCATTTGGTTAGCATGGTCTTGAACTGAAGGCAGCATTACTAGTCAATATTTCACAGCTTCTGCGGGCTGATTAATGGGCCTTCTCTATAGGAGCTGTTGTAAGATGTTAATAATAATAATAATAATAATAATAATAATAAATTACACTTACCCACAGTATGGGGCTGAAATTACAAGCAAGCAGTTAATTTCTTTAGATTATTATATAATTATTTCATTCATGTCTGGAGTCAGGCTGTCAGATACCAAACCAAGAGATGTATTATAAAGTGACAAAAAAAACAAGCACAACACCGCAGCAAATGGCCATGATCCCATAGAATATTCAATCACTTGTTCAGACCAATGTATTATTGCTGTAGCTGTTTGTGTAATATGTTAGTATTTAACTCTGGGCACAGTATATTACAGTCAAATTCATTTGTATTAATACATTTGCCTTTATATTATTCAGAAAAAAATTGTGTTTCCTCAGGATTAGTTTAACTATGAATTGTCATCCATTAGTTTAAGTATGCATTCCTGTCCACGACAATGTCACAAATTATAACTGTTTAAGTATACTATAAGAAAGATAAGTAATGTAAGTAAAAACAAGCAATCAATGTGTTTGCATTCTTCACTGTATCGCACTGATTACATACAGAATCATTACAAGGCTTTATCAGAATACATGTCAGGATATAGGATTTTGAAGATAAGACTCAAGTGACTATAACAGTAATTAATTAAAGCACATATAATTTAAGCTTGAAATACAATTGTTCTATGCCCAACACTTTTTCAGTTTAATATATTAAAACAAGTATTCAAATGAGTGATTGAGTGAGTGACAGAGAGAACTGGTCAGTCACTGAGCCAGAAGGTTAGTGGGGGTGAGTGACTGAAAGAGGCGAAGAGGGAAAGGTGAAGGCTTTAGCTTAGTGCTGTGCATCAGTTCTCATATTTTGTTGACCTGAACCAAAATGATATTACACACATTAAATTAATTATTTTTAAGTAATAACAGTGCACCAGAACAAAGTGTCCAAAGTTACCGTGGCAAATTTCATGTAGAGATCAACCCAGACAGAGTGTTCTGAAGAGTAAACGTAAATACATCTGACATTAAGCAATAAGACTATTAAAAAACTTAATTATTTCAATTGCTAAAATTTCAGTTGTCTGGTGTGCAGCAAAGTAGATGAAATCAGTTTCAGCCATCAGAAAAAAAACACTATGGTACAAGAACTGCACAAACTGTCTCAAAAGTATGTGTATATGATGTTCAAAAATTCAGAGATACCTTGTTTATTTCTAATGGACAGTAAGATGAATGCAGACAACAGATTAATAACTAACTATACATCTGTAAGTATACAAATGGACCAAGTGTTTATAAGAATATGTCTCTGATCTTGTGGTTCAGTTCATCTGACCTCACAATGCATGTGTCATATTCTCTGGCTTAGAAAACATCACAAGTAAATAATAATGTAAGGAATGTAAAGAAACAACAGAGGCATCCAACAGGAATGACAGGAATGTTCTGGATGTTAAATGTGTTTAACTAAGACAATCTTCTCAAGTCTCAGTTAATCTGGATTTGGTTTGTTTTACTTGGGCATAATTTTCAGATGAACAATATGGTGCTCTTGATGCAAAAAAAACTTTTTGCAGTCTTAGCAATTTCACAAGTGTTATTGTATTAAGTGTTTGCACTTTGCACTTGTACATCCATGAGTCACATTTACTGTACTTGTTCTGATCACAGTTGTATTGTTTTGACTTTTTTATATAGTCCCTCTCTACCTCTGTCTATCTCTCTCTCTCATGTGTATATATGTGTGTGTGTGTGTGTGTGTGTGTGTGTGTGTGTGTGTGTGTGTGTGTGAGAGAGAGAGAGAGAGAGAGAGAGAGAGAGAGAGAGAGAGAGAGAGAGAGAGAGAGAGAGAGAGAGAGAGAGAGAGCTTCTGTGTGTGATGAAGAAGACCAGGACAATAATAGCTGCGTCTGACAGGATTTCTACAATTTGTTCAAAACTTAAGTATAATCCAAA
Source organism: Megalops atlanticus (assembly GCA_019176425.1). Classification (NCBI taxonomy): domain Eukaryota; kingdom Metazoa; phylum Chordata; class Actinopteri; order Elopiformes; family Megalopidae; genus Megalops; species Megalops atlanticus. The sequence goes on from CM032881.1 coordinate 13,315,594, forward strand.
GTGGCAGACCAACCGTATGACCTTGAAGTTGAACATACAGATTGGAAAATATTCTCAGATGCATGGTATTTTTGGCTTCTGTGCAGTAGCGACTCATAAATTTGGTGGATAAGAGTTTCGTTTTCTGAATGCATGTTTGCTGTAATAAATGCTTACGTTGACTGCAGAAAACAGCGTTGCCTTACCTTTGTTTCAATTGCATATACATCCTTGCTCCGGTAATCTGCACAGCTCTCGGTCTGACTATCTGATGAATGAACATACACAACATTTCAAAGAAATGATAATATTATTTCATTCTACATCAAGCAGACAATTAGAAGAGACACACTTGATCTCATAATTTTACCATGCCTACGACAATATAAAAACAAATAATTGGTTAATAATAATAACGTCGTTTGAACTGAGGTTTGTTGTTCAAGTAGGCTAGTTAAGCGTAAATATACCATTTTTCATAACAGGTTTGAAATGAAGACATTATGAAAGAAATAATGAAGCTCCATGGCACCGTGTCGTAGATTCCGAAATTGTGACACCAGGCAATATTTAATATGTATTAACTTCCACTACTTCTAAGTGCACGTGAGTTTTAATCATTTAATACAAATTGCAAGGTCAAAAATGGCATACTTTATTTGCCGCACATATCCCCTTGGCACCGTGATCAAAACAGTTTTGAATTTCAGTTCGCTGCCAAGTGGGAAACCCCCTCAGCTAATACATCAAAGTAAATTTGGAGTCAACTAATCGGTTTAGGACACAGATTTTGAATGGCTGAAATCCGTATGAATTGTTTGAACATTGTATACGATGCCGACTTGCCACCGATTTCGATAGCAGCTTGCAGATCGTATACCTCGAGCAAAGCTGCCAAATGCTTCATGGTAACACTTAAACAACCTCCGAATGAACGTGTACAGCAATTAGTCCGCCACAATGGATAGCTAATGCTTTCTAATAATAGACAATCCAAATTAGATTACGCCTACTCCCTTAGGCATTACGAGCCTGATCCACAACTCTACACACATGGCTCATCCACAGTTTGCTCATGCGTTCGTAGTAGCCCCTCGCTTTATGACTCCGTCAGTGCACCTTATAATTTCAGAATGTATCCCTCAATGGCTGTGTCTTAGGAGTAAAACTGCGGGGTACAAAACAATTGTCCCATTGTTTTCACATGATATTTGGTCAGCAAAACATGCTAGACAGGACATAGACAATTTTCTTCGCGTAGAGAGAACACATACATTTGTCATTAATCAGAGGTCAATCGATCAAACTTTGTCCTTTCATATGTAACTAATAGTTTCAAGCCAAATAGTCATAGCTCTCTCTCTCTCTCTCTCTACATACATACATACATAAATACATACACACAGACACACACACACACACACGTTACTGTTTTCACTGTGTGTGTGTGTGTGTGTGTGTGTGTGTGTGTATGTATGTATGTATGTATGTATGTATGTATGTATATGTGCGTGCGTGCGTGCGTGTGTGTATGTATAATCCAACTAAATGCAAGTGAGAGTTTGGTCTTTCAAATTATATTTCCATTTAAATAATATGGGGAAATGGCATTACTTTAGCTCAATTTCCCCGACTTGGTCTGAACATTATTCCTAATGGTGAGAGCGAGGAATTAGAATATCTAGCAGATCCGACTAGGCCTGTTATATGAGGTCAAAGTTACAGTATGCAGCTGAAGCTGTTAGCCTACCTCTTTCATCTTGGTCTAGACGATCGTGAACAATCATTAATTTGTTTTTTGGGTCCATGTGATCACTTTCTCCTCCTCTTTTTCTATTCCAAAATTAATCCTCATATCAGGCTTTTACTGGAGTCGAGGAAATCATTATTGCCAATAACAGTGTTTCAATGAACGGTGATGTCATTCCTAACAGCCGGCAATCACCTCTTCCGGTATGTTTGTACGCGGTTTAATTTTTGGAACTAACAGCCAATCCAAGATCAGTTTATTCAACGCGAATCCTCACCACAATCATTATATTGTAAAAGTTAAAACCGATCCAGGATCAGCGTTTGTGGCAGGATATTTCTATACTGTATCCTTGGCAACCGTAAGCAACTACTTAGTGATTCTGCACACCATTGGCAAACCATGACGTCGTTCACCGAGGGTAGTAAACATAATTGGCCAATGGTGTACAGCGGCTTAGTAAGGCATTAGGGGAATTGTAGTTTTATATTTAATCGCAACTGAAAAGTTTGAGATATATTATCCGAAATATTATCTAAATCAGCTTTAAGAGTCATTATTACCACTACCATGTAACAACAACAATAATAATAATAATAATAATAATAATAATAAACACTATTCTATTATGTTCAGAAAAAAATAACAAGTAAAAGTAACATAAAAACAGGCGTGCTCATCATCATCATCAGTTTTTCCGTGTATCTTATGTCTTCACAGTGTTTTTCAGCGGCTGTAATGGATGGCTGCACACCAGCGTTATCCATTCTGCGTCTTACAAGATTTTTCAGAGTAAAGCAACATGTTACTCAGCGTGCATACTTTTTAGCAGCGCCTACAGCGATCCCTTTCGGTGCGTCGGAGATTTGAACAACTCAGTCGGAAAGCCAGCGCTGTATGAGAAGCGTTGAAATTACTACACCGTTGTTGCAAGAGACACCTATACTCTGACTTAAAACATGTAGGTTTGATAAACCGAATGTAACAATTATTTAATGTGATAATAATGCTCTCTTTATACAGAATAAAACCATGAACACCTTTATTATCACCATCATTCAACGAAACAAAAGCATGCAAACAGCATATGAATCCATTGAAACAATGTTCAAACAATACCAATCATCACTGAGATAGCTATTATTATTACAACTGTTGTTATTGATGATGATAATTACGTTGTTATTATTGTTGCAGTTAGCATCAGTAATAGTAGTAGTAACACTATTTCTGCTGTTGTTAATAAGAACAATAATCAGAATAACTGTCAATGTTAAAATCGAAACTGTCTTGTGTTCTGGTTAGAGCTGCTGGAATAACATAACCGATAAAGCAGAAGGAATTAAATAAATCGAGATATGTTCCTGTTGGGAAATCTATCTGATGGAATCAAAGCAGATTACATCCTCTGGCCATTGCGGATTTACCGTCGTTCATATGGTAATAATCTGCTTTCGTTTCGACCCTTTTATGAGTTCCAGAGAGGGATATCTGGCTGGTTTATTCCTGGATACGCTGGCAAACAGCGGCTCAAGTGAATACCCGTCAACAGCTGACTTCTCACCGTAAGTGTCAGGAGCTGACAAAATTCTACAACATAGACTACGCAATAAAAAATAAATTGTATCGTTTTTTCATCTACGCCTTCTTAACATCGACATGGATGTTACCATTCACTCTTCCTGTCGTTCGCACAAACTTACCCGTAACCTCAGCACGCATACCCAAGATGCACATACCCGAGATGCACTGTATGTTGCAACACTGAATGATGTCTAAACTGCTTTCAAAAAGTTACACATTTGATCTAAACGGCGATACCAACTAGCGAACTAGACTTGAAACTTTAAAACCAATTCAGCGAGCAGTTGTAGACAGACGAGTGTTAATCGAGCCTGGAAACGATAGATTTAAAGTATTCAGAAAATAAAGAAAGTTGGAGTTCATTTTGCGGCTCGTGCGAGATTGCCATCCAGAGGCTGGCGCACTTGAGTCTACCAGCAACGCGACCTGTTAGTGGAAGGAAAAGAATAGGGAGAAAGAGAGATGGCGGGAGAGAGGGGGAGGATACGCTGGAGAGAGGCAGGGAGAGGGGGATCGATCATTAGACTGGGCTGTGGTAACCCAGCATGAGCTTGTCTTTTCCTTCATTGACTACACCCCGAGAGGAGGGGCGTAATGCACGTAGTAGGCGTCAGAATCCTCAATTTCCAACTTAGCATCTTGGCAGGACATTTTCCAAAGCTAAGTCCCCCATCCGAAAGCAAAAAACTACTTCTGCAGTGCATGACAAGGCGAGAGAGCGAGAGCGAGAGCGAGAGAGAGAGAGAGAGAGAGAGAGGGAGAGGGAGGGAGAGAGAGTGAAAGAGACAGAGGGAGAGGGAGTGAGACCAAAAAAGAAGGCTGAAAGCAAGTAAACACAGCCGATCAGCTGCAGCTGACAGCGACCAAATATCACAATCGAAACCTTTTTATTTATTTATTTTTACGGTAAGCACATAGAGAGAAACAGAGGTCCGCCGATGCGAGTCTCTATGATTCAGATCAGAAAGTGTAGGAGCAAATAAAGGAAAGGCGCACAAATAAGTGGCTTATTTTCGGCTTTTACCATGGCGTATCCTCAGGGCTACTTGTATCAGCCGTCAGCTTCTCTGGCACTGTACTCCTGCCCGGCATACAGTACGAGTGTAATATCTGGACCCAGGACCGAGGAACTTGGAAGATCTTCTTCTGGGTCTGCTTTTGCTCCATATGCCGGATCTACAGCGTTTACCAGCCCTTCGCCTGGCTACAACTCGCATCTCCAGTACAGCGCAGACCCGGCGGCAGCGGCAACATTTACTTCGTACGTGGTGAGTGGCTCCGTGTGCAGTAGATGCACATCGGCTAGAGTTTACATTCAACTGGGCTTTATGAAAACTTTGGAATCATATTTATTTGTGGACGGTATGGTACCGCAAGCAAATTTGTGGAATGCGGTGTTTGTTTTCTATTTCACTTAGGTTTTCATTTTTTCTTTGTGATCAGTTTGTCTTGATCACTTTTTAAATCTGTAACTGAAGAAGCAAAATAGACTACGCTGACAGTTAATTCATATATAGCCTAATTAGACCAAACATAACACAATGTTCTGCCAAGCATAAATGTACATGGCCTCTTTTATCAACAGCAAATTAGAGAAATCGCCATTTGGTTGGTATTCTATGAAAATTGTCATAAATTTCATGGAGGTAAAAAGCATAAAATCATGACGGGGTGACATGCACAGATGCTAGAGTGTGCTACTTTGATTTTTTCTCTTAGAGTGCATTTAGAGGAATCAGTACATATTAAAAATATTTCATTTTCTTTTTAAAATGAATTTTAGCCTGTAATTGACTGTCCGTAAAACACGCTTTTCTTTTAATCTTTTGATTAAGGGTTATTCCAAAAGCACATAGCATTAGTTCAATAAACTGATATTAAGACCAGTTCAAGAACAACCGGCTACAAATGTATAGATCATTCATATTTTATGTATAACTGACTTAATTAATTAAATTGTGGAGGATATAATTTCCAAAAATCGTTTGCAAATTATATCCTCCATTTCGAAGACGCAAGATTGTTTCACTTTGCAGGCAAAATGTTGAACTGTGTTAACTGCAGACTATAGCGTGTAGTTGTATATTTTGCAAACCAAAAAAATCCTATAGAATTTCTTTTAAAAATGAAACTTAAGGTATATATTTGTGGTGTTGATTTAAATTTGAAAGACACACATTTTATATATATATATATATATAGACAGCTAAATAAACCAAAGCTGATTGATCAAATTTATAGCGCGGAATCCAAAGTAATGCCATAATCTAAATTTATTATCCATACCTGAATTGGCAATGTTTTAAACGTCTGTTATCATTACATTAGTGTTGTTGTTGCTGTTGTCTTTGTTTTGTTTATCATCCTGGGCTGTCGTTTTTCAGCATCAGTACGAAGTAAGTGTGGTACCTTTTTTTTCAGGGCTCCCCATACGACCACACGACAGGCATGGCTGGCTCTATAGGATATCACCCTTACGCCGCTCCCCTGGGTTCATATCCCTACGGAGACCCTGCATACCGAAAAAATGCTACCAGGGACGCCACCGCCACTCTCAAGGCCTGGCTTAACGAACATCGGAAAAACCCGTACCCCACAAAAGGCGAGAAAATCATGCTGGCTATCATCACCAAAATGACACTCACTCAAGTGTCCACCTGGTTTGCCAACGCGAGGAGAAGGTTAAAGAAAGAGAATAAGATGACCTGGACCCCGAGGAACAGAAGCGAGGATGAGGAGGAAGATGAAAATATCGATTTAGAGAAAAACGACGACGATGAGCCGCACAAGCCCACAGACAAGGGGGACTCAACAGACACCGAGTCAGGTCTGTATGAAATTCATAAATTTTTCATCTATGTCGTTTCCACTCAGGGCGCAAAATTGATTGCTAGTTAATGGTGGTAAATTATTTATAATGGGACAATTGCTTTAAATAATAATCACCTCTCTTCATTTGAGTTGTAGTTAAGTATTCCTGGTGACATATGGATTTTGATAAACAGCCAATTAATCTTAAATTGCGCCAAACAGCTATTATTATTATTATTATTATTATTATTATTATTATTATTATTATTATTATTTGCCGTTATTGTTGTTGTAAAGACTATTGTTTTGTTCTGATTATGTTTTGAACAAATAAAGAAGGTCATGAAGAAGGCCGTAGAGTCCAATAGTCTAAATTGTCCAAGTTTGTAGTAACTTAATTTGTATTTTACCTTGCAGCCGACCATAAACTAAACCCGGGGGAACTTACCTGTGACAGATTCAAAGAGGAGAACCCTGGCAAAGAAGTGGATCCCATTTTGACAGAGTCGGAATTAAAAGAACAAGAGGACCGGACAGAATTACTGTCTCAGTCACCTAAACCCACTACTTCTTCCCCTACAAACGTGCCTCGCGGAACTGAGATTATTGTGCAAGAGAAGACGTCTGAGATGGTGCAGACCTCAAGCACGGCAAACGGCGTCAGCGGAACCAGCAGCAACAACGCCACGTCTGTGATTCATTCGCCCCCCTCTGCTCCAAAACCTAAACTGTGGTCTCTTGCCGAGATCGCTACTTCTTCGGACAGGTGTAAGGGAAGTAACGACGCGCCGCAAGCCCCTGGAACGGGTCAAAGCACCGTTATTACGGCCAACGCACCGTCCCCGTCTCGGTCACCGCCTCAGTGTCCGTTCCCAAACAGCACCGTGCTTTCCAGGCCAATTTACTACACATCACCATTTTACCCAGGTTATACGAACTATGGCACCTTTGGACATCTTCACAGCAACCACGGCTCCAACACGGGGTCCGCAACACATTTTAATGGATTAAACCAGACTGTCTTAAATAGGGCAGAGGCACTGGTGAGAGAAAGCAAAGCCAGGAGTCAAACACAAGTAGATCTTTGTAAAGACTCCCCTTATGAACTAAAGAAAGGTATGTCAAACATTTAATATTGGCCTCCTCTCCGATTACATGGACATTTATTTATTATATGTGTTGAAAAAAAGTAATTAATAAAACACTCCTGAGGAAACAAAGGTTATTTTCAATGAGAAAATGCTTATTCTTAAATCTTAGTTTCGGGATGCTCAATCCAAAAAAATGTAACATCTAAGAACTGTCTTAATCGATACAGCCGCCTGAGACTATTTGTATTAAACTATAATATGTATATTTAATGTAGCAGTTTTGTATTTAAAATGGACAATACACTTTCTTTGGAGTAAATTATGAAAATTCACTTGTACAGCAGTGGTTTGGGGGATAAATATATAAGTGCTGATGTTCGCAGTGATTCATAATACGAAATAATAACTTATATATTTTGACCTCTGATTCCCCTGGGTGTGAGCCAATTTTCTTGCTTTCTTAAAAAAACAGAGACATGCTTATCGATCAATTTGCAGTCGCCTTGTAAAGTGTCAGTTATTAAAATGACGTTTAACAATCAGACTACATATGTCACCATCTACTTTGTCAATCTAGACATTATGTGAACTTTGATTACATTTTAGCCTAATGTAGCCTTAACCAAATAAGAGTGACAAAATACACAGCATATTTGCAGCTTGAGAAGGCTTGCAACATTTGACATTAACTATAGATGAAATGCCTGCTGGTTAATTGAAAATTTGGCAGATATGTTTAAATTATTATTCTGATGATCAGTAGTCAGTCATATGGATTTTTTAGCTGGAAGGAAATTTATTACTTCAGGTGAACACTGATATCATGAAACAGGATATCTGCAGAGCAGTCATTTAACCCAATTACACCTAATTCGTCTCGTGTTTTATGCAAAGCGATCAGGTGGCGAACTTTGCTAATGAGTTCGATTTTATGCCAAATTTAGCCCTCATTACTATTTCTTGGGCACGGAAAAGCTATTTAAACGGGGTAACGTTACAGTTAAAGTGAGAGAGAACAACACTTTCGTTTTTGCGAATCGTCTTTATTGGTGTGTTTGCAATACTTTGGACAAGTGCATATGGCGCGCTGAACAGTCAGACAAACAATTCAGATAGATACCCAAGAAATGTATTCAACTCTTCCCACTTTCACAGGTAGGTGTCAGACTTGCTCTTAATTTCAGGGTTTCATTGTTAATCTGTTGTCAGGATGTTCCCTCGTTAGGATGGCCTATACAAACACGGATTTTTCCTCAAGAAATAACTGTGTATATATATATATATATATATATATATATATATATATATATATATATATATATATATATATATATATGTATATATGTGTGTGTGTGTGTGTGTGTGTGTCTGAATTTATTTGTCCGGATTAAAAAGTATGCACTTTTTTATGGAGCTTTATAGCATCATAGCTTCATAGCATTTCTTTTCGTATGCAGAATTTGATGGAGCTTTGATTGTATTTACGTTTAATAATGATAAAATAACATTTAAAATAATGATGCACACGTACAAGTCGTGCACACAAGTAAAGGATATGTTGAGGTGTTGTTTTAAAAGAAATCAATTATTAAAAGATGACAAATGATTAATGCACTTGTATTATTATTATTATTATTATTATTATTATTAAATATGGCCTTCATACTAATTTAGAAGCACTGAAAAAGTAACAAAATTAAAATATGTTCTGTTTAGATTTGTTTAACAGTTAAGATGGTTTTAATTAAAACAGTATGCTACTCATTAAAATTGAAGTCAATTCATATTGAAACCATAATCTTAAATGACAATTATTTTATCATTGAATAGCATTATAGTAGGGCTGCACATAATATATATGCAAAATTAATGGAGCTACTATTATGGCACAAAATAACACTAGTAATAAGAAGAAGGAGGAAAGGAATAGGCAGAATTATCTTCATCATCATCATCATCATCATCATCATCACTATCATTATACAGCTAAGGATGCTGCTGGAGTAATTGACTGCTGTTCTCTGTCTGAAAATGATTCCCTCCCCCCCTAAAAGGTTTCTTCATCAATCTCTGTAGTTTACTTTCTGCACTCCAGTTGAAAACTCCCCAGGGATTTATAGAATTCTCCCAGCTTTAATGTCCTCTACTTTAAGTCACATAGAAAGGGGGCTTCTATTTTAATCTAGTGGAGTGTGCTGTAGCTATTATTGCAACACATCAATGAGCTATACAGCATAATTATGTCTTTCTTTACTTGACATATTTGAGGCAATTTTAATATGTCAGGTGACTGGACTGTCAATTCGGCATGGTTTATATGGATTTTTATCTGTAGTTGATGTGGTATTTTACTGTAGTTTGTAACAGGATATTTGTGTTTATTTATGTTCAGAACACTAACAGAGTTTTGCCACATGGTAGAGAAAGGGTGAAGCCCTTATTATTATTATTTTTTATTTTATTTTATTTTATCTTTTTTTTGGGGGGTGTCCAGAACAACCTTGCTGTACAGTTATAACAGGTTGTATAGAAAAAATATAGGGACTGCAGTTTTGAAGGCAACAACCAACATGAAAACAACATTATTTAAGCTGTTTTCTACAGGTACATAGCTTACTTGTTGTACTTATAGGAAGTGGCTATACTTTTACTTGTATATAGTTCCTGTACTTGTATATACTTGTATAAAAACAGTATTTTGTCGTAATGCTCCAAATTAATTTTGTCACTTGCTGGTCAACAGCCGTTACACTATTGTGTTGTTGGTGACCATTTTAATTTTTGTTGGATACTTTGTTTATATGTCATAGTTCCATTTTCCTCTTAAAAAGGTTTTGTCTTTGTTAAATTTACGAACATGACACTTAAGGAAAAACGCCTGCATTTGCTTAATCTGTAGAAATAAAGGATATTATATTTTATTGTAATACAAAATTCTCCGAGAAGCATACTGTCTACTTCGAAAACATGCTTTTAACACAATTATTACAGTTTATTAATACAAGTAGTCAGTATAACCCTCTTTGAGGGGTTGAGCTGAGGTTGTACCCGAATCGGCCCAAACTTAAGCGAATAATGCCGTGGTGCTGGGGTACTATGAAATGATCTGGCCCAACTTTGTCCAACTTTTTTGTATTCTTCCGCGCTTCTCTTCCAGTTGAATGGCTAGCTGGTTCATTGTTAGGAAGCGGAGCATGGACATACAATGTGAGAATGTTAAGTGAGAGCGCAGCGGTTCCCATGTGTAAGAGAAAAGGGGGGAAAGCTAAAAATAATTGAGATAGCTTTTGTTGTTCTTCAACGTCATTGTAAAATAGAGCATACAGGGGTACACTCCATGTAACTAATAATGGGGATTTAATTCTAGTTATGCATCTCAAACTACCAATTTATGTCCGCACAAATTAAATAGAAAAGTTTGCCGTACAGAGCACAGTAAGGAGACAAAATCTCGATATATGTGTAGATGAAAAAGAAAAAAAAATCCCGTAAATGCCACGGATGTTTCAGCTGTTCGATAAAAAAAAAGAAAAACACCATGGTCCCGCAGCGCAGAGCCCGATCGTTCTCCGGGAAAGCCTTTTATAATTACTGGGTCGTTTGCATTTTTACCGTTGCGCTGGCCTATATTATGAAGTGCATTTAAATTCATAGGTCTCCGTGAAATGATGCCAGTTTTCTTCAAGAGGATAACGTACCACCATATAGTCAATATATAAATGTTTTATTTTTTATTATTTCAAAATCTCTGCGTAAATGTGTAGATAGAATGAAAACCACGAAGTCAACGCATAGCCTATATATTAAAACAACTGACCAGCATTTCAGTAGAGCGATAAACGTGCACAAGCATTGCCATATAAATTGTCTGTCAGTTGCACGTGATAATGCTCTAAGAATACTACGGAACATACTACATGATTTATTTATCTTATATCGATCTATCAAAGTTCACATAATGTGACTACTTTGGCAATATACTGAATAACTTGACAGTATAAGCTTGCCTACTGTGTATATTTCTGTATACTAATTTCACAAAATATTTCAGATGTTTTCGCATGTTTTTAGTTCTTTATTTATTCATTTTCGTAAGTATCTAAAAGGTCTCTGCTACTAAGCATGCCCACTGGGAGCTGACTGGACCGTTCATCGCTCAAAGACCGAAACACAGCCAGCTGTTCCAGGATAGGCAGTCCTTTCAATGCGGTCCAACACTCCAGTCCACAGAGGTAGAAAGCTGTGTTCAGTTGTGCTGTGCTTACATAAAATTCGTCCAGCCCGCAGAGAGCCCACTTAGAGCTCTGTGTCTCTAGGTATAAGACATCTATCTGACTACTAACGCGGGGCAACAATTTGCAAAATTTTCAGCGTCTCTGTCATTGTTTATTTTTGCAATATATCCCTGTGAATGGGCAGTGGTACAATGCAATGACTGATAGAAACGTTTTGAATAAATATTTACAAACATTAAAAATGTTTGTAATAAACATTACAAAACTATCAAAAATGTCGTGCCCTGTATACGCCCATATATATGTGTGTACGCGCAATCTCTATTCATTTTTGTTGTTCAATATGTTTATTGAAAACAAATTTAGCGGTTATCTTTTTTTTTCTTCTTCTTCTTCTTCTTCTTCTTCTTCTTCTTCTTCTTCTTCTTCTTCTTCTTCTTCTTCTTCTTCTTTATAATACGAACGAGGACTTGCCTGCATTTCAACACTGGTTCAAAATAGACAGTGCTGACAATGCAATTACTGAACAGAATTTTTTCAGATAGCTGTCTGAACTCAATAGGCCAAGTACAGAAATAGTATGGAAAGTATGGGAAAGAAATCTTGAAAATGACAGCCAACTATAATATTGTTCATTTGTTATAAGCAATACACTGATCGCAACTGACAATAAATATTGCAAAATCATGAGAAATGTGATGAAATGGTTGTTATCCATTAATCTAGTCGAGTGATTTTGGAATATTCAATCTATATTTTGTAGTGATGGAGCTTACACACTGGTTTAGCCGACACGATGGTTTAGCCGCTCAATATTTTCCTGAAATTCTTCAGAACTCTGATTTCAAAATCCTTGCTTCATTTAACAATTTTTGGAAAGCAGATACATTTTCTATCACATATTCTCACTGCTGTTTCTTAGTTGTTGTTTTTTTCCCTCAGTGTAATCAGGCAGTTATTAATTAATAATGAAGCGTCACATAAATACACAAGCACTGGAATGTGCATTTACTGGGATTTTTTTTCAAGATTTTAAACGGAAATTTAGAACAACAAAAATTGTTCTAATATTACAAATCCCACTCGCTCCGTTATAAACAGAAACATGAAGACACCTATAGCCTACCACTCATTTAAATAACAGGTGCACTCCACGCATGTTGAAATGACAGCCGAAATCTGTGGATAAGTGCTATGCTGTTAATTATTGGCTGAATTAAGGCGCACCGGGTTTTTAAGCTTTGCATAACGCAACTGATAAAGTAAATAGTGCGGACCAGCTGAGAAGTATCAACTTCAGCTCAAAAGTGTTAAAGGAAACTTTTTTATTTGGCTCGCTTAAATTATTAGCTACGGCATTTGGGGTACAGAACCAGAAAAAATGTTGTCTAAAACAGAATCTTTTGTTTGTTTCTCACAGGTGAACTATGTAGTCATTCTTTAACTTCCACAGATCACTAAAAATCTTTAAGGAAAAAAAAACATGTTAAATGTTACTCATATCTGGTACTGATGATTTAGAATATTTTCTCTCACAGAAAAGTATTTCTCACGTTCTCGCCACTTATGAAACACGTTGCAACCCCCTCCACACACACACACACACACACACACACACACACACACACATCACAATTCTAAAAGAATTGAAGTGGAGTAGACTTACACTGAAATCACGCTGGGAATACCGCCTTTGCTTTATTTAATCATCAAATCCCAGGAATGAGGCTGTTAATTAATTATGGGTGCTAAAAATTCAGCCCAGCTGTTTCCCTATGCTCAATGTTAACTCTGGCTTGTGCACTGAGAGGACTATGGTGCTGCTAGGCCATAAGTTTCACAAACTACCCAATTTTCTCCTTCAGAAATTGCACCATAATAAGGTTTATTTAAGGTGTCTCCTTTCACTGTCCTTTAAGAGCTTGACAAGTGAAAAAGGGCTTGAGAAGAATGCAATGTGCATAGAAGTTCTATATATTTAAATCATTTCAGCTATGATGTTAAGAGCCCTGCTCTTAAACCATTTAGGATAACAGATTGCATTAACAGAAGAAAAGCAACAGTATGTGATTTGCAAATGTTTATTTCCACTTTTACCAAGAATTTTCCCATAGGCTATCAGCTTATTGTATTAAGTGGGTAATGTCACAAAAACAGTTCTAAGGAACAGCAAAAACAGTTCTGGCCTGGCCACGTCTTTCTTTCTTTCTTTCTTTCTTTCTTTCTTTCTTTCTTTCTTTCTTTCTTTCTCTTTCTTTCTTTCTTTCTTTCTTTTTCTTTCTTTCTTTCTTTCTTTCTTTCTTTCTTTCTTTCTTTCTTTCTTTTGTTCTTTCTTTTTTTACTTCAAAGAGGGTTCCCCTGGGGCAGATTACATGTAATATTAGTAGCTGTCTGATGTTTTAAGCGAGACCCTATAATTAAAGTAAATGCTCATATTTATAATATGCCAAAAAGAACAATTAGCTGTACGCATTCTGTTAATAGAGCAGTGAAAGAAGCACCCTAACTTCATTTGCTCTTTTGTGTTTTTGGTTTTATCAGCATCTAGAAGAAATATCAATGCTACAACATGACGGCAAATTTAAAAAAATAACTAACATACGCAATAAACTATTCATTGTCTTTATATATGGTGTGAATTTCAGACCACATTAACCATGAATCACCCTGTAAACTCAACTGCAGACTTTGTATAATGCTAGAAAACACATCCCTTTCTGTGGTCTTTTATGAATCATTTGCATCAATGTGTATCCAGGCATGCCACACCTATTGCAAAAAATTAACACAAATGAATGCAATGAAATAATCTACCTTTCTGATATGTGAAGGAAAGAAACAAATGGACAGAAGAACTTGGATTATATTGCAGATGATAATACCCATAATGGGGACTTTGACATAAATGTACTTAATATAATAATAATAATAATAATAATAATAATAATAATAATAATAATGTTTAGACACAGATGGTACACTACTTCTTATTATATTACTCATAATATATAATACATAATATATAATATAACCATTATTATTATTATTATTATTAGTAGTAGTAGTACTAGTAGCGGTGGTGGTGGTGGTGGTATCTTCTATAGATATTATGACGTACATTTTGAAGATAGTATACTGTCCATCTTAAACACATTTACTGTTCCACTGTGGAATGTTACATGTACATATTTATTTATGACTTGGATTTTCTCTCAGCTACCCCTTTCTCTAAAACAGCTGTCAAAAAGTCTGCCATCTTAACGGTACAGACAAGTGGAACCTTCTGCTCAGTGGTAATGCCAGTGTTCTGCTGCACAGTGCAGGGCTGCTGTTTAGCAGTGAGGGTATGGCTCCCTAAACAGCCAGGACAGAGTGCTGAATTTAGGTGGCCTGAGCACAGGTGGGACTGTGCAGCACAACAAAGTCCCAGAGAGGGACAGCAGTGGATTTTTTGCCCTCTCCCCAAGCTTCCATGCACTGTCACTCCTGTCTGTTGCTAATGAGATGTAAATGCCCATTTTAACTTCATATCAATGTTTAATACTCTCTCGTTCCACTCCACTGTGTGTGAGACATCATTGGCATCATCTGCGCATGTTGTCCCTTACACCATTGGTAGGACATCACTGTATAGCTTTTGCCCTGCTTTTTTCATGAGACATTTATGCAGGATATTTGCAAGATATCTTACTACTTCTAAAATAATAGATTGTAGTTATTGCTTTCCATGTCTCATGCTTAACAGGATTAAGTAATGTATTAGATGTAGAAAAGGAGCTTATCATAACAATTTTTATGACAAAAACACAAATTCCCTGAAATCAGATTGTTTAAATTAGAAGAAATAGTTTTAGAAGTGAAACACTTTGAGGATGGTCTTTTTTCTCCAATTCCTCAAACAAAACACAATGTAAACATATAGGCACAAAAGTGTGCAGTTATGCACCATATATAAACTAAGGACCCTTAATAAGTACACCTTTAGCTGTTTTGATGAATCCTCATCAAGTGTTTTCATCAGAATGTCTTAGCAGAAAAAAGAATGAACAGCTTTCATGAACAGATGTTTATTTATGTTAACTAATTTTAAAATGATCCCTTTCCTCACAACGCCCATCCCAGATTTTAATACAGATATTCCTCCTCACCACCGTTCCTATTGGTGTTGAGAACTGAAATAAAATATGAGTCACTGCTATCTTGCATTAACCTGTTGTATTTTGTTCAGAAGAGATGGGCTTTTTTATTAGCTAACCACAGTTTCTCTGTGTCACTGCCTGACGGAGGCAAATGTAAATGTGCTCTTATTTAATTGGATCAGTTCCCAAGATGAAAGAGATAAACGGCTTCTGGTGTGCCAAGTGTTTTCAGAGGCATGCAACCATGTGTGGTGGGAAAGTTAATGAAGAGGAGAAAAGACACAGAGTACTTAAAATACTGAGTCTAGACTTGTTCAGAGCAAGAGGAGGAGAGGGAGATGGAGCAAATAAACAGAAAGGCAGTGGAGGAAACAGAGATTAGTGCAAGCATCAGTTCTTATCAATTGTGTGTGGTAATTTCTTTGGACAGAAAGATGTCTGCTCCTGTTAAAATGTGTTTTGATAAAAAGGGTATGAATGATATCCTCAACAATCAAATACCCCATTATGAACTATAATCAATTCATGCAGGACTGAAAAGTAAACACTATCAGAAAATACATATACTTCTCTTCCTGTCTTGTTAATTTTTTTTGTTTGGCATCTGTTTGTTTGAGACATTAAAACCAGTTATTGATACAAGCAGATCTTCATTGCTGAAGGCTTGTCGAACCCGAGGCACGGCGACATGCCAAAGCCTGTGTTTTGGCTAGAGCTTTCTGATTAGCAAGATGATTTACAGCCAAACTGAAATAGATAATCCCATCACAGCGGCATTTTACCCAGATAAAGACCCCCTGCCCCTCTTCATAGTCTCCCCAGCAGGGCTACACTATAAACCTTCGGACAAATCACAACCTACAGCACTAATACCTGAAATGGCAGAACACAGCTAATACCTGAATCAGGCAAAGAACCAATTGGCCTCAGATTAAATCCACTTCTGGTTTACGGGTAATTTGTTGGCCCCTGACAAAAGAGCCATCTGGATATGTGTACAGTGCACACCTCTTACCTGCCTGCCTGGTTTGTACAGGGACTGTGCCAGCATGACAGTGCTCAGAGGCTACCGTATCAGACACATCACACTGAGTGCCACTGATAGAGAGCAAGGCAGGGCTGAGTACAAACAAACGAGACCTCATGTGGTCTAATCCCAAATTCAAGAGGTTGTCTTCATCTGAGGCACCACTGTTTACTTGCTAATTGATAAAGAGAAATAAAAAAATCTGTAAACTAGGAACGATTCATTTAAAAGCCCCCGCCCCATTTAATCAACCTGTTTTTGGGCTGAAATCAGTAGTGAAACTATGTGGACTTTATTGTTCACACTCACTGCACCTTAGGTTTAGAAAGACCTGATTTATTAGCTTGTCAAGGGAAGCATTGTTCAAGAAGGCAATCAAAAAGCACTTACCTAGCCAAACTAAAATTACTGCCTTTTCAGGGGCTAATTTGTAGAACTCCCATGGAGGAGCTGGCAAAGTGTTTGATGAGGCATAAAATGATGATAAATGAATTTATTGCCTTGCCGCTCATCAAACAGTTGTAGTATATCTCTCTTTTTTGCAGCCGTTGTGTTGTCTTATTCAGCAGCTCTGTAAAGAAGCTCAAAAATGATGTGGCCCCCTGACCCCTTTCACTGTCATGGTGAGTTTGTGAGTTAAACCGAGGCTATGAGAATAAGAGGATGTTAGACGGTTTAATAAGAGGGGTAAGGTTAAATAGGAGTGAGAGGACACCTACTGCAAAGACAGTCACTCTCACTTTTTAATCTCTAGTCACTTTGAGCATTGAGATAGAGGAAAAATGCCCCTCGAATAATGGAAAAAAAGATTCACAAGCCGAAAATCCACACGCATTGACTAAAATTAACACAAATGCTGATTATAAAACTAGGCCACATCCTTAAAAAGAGTGCAGCTCACGGATATTCAATTATTCCATTTGCAAAAACTCATCTCTCATTCAAAATGGGAGGCTGGGGAGAAAAAAGCAGTCTTCAGAGGGTCAAAAGCAGTTCTGCATATTTCATAAATAAACACCCCACCCCCCACCTTCCACTCCCACAACCTAGTGGCCACGCATCTCTAATCATCATTGTTTAGATGTTTACACTTGATTAAATTTCTCTCTGCTCTTTGTGTAATTGTGCTTGATTGAGTAATTACTCGTTCTGCATCAATGGCAGGCAAAGAATGCATTCCAACAAATCTATCCTTAGCCTGACGGTTTCTGTGTTCACACATTCATTAGGTTAGGCATTCAAACACATCAAACAGCTACGCTCATACAATGAACTGGGAAATAATTATAGATAATATTTTAAGGGCCATGTTCTGTACTTGATATTGTATTACATGAGTATGAATCTAAACATTTAAAAGCATCCAAAAAAGCTCTCACCAACAAATGCACTTTGTCTTAGATGTGACATTTAATTGAGTGTAACACTACAAATAATGTATGCAGTTGACACATGGAGATGAAGTCATTTGTAGTGCTCACAGTTCAATACAGGACAGATGTTCTTCAAAGCTGCAGTACAACCATACTTACGTATCAGTTGTGTGTTCAGTATGCTGGACCTGAAATCAGATATTTTGCTTTCCATAGTGACCTGATGATGGACTGAACTTTCCTTTTGTGTCTAATTCTTGGTTGAATGTAAACACTTACTTTTCTTTAAATATTAATTACCATCATGCTGTTGTTCTTTCCTCTCTTCCATAATGACATACTTGTTGGGGGTGATAGGCGGGGCGGTTTGATTATGATAACCTCATCCACTGTGATTAAATTTAGATGAAGGGTTTGTGTAAGAAAACAAAATTATTTTCATTCGAGATGCAGTGTCTGATATTACTCTCATTTTTCTCTTCTAAAATGAAGACTACAGATCAAGCAAGGGAATCGAAATATGCAGATCTCCTCGATTAATTTTTCATGAATGTGTTTTATCTTTATCAGCGTATGAAAAAAACGGGTAGGTACGTATAGAACAAAACAAAAATTAGAAATCAGACTGACATTAAAATGTATTTTCCAGATAAGTTGTTTATTTGACAATCTATTTTAATCCTTACATGCAGAAACCTAATTGGTTTTAATGACACATGACCTCCTAACAATGTGAAAGAACAAGTGAAAACTGAAATCACACTAGTAGAATCTTCAATGGTACTAGTCTATTTCAGACAGTTTCCCCCCTCATTAAAGTAAGCTCCATAAAGCTTTCATAACAATTGTAACTATGAGCTATATTTCTTCAGGACAATGCAGAACTAGAATAAATATTTTCAATGCCAGCTCTGTCATTCTAAAATGTCATTTGAAAATGCAGGGTGCTGACATTATGTGTCCACTGCGGATTTACATTTTCATTCAAACACATGTATTTCAACATATAGTATACTACAAATATATACCATCCCTACATGGTAATGCATATGGGTTCACACTGATGTTTGATAAAATAATATTGTTACATGCAATTAATGTGAAAAGGTGAAGTTATCCTAATTTACAAAGCGCTCGGAACAGTGCATAGTTATGTTGTTACACACAGACCCAGGTCATACTTTAATGAATTACCTGTTTATACTATTAGAAAAAATACCATTTAATAAATATATTGCAATACCTACCTGTTTCTGCTGTAATATTCACAATTATTATTTCTGTGACTTGGTGACATGAGACAAAGTGGATATGTCAAACAACAGCTGGGTGGAAGAATTTCACACACACACACACACACACACACACACACACACACACACACACACACACACACACACGTACACATGTTACTGTTTTCTATTTTCAGAATGTATATTAGTCCCACTGGCAGCAAGGAGCTAAAATGCTAAAACCAGGAATTAAATGTGTAAGTCCAAATCTAGCTCCATTTCACAAGAGAGAGGATTACTACTGTGGCTTTCTTTCTTCTGGAATCATGTGCTTACACCACAAACATCTCTCTAGTTCAACAAGCATATCAGTGCTGGGCTCCATTTATTCCTCACCAGGCATAGTGGTGACAATTATTTCTAAAGCTCTGCAGTGCAGCCCGGTGGTAGAGGAAATGTGCAAATTTGTGAATCAAAATTTATTATTACCTGATAGCCAAGGAACAACTATTCCCTTCAAGTCCTTGACCCCTTGACTGCTTTAACAAATGCACTGCTTTCATTAGTGGGTCTCCTGGGCAGTTGTACTGTCATTAGTAAATACATCACAAGTATTGACACACCAGAAGCGCATTATGTCATAGGTTACATTCAGCCATAATGCCACATGATCTTGAATCCTGCAGCCCGACTCAATTTGCATATCCATATCCCAGTATTACACCTGAAATCATCGATAGAAATTATGGCTTTGATTTATGATGAAGAATTGAATGGATAAAACTCAAAACGATGTATTATGCTGCATAATATGCATACTTCTAGACAGTAACAGTAAGTGAGCATAATTGCTTTAATGTAAGCTATTAAGACTAAGTGCATATGATTTTAGTGTCTGCCCTACATTTTGCTAAATGATTAGAATGATCAATACAAATGATTTGCAGGTCACTTCCTATTGATTGAATGGTAAAATGTTTGACCTTCCTTGAAGGAGCTCATTTCTACTCCTGTGACACTGAGAGAGAATTTGTTTGGGGACAAAGGAAGGGAACAGCACTGGGTAGTAGCTCTGCCCCCAGACACAGTCTGTAAGTCCTTGAGCCAACATATAACCTGTAATACTTTCACAATTACAGACAAGGGCAAATGCAATGCCATTAGGAGGAAATAACAGATTAGCAGTGAAATGGAAAATTGTAGTCCTACATGGTGTGTAAGGTAAAAGGCCGATAATACTGACTGTCTTCAAAAGTCAGTAAAATCTGAACAATTAAGTTCTGTGCCAAGTAAGTTCTGTGCTGTCTTTTCCTCTGCCTGAGAAGAGGTGTAGACTGGAAAGCTGTATGTTTCAGGTTTGTGGCAGCACTGTAAGGACAGGACTGCCTGCTGCGTCACGTGCTGGTCACCTGCCCTGGCCACACAGTGACCTGTGAGGACCCACACCCAGTCACTCTGCACCCAGTCACTCTGCTCAGAAGGGAAATGACCTCTACCTCTACTTGCTCCTACTCAACACTGGATTCTCTGTCCGCGTCCTCCCAGAGTGACACAAAACCACACCACTGTTTATTCTGCCTTGAAAAAAAAAAACATGATTTGTCAATCAATTTGAAATGTGACAAGGTGAAAATAAACTACTGTTTCTCACAAAATCACTATTAGCATGCTCCCACAGATTATAACCACTGTTTGCCAGTGTGTAAAAAATGACATATCCCTTCTTTTTAATACAGTACACACCTTGAATGTATAGATAGCACTGTTGTTACCCTATCCAGAGATGAGAGACAAGATATGGTTTTGTGTGGTAAAATATGCTGCTAGCTGCCAGAATAATGAATATCAAATGAAAAGTAAAGGTCTGTAGGCTAGATGATGTAAGTTGAAAGGGGTGTGCTCACACAGTGTGTCCTTTTTGCCCTGTAGACCCTGTGGACATTCCTGTGCTATTCATACATGTAGAGCTCATCTTGCTAGAGTGAGACTCTGTTGGGATATGACTGATGCAGAACAGAGAAGCTCTGGAATGTTTCAACATACTGGGGGGATTGAGTGTGTGACTGACTGCAAAAAAGCCTACAGCAATCATTATAATTCCCTCTTAATCCTCCTACTTTATATTGACATGTGTATTTATTTGTGCTTACTGAGATCACAGTCTGATACTAAAAGTTTAAATCTTCGATATTTTGTAACAAATGGGAAACATTATAGTTGTAACAGGGGGAAATTATTATATTATACCATTAATAGGATTTAGTGATGACTTTCTGAGAACTATCAGCTTGACTCTTCATGTTTTGGCAGTGGAGTATTGTGATATGTGGTGCACATTGTCTGAATAAGCTCCAATGCACATGCAGATGTTTTTGCCACAAGTGCATGATGCTTTTAACCGGAACAGAGCAATGGGTATGAGTATTTCTCAACCATACCTGGCAGCAGCTGCTTCCCACTGCATTCCCCCAAGGGAGTATGACTTATAAGTAGAAAAATACTTCAATCACTTCTCCCTTTCTCTTTCTGTGGGTGCTTTTACATATGCCCCTGCTGAGCACACAAGTGTTTGGTGCAACTTGTTGTGTTGCTGAATTGGTGGTGCATGAACATGACCTGAACCTTGGACTGCATCAGGTTGGCAAGGTTCCATTTGTAGTAATGGGGTCTAGGCTGGCACTCTGACAGGAAGCACCTCCCAATGAGCTTACTGTGGGCTTGTATTGTATTGCTACCATGATAACAACAGCGAGAACAGGAAGTAAAGCAGTACAAGTGTGTATGTGCTTTTTTGTGTTCTCCACTAAAGAATTGAAACAGCATAAAAAAGACCCCATAATCAAGGGACAAAGAAACAGATGCCAGGAATATAGGAAGCCAAGAACAATAAATTTACATTCTTGGATAAATGTCTGTTTAGCCTGAAAAGTGTGTTTAGCCTGACTCGCATCAGGTTGACTAAATGCAATGACACCAGCAGAAATAATTTGGTTACCTGAAACTACATCAGATGCCTCCCAAAGAACACAAATTAGAGTCCTTTCATGCACAGTTGTTATGAATGCACACATCTATATGATTTCTTGGGAGTGGCACTGGCAGCAGCACAGATAGCACCACAGCACATGCGAAAGCTTTCTGTTTTTCTTTCTCTCACATGTTCTTGGGGTTCCGTCTGTGTCTGTCAATGGGCATCTCCTTTCTCAACCCCATGCTCAGATCCTGCAGTTCATTATCAGTGCGTGAGAGCACAGTTAGCGCTGATCAATCACTGTACCTGTTAGATACAGGTGCTAAGGGACCTATTAGTAGGTATTTCTGACTGATCAATAAAGACACGTCTGAGAATATGTGAAATCCCTGTTTCATTAGTAAACTCCATAGCTGGTCAATAAGGTGATGTTAAAAGCCTTTGCTGCTTTATAAAGCAGAAGGAGCAGCTGCAGACAGTATCCCAGCTTAAAGTTAATTTAGATGTCACAGCAGAGGAAGTGCTGCAAAGAAAGATGTTAGGCTCACATTGTTAAACATTGACTTTATGAAATGCAATTCACAACAATGTCTAAGGACATTTAATCCTATTGCAAACTTTGAATTCTTTGCTAACATACACAACCAGAAAGAAGTATCTTTAAGCTTAAGTGACATTAAACCACAATCTGTGACATTTGATGCTGTGCCCCAGCAATATCAATACTAATAGCTTTGTTCTGATTATAGATTAAACATTAGCTCAAAGTTGATGTTGTTGCAATTCTCACTCGACTGTGTTTAAACCATTCACAATATTATCAGTATAAGACATACATACAAGGAGATAATGTACATAATGCATGTAAACATAATGTACAAGATTTAACAGTTGGGTTTGCTAATATTAACAGGCCTCTAATAAGTGATCCAAGTACATAATTCAGGCACATGGTTGTACTTTTACACCCTAAACCATGCAGTGGAATGCAGCTTTAGTTCTGAGGTGAGTTAAAGGAGGCTGCTACTCGGTCAATTTACTGTGTGCCACACACAACCATTCACAGTTACACAGGCATCTCCACCTCACCTTAACCTGTTCTCAAAGTCCCTGCCATTCATTCACAGTCATCAAGCACAATCTAGCCATGTTAAACTAAGACAGTGTTTTTCCTCATGCAAAAAAACCTGCTATTTAAACAAACACCAGCTGTCACTTTTTCTTGCATCTGGATGTTATGTCTCATCTGAGCATATGTTAAAAGTTCCTTGGTGTGCTATAATCAACCATTTACCCACATGCCATTTAGATGGTGCTTGGAAGATTTGTTTATGTATTTTTTTAAGTCTAAATTACCAATGCGAAGTTTGCAAGACAGACACCTGCACTGGGAGAGCAAGGCAGCAGGGCTGCCACGTCTGTCTGCATACAACCTTTCATATGCCTCCGGTAATGCATCACAGCCAGCTGTATATCTAAAATCTCTCCAGATACCATGTGTTTGGATCTGCCATGTTTTCATTGGATGAGCCAGGTGTCACCATAAGAAGACCTAAAACTACTTCATGCTTTTCTCATGTACAACACTGGGGAACACATTCAAATAAGCTTAAAACCCTATTAAACATAATTGTTTCCTTTACTGCATAAAAAGAACACATGAAAACATCAAAAGCCTCTGTGATGCAGAACATATTTAATTGTCATGTTTTATGCACAATGATGCAGTGCTCCCTTTGGTGAGCTTCTTGCAGTTTATTACAAACCTACCGGTGAAATATGCCTTCACCGTCTCTTAAAGTATCCTGCGGGACCCATGTTTAGACATGTACTCCACAAAAGAACATTTAAATCTATTTTGTGTGTATCCCTGTAGCTTTGATAATATTATATTTTTAACTGAATGGTTTCAAGAACAGAAGTAAAATCTTAAACATTTTTCATAAACTAGTTATAATGCTTTCAGAGGAAAACATGGGACTTTCCTGAGACCTAATCTACTGAGATGACTTGAAAGGAAAGGTTCTTGTGTTTTAGTAAGTTTACTTCCACTGTTTCCTCAGCAATGATCACAGCAAAGAGAACTTCACTCCTTTTCAATTAACATGGGAGGAAATTTTGCTGAGGTGTCTGCATAATGCTAAATTCTATACTTGAGATTCAAACAAAATTCAATTAAATTCTCTCAAGAAAACCAGTACACAGTATTATAATTAATAATAAAATTTGAGCCAACACTCTTCAATGGCTGGAACTGCTTGCTAGCCCTTCCATTATCTAGTGGTAGGACACAGTTACTGCAGTTAATTGCTGAGGGAGCCACTCAGAGACTGCATGAAGGCACAGCCATTTTAGGGCTGTTTCCTCCAGATGCCAGCAAAAATCAGCACTGTAATCAGACACTGTACAGAGTAATGTTGTGCCTATTCCCATCTTTACAGAAGTAAAATCTAATACATTTTACATCACACGCTGTGTCGTCAGTTTACTCCAAACACAGTAGATGATGCCTTGTCAACATCTACTAGACATAAAAGGAAGCAGTCAGTGTATCTGTTACAGGCCTAACCCCCTGCAGCAAGAATTGTACAGATTATCTTTCTCTGGCTCTCGCTCCCACAATCAACACAAAAAACATTAGAACCACAATAGTTTGACAAGGGTCAGGGACAAGTAGGTGCAACTTGGGGAAGTCATCATTATCCCTTGGCCCCAGGTTCTAGGTGTCAGGTGACTCTTCATTTGCAGGTATGTGTTACCATAATAGAATGGTTAAAAGTTATTCTTGCAGAGGGGGTGTGCCTACTGTCGCTGCATGGTAACTCCAGCCTGTACACAAAACATTCTCTTATTAACCAGATTCTTGTTAGCATGAACATCCCATCCCACAGCTGAAAATGTTGTGTAGCTTGTAATAGGATGCAGGCCTATTTTTCCCCCCCAGGTATTCAGATGAGCTTTGAGTATATTGCACCCAGACTCAGGGGAATTCAGTGGTTTGCTGATATAAACCCAGGAGGGTTTGGCCCACCTAACTTTTCCACAGCAGGTATAGCTCCAGGTCCTTCAGTTAACTGAAAATGTACACACTTTCAATATTCCCTTATGTTCAGCCCCACTCTGTGTCCTCTTTTTTTACATATTTACTTATCTTTGGAACTTTTATTATGGAACTTTCATTATGTAAAGCAAATAAAAATGGAGCCCCAAAGATTTACAGTTCTTTCAAAGCATTTTCCTGAAACCTGAGTAGGAAAACAGTGACCACAGCATTTACACTGAGACACCACAACAGCACAGGCTGCTGTCTCAGGCCTCTCATTTATGGCCTGTTACCATTAAAACAGAGACTAAACTATAGTACTGCAGTGTTCTAACATGGTTAAAAGCTTTAAGGTTTGCTTTAGCTATTCAGCCTTAGACTTTGAGTGTTATTCCTCCATCTCTTATTACAAGCGTCTCTCTTTTTGATTGACTGTTTCTCCCGATAATCATCAGGACAAATTTCAAGGCAGACCTGTTCCTGTACTCAGCTAAGCAACAGACTCAAGCTTTAATCATGACAAAGGCATAATGCATGCCCATCCCTCAGTACAAGTCTCAGTATTACTCAGAGAGAGTAATAACATGTATCTCCTCCTAAATACCAGCTGTTTCCCTTAGGAAAGAAAACCTTTTTTGGCAGATAATCTATTACCTCCTTCTCAGATAAAACAATTACATGGAAATTCATAGTGACTCATGGCTTTAATTCGGTCATTAGCCAGGTAATTCTCCTAACCCAGCTTGTGCCTGGGTCTGTAGCCTTATCCTAATAAAGCTCTGAGAGTCAGCCTCAGTGCTACCCGGGGCAGGAAATGGGCCACCACAGTGTGAATCTCCCCTCTGTGGGATGCAGGCCCCAGGCCTGGCTCACCCCACTCACTGAGCAAGGTCACAAGAGAGCGGAAATGAAAGCAAAACAATTGACTGAGAGCTCCCTCGCTCTCTAGTCTTTCACATCCGCCTCGACTTTCCCCTGCAAATCTCACCCCAATCCACCATGATCCTGTTCACCCAGTGTGGGATGCTGCAGTAATGTCCTGCCCACGGCGCTCTGGGGAATACGTCACTGATGACTTACCATTTGTCAGGGGAAACAGCCTGTGCACATAGTTTACTATTGGGACCTGCCACTTATACACAGTTTAGTTAACCTTCCTTTAACCAGGAAGTTATTTGAGATCAAAATCTGTCAATTGAGAAATTGCTGTGGTTCACTATATCAGTGAACATTAGTTTGAAAGCACAGAGTTGTATATATGACCAGTTCTAAAGCCAAAACACAAAAGAAAGTCACAGTTTGGAAATCATAAATGTAATTATAATGAGTGTATGTTTTTTACCCTATATCTCCAACGTGAAGAGAAAGTGTGGGCCGTATTGATTTAATCATCTCCCTGCTAATTGGTCATATTTATTCTTCTGACAACAAGCCCAGACAATGAAATATAAATGTCATAAAACACTAA
This sequence comes from Megalops atlanticus, assembly GCA_019176425.1. Classification (NCBI taxonomy): domain Eukaryota; kingdom Metazoa; phylum Chordata; class Actinopteri; order Elopiformes; family Megalopidae; genus Megalops; species Megalops atlanticus. Next base: position 13,342,297 of record CM032881.1, read on the forward strand.
CTGAAAAAATTGCCCCAGGTGCAACAGACATTTCTTTGTGTTGCCAGTTTGTTCTATAAAGAAAGCAGAGCTATCTGAGTTATGGGTAATTCTGGTTGGATTAGGTTGATAGATAGTATTCCTGTTTCTCTATGGATGAATGGTAGCAAGTTCACAGTTATGACTTAAAGCATATAACACACTATAGGCACATCAAAATGCAGTAAAACCATATGAAAACTAATCCTATTTCACCCTGATTTAGTCACACTTGCATGATCATTGGATGGGAAATATTAATTGAAGGCAGAGTAGCAAGAAGTAGCAACATTAAGTTTAATTTAGAATCACTGTATATATTCATAACAGAAGTATAATGTGATGCCATGTCACATGGTGAAACTATTATTTTGTACATATATGAAGCACATAAAGTCAAAAACATCCTGAGAAAGAGAAATGTGTTCATAAAGTCTATAGCATACGTTTTGTATGGATCTCAGCCAAAGAGCCAAAGCATTTTATTTTGATGTATGACATTTCCACATGTGTCTGGTTGACTTTGACCTCTGGCTTCACCAGACCACCTGTGAGAAAGTGAGTGCCTGGTTCCCTGCAACGATGTCTGTTCCCTGCCTGGGTGGGAGTAAAGAGACAAATAGTCTGATCAACGTTTGTAATGCTGACACACACCGTACAACCCTGCCATTCAATTATTTGTTAAATAATTAAAGTTATGAAAGAGAGATCTATTTATTAAAAAAGCCACAGCCATTATGCTTCTCTGTGCCATGTACCAGCTGAGCTCAGAAACGGGATTAATACTGATTAAAAATGAATCAGGTCCTTTTACACTCACAACAATCCAAGGCATTTCATTTACAGGAAAAAAAAAAATCAAATGCAAAAGTGCATATTTGTAATTACTTCTGCTCTTTTTCAATTTGTTGCATTTTGTGAAACCAAGTTGAAAGAAAAACAGAAACGCTTGGGTGAGAAACAGAAATGTGAATTTTTGGTAAATCACAAAATTACAAAACGTGCTTGCTTTTAGCTGTGTCTGGATTGCCTTCTTGCCTGAGATAGGAGTCAACATGTTTGGGGACATCAAAAGAAAACCTGATACCTTGAGTATAAGAAGATTAACATTTACAGTGATCATGGGCTTAGGCTGCTCCGAGACTTATAACAGACAGAGCCAGAAGGGACAATTACCAAAGAATTGGCACCAGCATTCTCCCATTTATTTAACAAAATCTGGCACAGTGTATAAGCTCACATCCTTAAGACTTTCTTTCAAGTCTTGTCCTGGTATCACAGCACACTCTGAAATTTGATGAGGGAAGACAGCAGAGGGAAGCTGCAGGAACATGCAGAGAGGGGAGAAGCAAACCTTAGGCACAAAACGCTATTGTCTCATAGATGTACTCTCTTTTTTGTTTACATTTGCAGACAGCGTCACATCTGAGAGTCACCAGTGCACCTCCACCTGAAAGAGTGCTTGGGTACGGAATGCAGCCTCACTCAGCATTTGAGAATCAAGTGGTTTTGTCCACTGGCTCGATGTTGGGCAGACCATGGGCAGCTCAGCACTGCACTCATTAATCATTATTATTTGGAACATTCCTGCAGGCAAATAGGTTTGACAGCTTCAGCGATGCAGGCATGCCATGCTTATTACACGGAGCTGGCTGGGGCATATCGGGGGCACTAAGCCTGTGTGCTTATACAAAGAGCCTGTAGCCATACACATCTGGTGATGTCATTCCCGCGCTGCTAACTGACACTGACACTGTATCTAAGTTCTTATCGCAGAAACACATAGTTAAGGTGTAACAAACATGCATCTCTTTCGCTCCTGGAGGGCGAAATGTTTATGTGCAGTTCAGCCTGTTGAGGCAAACTCATTTTATTAGCATGGATTGCGAGGGAGCCCAAATGTGTCTCAAAACAAACAAGCCAGGAACTGAGGAGGAGACACACAGAGGTCACCCACGGAGAAGTGTGCATTGGCTGAATTACAATCTCCCTGTGTTTCAAATTAGGTTGAAACAGTAAAATGGATCCGCAGGTAAACCCGCCATCCACTACCTCCCGCTTCTCCCCTGTGTTCATAATCCTTCTACATACCAGCACCGAAACACCACACATTCCCCCATCTTTATGTGTATGAGCAGCATGCTGATATACACTCAGTGCCTGTTCATCTACATTCTGGGTGAACTTAACAGAAGTTGTTTGCTACACTACAACATAAATTATGTACATAAAAGAAAACACATGTACCCAACACAGCAAAGTTGAACAAAATAGACTTTGTATGATATTAATTATTCATAATCTCACTTGTTTGTTTACTAAGTTTTTGCATTCATACTTGCATTCACTATTTGATTCCATATAATTGAAACAAGTGTATACCTAGAGAAATGCATTTTTAGTTTTTAATTTGGATTTTATTTATTTATTTAGGTTTGAATCCTGCAGCAATGCCTTGGGATTAGGCTATTAAATAACTACTAATTAATGAGAGGTCAAAGGTCAATTGCACCCTTCTGATAGACTGAACAGTATTTTCAATAGACATAGCAAGGACATTTGATTGGTGTACAATTATAGTATTTACTGTCATTAACTTAGCCCTAACATCCATGATGACATGTCCAACATCCACAATACAGCAAAGGAAGTCAAATTGGCCCCGCTTAGGTATAATGTAAGTATTTCTGAGAACACACATGCAGCAGGGATCACTACAGGCAAGCTGCCATTCTCCAAGCCAACGTCCATCAGCATTTTACAAAGGGAAACCACTTCTAGTTTCACCATTGCACCTCAGTTTAATAACATCAACGGCAGCCTCAGAGCAAAACAGATTTGTCATCTAACCAACTACAGAGCCCCAGGATGGCAGCAAAACTTCCTCTCCGCAAAAATCATTGGTGAGTATTTCACAACAGAATCCTACTTGAACCAGGTTAGCAGCAGCACTGGTACAATGCCCTCGAGAAGTTTGCTTGAGCTGGAAATTGTTTAGTCTCTTCAGATATCTGGTGGTTCTTTTACCCTGCCAGCCTTACAGAATTTGTGTACTTTCAATTTGTTCCTTGTAATTCTCAGCAAGATGAACAAAACGTGTCTGTTGCCATTCAAGCAAATTACAATGTGCTGGAAACAATGATACATTCCCTTTTAACTATTTTCAAAGTACAGCTAGTCATTTTTTAATCCCCTGAATGGATGCCAGCACACATTTGACATTACAAATCCATTCCTGTGATAAAAAAGCCTAGCAATGCACAGAGTGTTAAAAAGTGACAGGTTGACAAGAAGAAATGTGGTTAAAGGTTTGATTCCAAAGTTGTCATGGCATATTCAGATAAGTGTAATGCTTTGACATGCTGTGCGCATGACTGATAATATCTAATGGCATGAAATCTGGCATTGTTTTGAGACATCCCACAGTTCTCTGCTGTACACTCAAGAGTTGCTCTAATTCTAAGACTCTCGCTGGAGTTACTCCAGCGGAATGCATTGAAAATGTGGCCCCTGGTTGGCTGGAACAAGTGACTCTTTGATCATCTCTGTAACACTTTCATTCCATCACAAAGTGTGTGAATTCGTTAATATCAAATAGATATTAAATTATTATTAAGGAAAGTGCACATTCCTGAGGATGCATTATACATCAATTACTTGAAATGACATAGTCAATTCAGAAAGTAAAATTAACAGATACTTAAAAAAGAAAACACAGATCTAAAAAACAGGCAAGACTTGATAGTAATTTACTGCTGTAAAAACCCTTGTGCAAAAAGAAAACATTAGTGTGGTGAACTGAATTTATTTCAAAATAAATACACTCCATGTAGTGTATGTGTACACTCCATGTATATCCATGGTTATTGTTTTACATACATTTCTGCAAAACAAAATAGATTGCGTGCAAGAATGAGTGAAAACATCATAGTAAAGCATTAGTGAAACATTACTCTAGTATTAAGTACCATATCATAATCCTTCTGTGCGAAGGATTTTGAGGGTGCAATCTAATCTGCTTGCTAATTCTGTCCCCTGCTCTGCGCTCTCTCTGAGGGGGGGTTGGAGGCAGTGGCAGGGCCTTCATCGGCAGCGGAGGTTACTTTGAGCAGCCAGCAGAGAGGAGTGTTCCTGACCTACAGCACTCCCAAGACTCCAACGCAAACACACCCCATTTTCCAACACCTCATTAAGCGACAGACCACTGAAACTGAGGTGAATTAGAGCAATTAAACAGCTCTCCTGAACTTTGAAAGCACGTAATAGTCAAGCCATTACTCTATTCTGTGACAGCTCACACTGCCCACTTTGCTTGTTTGCCTTAAACAAAGAGGCTTTGTGTCCCTCGCTGGTGTCCACCTTTTTCCCCGATTGTAGTTTGCCTGCCCCCTATCCAATTGTCACTACAGCCGGAGTGTCTCAGACCACGCACCCCCAACTGTTCCATTTACAGTGGATTTACATTGCACTCTCAGACCTCACCATTAATTGGGGAAAGCGACACCGCACGCAGTTATCTCACGATTACGATGTGACAGCTCTCATTTTTCAGGATTAGAAATGGTATCGTAAGAGTATCAGGTTTGGTGAGGAGGTGTGGGGATATATTTATGTGTGGCCGAAGCTCAGCATGTGGTGCCGGGTTTGCTAAGGAAGACACATGGAAGAGGGGTGTTGTAAGTGAGCTCTCATCTTGAGAAAAAAAGTATGCTCTCCCATGGAAACAAAAATTAAACCACATCACACACACAATCAATAGGTGTGATATAAGGCATGTAAAACAAATAGGGTTCATTTTTTTGTTCCTTCTAAATTTCAAAGACTTGTACAACAAAAGTGGAATGCATTTTTGGACAAATTTTATTACATATATCTCTCCCTAACATATGAATTTGTATATTCTTTCATTATACAATATGCAGTCAGCCATACTTCCAGCAACTGAAAAAACGTCTTCATACTTCTAAATACTGGGCGATCTATGGTCTTCATATGCATTTGGCACATTATGTCTCATTTGTTTTAAGTGTAGAATAAAAATTAACCTTCAGGAACAATTACTTAATTAACATTTCACCTTGGAAACAATTATAAGAAGAATATCTGGCTTGTAGTGATATTAATTGCTATTTTAAGTGAGATGTCTCTCTGTATAGATTTTTTTTGCTCTCAAAGACATTAGCCAATGTCCTACTCCTATCCTAAATGGTACAGCTACTCTCTTAGCAGCCCTGGTCAGGTACTTTGTAATTCATTAAACTCAAAATATTTTCATATCCCTCTCCCTTCATCTTTTTTTTCTGGGAATAGATGTGCTGTTTCTCCATTGTTTGTATCCTAATATAATATCTTAGCTGCATCACCAGTCCTAACATTACAAAAGACTGGTTTCACTGTGTGGGCCAGTGCAAAATTATGCCCTGCAGACTGTGCCTTCACAGTGGCATGGCAGGGGGTCTGGGGCATGGCGCTCCTTTACAGAGAACTGTGCTATTTTCCCGACACTCTCATTACTATACAGTATATTCACTTTCAGTCACCTCTGGGTATGGGTCTTATTTCTAAATACATTTCTAAATATATATACAGTATATAGCAAATTGCATGGAGCGTTTATTTGAAAGAGTTAGGGGTTAATGATTCTTGTTAAATTTTAATTTAATGAATGAATTTAATTAATCTAATGAATGGCAAAATCATACCACAAAGTAAGTCACTGATTTGCACTTACAGCAAAGTCTTGCCATATTTTGGGGGTGATTCACTACTGAGGAATGAACCCAGGGCAGAATTCTCTTAAAATACCATTAATGTCACTACAAAGGATTCACACAAGAAGAGAAGACCTGAATAATTCATAATGAGGTATGAGCCAGGACAGTGGGAATATGAAGGCATTTGAGTTTGTCATAGCAATCTTCCTGTCGCATAACAATCACAGGCAAATGTGACCAGAGTGATGTGACTGTTGGTGCTGCTGTTGCATGGCCAGGCATACAGACATGTGTGAAGCAGGGACAACTTAAAAGACAACAGAATAAAGCATACCAAAATAAGAAAAAAAATATGCACACTCTTATTGGAGCTAATGGTGAGTAAATGGTAAACATGAAAACTTTCCAGGAATGTTAAACATACATCTTATTTTCTTGTAGCTAAACATTTAAACCTAAGGTACCAACTTGAAGCATCAGTTCTAAGGCCTACTTTGTATAGTCCCAATGCTTTAAATAAAATATACATTTTACTCTGTCTGTTTGTTTGTTTTACTCTTTTCAGATAGTTTTCCTTAGAGCAAATGACTACAGGATTAAGGAATATTATATATACATTAAATCTAGCTTTGAACACAATTAACAATTACTGATATTAGTGACAACTATGAATGTCTATTTTGCATTTCATAGTATTGCTCTGCTGAGCCTTGTTGGCAGCAGACAGGCATTGGAGGAAACACACATTTAGCTCACGCAGTGTGAAAAGGCATAGGGTTGCAATGCTGCTGATTTGAGCTGTTGAAGTGCGGACAGACAGAGAACAGATTTCACATTCAACTGATAGACAGTCACACACTCAACAGCTTGACCCCCCTATAAGCATGCACTCACAAACATGCCTGCTCTATTTGCGTTTATGGCACTTCACATGAACATTTATTGCTGTTCACATATGCACATTTGCTTCAGAAGGAACACCAGATATGCCTTTTGTCTTTGAAATCTGTGGCGTATGTGAGCAACAACCACTGGTTGGTTTTATGTCAAAGTGAATCAGTTTCCTTCAGTGCAATTAGAGGTTTATAATCTGCCACAACTACCTCACCCCAATTATCATCTCTGCAAAGGAATGAGGACCAATGTTGTTGTGATAAATTGAGTGAGAATGTGAGCTCTGTATTTGTTTAGGTTGTTTGTATAGAATTAATTACAACTGTTTTGCTTGATTTCTTTCCACCATTGAATTCAACCTCAGTTGTGTTTTCTGCATGTGAATCATTCACAGACAAAAATCAAGCTAATTGCACCCTTTCAGTTTGAAGTTTAAAGTTGCTGAATGCAGCCTCTAACAAAGCAAAGGCAGTCACACTTTTCAAAAATTATATACAATTTAGTTGTTTGTTGCATTTTGAAAAAGAAACAACCTATGACAAAAAATGTGGCTTTTAAAAACCAAACAGGAGGGAAGGTTGGCAGTATATTGTGATGATTGCATAATGTCCATTTGCTATTCCATGACTCAGCTGAGACATGCGTTTGGTGTAGGATGTGCACAAGACCACATCCATGCATGAACAAGCAGACAGAGAGAACCACCAGCTTTCTTATGGAGTATAGGAGCAGAGCAGGGAGGACTTACACATGTGCACACATGCACACACACACACACACACACACACACACACACACACACACAAACACACACACACACACATACACGTGAGCAGGAGAGGATTGGAGCAGACAGGACACACTCCACAATGTGCCCTATGGATTTTCTGTCTTTTCCCAAACATGGTGTATTTTTGGTAATGACAGAGAAATATTCTGATGGTACTTTCCTAATGCCATCCAGACCTTGGTTTGGGGCTGTGTAAGAGGTATAGTGTCAATGACAGTGGGAGACAGCAGTGAACTTATTTTGCAATATCATACTTTTCACCAATAGTTCAAAGGCTTTGCTATTCTGTATGTGTTAGGGAGAGGGTTTCCGGACCATCGCTGTGCCTTGGGCCATTATAATTTCGAACCCAGACAACTTTATTAACAGTCACACTGACAGTCTGCTGCCACTCCCTCTGCACCACTAGCAAGATGGAGCTAAGCATAATTGCCAGTAGAAATAGGCAGGAAAAAGTTTCACGTATAAATATAGTTTAAATAGAAATTTTACTTTTTGGGGTCACTCAAAACATTGCTTCCTCTCATTTAAGTTTTTATCTGGGTCAAAACTCTCCATCCTTAGGAGTGACAGAACAAACTGAACACTGCTAACAATGACAAAAGCCTACCTGTGTGACTGTCAATGTAAATCTTCTTCCATGCCAGATGAGAAACTACAGATTTAAAATCTGAATATTTTGTCTAAACACGTGTTAACGAGATGTCAGGTAAGAAGAACAAGGGCAAGCTATATAACACGAATAACGGGGGGAGAAGGTGGATATTTATTATTTGAAGATCACTACCTCTGATGTCTTCTGTAGATTACTCTGTCCCCCTGCCCTCAATATTGCAAAAATACTTATATTAGAAGTTCAAGGGAAGAAACATTGGCAAAGGAAAGAATGGGAGCAGACTCTGAGGATGAGAAAATGTAAAGTATTGATCATCAATTGACAAATGCAACAGAATTTTTATATGTGATGTGAGAGGTGCATCCATAATTTATCGTCAGGCCAAATATGAGTGACGGGGGTGTCGACGGGGAGCACCCAATATTGATTACTGTAAAAAAAACTGCAAAAGGCAGCGTGCTGGGGGCTAGGATGGGCCTGGGAGGGGCTGGTGGGGGGGGGGGGGGGGGGCGCAGATGGAGTATGGCAAAGCCATTAAGGATGTTGTGTTACCAGACACTGGCAGACGAGGAGAGAGCGGTCACACAGACCTCCCCTCCTCCTCCTCAACGCCAAATCAATACACCCATGTCAAAACATAAAATGCATGCTTTTCCTCTTAAGTAAAAGGTGTCTAAGATTTTTAAAAGCATTGATTCTAGACGGATCGATGGAAATCAAGGCATATTTTCCTGTGCAAAGAGGGGCAATAACACTCAGCTGATAATAGCACAACAGAAGGAACTTTGCATGTCAGTTATAAATGTGCTATTCATATTACCGCCCTTGCTCTGGCTGAGGTCAAAATGACTGGGTCAAGGATTTCAGTGCATCGTTCCAAACTAGTGCTGAGATTTGTTTGATGGGAAGTGGCATTGGACTTTGCGCAGGTGTCTGCCAAAACCACTTTACACATTAAAATAAAGAATGTCTAGACTGTAATCTTGGCCTTGAAGCCCCGTATTGCCTCAAGAAGTAGCTGAAGTTCACCAAATAAGACCAGCACATATGAGATATATTTAATCTCTCATCCTATTAAAATACACATGCTAATGCACATATGACAAACTATGTAAAACATTGTGCTAATTGCATGTGTTTAAAAGCCTCCAGAGTGATTGTAGGACAATGTCAATCCCTGAGAAATAATTTGGCTGAATGTAGCAACCATTCATATGAGAACCTTTTTATCACTATATTATGTACTTCCAAAAGGTCATCGACTCTTTTGAGAATTCTCCAATTAGATATGCATGTTCAAGCATAACTGTGAGGTAAAGTGCTGATCATTCTTCAGTGAACTGCTTTGGATGCCCTTTAACTATGAAAATATCTCCTTTTGTAGCTGACACAACAAAGCCATGTATTTACTTTGCAGTAGTGACTTACAGTAGTAGCAAGCAGAGACAGCAAACAGTAGAGGCAGAGAGAGACGGTTCAGTGCAAGGGAGATATTTTTCTGCGTTTGCAAGCAACTGATGCAAACCAGCACTCAACCCCAAAGACAAACTGGAAACCATTACAGCACAGTGCAGTCAGAGTAAAACCAAAACCATACCCCTAAAAAGAAGCAACAAAGAGAGCAAAGAAGAAGATGAGGAAAACGAAATCATGGCTTACATTATGAAACAAAACTTCAGCAGCCACTTCAAACAGACAGCGTCTGTACATCCATGTGCATTTTATTCCTTTGCCATTTAGTGGTAGAACCACAACTAAGTCTTAAAAGACAATTGGAGCACACTGGCAATTAACAGAGCTCTAAACTGGGGCTCTGTTAAAGACAGAGTCCTTTACACAAACTCACAGAGTCCCATAGTGAAGTCCCCTTGCATTATATGAAAGAATGCGAGGAAACATAAATAGCTTCATAATATATATTTTATTGCCATCAAAACATTGCAAACCTTCTCATTCATAGTTGATATCCATCCTCTCTTAACAGAGAAAATGTGAAAATTGAGAAACAAAATAATTATAAATAATCTTGAGGTGTGATACATATAAAATGACAGTCATGAAGCTGGGCCATGCAACTGAAGTGTTATTTGATAAGGGGGTAATGGCAGCTTTCTGACTCATGTCCTCTTTATAGATAGGTGACTGGCAAGGATTGGGGTGGAGAGACAGAGAGAGAGAGAGAGAAAGGAAGAGAGAAAAAGGGAGAGAGAGAGAGAGAGAGAGAGAGAGAGAGAGAGAGAGAGAGAGAAAGGAAGAGAGAAAAAGGAGAGAGAGAGAGAGAGAGGTGGTTATAATCTTCTTTTGCCCATCTCTAATTAGATTTTATGTTTTGTTCAGCTCCTCAAAAATACAATGACAGGGACATGATTTTGAGTGAAGACAAAGCTGTTCCTATCCTCAGAGAGTGAAGGAAAATTATGGGTGGCTTAAGTGAAAGGTGAACCACTGGTCTGCCGGAAACACTGTGAGATGAGGAGGTATCTAGGCGGCTTGTGAACACTCTATAATCAATTACTGCGTGGTGCAAAAAAGATTTGCAAAATCCACTTCTTCATTCTTTTGATTTAGAACAATCTAGTATAAATAGCTTTTGCAGACAGCCCCCAAAAAGAACAAAGAATACCAGACCTAATTTATTTAAAGAACACTTCTGGCACATTGTATCAATAGATAAATTCCTGTCTAAAAGAGCTGTCTCAGACGCTATATAAACAACACTGGATGACAGTCATGAAATATAACAGTATTTTCAAATATATATATATATATACATGTTAATAAGCTATTTTTCCAGGAGCACAGGCAATAATTGCCTGAACTAGATAAAGGGGCACAGCTGCATATTAATACAGTCAAAAATGCAGATGTTATGTGGATGATTTAATAAGCAGTGTAACAGATGCTTTTCAGCTGCCCTCTTTCATTAAAGCAACTGTGGTGGATGCAGAAATCAAAGATTATTTAAGGAATTAGGATATGAAAAGCATGTTAGACCACTAAAGCTCAATTAAGGAAATTAAATTGTATACATTATCTGCTGCTTGTTCTACCAGCGGCGAACATTTGGTGTGGAGTCAGTGTATAATAAAATCAGAGAATAACACTTTAATTGAAATGCACTTAAAAGGATCATGCTGACAAATGCGATTGTATCAGGCGGTAATGCACACCTCCTCCCCTCCTCGTTAAATCCAATGAAATGGAAATTGCAAGGTCCTGACAGCTTTCTGATACAATCTGTGAGCAACATCACATTTAGAAAGAGGTAATCAATTTAAAGCGGCCTCATTAGGATTCAGCCACTAAAGAACACTTAAAGATCAAAACAAATTAAGGTAAAGTGTAGATAACAAGTCATCATATGGTTATCAGCATGTACATGCCAGGCGACTATTCATTTCCTTTGAATAATCGCAAAAAAATGATTAAGCTTTCTCTGTCCACGAGTTCAATGCTAAAGCACTAATAAGAGATGTACATGGCATATCATCTGGCATCATATTGCACTTATGGTGGGGATTATTGACAAGATCATCAAATAAACATGCTTCCACCTCAAAGATCTGCCTTACTGCCTTCAGTTTTGTCTACATCAAAATATACTTAAAAAAAAAACTTTACAGTCAGTTCAAGGCCTTAAGTAAGTGTGACTTTCTTTTTTCTACACTAAGTAAATTCTGTGATTCCTGAAATTAAAAAAGCATAAGAATTAAAAAGTAACCTTTCTCTATAACTATTAATTTCTTTTATTCAAAGTTAAGGCCAAAGTTTATTGTGGTTTTGTTGAATCTTGCCCAAGATCTGTTTTTATTAGTATTAATAACATTTATGAGAACAAACATGTTAGGGTTGCTAGACTGAGAAGTTAAAGAACCAACAGTTTACCATGTCACACTGTGTGTAAGTCTTAAATTTTGCATAAATTGAACCAAAATAGCATCAGAAACAAAGCCACTGAAAACATGTAATGCTTGTTGCAGATGTAACCACTATGCTTCAGGCAGGGTGTGAACCAGCAAACATTGCAACCACATGGTATAACTCATGAAAACAGATTAAATTAGCTCATGCTGCAAAAGTCCCAGATTGCACTAATCAAAGTCCAAGGGGTGACATCACCACCCTTAGGGGAACACGAAGAGAACTGCTTCACTGAAAATGACATGAAAATCATGTCTAATCTATTGTTTCAGGAGTACATATGAAAATCCAAAATAAATATGATCCAGTCAAATCAGTTCAAAGTCACTTCAGATTTCTGGTTGTGAAAAAAAAAACAGATACAAACACAAATATTTAATATTTTATTTTAGTATTTAGTAATTAGCCACATGTGGAACACGCACAGAAGCCAAAACAGAGTACGGCGGCTATGAAACAAAAGGAAACTCTGGAGATTTGCACTTCATGGAAGTTGCCTTTCTCACACCCAGGCTCAGGACTGTCAGGTCTTGGACAGGCTCAGTCTGTATGGGAGTCACGCTGAGCAGCATTGGCTACTACGCTTATGTGCCCTTTAACATTCCAGTGTATTCTCTATTCTGTATGGTCAAGTGTTGTGACCATTACATGACTAACTAGAGGACCTGTCTCTCCTTCTTCTCCTCTCTACAGTCCTGCTTGTCAAGCTTGCATATTCCACTAAAATGGATCTAATTTATGAGAGATGCATCTTCATGGCGAAGAGGGCAGTGTGTCCACCCCCTAACCTCTCCATTGTAAGGTCTTGATCTGGCCATCCTGGCTATATGTTTTTTACTAACCAGTTTATCTGCATAACTTAATAACTCTCTCAACCAACTCAGCATGGTCCTTTTTATATTTTGATTTTGTTGGTTTTGCTCATTTTGAAACACACCAGTGAAAAAAGTGAGAACATATGGTACTTCTGCTGTAGGAAGTATGGTTCCTATCTAATTATTTGTCTCAAGCTTCACTGCCTTGATGTCAGCACAACATGACAGAGAAATATATTTGATATTACAGCTTTGGTAACATTAATACACCAAACATGTTGATGCAACAATACATTTAGGGCCACTGCCACTAGGGGTGCTCTCTACCCCTGACAGTTCCACTAGTAGGAGCCTGTTTCTATGAACTGCATGTGAATACACACAGACTTGATGATTCGTTGATTCTTAACAAAAGGGCATGAAATTGACTGCCAACAAGAACACATTCCTTCACAAGAGAATGGTGCTGTTGCCATCAGTGAAACTTACAACCATTTTTACCTTACTGTCATTTAGCAGATGCTCTTATCCAGTGCAACTTACATAGGTTACAGTTTTACATATTATCCTTATTTATACAGCTGCATGTTTACTGAGGCAATTCTGGGTTAAATATCTTGCCCAAGGGTACAACGGCAGTGCCCAGCAGAGAATTGAACCAGCAACCTTTTGGTTACCAGCCCTGTTGTTACACTGCCGCCCCCATACAGAGAGTAGAAGAGATAAATTTATTAACATAAGAATATTCGTAGTAGCAATTTAATATTAGTGAAGGTTACGAGGATGGAATGTATTGAAGTGAACACCTCATTCCAATCTGTATGGTTTCACTTCAGTACATTCCATCCTCATTATTAGTATGTCTGTATGTATATGTATACACTCATCTCTCTGAAGCAGCACCTTGATAAAAACATGGCTCACCTTCCCTCTCCACTGAGGTCATGTTTCAGGAGCCACTTGTGCATCTGTGTGTATATTTTCTCAGTCTGACTGAAGTAAAACACAGCCTTTAATGTATCATTTCAAGTGAACATGGCACCCAAATGAAAACACCCACACCTACAAGGAGAGCTTAATTGAAGGCTACTGTTTTTCCTCTTGCCGGTTTCAGAGAAGAGCACTTTTGAAATCAATATCCTCTGCTTGTTTTTCCTCTAAATTAAATCTGCCATTCTTAACTCCTTGCAGGGAAGAGTAGTGAGAAACAAGCCAGTCAACTGTCAGATATTCTCTGATAAAAATACATGCTTTTTTAATTTGACAAATTTTCACAGTGCGCAAAATTTCCCTATATGTAAATTTCCCTATTTGAAAAGACCATAGTATCAGCATGAAAGTATCAATAATTGAGAAGTAAACCCAGCAAACAAAACGTAGAATCAAAGTCCATTCCCTTACTGAGATTTTACAAATACATCTAATCAGTTGTACAAACTGTACACATGATGGTTGTTAATAGATTTAATTTAATGATAGATCATTACAGTTTCATTTGAAGTTTTATCATCTTAATGATTGATAGCAAATGGAGTGCAGAAAAAGTGGGCAGCTTTTCCAGCTCGCTAGACATAAAGGCTTTGTTTCTGGAAAGATATTCGATCTCTGCAGCGCGGTATTACCTAAAACTTCAATTAGACTCATCAAATTTTCATAAGCTGCTCATCCCTAAAAGTCCACCAACACCAGTGTGATATGCTCGACTGTTGGCCCAAAGCAATGGAGACAGAAACAACTTCATTTACTTAATAATGGATAGGTCTGTCCCTACCAAAATATTGGCTTTAGTTGTCGTGAGCATTGCCCTGGTCTTGCCTGCAGTAAGATAGAAGGGAACTCCTCTGACATGCAGCTGCCATGGGCTATGGGCACTGCTTAAACAGAAAGCTCGGAAAACACCGGTCCTGTGGCTGCCTCCTGTCCCCTCTCCATGCACATGATGTGCTTTGTGTTTCAAATGAAGTTCAATAAAATATGATGCAGGCATAAGTACATGTCAGATAAAGTTTCCTCTGTACAGGCTGCTGAGGAAAAGCATGCATGGAGAAATGAGAGCTGCCATGTCTCTTATTCATCTTGGCATGTCTGACTCTGAAGCACCTCCATACAAAACGGCCATTCCTCATGGATGAGAGCTAGGCTGTTCCCATTTGCGATCATTTTACATTGCGCTGTAAATTGATTTTAATGGCGCAGGCTTGCGCTTTCACATCCCTTTCGTTTTAGCGAATTCCGTCACGCCTTGCCATATTTCTACACTACAAACTATGGGCTATTTTCCGAAGCTATTGGGGAAAAAAAGAGGAAAAAAGACAAATCCTTTTCAAGGTCCCAAGGAGATAATCACCTGTCATTTCATATTTGCATAACCTTATTTAAAATGAATGTAATGGCATGAAGCTATACCCTTCCCTCTAATAACCACAACTCTTTGCATGCAGCTTTGGGTGACGTCTCATTTAGAGTGAGCTGCACCCCTTGCACTGTTCTGGACAGTGATGATCTGTGGGCTGTAAAATATATTGTGACTTTACAGGGGAGGTTTATAAACAAGCGCTAATGATGGAGGTGCCCTGCTGAAATACACAGCAATGAATTCTGGAGACGTAGCCAAGACATGGCCCTGAGGAACCAGCCCAAATACAATTCCATTTGTCTAATTCATAAGTGTCCTACTTAGGAACTGCAATGGGATTCAATTAGCAGGAACCAAGAAAAGCAGATAATTAATTTATTAATGGATACAATCAGAATAACCCCCCCCACCATTCATAATGGACTGTAGGCAGGGACACTAGTTTGCTGGTTGATAAGCACGGGTGTTCTTTGAGTTACTGTAGTGAACATTTTGAGATAGACATTTAGAGGTACACTATTATCAGGGTACACTGTATTGTTGAGTTACCAGCACTCCATTCATGTAACCTTACCCTCAGTAGAACATTTAGATTCACTTACTGTGTCTTTTGTGGAAGTATTGCATGATCACATTCATCAGCTCATTCCAAGTCAATTTAAGGATTGTTTAACAACAGAAGGCCATTTATCACTGGAAGCTGCATATTTCAGCCTATTCTCTGAGGTATTCATTTATTTTGTATGATTAAAAATGTGATATATATTATATTTATTTTCTTCCTGGATGAATAACTTAAAAGAGCTGACTGCTGGAAAATGGTACATCTGTACTTGCAGTGATGCATCTTATTTCTCCTCATTCAAATCTGTCTTGAGACTTATGTGAGGCTGCTTCCCTGTTGTGCAGCCTGTTATTTCAGGTTTGACTTGTATGTCTGAGCTCATGGCAACTTCTGCAGCAGCGGGAGAGTTCGCCATTTCAAATGTGCTTCTGCTTGATTGAGAGTCTGTATTTCCCTCACAAACTGCTTACTGTGCCCCTGGTTTCAATAACGGTCCACATATGCAGGTGACGTGAGTTTTATAGCCACCATCGCTATAACCCTCTATAAATCACTGTTTTTATTTGCTTCACTGTCTCATAAATCTGCAGTTGGCTTTGTTTTAATTGACTTTATTATCCCTGAACGATGCGTCTTACTGTTTGAGGTGCTGTCAGGGTAAATTGTAGCTACAGGCAGGGACTGGGCAGCTTATGCAAGAGCACAGCTTTGTTGGACTTGTGAGAAGTTGTATTTTACCAAAGGGGTAACTTCTTGGTTTTTTCAAACTACACCTCATATGTCATTATCATTTTGTCTGGGTAGAATGCCACATATAACCAACTGAGAGTGTAGAATACCTGGGTAGTTAGTGAGAGATTATCTTCGTGAAAATGGTGAGGGTGTTTTAGTTATTTTCAAAGTGGGTGTACTTCAATTATTTATTTACTGTATTTTATATTTTTTAAAGTTACACAAAGACAGCTAGAAAATTTGTTCGTGACAGGAATGCAAAGTGGCAAAGAAATGAATTTTAGTAGCTCTATATTGAGACTTAAGTATTTTTTCACACAAGTAAACAATCAGTGTTATCAGTGTTACGTGATTGGTATTTTTGAATACAAATGGAAAAGTATATTGTCTCAAAGCTGTTTAGACTCAATTTACTACAGCAGTATACCACCTCTTTAGGCACTGATTGCCAGGGCTATTGGGGATCTCTGAGGAGGGCATTTTCAGAAGTGCTCCCAATGGATCCAGCACTACCATCCTCAACTGATAGAGAGGCCCATTCCACACAAGTCTACTTCAGAGAACAGCCTCGTTCTGGTTCAAAGCTTTGATGCCGGAATAGTCCAGCACCTTCCTGTCTTAAGAGGTGCACCAGCGCCTTGATCCCGGAGATCCAAACCAGCGGTATCAGGTGCTTCTGAGTGGCTCCAAGGCCTGGCTCCTGGGGCTTCACAGCCTTCCCTTCCCCTGCTTTCATTTCACAAAGCAGACAGTATTAAGGATTAATAACATTATTCTGAGAATAAAAAAGAAACGCCTACAGAATCAAAGGAGTTTGGAATATTTAGACAGATATCTGAAAGAGAGAGGTTGTATTTAATGATCTGCTGTCAGTAAAAGTCTCGGAGATAGAGACAGAGACAAGGTCCCTCTTGAGCGTGCCAGCTGTGAGGAGACAAGGAGTTTCCGCGTGGGACTTGGTGCTGAATTAAACATCCTCCAATTAATTTCTGTGCCTTTTTTCAGACAGATTGTCTTTCTCTCTGCTTTTTTATGGTTGAAGTGTATTTATTACAAACAAAAGGGTAAGTGGCTTGAATGTCAACATGTGCTCAACCTTTGTATTCAGATCACTAATACCTCAAATGACAACATAGCACCCAAAAAAAAAAAAAGAAAAAAAGAGACAAGTGGCAGATTAATAATTATGGTATTCAAAATGACAGGCCTCAAGCATTTTTTTCATGCATACAAATTTATAGTCTCCTAAAATTGCTTCTATTAATAATACATGACCAATAGAACCAATTCCTCATTACCAGCACATTGTATGTCTTTGAAATAGTGTGGTAAATCGATAAAGCCTGAGAAGGTGGCTTTTTCTCCTGCCCAGGCGTGCCATGTGCTTACTGTGTAGCCATTAGATGAAAGCTCCTGCACCTGTCAAACAAACTGCTAGAACTGTGATAAATTAATGATCAAATAGTATGGTAAGATGTATAGTGGTGGTGCCGAATCTAGTTACAACCAGGACATGCACTTTAAAAAATGCAGCCGACATCAAAACATTCCAGTGCTGAGAGAGGGTGTGTCAACCCTGCCTGGCGATGCTTGCAGGGAATCAAGGTTCCCGAGTCTTCAAAGAGGAGGAGGGACTTGGGTGACGCACAGTGCTGTGCCAGGGGACTCCTTTGGCACACAGCAAACCTCCAGAGTGGCATGTAATGAACAAAAGAAGCAGGATGTTTGAGGGAAAGGGAGACAAAGCTGCGTATATCTATTTTTGTGGACTGCAGGGTACTGGAGGGGTAATGGGAAGCAACTGCTTGTGTACCCTTGAGCAAGGTAATTAACTGCAATTACTTCAGTATATATCCTGCTAAAAACAAATGTAAAAACAAAATGTACAGGTGTCTCAGGCACACAACAAAATAACAATAATGATCAGCTACCATGGAAAGCTGGGAAACAGGCCTGACATTAAAGTAAACTTGTCCTGAGTTCTAGCTTAGTTTTTTACACTTTGGTTTTTACACAGGCTTTAAAGCTGCAACTCAGTGTGATGCAAGTATGTTACAATGTTCTTGGGACTGTGATATATAAGGCATTTGGAAACACACAAAAAATTATAAATTCATAAAACTGACCGTAAATGATCTCTTTTTTGCTGTACTATAATTATTTTAAAAACAAATTTTAGTTGTACAGGATTTGTTTTGCCATAGTAAATAGCTTGCACTGTAGAGTGTGAGAGAGTGATCTGTCACTTTCCTCTCTCTGCAATTCCAACCCTATTATGTTTTACAGAATGCATGACTGAACACCTCGGCTGATCTCAAATGCAGTTTCCCCCACTAACTACCAGCCCTTCCTCTGCTCCTCTACTTCCCTTTGAAAGAACAGAGGGAAATTAAAATCATGCGCCTGAATTATGTATCCAATGACAAGATGGCCTTTGAGGGTTTTTTCTAACCTAAACAAAGTTACAGAAAAGGCTGCCTGCTAGCACATTCCACAAAAAAGTTTCAAAAGACGTTACCACACAGTTTGATAAAACTGACAGGGGATTTAATTAAAGAGCGCTGTCAAAGCTGGGGTGATATTTTATTAAGTGGCAGTGTGCCATTCTACAGGATACATCAAGCGACATTTCCACAGACAAGGACGATACACGAGTAGATTAAGATGGGACACATGTTGCAGGTTTCAGAAAAACATCAGACAAAATTCACTAAATCAGTCTACTGAAAAATTAAGAGGTGTGCTAGTTCGATCCTAATTTACTTTTTGGCATTGATTATTTATTTTTTTTAAAGAGAAGCCTCGGTCCTCATTTTATCTGTTTATTTTCTTTCATTTTTTCTTTGATGAACTTCATAGAAAAAGTTTTTTCTTTGGTGTCATGCAGAATGTGCAATATATCTTAGTGTGTCATAATCTTGTTTAAAAACCCAGATACTAGATTAGCCCTGACTCTCAGTGAACAAAATTCCTAAAATGGTAAACAGTTGTCCATGTCATGCTATTGGCAGCTCAGTGGCTGCAATGAAATATTCCTCCATTTATTTACAAAAAAAGGTTACTTTCAGATTTTCACGTACAATCATATGTGGATTTGATGCAAGTTAACAGGCATTAAAAAACCACAGTATCATTCTGAGTACTCTGCAGAGACACAATATAAGGGTGTGTATTTCATTTGAGTGTGCAAATGAAATACAGAGACTCCTGCCTGCTTTGTGTGTGTTTCTAAGAGAGAGCAGAGATACAGGGGTACCAGTACTGTCTGAGGGGTAGAGATCTGAAATGGTACATTGTCTCTGTGAGAAGGCAGATGTCCCAGTGCATCGTGGGAAAGCTGGGGTGCTGCTGGCTCTAAGTCTGTTTCTGCGCCTCTGTGTGTGGAATGCTGTGAAGACTGAGGCATGTCAAACAGAGGTCTCTCCTGGGCCTTCTTCCACTCTATGACACTACTCTCCTGCAGCGACTCTCACCCTGAACACTTGCTTTCATCGTTCTTTTCTCGCATATCTATTTCCAACACAAGTGTGCCAAATCAGTATAACCGCTACAGCTTTTTGTCCCTAATGTTAACTACTGACATGAAGCAAGTGTTGTTTGTTTTTTTTTTTGGTACTTACACAACCTCACATGTGTGGTGGCCCCTGAACTTATTAACTGAATATATTGTGTAAGAATATAATAATAGCTTCATTTCATTATTTTAGATTGCTTTCAGCTTGCATTCAAAATTCAATTAGACTGAATCAAGGCCTAAGTCATGAAAACATGTCTGCATGTTATTTCAAATTTTACTGCACACTAAAAACACACAAGACCTACTGAACTCTTGTCCTGGAGATTTCTTGTTCAGCCAAGTATCAACATCCAAACCTTCACAGAACCCCAGTAGAAACTGTATTGCACACAGAGGACATGAATCTAAAACGCATTCTTGAGAATTAAAGCTGTGTGATGATGACCTGACTGACAGTGATTGTGCTCACTACACCCAAATGAATCACACGTTACGCTAATTATGTCTCTACTCTGCTGTTCGGTTCTATGTGAAAAAAGATTAAAGTATTTCCATGATATACATACAAGCTGTCTGAGCTTTATTCAGTGACTATGAAGAAATTACGTACTTTCTTCCATGTCTAGAACTGAAATGTATTAATCTTAAAGAAAAAAAAAATGAATCAAACATATTTCCGAATGATACCCACCCTGTTTGAACCTACAACATGCCGCATGCATGCACACACACACGCACGCACGCACGCACACATGCACGCACATACACACACAGAGACACACACACACACACATATTGATGACAAAGCAGCAAACAAGGCAACTTCAATATTTGTGTCTTCCTAAAATTAAAAATAAAATAACAATGATAAATATAAAATCACTGACTAACAAACTGAGCTGCTCTTGTCCTTCTCTTTCCTCCGTGGACTTTTTCTTTGGCTACACAAAGACGAAATAGGGAACATGAATAGTCTGTTTTATCTAAAACAAAAAGGATGTCCATTGACACAAATGTTCAAAAGGAATTCTGGCATTTAAAGTAGACATATCAGACATGGAGGCCAAGCAACAGGACACAACTGTTGTAAACTTTGCTCACAGATTTTCTGTTATAAATGCTTGTTCTTGATTTGTTAAAAATAAAATTAATTGTATGAATTTGCTGTTTATTCCGATACAGACCTTATCAGGTTGTGTAGGTACATTTCAGTCCAGAACTCTACAAGCATAAATATGTAATTGCAAGTAAGGCGGTAGTGCAGGGGAATGTATTGTTTTGTTTTGTAAATGAAAAACACAAGTGAAGGGTGGATCCGCGTGCACCCAGTTATTTGTCTGAAGACCACACTCAGCGACCCTGTGGCGGGCATTGTGGTATTTGCTCTGGATCCCCTCTCAGGGGGGCCTGGCTGTCTGGGTGCCACCAGGCTGCTTTTTCTGCCAGAGAGCCAGGGAGCTGCAAAATGGCATGCACTCTGCTCTGTAGCAGCATATAGACGGTCACTTTTGAGGCAAGGCTGCTGGCCTGAAGCTATTTTGATAATACAACAAAGGAGTCCAAATCATTTGTTTCAATCAAGGCCCATGTAGTTGGGAGAGATGCTGATAGGTTTGAATCATTTACCCGGGCTTTCGATCCAAATGAGCGGAACATTTTGCAGACAGATTTAATATGGAAAAATCGACAGCTCTTAGTGAAACACAGATCTCAATGATTGAGAATATATATATGTGTTGATGGATATAGCTCTAAATGAGTAGTGACTGATTATTGTGGTAATAAAGCTTGAGAAAGCTTAAACAGTCAGGAAAGGCTGATAAATCAGCATGATGCAATACAGAGGAACTCAGAGCTTTCCTTTCACTGGTACAGATATTTTTTGATTGATAGGTCTGTCAGGGCTTATGTAGTACAAATTAAACTTGCTACTAAGATTCTTAATCACTGTGCTTTCATCAAATTTCTAGCAGCTGGTTGTGAAGTAGGCGTCTGATTCTAGTGTACTTGCATTGAACTTTGATAAGCTGCTATTTTTGAAACTGATATTAAGATTCAGCAATTGAATATGACAAGTGTATAATTTGATGGGAGAGCTGTCATATTAAAAGCATATCCATTTTAGCATAATAGTTCAAACAATGATATGTGCTGAATTTACATATTAGTTCTGCATTCCATGATAATTTTATTATGAGTATTAATGCAATATATGATACACATTTGGTGCAGCGAATTACCTCATGAATTTGGCTTGACACAAAAAGCTATTTATAAGCAGTTAGGGATCATTTGTATGATAATATCTGCATTGTATGACTTCTAGAAAATTGCTTCGCTGCTTTGATAAGGCTGCACATAACAATGTTCCTGGATGACAGGATATTCTTAAATATGGACTGACATTATCAATCTACAAAAAGTACAATATAACTAAAACTTACTCACTCATATAAGCATACGACAAAATAAATACATCAGCAGGAGTTTTTCATACTGATGAAAACAATGAAATTAAGACAAGGACTTTGGCTGGATAAAGCAACCTCAGAGAGCCTGATTGCCTCAGAGCTCAGGGCTCAGGGCAGATGTTGTGCTTGTCTTTCCCCCTGTCACTGTCTGGTCCACCCCAGGACAAACCTCAGCTCTAGCTCCCCCTACCCCACAGCTCCACATGAGGCCTAGGATCTTGTTTCAACATATGTTCTCTCACTGCTGGGTTTCCAGTGGCACATAAGGGATATTTTTTTTCCCTTTGGCACCTCTTCCCCCCTGATTTCAGAAGAATGAGGGTTTATGAATAATATTACCAGGGAGAGGAAGGAACGCAGCGGAGAATTCTCGGCATTACAGATGTTGCGGCAGAACTAGCCACCTCCGGGAAGAGGACAGGCCTTCATACGCAAACCATTTGGGTGCTTTTTTGCTCTGCAGTCACAAGAGCAGACATTTCAGACTGCTTCTGTTACTACCAACTCCAAAGTGATTCTGATCACTCATCAGGTAAATAAGGAAATAGGAACAAACAATTCTAAACCCTGCATCTTCCAAAATACAACCCAGTTGACCAAAGTGCTCATTGATAAACAGGAGTAAACTGTGTCACCACATCTGCCAGACCAAGGGATGTGCATGGTCCATTTCCTTATGAGGAAATAGATCTGTGACACTGCGCTGGCACAAAATTTTGAGGAATTAATGGTTTTAGAGATGAAAGCAAGGGAGTTAGTGCAGTCTGCTGCCGAGGCTTGACTTTATTTCACACTGCAGCCTCGTTTATATCAATGCCTGTTTCTGAATACATAACAAATGTCTGTAAAACCAAACTCACTGGGTTGTAAACAAGCATGGACCACTCTGGTTAAACTGATGGTTTAGGCAACAGGGAGGAGAAGGCGGAGCAATGGCTCAAGATGGCTGCCTATAAGTACAAAATTACAGGGGAAAAAAAAACAAATAGTTTGGTGTTGATGTCACATTGCTTAACGGTGCTAATTGGATACGCACACATCTGTGAACGGGAACTTAATGACCCCTTAAATTATGCATTAATCAAAAGATTCTTAATATAAAGTGGCAGGGTGTTCCACAATCTGGCTGCCATCTGGAATGGACCGCTTGGCAGTCCAAGTGCGGTGAGGGAGAGGAACAGCGGAATTCTGGGTAACAGGGTTGGAGACAACATTGCTGCAGACCAGACATGGAAGGGGGTGTTCAGTTTAACCACTGTGATGCTTTGTCCATAACCTTGACTGACAAACTGAGGTGACACCAACAATTTTGTGTAATAATCAAAAACAGATAAAACTTGCTTATATGTATCACTTAAGTGTTTATGATGAAGCACCATGATATTTTGATTGAAAATACCCCAAAGTCACAGTCACAGAAATAATCACATGCTGAATCACACAGTTCTGGTGTAGTGTGTCATACTCTACCCTCTGTATGTTATACGTTTTAAACTCTAGCAGGACACACACTCTGTTGAGTTGAATCATTTTTTGATGCAGTGTATGAGTACAGAAACCCTTGTATCACACAGGTGTCCCTGCTCCCAGGGGCTTGGATGAGATGCTCTCTCCACGCATAGCGCTTTGAGCGGTTCAGCTGTTCTGGTGCTCTTGTTAAAAGAGGAGGTGCACGGTTAGTTGTTTCCAATGAGCCAGATAAACACAAGGAAGATGTTTACAAGCAGCAGGCGTTAAATAACACATCAGAGACCCTCGCTCCACACGCCTCTGGAAACAATGAGACTGCAGGTCACGCGATCAGCCACAAGCCTCACTTACATTAGAAAGCAGATGCAGTCACAAGGAAGCGAACAAGAGCAGAGATGACAAGACTCTGATACACACTTCCATTTGTTCATCACACACTTTGATTCATTCCCTATGGTAGTTGTAGGGATTTTATAATATCTGCATACTTGTACTCATTTCTTAAACCTACTGCCATTGCTCATTGTTATCCCCCTAGGTTATATGACAAACGCCTGGGGCAAAATTACCATCAAAGCGAGGGATGGGACTAACATAGATTGTCTAGGCATCTTACAGATGACAGATGTCACTTTTGACGTGCCTGGATGATGAAAGTGATTGCGGAAAGGATGTATTCTGTATGGACAGTTATTTTTCACTCCAGCCATCATTACTCTCACTGCGTAATAAAGAGGGACCAGTTGAGCTGCCCTTCCTGTGGGGGTCTGGGTGCTGGGCAGACAGCAGGTCTGTCTAGGGTTTTGATGTGGCTGTGCCTTGGCACTCAGGGGAACATTGCTCCAGACATGACATCGCCTAGTCTCCACTGTCTGCCATACCTTGACCCCACCCTCACTGCTCTCTGATTGGCTCAGTTTTCTCAATGCCTGTATTCTCCAGATGTGATGTAGATTTTTTGGATGTGGATGGCAGCAATGGATCAACTCAAAGTGGGGATGGATATAATTATCACTGTGCCAACTGCTACAAAATTTGTCACAAAATGCAGTCATTTAACAATCCTGTGATGGTGTAACATCTCAAAATAATGTCAATAGTTATCAACTCTGTTGTTAGGAGCAAAAGAGATTTTGAATACTATGTGAAGCACTTTTCCCCCTTCAAGGCTTCTGTTTGTGTACATGGGTTTCTTTTTATTTAGCAGGATAGCTGTGATCTGCCCTTGGATGGACATCAGAAGGAACTTTAAGAAATGGTATATTCAGTGACAACTATTCTCTTTCATTTGCGTCAGCACTACAGAAACATTTATGTTTCTTATTGTTGCTTGGAATTTCATCATGATATCATTTATATATCATATACATAAAAAAGAATATTTTCAATATTCAATATTCAATATCAGCTTTCAGTATCAGCCTTCCTCCCCTAGTGATTGTTTTCAGCCATTTTTCCATAAAATAGACTACTGTCTGCCTCATGGTCCAAGAGGCTGGGTTTTTCACAGCTTGCACTCATATGCCTTGGCATCACACACCAGTGCACTACACTTTCCATTTGCATTTAAGCAATGAAAACATTTCCTTGATAAAAAAGAAAAAAAGAAATGAGAGCAGTCATTGCCCTCTCACATGCCTCTCAGACACCATTAATAGTGTTTCACAAATAAGTCATGGTGCCAAGAGCTTGCATTATTCCCGGACAACTGCAAGTTTCTGTCACCTTACGTTCTTAAAATGACTGCAGGTGACTGGATTACTAACCATATGAATGAATGAAATGCCTTTATTCCTAATCATGATTTATTATGGATGACAGAATAACTTATATGCTCCATTTATAATGAAAATGAATATAAAATATTACCTCTTTTATATTACCTAAACACACTTCTCTTTTCATTCATAATAAAATGAATCACATGAGAACAGGAATAATCTGGTTTGTTTATTTTAGGGCAGCAATGTGGTATAGTGGTATGGAAGGGGTTGTCTAATCATCTAACATCTTTGTAAATAATCAATTCTGTCATACCTTTGAACAAGATACTTAACCCAAACTGCCTCAATAGAACTTCAGCTGCAAAAAAAGGAAAATGTGAAATTGTAAACCAGGTAAGTAGCTCTGGATAACAGCACCTGCTACACAACAGCAATGTAATATATGTTTAAAAAGCATAAATGTAATCAGGTAGTACATTGAGTTTTGAACGCCCTTGAAGAGCAGGAATACACAACTGCACAGCAGCATATTGGCCCAGGCATTTTGCTCAAGGAGAAAGGATATGTTTTATCTTGGGCTCATGAGCATTTGTTATTGTTAAACACTTTTTATGCAAATACTAGTAATGTAATGACTGTGTGTTACAGTAGCTACAGGCATAATTTTAAAAATTCTAAGCAGTCTCAGTGGACCCTGCAGATAGAGTGATCACTGTCAAGCAGGACACACATGATAACCATTGATTGATCAGACAACCAAACTATGCTTTTCAAAATCATTTCATACATATGTAGACCTCTCTTTTCTAGCCATTTGAAATGATGTAGGCATTCAGGGGTGGGAAAATAATTGTGTAATACTAATACTACTATTGCTACTCTACAATTACAGCAGTAGCTTTTACATTCCTTGTACACTGTTTATTCTAAAAGACAGATTTACAGTCATAGGAAAAGTATGAGGATGCTGTGTACAGTAAAGTCTGGTACATAGCCATATGAAAATGCATACAATTAGGGACCGAAATTTGAAGAAGTGACCTGATCCCAATTAATCAGAGATCCTGGAGAGGACTGTCACAACCCATCTACATCAGGGGAGCTCTGTCTCCTGCTTATTAAAATGCTCGGGGGCCTCAGACAAACCCTGCCTGAGCGCTGCCTGCCCGAGGCATCACCTACCCCAATGTGTCCATGCGTTGCTCCATCTCAGATCTGACAGCAGGGAAGCTCAGGCACACATGGTTAGATGAAAACCAGTCAGACCTGCAAAGAACACACAGACTACACATAAACAATGACACAACGGCTTGATAATACCACTGTATCCAGTTCAAAACATGTTCTGAGACAAGGATTTATCTATTCTGTTTTTATAACTTCATTCCTCCTATTAGTTACTTAATTTTAATAAAGCCAAACTAAAGACAGTGGTCTGTTCCCAACCTTCTGTTACTTCCCTAACTTGCAACCTTTCTCCTAGACAGGGTAGATAGGGATTCTACCTTGAAAAAGAAGCAAAAGAAACAACATAGCCAGAATCTAGACGAATTTAATCATCTGTCCTGCTGTTGCTGCTGTTGCTGCTTCTACTGCTGTTGCTGCTCATTATGTTGAGTTCTTGATCATGTCTTCCAGTTTTCACTCAGAGTGACAGAGTTAAATTTTGAGAATGTAGTAAACAGTCAGCCTGTTTCATCCAGAGACAAACACAGGAGATGACGTGAGTGTCATTGGAACATGGGAATGAGGACTGAAAGAAATTAAACAATCCTATGACCAACAACATGGCTTCTCTCTCTGTCTTCACACTGAGTTTTCCCTGATTTCAGCATGAGATTCATGAGCAACATCTGACCAGCATTCTAATCAACATCACTGGAGGGAAATTTTTTTCAATGTTTGGAGTCTTTAAAAAATTCATGTTCAAAATATCACAAATGCCCATAAACAATGTCACATCACCAATAAAATTCACATTTTAAATCTTCCTTGATTCATCTTGATAAGACTCAATTGTGAATTCCCTTTGAAATCCTCCGACAGGATTATTTCTGAAATAATATTAGAAGTTAAGTGACTACATATCACATGCTGTTGAATCTCTGTGGCACGCACAGCTGTCTCGATATTTTTTTCCCAAACAATTTTATTTGTTCCTTTTTTTCTGCATTTTAGCACACAACTATAATTTGAGCTTAGCCTATTGAACACAATGGGGAGAAATATTTGAAGCTTGCTTTCCCACTTGTGTTATTATGACACATTTTAGAACATGGGATGTTATAGATAATGAAGGATTGTAACAAACTGGTAACTGTAAACCAACCAAAACGCATTGGAAAGACATGTGTTGGTACAAATTCAAAGGGTATCTATCATTAGCTGAAAGGAGCTATTTTTGAAAAGCCTGTTGTTTCCTTTTCTCAATTCCAAATGCTAGAGATCCCACATAAATACTTTTACAGTCCCTCATTAGTGGTTGTGTCAGTGTATAATAACTATAATGATGAAGCTGTAAAAACTCCAGAGTTAGCTGAGGGTCTGGAAGCCAGGGGGCCAGAGTGTGGCCAAAGAGTGACTCAGGGGGTGGACATCGGAGGAGATCCAGGGTCCTGGGACCATGGCACACTAACTGTGGGATTCTCTGTCTTAACAGGCCTTAGTCAACACCTGCGCTCTTTCCCGTTCCTACTTTCGGATGAGTGACTGGAATTGATTCTGAGATTTTTCTTTATGAGTTTTTTTTGACTGGCATTATCTCCTTGCTCCTCACCATCAGATGGATCCAGGCTGGGTGACCACCTGTGAAGCAATAAATAGCTGCTACTGAGATTGACATTTTTTGGTAGCACTGAGCACTATAGTTGTACTAATTTATGCAGGCCAACTTCTTGACATTAGCTTTCCTTTGACTTGGATTATTTTATGTACTGTATGGTGAAGGAATTAAAGGCCTGAATGAAAGATGAGTCCATCACCTGAGAGTTGTAACTTCCGCAACTGAAGATATCACATTCTATAGCAATGGCCTTTAATGATAGACTGTGACAAAGGTAAAGAACGCAGTTTTATTCTCTAGAGCTGTGTGAAAACAAATCCCCATAAAATCCAGGGGTGGGAACTGAACTGTCTCAGACTGCAGCTCCGCGGACATAATCAAGAGCCTGATCTCTAAAAGCAAGACCAGCTGCTTCAACAAATCCGATTCTCCCCGTGCTGGGTAATTATGAGCCATAAAGCTCACTGACCTTGCCAAGATCCACCATTACAAAACGTGTTATAATACAGCAGATATTCCTGTGACTTCAACATTCCAGAGTCGTCAACCCCTCCTCAGCACTCACTGTTTACCTTGCGGTCAAAGTGTTAAAGGCAATGACAAGGCTATATTTCACCCAGCAGTGCTTGGCACAAGGAAAAAAAATGTTACATAAAAGATATCTAGAGATGAATGTACAGAGGGGGGTTGGGGGTGAAAGGGGCCTGAACTTCTCCCCGCAAAGAAAGACATGCCATGTTTCTGAGTGTCTGTCCTCACCAAGAGCTTACAGAGCTCCCAAGGTTAAGTATCACATGAAAGCACCTGCACTCTTGAGAAAAAAAAAAATCAGCATGCGATCCCAAATATTGTGTTTGGAAGAGCTGTCGGCCTGGCACACCAGGCCTGTAGAAAATAATTGAAATCTCTTGTGGGGATTGGTAAACGCAAGCTTCTGTCTCGCAGCAGATGCCAGGAGAGGACACGAGGAGCGGCTGGCACTGCCTTGCATCTCAGGCATCGGTGTCATTCGGAGAGGAATAATAGTGGAGGGAATGACATGCAGAAGAAAGACTAATTGAATAGAAAACATTTGTGTGATTGTTGCTGTCTTTCAGGTTGTGGTACATCATTCGGTCCCTGTGCCCCTCCAGATGGAAATGGAGCTGTGTCTTACCTGACAAAGAGACAGTGCTGTGGTGAATGGGGATAATGATGGACATGTGCCTGGCTTTGGAACCCATGGATGGGCTCCCTGGGGTGCAGGGGTAGGGCAGGGGGTTCAGCTGTCACCAGCAGGGAGCAGAGGAGGGTGGGGAGGCAGGGTAGGGGGATGGGGTGTCCGGAGCCCCAGGACAGGCCCAGGGAGTTGAGCAGAGACAAGGGGGAGCAGGTGAGATTAGACTTAATAAATAAATCAGTTGACAAATAGGATCTTGTCCACTGAATAGCAATTATTCCCGTTGCTGCTAACTGCAGTGAGGAGAGGTCACTGTGACCGGAGTGGCTACTTCCTCTATATTTTTTCCTTTCCTCCATCAGAATAATGCTGAGCAACTGGAGGACAGGACACAGTGGCTGTGACATTAATTAGGGGTGTAATGTACTGAATAATTGTGTCCGATCTATAACTACTGAGAGGAGTGTTGATCTCCAGAGAGCCCATGTGCTGTGCTTTGTGTGAGGAGCAAGACACAGAGTAAACCATCTCCCTAGAACAAAGAGCATACAAGCCAAGGAGCGAGCCAAACAACTGGGCAAAGCCTACGGTGTCACTGGACCGCTTTACCAGCAGTCTAACCCACTGGACCCAGCAGTGCTTATCTGCACAGTCACTTGGACTACACAGGCAATGCAGTCTCAATAAAGACAATCGAACAGGAAATGAAGACAGCGGTATTAAAAGCATCTGACGATCATTCGATCTCCTGTGGAGAAGGATGCTTACAATTACTATCCACCAGGCACGTGCTATCTTAGGCAGCATTGACAGACAGCTTGTGATTTAGACAATAAATGGTCCCCGTAACTAAAACAAACAGAAATCCAGACAGTGAGTCATAGAGCTATAGAGCAGCATTTGACTGGAGTCTGTTAATCACACGCTGAACTCTTGCCCCTACAGCACTGACCACCGGGAGCTGCCTGAGTCAATAGCTCTTCATGAAAATCATTATTGTCATATTAACTTAATACAGACAGATGGGATTCAACAAACTGGAGCACAGAATTACCAGTGCTGTGTGCACGCATGTTATATGAGACAGCCAATTAAAATCACTTAAAGACAGAGTAATATCTACCGCTTTATGCCAGACCAAAATGGCTTTGGAGGGATTATCCTCCTTTTAACCTGATCTCATTCTCTGAGATACAGATCACAACCTCTGTCTGCAGGCTGTGTTGCTGGCTTTTCATAAGTTCCTGAAGGACCTAGGGTGAAGAGCACAGATTATGACCACAAATACAGCAAATTAAATAATGACCAACATAATACTATGTTGAAATGACAATGTTTTAAGGAATTTGAGAGTAAAGTAATTTGAGAGCAATGACCAGTGGAATACAGCTGGGTACAGAATCAACACAACATACCAATCATCTGTTTATGTGCATGGAGCTCATTTCTGAGCCCCTTTTAACAATGACTTATCACTTAATCAAATGTCTTATTGGATTGCCTTTGCTTTTAAAAGACAAAGCAATTCACTGCAATTTTCATCCTAATGAAGACACAGGGGTGCAGAAGCATTGGCTTTATAATGTTGTATTTTCTTCCTAACTGAGGATAAATAGTCACAGAAGGCATCTTTCAGAAGTATATGCATACTGCAAGACCCTGTATCATTTCCACCAGCTTACTTTAAAATTTAAAAATAACAGAAAATTCAACATGCTCACATTTAACTGTCCTATTTAGGAATATCATAGATGTAAAGCTGCACACAGACTACCAAGAGAATGGTTTGTATAATTGGCATTCCATATGTACAAGAACCAGATGGTACAAACATATTCTGATCACCCCATGGAGAACAGCACAACACTGTGCTGTGTAGAGCAGTGTTAAAGGATGCTTTTACTAGTTACAACACATACAGTCATATGACAGATTAAGTGTTGCTTTGTAAACATTTTAATTAACCCAAGAAGCTCTGTAAGCAGCCTGTATTTAACAAGGAATAATCAAGCAGCAAAATCACCCAGCAAAAAAGTTGGGATGATCTAATTCACTTTGAAAATATAATATTGATTAATACACATAAAAAGGCTGACACAAATAGATACAATAAAAAAAATTCCCTAAGAACATTTAAACTTATAAGCTTTTCTCTGCACCTCTTTTGTCAACATCAACATTGCAACATCCTCACATCAAAACTCATCCCTGTCCCTACCTACGCCTGTAGGATACTCATCATAAAATAGCTCTGTGACAAATTGTGACAAATGTCCCACACTGTCCAAACAACACATCAGTCAGTGACACTGAATAAAAAGCAAAACATTTCGCTTGTTATACTTAATGATGACTAAGGCAGTAGATAAATATAGCTAAGTACCTGGCTCTGTAGGTGGTAGTGCCAAGCACTCTGCCAAGCCCTGTAAACTGAACTTTTATGTGACGGAGCAGGCCTCAGCACCAACAGTGAGTGACATTTCAAGTATCATGTGTTGTCATGGTAGCCCCTGCTAAGGACAGATTTGATCTAAGGCCAGTAGCTGTGGTGTGTCAGTTAGCAGACTGTACATGGCAGAAACCTTGCAGTGAGGAAATGATTTGCCTCTAGCATACACAGGCCATATACAGCAGAATAAATGTGTGCATCTTGTCCATTGATTATTTTTAATGAAATAATAATTGAAATGAATAGATAAAATAACAGACAAAAATGAAACATTCTGCAATGCACTTGCTTACAGTGTGGCAATTAGCCTCCTTGCTTTAAAGAGACTATAAACAAATCCCAAAATAGTAGGATTGAACACCAAAAACCCGAAACGACCAACAAAACATATGTGCATATACCTTTACCAATTAATTCTTTTAAGACCCGAATGTTTAAGTATGTATCAAGGCTGATAAAATACAGTGACATCATGGTACTTGATGGGAGCCCAGACAGGGGTGTTCACCCCTTTCCCATAATCTCGGAAGCGCTTCCCACTGTGCTGCTCTGGCAGCCAAACCCAGCTTGTAAGGCTTTTAGTCTGGTAACCAGAGGGAAGAACTCAACAGCTGCTTGACTGACATGCCCAGCCTTCCAGCAGCTCCTTCCTTTAACCTACTTGTGGCTATGTGGTATCAGCAAAACTTGTTCTTTCCACAGCACAACTCACTCCATAGTACATTACTGGCATTCAACCCGAAACCCCCAAATGGACAGATCTATCTTTTCTAAGTTTAGACTGGCATCATGCAGTGTCTTTTCCTTGCTCTCCCTCCTTTCAAGCCAAAATATACATATATCATTTTCAAAAAATGGTTTTATTATGTTGGTATTCTTTTCAATTTGATACTTCACTTTAAATAGAATTTGCGGAAAACAACATTGACAAGTTGTCGTGGGGAGGAGTGTGGTGGGAAAAGTCAACGCAGTGCATTTATACCACAGACACATGATTTTAGACAGTTACCAGAATGGAAGAATTAAGTGAAAATAAGTGGGAGGACCAGCACAAAAGAGTTATAAAACACCAGGGAGATTATTCAAAAGACTGCAGTGGAAAGCTGAAAATACAATTCAGTTCAAGAAAAGGGCAACTGAGGTTTCTTTTTAGGAGACAAAAGTGGGAAAGTTTGAAGATACTTTCCATGACCAACATAAATTCTGCAGTGAAAACAAATCAAATGATAGAAAAGGTTTCAAAGCAATTTAAATTCCATAAGTTTTCATGGTTCAAGTTTTCATCAATAAAAATTACATTTTGGCTAGAGCTCTGTGGGTTTGGATGCTTATGTGAACTTGAGTCAAAATTGCAGATGGAGCCCTTTTGAAAATCAAGTGAAGGTAGCTCTGACAGTGTCACAACAGAGCAAAAATCAGTTTTAGTGGCAGTGTGAACACGGCATCAATCGGTTGTCAGCAAAGGTGCAAGTACACCGTGACTCCATGGGACTCAGACCAGGTACAATATTAGTTGTCAAAACATTGTACTGGTTACATGTTTTTGCTAGGTGACAAGCATATATCCAGGTAACAATAAGTTGCACAAAGACAGGCAGATGAAAAACCACTGACATCTGACTGTGTTCTTGTGTGATTGATTTTATTTTGGGCCTATATAAGGGTGTAAGTGTATGGGTGGACTGTCAAAGATTTCTGTTACAAGTCATTATCTCAATCATTCCAATTACCACCAGTATGCAGACTGTAATGACTGTCCACTCTGGTCTTCCATCTGTCATAAGCAAACACATAGCTAGCATGTGACAGTAATTTATTTCAGATATTTGCTTACTTAGTTATTTTACCTAGTGTTGCTGGGCAGACAATTATTTTGTGTGTGGGTAGGGGTTGGTCAGACATAAAGCTGGCTGTACCAGTAACAATTAAAATCTACTCGTACCACCAGTTCATATGACAATCCTGGCTAACTCCCAGTGCCTCCTCCTGTTTACAGGGGTGGTGGGTGGGGTGGTACTGGGATAAAATGTGACAGAGCAGAGCTGACTGACACTCATTCAAATAACTAGGGCTTCATAATTGTCCTGGATCTGCAATGTTTATTTTGTTTTTCAGTTCCTTTGTATGTTCTTTGTTCCTCTAGTGAATGGTAGCCAGACTGGACATGGTGTCTCTCTTCTTAATAAGCATGCGTGAGGAGGGACCACCCTGGGACAGCACTCTGACACTGATGATACAGGCCCGTCCGCGTGGAGGTATATGGAATTACTGTTAGGGTTCGAACACGATTCCACTATCATCACCACCCTTTTTAGCAAAAGTCAAATTAGTCTCTTTTTTCCACAAGCAGAGCGATTGGATGCCAGTGCAGCCCTGGCAGAAAAGGCCAATCTAATTTCAGCAACTGCTCAGAGGGCCAACCTGGCACACATCCATCTGGATCAGACAAACGTCTGGTTTGTTGAAGCTGAAGGCACGGTGGTAATTATCCCTGTTGATGCTGCATCAGTGGTTATGGCAGTGTGGTTATAAATATAAACCAAACTAAGATCCAGTCTTGTTCATAAACAGGGACTTAGACATACTGTGGGAACCCAACACAAAACCTGCCCGGCTGAATGCTGCCATTCATTTGAGTAAAACCATGTTTCCCAACAAACTGGTGACATGCTGCTGTGAGTGTAAAGTGGGCTGAATGTGAGGAGAAAGTGAGAAGCCTGGCTGCGGTCACAGTGGACAGACAGATCTTCAGCTTGGATGGCACAGGCTGGAGAGCGCGGCTCTTGTTGGATGGGCCCAATCCCTCCACACATGTTCTGCTTTCCAACTGAGTGGGCCCAGTCCTGCCAGGCAGGCCTGCTTCAGATGGGCATAACAGCATTAGGCAGATTTTAGAGTTCAGGTTATAACACATTATAACACAGGGCAAAATATGTCAACTAATCAGCATTGATTTGAAGGAATCCATTGCCCCTAAAGAGGCTATTTTTGTGAGTTTTCAGAGGTGCCCTGTGTGTGTGTGTGTGTGTGTGTGTGTGTGTGTGTGTGTGTGTGTGTGTGTGTGTGTGTGTGTGTGTGTGTGTGTGTGTTTGCGTGAGTGTGTGTCTGCATGTATGCCTTCTTGTCATAGTCTGACAGTGCTCATTCAACTGTATTTCTAGATTAGTAATCTGTGTAGCATCTTGCCGCTGGTAGCACTTTAATCCCTGCCTGAAAGAGGCATTGCATTATCGGTGTCAGGGCTTGAATGCGGCCAGCTGTGTGCTGACATGTCAATCCTGCCATGGTGGAAGAGGACGGGGGGGTTGGGGGGGGGGTGGCCTGGGGGTCAGCATGCCTGCAGGGCCCTCTGGTGTTCATCGCCAGGGATCAAACACGCCCTGCCCAACAGCGGTGCAGGGCAAATAATATTGGTTCCCTTTTTTAAACAGATAATTGGCCTTATTGATGTATAAAAGATATCCCACTGAGCACGGTGAAATGTCATTAGGAGGAAAGGCAGAATTGTTCATGAGTTCGCTATGAATAAATAAGATTAATAAGACAACCCCTGGAGTGTGATAATAGCATGATTTTTTTCCCCTCGACTGCATGAGCTACTTCTGAACAGTTTCATTAACCACAGAAATAACTCGTGAAATTTCATTTGATTTTACCAAGGAGCTTTTGACAGAGATTTCAAAGCTTAACCTGAGTGAAAACATGCCATTTTAATTTGCGTACAAAGGTTAATTGTTTTCAATTGTCCTGAATTCTCCATAAAATTTCAGGGTCTGAATCACAGTGTATGTGTTTGGCAGCTGTAAACTGATCAAAACAACACACAGCTGAAAACGTCAACATATTAAAGAAATTCCTGTCACTGAGTTCCCTCGGAAAAAACCTCTACAACTCCCTTACATTTTATTTTTCTGTTTTAACACAACAGAAGCCTCATGCACAGAAAATGGTGCAAAATAATTCTGCGCTAATGAATATGTGTCATGAGAAGGGAGTAGTGAGTGCTTAATTAATTTACTCGTATCCTTTACATGAGATTTCAAAGGATTTCATGGGGAGATGGGATCTCACCCCTACCATCATTAACATGTCACTCCCACCTCAGTAATGTACATTAGCCATCATGCATGCTCCACCATGCATCGGTTCAGGAGGAAAAGCGAGGGTTAGTAATCTTTCATAAATGTCAACCACACATACTTCTTTGCTTTGAACAGTAAATCTTCATAAGTGGAGGGGAAGGGAGCAGAATCACCGGTAGCAAGTATGTATACTGCTGTGCAACTTTCAGTGTATACTAGATTTTTTGACTTGGTCCCCTTTCCAGTGACATTCTTGCAACTCATCCCATAACTTCTGATTTCAAGAGTATCCTTTGGGCTGCTGATGGATGGTCAATGAAACCAAAGCCTTCTGCCAGTTCTGCAGTAAATTAAATGGTGTCTTTCTTTCCAGGGTTTCTCCTCATTTTTAAATAGTTTTCCACTCATGGGCTTGTCAATAACAGATGATGTATCTCTGTACTGATTATATTTCTGATACCTCTTAAATCAAGTGATACAACCTATTTCGTTCAATGTTTTCCTTAGCCATGCAGAAACATATATGTGCAATAAGAAAACACAAAACAAAACAAAAAACCACCAGGTTACTTTGATTAAGTCCTTATTCTCTTTGAGACAATAGAAATGTCTGAAAAAATAGGTCTGCTATTGAAATTATTGATATCAAAATGTTACTGCACAATTTGATACTACACTACTACACAATCTGGGCTGCATTACCTCTCACAAAATGGACAATCACTATTTTCACTTAAACCTACCCATTATATCCTAAATTACTTTGTGCAACTTTGTCCTGTGTTTGTCATCTTATCTTCTGAAGAGAATGTGGTCCTCATGTATCTTCATGTGTTTATGATTGAACTACCAATAAAGTGTTTATTTAGGTACAAGATGTTATGGGTTACTATGGATGAAATGAAATAGTGTAATAAAAGAGAATGGAAGCAATACTGTTTGCCAGTAAGGGCACATAGTCATGACACTGTCATAACTCTACAGTTTATGAATCTTTGAATATCAAGTCAGAGACGCAATACATTTTCAAATGCTAATACCATGTTACCTGGCTATTTAACAATTTATCTACTGAGTAGAAATTGAATTAATCTAAGCAGCAAATAATCCACTGTCAACCTTACTTGCTAGCTAGTGACGTGGCTGGTTTGCTTGCAAACCCTTTCAATTTTCCAAATGATTCACATGCTCAGTCAATTTTCAATATATTTATGTAAGTATCTTGCAAGCTATCTAACTAAAGAGCTAGCTAACAGGCTGAAAATAAAATAAGACAGGTATAGCTATGTAGCAAATAGGAGTTATCTATTGCCTATTTTATTTTTCTGGCTAATCAGTTGGAGCTGGATAGCAAATTCTGTCAGTTTTTAAAATTATTATGTAACTAGTTAGCAAGCTTGGAATTCAGCTAATTGCCACTGTTACTATGAGGGGGCCTAGCAATCTAACTGCAAGCAGCTAGCTAACTGGCTGACAAATAAATGAGCTAGCTGTCAACAATTATTGGAGCTAATTAGCTGTCTGGCTCAAAAATATAGATACATGAATAAAAAAACTCAATTTAAATGTATTGGGTAGCTATCTCAGGGGAATGGAAGGACCTGTATTTGTGAACTGTGGCTAAATCATCTTTCCCATTTTTAACTGTAAAGTTAATGGAAATTATGACCAAAGCTAAATGGGAACGAGACTTCAAGGGTGGAATGGTAGGGACTAAACCCACAGGATTGTCAGCAAAATGTGTCAATACTCAAAAACAAAACAAAACAAAAAACAGATGTTTTAAACAATTTAGGATTGCTGTTTTCGTAGTAAAGTGGGATTTACAATAACCATGTTCTACCTTCGGCCTACCAGCTCAGATAGCTAGCTAGCTGAGATTTTATGTAAAACGAAGACAGCTGCAATAAATTTTCTGATGACGGCAGAAAATGACTTGCAACTGGCTGCAATGAGTAGATATGGCACTTGGCTGAATATGGCGAGACACCCACGTTAGGAAGGAAAAATTGGACCAGGAACGTTATTGTTGACTTAATGTGGCAGAAAAATTGACAATGAGAAAATGAAAAGGAAGATAGGGAGGAAAATGAAAATTGTGTAAGTTTGGGTGCTTACCATTTGGTCATATGAGACCATGCAGATTCTGTATGTTTAATTGAGGTTAGATAGCAAAGAAGTTAATGTTCATAATAAGTAAGACATCAGGGTTATTGTGGCTATTTCCTTTCCTGTCAACCATATCCTGAATGAAATTTATAGTTTTTTATTTTATTTTAATGTAAAACATGGGACAAGCATTACCATTGTTTGTATAAAGGGATTGACATGCATTTTCACCCCATAAACATACTGAGTGAAAGAGAGCAAGCAGATATTAACTTTCCTGAGAGATGCTAGAATACAGGGACCAAAATGGATATACACATGTATGAAAGTTTTCATTTCAAGTTATCATTATGACTAGTGCTCAATAACTGAAGTAATTATAAATGAAAAATAAAAATCAAGAAAAAATAAAATAACAAGAGATCTTATATTTTGAAGGTCTGCAGTAGACATTGGGTTGTCTATTGAATTGTATATTATTATTATTATTAGATTTTTAAATATTAGAAGTATTTGTTGAAAAAAAATCATTAACAATAAACACTGATTAAACATTGATTAGTTATTAGTTTATTTTTTTTCCTTATTGTTTATCTGTGTAAAATCTTAGAAAATAATGGGTTTAGCAATATCAGAGATAGAAAAATGAGACAGCAAAATTAGCAAAGTCATAAAGTTAATCATTCTTATCCTTTCTTCATATGCTATATTGGAGATGGAATGTATGCTGGAAAAGTGTTTTTGAATTGCACAGAATAATGAAAGATAGTAGAAGTCCTGTCTGGCACTGAGTTTCATAATCAAACACTGTCAACAAAGGACAGTTCAACATCAAGACAACATCAAGCAGCGCTTCTTTGTATTTCTCCAGATTCAAATCTGGACTAAATTGATAGTTTCAATTAAACCAACTTTCCCTCAACTGTGATGTGTGCTACATTATTGTTTTTAAAGCACTGTGTGCGGTCCTTTCCACTGCTCTCAAGTCAGATCAGCTCCTCTGCCAGCAGTGAAGGACAAGGGTTCGACATGTGCTTATTCTGTTAACAGAGGTCTCAGCGAGGTCAGCCATGACCCTGACCTGGCCGTCACCACACACCAGCATCATTCACTGAGTACAGCAAACAAACAAGTCTCCCCGCGGTCAGTCAGTGTGGCACTGCCCGGTCAAATGTGGCACAACAATGAGCTTATGATAGATGTGGCTCATTATTTTTTTCCTTAAACAGAGGACAATTAGAAACAGAGGGATGCAATTAAAATAGGGGTGAAGGTTGGACTGAGTTTGTTTTTCCTCCTACTCTTCATGGCTGACGTACTCTGAGTGCAGGAAACAGCTATCTATTCATAGACACAAGGAGGAGAGATGTGGCAAACATACTGCCCGAATTCTGGCTTTTCTAGTGTTTTAGGGGATGTTCTTTCGGCTCAGAGATGATGCCAATAGAGTCCTGGTGTATACCTCTCCACCACTACACTTGGCAAGGAGAGCTCACAAGGGGAGTGGAGTAGGGACAGCTAACAGCATCATAATGCCCATTATTTCCTCAACAGAGCGCAAAGCCGGAAAGATGAACAGCTCCATTTTCTCTCGGATAGATTCACTTCAGGGCCTTGGCAGCAATCTGAAAGGGACGTTTGTTCCCAGAATGTTGCTGAAATGAAAAAGTGGGTCATTTTGAAATGGTGCCATGCTTCTTTTTGGGGAAAAGCAAACCACATTGTTCTGTGATACAAGCCTGGGACAGTGGGTCTGCTGCCTTCCACACTGTCATGTTATTTTTCACAGTCTGTTTTTGATCATTTAAACAGACTGAGAAGGAACGAGGGGTGTGTGCCATAACAGCTCTCTGAACTACCTATATTTACTGCTGAAAGTGAATTCTTTATGAGACCAGGGATATCAAAGAAAATATGGATCAAAGTGGTTTTAATAAGCTACCCACTGTTCTTAGAACCGCAACTTTCATGTAGCACGTTTTCCTTGGTTTCTTAATTTTGGGATTGTGCCGGGGAAGACACTAAAGACAAACATCTGTAGACATGGTGTCATCTTACATTCTTTAATTTGTTAGTGTGTACACCTTTGTAGAGCAAATATATGCTGGTACTAATACTACTTTTGACAAGCTTCTTTTTTTACCCCAAATGAAATGTGGTTGTGATTTCAGGAATGATGCTGCTCTCTTCAGATTTAAAACCTTTGGCACATGTTTTCTTTCTGTTATTCCTCAAGACCTTAAGTGTCTGTTATCCACAGGTACAGTGGAATCAGTCATGGCCAGATTATTCTCTAAACACGCCTTTTACAGCTAAGTGTACAAACTAGCACTTGAGGAATCAAATTACCTTTTTCTAAATAAACATGAACACATGTTACTTGTTACAAATAATTATTTGTCATGCCAAAAGAGTGGAAGCTACAGCCACTCAGCTTTGAGCCAGACTTTCCTTTGTGAGTCTGGATACATTTTTCAACACCCTCTATTTGCGTAAACAGTACTCAGACAGCACTGATTTTATGTTTCAGTTTGCTGGATCCATGAGGAGATGAGTGATGCATAACATGCAGATGGGATTAACATAAACACACTTCTTTTTGTATTAAGAAAGGAAAACTGAAGGAAAAATCCTGAATGGATGTACCAGTGTTTGCATAAGCTTGAAGTACTACACTTTCAGTTAGGTTACGTGGATACTGGTTACCCCTACCACCTGGACTGTTTCACAGCAATTACTTCACTGAACCCAGCTGAATTAACATGTCTGAGGAGTTGCATGTTTCAAGTATTTATATTTAGATATAGATTATATTTTATATTTACAGCATACTATACAGCAATACATTTAATGGTCAGAATGAGTGAACAGTGCATTTTGTGAAAGTGCAACCTGAATATGTAGCTAAGAAATAAAGAAAAGATTAAACCACATCTGTCTGAAAGTTGGCATACAATAGATTCATCAGTAGTGAGTACACTAAGATGTTCTTTTATAAATACCTCAAAATAATACCCAGGTCAAGATAAAACCTCAGAAAAGAGTGTTGAAATTCTTTTCTCCTACATACCGAGGGAGCGGTTGGTTCACTAAAAAGTGAAGCTGTCTATTGTGTGTAAGATACCATGGTTTAAGCTCACATAAATTTCACACACTGTAGCCTTGTAAACGTTCCGTGCTGGTCCCGCACAATGTGTGGAAAGGTCACTGGGAGTTAAATGCGGTGTGTTTTCACCTCTGACATTTCCATCCTGGGCTTGTAAGCTCACAGAACTGTCAGATGTGGTGCTTAGCCTGCAGAGATGCCTCTGAACTCTCTCTGTTGAAGATCACACAGCAGGGAGTGTGTTCCACAGACATCACCGTTGGTGAAATATGTGTCTTGCTGCTTCCCTGGTGTATGCACACAGATTTCTACCATCATAGAGGACACAGACTGGGGAATATAAAATTATTCAAATCAACCGTGTCAAGTACCTGTTACACTATTTTTTAAGTCAGCCTGTGATTTCAGTGTAAGGGTCGAATTCCTGTGGTCTTTTTTATGTAAGCTCTGCCTGTAACAGTCATAGCTGAGAGGACAGATTCAATGCAGAGACTGATAAATATTGTCAATAATTAGAGTTGCAACTTCAAAACCATTTAAAAATGAAGTCAGCCATTTCATAACTTTGCTATTTATACTTGTGTGAAATTATGCTGATTCATACTTGCTTTGAAAAGTATAAAGGTTGAAGTTTGCATCTAGAAATTCAGTACTAATATTAACATGTTGTAAAACTAACTTCCATTTCAATGTGCAGAACCAAGTTTTGTTTTGCATCTTGAAAAAAATATAAATGAAATATTTTTTCTTAATAAGAAAATTGCCTTCAATTCGCTACTAAAAAGTGAAAGCCAGAATGCGTTAACCAGGTTTGAATCTTGCCATAATATTATTTATTCCCTAATATCAGCTTTCTAAGGAATTCAGATTCACTCAGCTTCATTATTCTGTGAGAACTTCACCCAGGGTCACTTGCTCCCTCTGCCATGGAGAGATTGTTTTATTTGCTCAGTGAACAACTTCATAGCCTTCTAAGGCTCCTAATTAATTACAGCATGAGGCTGAAGTATTTACGCAGTTCTGCGTGTGGCGACCTGTGAGCTGCTCCCCCTCAACGCTCTCAGGAGTGTCTTTTTTTGATAAGCGCTCTGTAATGTATATAATTATTTGCTGTGTGAACTGCTCTTCACACTTGACTCTCTACACATCATTTAAATTGGAAGCACATTCTGCACAGCCCTTTGGATCTGACTGATGCTCGCTAACATCAAATCGCTTGTATTTAACTAAAGGCTACAGA
The DNA here is from genome assembly GCA_019176425.1 of Megalops atlanticus. Lineage (NCBI taxonomy): Eukaryota > Metazoa > Chordata > Actinopteri > Elopiformes > Megalopidae > Megalops > Megalops atlanticus. The sequence continues at coordinate 13,384,827 of CM032881.1, forward strand.
AATCAAATGCATTCAGCTGAGGAGACTGCATTAATTGAGTGGGCCACACAGTCTTTAAATTCTGTCTCTTCAAACATTACAGTAATTAAAATAGCTGGCAATTAAAGTGCACAGGACCGGCTTGTAAAAACACCATCGCTCTTGGGCCCCCCAGTGGTTGCATGGATGATTAAAATTTAATGCTAATGATAGGTTTATGTATGGGGTAATAGACTGGGGTTAAGTAATAATAATAACAGGTTCCCCCCACGACATCTGTAATAATGTTGTCTGCAGCTCTGCATGATAGCAAAATTATGAGTTGCATTCAGAGGATTTACTGAACAGATGAAGAGATGAGTAAACGTGCTTTTCTGTGGTTAATGCTCTTGGGAAAAGGCCTCTTAGTATAAGACCGTCATCCTTACACATGTAATTACAAATCATCACAAAGTATGTGCCCTGCACTACAGCACAAGCATGCTTTTGATTTGAAAAATAAGGTATGCGGGAAAACAGACCTGGTGCTTGGTTCTGCATAAATTCATGTCACAACATTTCACCCTGCTGCTTCCATGTTCCTTACAGGCTGTTTACAAGGCCAGAACACAATGAAATCAACATCTTTTAAACTCTACATGTCCAGTAAAGAGCCTTTAGAATGTATTACAGGGTCACAAATTATAAAGAAGCAGGTAAAGAGCACCCATAACCATCTGTCTGCATGCATCCATCACTAGGCTAATTGCTTCAGTTCACTGCAGGAGCAGCAGTGTGGAAGCCCATAGATATCGTCCTTGTGGCAGAGAAAGCAAAGTGCAAACATACAGTCTGGGGCCCTTGAGTCCCCCCAGTTTCTGCCCCCACAGGAACGCAGCTGGGCTGGCTCTCACCTCCTAACCCTCTAATGCCCTCATTAGCTAATTACTCCCACCAGCCATTTTCAAAAACGGAGTGTTACACATGTGCCGTTATTGCATTTGATAATAGGATATCGTTTATTGCATTTGAACACAGCTAGACCTGCTGTTGTCTTTCTCTATGCAGATTACATTAGCAGTGTGGCGTAATAGTTAAGGAGCTGGGCTTGTTGCTGAGAGCTTGTAAGTTCAGTGCCTGCCTGGGTCCCTGCTGCTCTGCCCTTAAGCAAGATCTTTAACTTGAATTTTCTTTGGTAAACTTCCAGCTGCATGAATATAAATGAGGAAGTAAGTTTTCTAACATGCCAGAGATAAGGTGTCTGCTAAAAAATAAATACTTCAAATTAGGTATTAACAACACCCATTAGAAAGCTCCATTCTGACCCTTCACTTTTTTATCAAACTCAGTCAGATACTAACAATTAATGCTTGCATATGTTCACAAAATGACATACTTTTGAGCTGTATTCCGTGTTATTGTGTCATAAATTCAATATCCCTGCAAACAGCCTGACGAAATGAAAGCGTGGAATATATGTGTGGGAACAGAGATTGAGAAGAATCACAGAGGTTTAGAGTGTCACCGTCTATGCAGAAAGGCTATCTTTACCACTGAGGCGTTAATCATTCATGGCTACATTTCTTTAGCCCAATGGGTCAGCGAAAACAATAAAAGGAAAACCAGTGCTCTGTCTCAAGAAATAATAAAGGAAGCTTTGTGATAATAATGAACTATTAAATATTTATGAATAAAAATCTTTGCTCAAATCCTGCTAGTGAGAGTGGTCGCCAGACTGTTTTAGTCTGCAATTTTTAAAGTCACAGTGCTGTATGAAAATCTTCAAAAATCACACTCCTAAAGTGGTATATAAGTTATATAAAAGTCAATATTAGTTGACAACGTTTCTCCTCCCACTCCTCAAGTCAGACAGTGCATCACAACAGGTGGTAATACATATACATCCTAAAAATATCTACCGTTCTCTAAACTACCTTCAAATACTGATAAAACACATGTGTCTTCAAATGTATTTGCTGTTTGTGAAGCTGGATTTTCTTATAGTTTCTTCTCTAGTATGTCTGTTATATTGCCTAAATGGCACCATGGACTTTCCTGTGGAGGTAGTGCACCATGCAGTGCACCTGCTGTCAGAGGGCTTGCGGTTAAGTGGCCGAGGTGCTTCAGGTCATTAAACCTTAAACCTGCGCACAGATTTCTGAAGGAGCCCTCCTTCCCTCCTTTTTCTGTATGAATCCTAAAAAACCAGCCTGACTTTACCATTATAATCATCACCATTTCACTCCCCGCCTGCTCTTCTGACCTCGGAGCACGCACCCCGCCCTTCCTCATCATGTGGTCTCATCCATCTCATCCATCTTTATCACATCACATTTTCCTGCTTTCACCGCTGAGGGCAAGACACCACTGTCACATAAGGGTAGTTGTTAAATCAAATGGGGAGCCAAATAAAGAGGTAAAAAACCAGGAGGAAAGAGGTTGACAAGGAGGAAAAGTGTTGTACCTTCTTTATCCAAGCAATACCACTACAGGACACTGCAGAGAGAACTACAAACAAGAACAAAATAGGGATTACAGTATGAAAATAATTACAATATCAGTGGTCATAATGACTTCATGACAATGTACTATACTTTTGCATTTTTTAAGGTTTTGAAGAATTTTTAAAATTATTACTATTATCATGATATTATTATTATATATTGAAATAACTGCAAAAAACAAAACCAGTGCACACATGCTATTTAACTTCCACCCCTGAACTGCAAGTTAAAAACAAACAAGTTCATACATAAAGAAACAAGCCGCTGAGTTGTGAGTGGGAGCAATATGGATTGAGTAATCCCTCTCATCTGTTCGGACTTGTTAACAAAGCTGTCAGAGCACTGCCACGAGCAACCAGCTTTAATTTGATAACTTTCTTTCCTGTTTTACCAACAAGGCATATTGTACATTTCAAGGGAAATCCTTTATCTTTTAGTTTTTTCCCCCCTGTTTGTCTTTAATACTGGATCCCCAGACGTAAGGCCTTGTTTGCAGCCAGTGATTACCTCATACCTAATTAAACCTGATTCAATCAGTCCCTATGCAGAGGGAGAGGGAGAGGAAGAGCGGATCAGAAGGCAGTGGCGGTCTCAATGTGACTGATGGCTCTTAGTGAGTGCCTTGTTTTAATCACGGGGACGTTGTTCGGTGATGGTGGGGAGGCTGATTGAAATTGCAGGGGTGGGTGTGCTCCAGGCCGTCCCTCGCGACAGCCCCCGTCCCTCTGTGGGCTCGGGGAAAATTCATCAAACAGAAATCATTAAGTGGAGCAGATGGGGCTGGGCGTTCGCTGCCACTCTGGAGTGCCTGGAGTGGCTGGGAGCCCTGGGAGAGGAAGTGTCACAAAGTGAGCGGCAATTGGCAAGCCGGCAGAAGACGAGTTCCGTTTACAGCGCTTTTTTTTTTTTTTTCCTTCGCCCGCATCTGAAATCACAAGAGAGCCCGTTGCATGTTTGAATTCAAATAAATGAAGGCCAGGAGAATTGCAGACATATTTGTTTTTTCCCCTCTCTCCTCTTTTCATTAAATAAACTCAAGGAAATTCTCCTGGTATGTTTGCTTGTTTTTATGTAAGAACTGTCAAGTGTGTAGCCCTGGTGACATCTTTTTATCTTCAAATATGTACATATTTGGCATGAGCTGGTCTAATCTACTGTAATTTTCATGTTGATCAGTTACAATTGTACCATTGTAATATTTTGTCTTGCATAGTTGGAGGAGGAAAAAAATAGTCATATCATTGACCAGCTGCTTCTATGGGAGGTAAATGGGAGTCCATATTACTCTTGCCATAACTTTCTTCAAATGCGTTATTTAAAAAGAACCTTGCTTTAATAACTGTCTTCCACACAGGCTGGAAAAGACTCCATTCCAGGTTCAGTGCAACACAGTGGAACGTCACTGCGTTTTTATGATCAGTGCGCGAGCAGAGAGTTGAGGATCAAAAGCAGCGACATGTGCAGCCAATATGCGTCCGACTGGCACAATTACAGCGAGCATTAATGAGAGGAGGAGGAGGAGGAATGCTGCCGATCAGCATTGTTCTCTCCATCACTCCTGCAGCCTGACAGTCAGGATGTAAACACAGTGAGCAGACGAATGCAGGACCAGCACAGGTGCTGCCTCGCATGAGGTCTATAATCAACATCAAAAGAACACCTTTGACATTTCAGATAACTTGCAAATGATGATGCAGAGAGATCTTTTGCCACTACAAAGGAAGAACAAAAGAACTGACATGAAAGAGAAGTCAATAAACATATGGCAATTAATAAAACATTTTTCTACTGAATTCACTACAAAGGGCTTTTTCGTACCACAACAACACATACAAAAAATCAACAAATGATTCAATACTGGTTGAAAATTTCACTTATTGGCAAACGAAAACCCTTTTCACCGCTGGCAACAGGCAAAGCACTTTGTCATTGAAAATGTTCTGTCTATTCCTGGCAATACACAGAAAATCTACTATTTATTATATGTGGACATGTTTTAAAGGGTGACCTAGTAATCACTAACACCCTCCAATTTAAGGGTGATTAAGTGACTTAATGTGTCTAATGGTCTGAATAGATTGCAATGCCACTGGAATGAATCACATACCGGATTACAAAAAGAAATGTACTATTGAGAAGAATAAATGAAGCAGCACGAACATTTGGATAAACAACATTAAACTAAATGTATATATTATGAAAGCAATTAAAAACTCTTCACGTTAAAAGCAAGTTATGCAATTACAGGGGGGAATATGAATTATTTGAAGGTCGTACATGTTATTAAACAGGTACATGGATAAATTAAAGTGAAAATATTAATAAGTTGTGAATATTGGAAAGATAAAAAGAGCGAAGAGGAGAAGAATAGGCATCGTAGGTGTATAATTAGGAGACAACAATGTTTAATGAGAGAACAGAACAGTTAACATGGTGGCAAACAAGATTATAGGTTCTGATGCAATTATAGCCAGTAAGAGAATGACATGTAAACCTCTTGAGCAGTTCAGCAACATAAAAGAATCAAGAAAGAGAGAAGACAATTCAAGCCGCAGAACTGGGTCTGGGTGTTAGCCAAAAGGGACATGGTCCACTATAAGAGAGTAAAAATATGAGAACTGAGCAAAAATTCTTGACAAGAAGCTAGGATAAAGCACACTGGGAGGAATGTATGAAAATTCTACATAGATCTTATATGAAAAGCAGTAAGAAGAGACATTTTGAGAGAAGGACAGTCTGGAGAGTGACCACAAATTTTTTGTTGCTGTTCGTTTGTTTTTAGAAGAGGTTCTCATGCGGGCTGAAATGTCTGTTTTACTGACGTTAAAGGTCCCACAGCACTTGTCACTGCAGCCATGAAGTACTAGCTCTAGAGTTCCAACCAGAGCTGTGGTAACCAGAGGAGAGCGTGAGAACCACATCTTCATGGAGGACTCTACTGTCACCTCACCTCGTTCTTCCCTCACACATGATGAATTAATGGCAGCAATGCAAGAAAATGCTTTTGTAAGCAGGCTCAAACTGAAATGTTTTAATAATACAGTGGTATACATATGGGGATACGTAGCTACAAATGTATAACTGTGAAACTTAAAACTAAACAAGATTTGCACAAGCTCTAAGACAGAGCAAAAGGCATCACACGTTCCATACATATTAATTCAAATTAGGTTCCATTCAAGGACAGAACAGTCAAGGCATTTTAGGGCCCTCTTTTTATTATAATCAAAATAAGTATATGTGGTGTTATTTAATTGTATGGCACATATACCGCTGTCATGCCCCTCTAGAATTATGGCTATCGTATACTTCCTTCAGCACTGACCTAATTACAGGCCGAAGTGGAGCAGTGGAAGCGGGCAGGGCAGCAGCATGTCCAGCTCTGCCACCCCAGAGCATTCGGGCCCTGGGCCTGGACTGCTGGAGCATCTGCTCTCTGATTTCCGTCCATTTGGAGTTTCAGACCACCTCCTGAGGTGCTCTTGTTTGAGGAAAGGTGAGAATGGCTTGTGACACTGGTTCAAACTCTGTAGCCATCAGTCTAGGGCTGTGAAGCAGATCCATTTTCAGCCTGCCAGGGTGAGAGGCGCTTAACTCCCCTTCTCGTGCTCCAAATTGCTGGGTCAGACTTTACCCTTGCCATGCCCCAAGCCACCAGTGGCTTTAACTGTTGAATGGACAAGCAAGGTAAACAGCATCATTTTTTCCCCTCAAATTCCCACTGTCTTTCCCAGAATTCATGCACTGCCTTAAAAATAACAAGTCAAAATAACACAAAGACATGAATTGATCTGACACAATTTATTTAATAATCTATCAGAAGCGGAGAATGGGCCATGCAATTCTGTGCATCGCCCAGAAGATCACACAAGCGTGGTATGAATATTCTGCAGCCAACATGGTCTTACTAAGCTCTGTGAAGTGTAGTGGGAACCCCTCTAATGGTCTGCCAGGGGACATGCTGTTTGTCTCCAGAGGCGCAAAGGCTCCATACATTCCTGAAGCCGTTGTCAAAAATACATATACGTTCAGATATTCCTTTTAAACTTCATTTGTTTGGAACTCTGGTCCAGACCAATTATGCTAAGCAGGCCAACTTCATCAAAATTGTATTAGACACCAGTGTTTGGAAACCTTAATGCTGATATATGCATCACCAAAGCTAACACTGGCACTCTGATAGCACAGCAGAATAAAATGAAATGCATTGGTGAGCCTTTGCACCCACATTATCATTTATACTCAATGTCCCTCAAAGGGCCACCTGGGTAACAGAAACCCAGGGATTGTTGCAATTCATATGAACATGCCACAATGCCTATTTTTGCACATACTTCTTTGCTCTCAGAGTGGCGTTGTGACCTTACGTAACTGTCCTAAATTTTGTTAGAGAAAAAAATGGTAGAAAAAACACAAATGTTATCATATCTTATTTTGTAGATCATTTGCCTAAAGATTTTCATCCTCATTTTCCATAAAAAGCCTTCAGGACAGCACAGTCATTACAGTGCATATCTTTTTCAAGGTGCTGTGTGTATTTTTCAACAAATCAATTCTGTGACGTGCTGAAACGACCTGAGTGCAGTGCTTTCAGGCAAGAATTTCAGTTTTGCTTGGGAACTGTTGCATCGATGCAATACATCGGAGTCGTTCACACACATTCAGGCAGTATACTGCTTTTCTGTGTGTGCATACCTTGCTGAGCTGGGCCTGAGTGGCGGTGCGGCTGCTGGGCCAATGAGCCGGATTTCTGCCCTAATCAGTGTGGCACAACGGAATGGCTAAGGCTGCCTTATCTCACCGCAATCAGATTAGAGGGGATTGCCACGCTGTTAAGCTCACAAAGTAAAGCCGGCCAAGGATCAAGATGATTTGATTAATATTTCTGATCATATTATCCTTTAAAATACTTTAAGCAGCATAAATTGTTTTATTTTTATTTATTTATTTCCCCCTGCTCCTAAGGCTGATTTGAGATTGTTTCCCACCTGCGATCCCTCTTCTCACTCTCGTATCTGCCTGTAACAGCACTATTCAACTGTCTGCCAGGTGGGGGCGCACTGCCCCTCTCCCCTCCTAATCTCATCAAAATAAACACGGCAGCAGTTGTCAGCTTCTGCAGCAGGGGGAGAGGAGGCTGCTGGAAATGGGTCAAGCTAATCATGCATATAATTGCGTTTTGACTTTTTGGGCTTCTGGGACTAGACCTCTGGATATCGGGTTATCTGGGAAACACTTAAGTGATTAACAAACAAAAACACAGGTAGCATATTTACTTAATGGCATACATTATTAGCAGGATGCAGGCCTTGGAGTGCACTTTTGTTAATTGATGGACAATTCACAAGATAAAATGAAGGAAGGAGAAGACAGAAGAGGCACAGTCTAAAATTTAATCTAGGATTACAACAGAACGCTTGCCAATGTAGCTCTTCTAGTTTCAGCACAACATGGCCAACAGATGTAAAGTGCAGTAATATCATGCTAATTTGCCTTCTATAGCTGGCTTATTCCTCTGTAATGGAATGATGGCGCACAGGTTGATTTAATTTAACGGGGGAGTGAGCACGGGTGCTCATTAGCTCATTTTAACTTCCCTGTTTGTTTATAGGTCTAATTAGGATTATTACACAACTCCCAGTTGGCAGAGCAAAGAAAAAGAAACGTTTATCCACATTTTTCATCAACAGCCCCCCTGGGCAGGAAAAAGGATCGTTTTTAAGTAAATGATGGAAATGGGGAGGAACAATGTGCTGTGGGGTATTCTCCAAAAGGTCTGGAATGTCCTCAAACTTTCTTACCAGTGTTCCAGGAAGTGTGTGTGAACTGTGTCTATGATGTAATAATCTGGCTTTCTTTTTATATTTTAGATCTTAGTGCCACACTGTGTTGCTGCTAGTCATTATTATCTATTGACAAACTCTACTGCCCATTGCTAAGATAACATTTGTGTTCTGTAGAAATGTATTCAGGAGCGGACCAAAGGAGATACACATGCAACATGTGTGGAAAAGGTCAAAGAAAATCTTGTATTTATGTAACCATTATTGTGCAATTTAACCAGTGTCAGGATCAGAAACAGAAACTTGTTTTTATCTATAATCAAATTATAATTGAGATTTGTTAAGACACAAATTTGTCTCTTAGAATATTAACCTAGAATATTACCTTCAACATACATAACATTTGACATACAGTAAGCATTTTTGAACAACATATTGATATTTTGCTCTCATATCAGAGCATGCATTTGGCCTCTGTGACCCAGAAGTGATCCCTGGCTGCTGCATAGCTATGTTTCACACTACACTTGTCCACATGCTCAAACCAAGCTCCTGAACATGGTTAAGTGCTTCCCCACTTTACTTATTAATGCACAAAATCCCCTCTGAGCACTAAAGCCACCAATTTTTTCTCTCTTTTTGTTTTGCCCTTTGTTCTTCAAAAATACAGCGAATCCCAGCACAACGCAGCAATCCCACAGACCCCTGCAACACTAGGGACCTTGGTTTTGTGAAATCCTCATATCCACCACTCTTGTTTAATCTTTGCCTGCTGTGTTAATAATTCATGGGTCTCTGTCTGCCTTACTGTGAAACCCATTCTGTCCACCTACAAATGCTCGACCCTCTGATTCATTATTCAATCATTTGTAGGGCCGGTACTGTTGGAAGGAGGGAGCTGTGGCTGTGAGAGAACTCATAATATTGAGTCTGGTCAGCTGGCCTTTTGTTAGTTATAGGAGTTGGAGCAGCAAAGAGTACAAAAACAAAACATGTACCGTTTCAATCCTCAGTGACAGTAAAAGCACAACCTTGAGTCATCCACATCGGCACCTTATTGTTGTTTCTTTAGTTCATCTTTATTTTTGTCTTTTCACCAGAGGGTTAAACACCACACAGCATGGACCAACAGCACTTTTCTCATGTAATTAGGAAAGAAAAATATTGACTAAAACATGTGCCTGTTTTAGGTTAGCCATGCAACCTTGAAAGAAAAAGAAGAGCAGTCTAGAGTTCTAACAGCTCTGGCTCTGGAGCGAACAAATAAAAGTGAAAGACAACAAAACCATGGCCCAGCTGAGGGGTTAGCATGCAACACTGAACTCACTCAGATCTGAACATGTGCTGGTGCCAGCTTTCTGATGCTCGGCTTTCGACAGGACTTAAACCTGAGTGACTGCGGGAAGCAGGTATCCAAGTGGGGCCAGATAGGTTCACAGCCAAACAAAGGACAAGATGAAGACATAACTGAGACAGGTGCTCCTGACCACGTTGTGGTATGGGTCTCCCTTCTGAAGAGCTAGTGACATTAGTCAGAGGAGAGGGAGAGGTGAGGGGAGCACAGCTGTCACTTCTGTGCACTCACATATGGTTGGGTGTCCCCGAGCCGGTCTGTTAAATGACAGAGATATCACCACTTCCACTCCGAGACACCAGTTCAGTGGCCTTCCATTCTCTGCCAGGAATTTCCTCTTGCATTTTGCATAGATAACACTCTTCATTATTAAAAGCTTCTTTCTTGGGATGTGGCGTGCACATTGAGAGGTGACATGCACTCTCTCCAAACAAGGTGCACCTTAATTATGCATACAAAGACTACAGGCATTCCATTTCAGTCTCTGTGTATGTTTGTGTGAGTGAATGACTGAGTGAGTGTGTGTGTGTGTGTGTGTGTGTGTGTGTGTGTGTGTGTATGCGTGCATACATGTGTGCGTGCGTGCGTGCGTGCGTGCTTGTGTGCATGCTATAAGAGTCAAACATGATATTAAAGTAGCTAACACAATAAAAGCAAATTTCAAGTTCAAAGTCTGTATAAGAATTATTTTCCTGGTAGACCAGAAATATTGTTTTAGAAGGCAAAGACCCTGGTGTACAGAAATGTAAAGCCAACATTGGGAAACCACAGAAATGACATGAGGAAAAATGATATACATTATTATTGTGCCTACACCCCACATCCCTGCCAACTGGTGTGGTCACAACAAACATTAGCCTATTCATACACATGACAGCTCTTCAGATTTGAAGTGAAGAGCCCCAAGGAGAGACAGCAGCAACAAAACAATTATACAAGTGTACTCACCATCTGACTGCATTACATCGCTGTACAAAACAAAAGTGCAGTCTCATTTAGATGATCATACCAGATTAAAATTCCCATTAATGTTTATGAATGTGTGCTTAGTCAAATGTGTTTGCTTTTGGTTTATACACAACACTGTCTATTATCGCAGTGTGCATTGGATTGATAATGTACTTCAGTTGTCTAAGAAAGGGAAAGACAGGGATTTTCAGCTTGATTGAGTTTTCATTCTCAAGGAATGAATAATTTAGCTCACGTGTGCATGTGCGCATGTGTTTGTGAGTGTCTGTGTAGTGCCTGAAACCTGCCTAAAATAATAGGAAAAAAACCCTTAAAGATTCTATAATTCTCTTCATGCAGAAAAAGACAAGCTTTAGGGTCAGGGAGCACCATTCCCAAAAGTGAAATTCTGACGATTATTCAAAGGAGAGCCGCCGGGGCCTCCTGGCAGCATGTCCGCACCCTTGAGCGGGCCATCCAGACCGACAGCCCATTATAGACGTCTTGTGTGACAGATAAATATTTCAATGCAAATAAATAAAGAATGCCTGGCATTTTCCCTTTGAGTGGCTTTTCACAGCTGAGTGCCCACGGCCGTCCCGGGATCAGTAGAGCGCCCCGTGCCCCTGTCCCGCGAGGCTGCCCCTGAGAAGAGCACACACAGGTAACATCCCTCTTTCAATCTCCAGGTACAAAGAAGCAATTAATCAGCAGTGCTGAGACAGAATGTAAAATGGCCATCTCTATTGTGTGTCCAGATTTACTCAGTCAGGCCTGGATAGAGACAGCATTAGCTCATCTTTATATAGTAATTACTGTAATGTGTAGGATACATGTAAGATTTTAATGACTTTTGGTAATGTTACCTATAAGGTGGTTAAAGGCCTTCTCTGGGGATGTGTAAAAATAATACATTTCATTTAATACTAGATTAAGTGTATCAGACGACTGCAGCTTTAATAGGCATTGCCAAATGTCTTCTTGCCCTTCCCTATATTTTTTATGGATTACATCCGCAGAGTTTAGTTGGAAGCATCCCATCCCAAAGGAATGGGGTGTGATAATTCAATTAGTGGGGCAATTACAGGCTCTTCCTGTGCTTACCATCTAAAAGAGGCCAGATGGGATTCCTGCTACCTTTTTCTGCTTGCCTCCCTCCACTCCTTCTTGAGCTCTGTGGTCGAGCACCGAGCCAAGTGAGGAGGAGACCAGTGGTAATTATCCCACAAAGCCTCAGTCATGCTGCTGAAAACCCCACTCTCGACCATCAGTTAAGTACCGCTCATCTCCCATTTCACACCTCATACTGATGCCCAGGTCCATAACTACCACTTTGCTCTTTTTCAGTCTCATATTTCTACAATATTTATTTTTCAGACAGAAAAAAATGTGATTCAAGGTAAAGACATTAAATTTTTGGTTCATTGCAGCCATTTTTGGTGGTTTGGTGTCTTAATAGCAGTGGCAGCCCATCAGCAAGAACCTGGGGAAGAGGATTACTTATGATTAAACGTATAACAATCCCCAACCTTTTGACACTCTGTTCTGATTAACAGACTTGCCAATTTTAATGAGGGTCATCCATCAGCAGCTGGCTCAATTCACCCTCTTTTGCTAATCCTCAATACATGCATTCTTAAAAATGTTCAGAAAAATCTCTTGTATTTTACCCCTTTTTGATAAAAAAGTGTCATTTTGTTTTTACAAAGTGAATAACTTAAATCAGGGAGTCCATCCATCATCTTCCGTCTTCATAACTCCCTCGATTTGCTGTAGCCCTTGTGTGCTTATATGTGTTTCCCTCCGAGTATACATGTTTGCAAATTTGAAGATATTGTTATATCTGTTTACTAGGCTTAACTGGCTACAACTGTTGTACATCAGATAAATTGGGAGATGCTACCCTAGAAATAATTTGGGAGATGCTACCCTAAGGCAGATACATCATTTGCCAGCCCTGACCTTATACCCCTTGAGGTATTGGACAGTGTTTTTTACAAATATTGCGGGCTACATTCATCTGTGCAGTATGTGTTTGCAAATGCTTGCATGTTTATAATGTTGCACCACAATTGACTTTAATTTGGAGATTTATTGGTAAAAACAATCTGGAAGAGAACAATTTGGAAAGTTTTTTTTTTTCCTGTCATTATCAGTTAAAATCAAAACCAAAAAATACAAGCCCTTACTCACTACTAAGTTGGTTTAATATGAAGTGCTCAGAGGTAATGGTATCACATTAAGCACAATTAATTAAAAGGCATCAGCCTCTGACTGATGATATTTAGTAAAACACTTAAAAGCTCATTGAAAATGACATTAACAATGCAAAATATCAAGTTCAGCACCTAATAATAGTGACTATCATCACAACATGTCAATAATAATGATATTCTTTTTTGTAAATAAAATTACATTAAAACTTGTCTTAGCCTTAGTCATGTCTTAGTTGACTGCATCTTGTTGCATGTAGTCCCTCAAAGCAGTTTTTTTTTTCTGGTGCATTGCTTAACTATTTCTCCCATCCCCTTGTGGAATAAGTTTTTGATTCACATCTTGCCAATTCTTCAGTCGGTTTCTCAGCACAAACTCAGAATGGTTACATGTGTTTTATCCTGCACAACGTCGATTTAACAACTTCTAGCAATTTCCCACCGATTTTTCTGTGTTTTCATGTCAGAATGAAATGGATTTGTTGGGAGGGGCTGTGTGGGACTGAGGAGGGGGATGCCTGTGGCTGAATGCAGAAGAATGGGAGACAATCACTGATCTGATGGAGGGGAAGGGATTGGTTAAAAAAGGGTTTTTCCCATGTGATGGATGAGGGAAGTTTGGAATTCAAGCAATACTGGAATGTATTGCTAGTGCAGTCCTAAAATGACATTCCAAAATTTAATTATTGTAGATGTATAATGACTACTAGATAAACACATGCTTAGTTTCCTCTCTACTTTGATACAGATAATAATAATAATAATAATAATAATAATAATAATAATAATAATAACAGAAGAAGGTAGTATATCCATCAAACAAAATGTCCAGCTGCAGATGGTACATATGGCCTTTCATCATCAGCTGCAGAAAGGTACCCTCAGAGCAGTGGGACTAATAGACAGACAAGTAAAAACACAAAGAACACAAGATCCAGAGTATGAAAGTGCTTTTCTTCTCCCCCCCTCCTAACAAAAACATGTTGAGCGGTGTTAGCATTGAGATAAAAAGAACACTAAAATATTAATAGAAGTGGGCTTTGTTCTCCATGCACTGAGATAGACAGAGTTCCTGAGACTGGATTACAGCAACCAGGTCTGATTAATTAGGAGGGCGTCTGTACTGAGGAAGACTCCAGAGAGCACTCTGATTTCCACTGAGTCTCTCAACCCCACCCCCATCTCTCTCTCTCCTGCTCTCCCCCTCTACTACAACTCTCTCCTCTCTTATTTACTTTCTCACCCCCTTTTTTCTCTCTATCTTTCTTTTTCCTTCCTCTCTTCCTTCCTCCCCTCTCCCTTTTTAGTTTCTCCCTCTTTCTCACTCTCCAACAGTACTCCCTCCCTCCTGTGTCTCACACAGATCTCCCCACTTTCTCACTCAATACATAGTCCCTGTGCTGCATATGTGCTCCCCTTTCTGCTCTGTGTTTGTTCTTCTTAATAGGCTGCTGATTCTCCAGCTCCATTCACTAATAAACAAGCAGGGGTGGTACACCGTGTTTCACCCAGGGGGACTGCCTTTGTGAGGGAAAACGTTACATATTTAGGCAAATGTTTGAATTTCCGTCTGTGGGGAGCGGATGTTATACCAGGACTGCCTGGCCTTCACACTCTCCACTCTTTCTACCCTCACAGTGAAGAGGGATCAGTTTCAGACATAGTGGACACAGCTGGTCAGTTCTTCCATAAGAACAGAGAGCCTGATTATTGTGAACAGGCCTACATTACTTTTTCAAAAAGTTTGAATATACCCAGAATATTACCATACTCCTGGGATTGTTCCAGTTAATAATAACACTCATTATATTCATTGAACATATTTCTATTATGAACTTTTCAGCCAGTCTTTCCAGTGCATGTGAAAAGGCCTTGACATGCTAGGTATACTGTCTCTATACCGGAGGTTCCTCTTCACATATATCCTGTTGACATTAATAATTTAGTGACAGCACTGACCTGTCATTCTGTACTCACTATCTGAGGTGATGACAGGAGCCCAGTCTGGTATGAACTCTGGTACGAATTCCAAATCCATCATCATCCATAGGTCACTGACAACCATGACATGAACTCGGGTAGCTCAATCTCTTTAGGCCTACAGCTGTTGGCTTTTGTCAAGCAGAATTTCTCCACTCATAATCCTCTATAGGAACAGATGCTGGTCACAACTGCCATCATTGCACAAGACACTCTCTTCTAGGAATCAGTAACCAGTCATCACTCTTTTCGAATATTACGGCCACAGGCACTGGAGAAGTGATGGGCTATACAAGCATCCTGAATGGATGAAAGGAGAAGGGCTAGAGCTGACAATTGTACATTTTTAAGAAAGTCTGAGAGTTTTGAGGGGGTTAAAAAGCACTGGTTGAATGTAAGGAAAGAATGGTGCTGTGCTGCTGCACAGTTTAGTAGAGGTCAGGGGAACCATGATCACTGGTCCAATAACACCTGACACCCCCAGACACATAATAGACAGCTGGGAAAAAACGCTATTAGAAATCACATATACACTGCCACTTCCCAAAAGCACATGTCATGTAACTGACCTGCCCAAAAGCAATGTAATGTATATAAATATAAATATAAATATAAATATAAATATAAATATAAATATAAATATAAATATAAATATTCAAGCACCTCCTTATATGGTAAAAAAGGTTTTACATAAAATTTGTCCATTTTCTGCTTTGTGCTGGCATGTCAATTTACAGATGGATTAAGATACTACATGAAAGACAGAATTTCTCATAACTGCCATGTATCCATTTTGTAACTGAACATTTTATGCTGGATATCAAAAGGACATTTAGGCTACATCATCATTAATACTTGTTGACAGGGTAGATCAAGTTATATTAAAGTGCCTCAGATGTTGATTAGATGTTTTATTGAGATCATTATTATTTTTATTGACTCATGGCCATCTTCCATTTTATTCGATGTATGCGCAATGATGCAGTATATACACAGAAGCATGGAAGCTCTGTACAGTGGTTTTAAACATTTATTAATGGCACAGACAAACATACAACCACAGAGGTCCAAAAAGTTGGTGCCACTGACAGTACTGATGGGTGAAACTTCCCAAATGGTGGTTCATACTCATCCTTTCTCATAAAATTTCTCAGTTGACTTCTCTTTTTGCGTTCACCATAAAAAACACTGCAAGTGGGGGTCGCTGGTATCAGAGCTGACAAACAAATCGGCAGATGAGATTGAACAAGGCATAAATCCTTTTTATTAACTCTCTTGATTGCAGGCGACCAAATCCTAGCCCCTCCCTGCCAAGATGTAAACCCATAAACCCTTGTCACAGCCCCACTCAAAGGCTGGCGCAATCTGTTTGCGGCCCTGTTTCCGTCTGCGTCGGCTGACATCTCCTCCTCTACTTTTGTCCCCGCTCTCTCCCAGGACCCCGCCGGCGTGCTCAGCCTTGCTTTAGGCGTTTATTAAATATGCACCTTCCAGTTGGCATGAAAAACACCAACTAATCTCATCAGAGAGGAGGGACCTCCAGATATGTAAATCTACATCTGTTCCCCTTCAAAGGAGAGATTCTCCTGGATTACCCGCAGAAGTGCCCCCCGCCTGGCCGCCACCAATCAGCCAGAGAGCATCCAGCACCACCCCCCACCACCACCACCACCAATACACACCCCACCTCAATTAGCTCAACAACATCTGATGGCAATGAAATGTCACTTTATGTCAACGCTTAGCATTTGCTTGTGGGTAGTGGTGAGGCAGGCTTGTGAAAGCCAGCCATTTGGGGCCCTCACTGTGGGATGAAGGAGTAAAGTCAAGTGCCTCTTCAGCGGCATGTGTGAACAGAAGCATACAGAGAATGGCTGGGAGCACAAGAAACCACAGTGCACTGAAACATCATTACACACATTATTTAACAATGGATTACAGTGTCTCCCCTCACTGGTCATACCAATAAAAGACTCTGAGGCACAGACAGCTTGATCCCACTGATGTGATATTGGGAAAGGCAAGCACACCTGAAATACAATGAGCTTTCAGTGACGACATTTTAGTCCCAGTCCCAGCATGGCTTACAACACTGCAAATGGTTGCTGCTCTCTATGCCCTCTCTTAACTAAAGGAACAAGGCTGCTCTCTTCAAGAAAGGCTTTTCTGCCCTATCCACTTGGTAACAAATAAATTTCATGGTTGAACAGAAAGTGAAATATTTTTGCTGTGACACATCACCAAGCATCTGGCATAGTTCATTCACAATCTTCAAAACTGAGGATGACAAAAACTCATATGTAAATCATTAGCCGAAGACAGTTTTAAACCATTAAAGTTATACTATATCCTTGTCATATCTCAAAAACTCAGAAGAGGCAACATGCATTGTGTGATGGGATGTAACTTTTTGTACCTGGGTTCAGCTGTGGTGGTGACATCTGCACTCATGTTTTCAGACAACACAACTAAAGTATACACTGTCAGAAACATCACTCATTCTCTGTGCTGTACTAAATGGAAACCTATACACCCTGTACACCCTTGGTAATGCCAAATCCGTCTTTCTAGCACCAGCCTCATCAGTGCTCTGTCCATCTCTCTCTGAATCAGAATCAATCAGACAGATGGCACTGCTCTAGTCAGCCAGACCGTGACAGCACAGGAGCCAAAATCAAAAATCAGAATCTCACCACATACCCTGTCAATGGCCAAGCAACAGACACATCTGTGAAAAAAGGCCTTTTCCTAATCATGCAAATTGCATACTAGCTGTGATGTTTTCCAAATACAGCAAACAAATCTGTAACAGCTTAGCTGTTACACTTCAGATTTCAGAGTTCTAGTCTCATATTGCCACCTGTTCACCTTCTCATTAATGCTAAAAGTAATATGTCATTCATGGCAGTGACTACATCTACATGCACAAAATAACGCAATTATTGCCAATACTGCAATTAGGACAATAGTTTGATTAATTACGTCTCTGAAAAAGGCTTTCTGCTGTACCTGTCTTGTCCCACCACTTTCATTCAGGTGATGTAGCTATAGCTGTAAGAGCCATGCTGCATCATTATTATATGTTTCATAATGTGCATATCCTTCAAGACATGTAGCAAGAAATCTGTCTCTTGGTCACTCTAAAATCTGGGGCAAGAGTGAGAAAGTCAGGGGCCTGTGGGAGTGAGTGAGACAGTCAGGGGCCTGGGGGAGGGAGTGAGACAGGAGTGAGACAGTGAGGAGACGTGGGAGAGAGTGAGACAGGAGTGAGACAGTAAGGAGATGTGGGAGAGAGTGAGACAGGAGTGAGACAGTAAGGAGATGTGGGAGAGAGTGAGACAGTGAGGAGACATGGGAGGAGTGAGACAGTGAGGAGACGTGGGAGGGAGTGAGACAGTGAGGGGACGTGGGAGGGAGTGAGACAGGAGTGAGACAGTGAGGAGACGTGGGAGAGAGTGAGACAGGAGTGAGACAGTAAGGAGATGTGGGAGAGAGTGAGACAGGAGTGAGACAGTAAGGAGATGTGGGAGAGAGTGAGACAGTGAGGAGACATGGGAGGGAGTGAGACAGTGAGGAGACGTGGGAGTGAGTGAGACAGTGAGGGACTGGGGAGGGAGTGAGACAGTGAGGGGACTGAGGGAGGGAGTGAGACAGTAAGGAGACGTGGGAGTGAGTGAGACAGTGAGGAGACATGGGAGGGAGTGAGACAGTGAGGAGACGTGGGAGGGAGTGAGACAGTGAGGGGACGTGGGAGGGAGCGAGACAGTAAGGAGATGTGGGAGGGAGTGAGACAGTGAGGAGACGTGGGAGGGAGTGAGACAGTGAGGGGACTGGGGGAGGGAGTGAGACAGTAAGGAGACGTGGGAGTGAGTGAGACAGTGAGGAGACGTGGGAGTGAGTGAGACGGTGAGGGGACTGGGGGAGGGAAAATTAAAAGCATCAAATAGTATACATTTGGATATAGATTTTTTCCTGCAAACAATTTTATAAATACAAAATTACAATCGGAGTTACTTATTACTAAGGATTACATTTGACAAAAGTAAACCCATCCAAAAAACAGGATCAGCATATTCAGTACGCAACTCTTAAAACCTGTGCTAAGTAACTAAAAGTAGACAACTTTGAATACTGTACATGCAAAGTGTGTTTCAAATCCTGAGTATATCATGCTATAAAAGTGATTGTCAGGTAGAAGTACTTTGCTAAGCGTTAAAGACTTGTTCCTCAAAGACTTGTAACTAGTTGTATGTTTACATTAGTAAATGCTCACACAGTAATCAAGTAATCATAGCTAATTTTAATGTATGCTGTTTTCTGTTTGTGGGAATTTCAGTGCATTTGTGCACATCTTTTCATTTAAATATTCTTAAGATTAGACTTTAAACAAAAAGATAAAAGGGAAAGAATATGACATACTCACTGACTGACTGAAAGTATCATATGACGATATTGTGGGAAATTTTAAAAATCAGACTTGAGAGGAAAAAAAGCAGTAATATTGTAAAGATGACAGATTTGCACATTTAATTAAGATGTCCCATTCATGGCTTCACACGACATGGAGGAATGAATTCAAAGCTGAAGAGTCAACAGTGCCTCTAATAACAGTTTTCTCTCAGATTAAAATGAGAAAGAAAGAGCAGAATGAGGCAGGGGGTTATGAGGAACTAACACAGCGAAAGGGCCACAGAGCTTTTAATTAACACCCTGTGAGAAGCACTTTCTTATTTCATCAGGCCAATGAAAGTAAGGGAAGACTCTCTGTTGTTGATGGTATCAGGATTGTGCTCTTGGCATGAGAGAGAGAGATAGAGAGAGAAAGAGAAGAAGAAGAAGAAACAGCTAATCAGGTTTATTTTAAAGTCACTCCCTCATTGCCAGTCTATCGTCCCTCATTAACTCACCCCTGCCTTGTATCATTGTTCAGCAGTGTTTGAAATTCACCAAAGGCATGGAGATTTCCCTTAATCCTGCCCATCAAAGGTAACACATTCGCAGTGAGGATGCTACTGCTCTGGATTAGTACTCCTCAAGTTAAAAAAGGGGTAAGGGTGGGTGGGTGAGGAGGTGGGGGGGTCTAGATTTTATTTTAACCATTTAAAAGTCTAAATGTGACATGCCGCAGCTTGGCATGGCAGAGCAGGTATGACACATTCGGAGTGTATTTAAATAATCTGGATGTTTAGGTTACATAATTATGCCAGTATGATTTTTACAACTTTGGCTGAGATGTCTCTAGCTCTTCCAGGCTTACTTGGATGGGATAAACCTGACTGGCCAGGCACAGTCTGCCCGATTTAAATTTGCAATTCAAAACAACTTCTGTAAATCATATTTTGTGCTTCTGAATACTAAATTTTAAAACAGTATGTAAATTCTTTGAACTACAACAACACACCCTTTCCAAAAAAGGTTCACCTAATATTTAGATGTGGGATGGCTGGGGAGATTTGGCTGCATTTTGACATTTTTCATCAGTACACTGGTGGGGATGCTATTGGAAAAGCAGCTCTTCTTCAAGAAATATTCAACCTATAATGTTCTATAACTCCTGACTCTATGTGTAAGTTTGTCGATGGACTGGTACACTTTGCCATGACATCACATACCACAAAGACCGCTGTTGTTTTTTTTCTATATTCCAACTTTTTTTTACAGTTCATTATTTTCAACCAAACCCACATTTCATTATGTGGCTGTTACTCTGAGAATGTCATTTTAAAGAGAAATGGCACTGCTTTTAAGTTGCACTGAAATGCACTGAAACACTTTTAGAAAATACAGGATGGAATTTCATATTTGCACATTTGCCTAAATTTACTTCATGATTCTAATGGAAACACAGCCAATGATATAATGACTGCTAGCCAAGTTCTGGGAGAGGGGACAAGAGGTCCTGTCAGTGGGGAGCCAGGTTAAGCCCGTTAAGGGCATTAGGCCTCCACACTGATGAAAGGGGGCCTACTCAGATCAGACTAAGGTAAATCTCCCCAAAATCCTTGATACAAAGGAGTTTAGACTCCACAATTGTATTAGTTAGAGCAAACAGTGGGTCTCTGACAAACCTCACCTCGCTGGGAACAAAAAAGAAATGAGCAAACCCACGAAACGAGTGCAGAGATCTGAGGGCAGCCGTGCCGAAACATATCATCTCGCTCAGCCCCAACACTCGAGCGCACGGCTCAGATCCAGTGACAGGGCTGCTCCCTCACAGCTACAAAGCACAATAAATATGTGATTATCCGCATCTGCAGGCTCTTAGGCAATCTCGCCTTGTTTATTCTGCTTTACACAACTTTGCCAGGGTTGCGTTGTTTTGAAGAGAGAAATCGCTGCCAGCCGGCAGAGTGTAAAGGCTCTCTGTGTTGTTTTATCAGGAGAAGAAATGGAGCAAGAATCAGTCACTCTCCTCTCTGACAAGTGAACCGTTTTCACATCAGAACGGGGCACTTTACCGACATGTGTACTGTCGCTGTTTGAAGGTGTAATAACAGGGAATGTAGACTGAGCAAGCAGTTATTAAAAAGACCTGCTTTCCTAGAAAAAATATGTAAAAGCCACACTGTCAATTAAATGAACTGAGGCAACATCAAACCCTCAGTGCACTTAACACAACAAATATGAGTTATATTACCTCCATCAAACACTCAGAGTACCTGATGGAAGAAAAACAATCATCTTGCCCATGGGATTAAAGCAAGTTACTTTACAATTATCACGGCCAATTCACTTTTCAATCTGCTTCAAATTATTTCAAGAAAAACAAAACCAAACTTTCTTAACTTTATTTGTGTTAAGTTGTTATTTCTTCCTTCGATTAAAAGTTTGGCAAATTTTCATCTCACTGTGTTGGAACAGCCCTGAAGTAGGTGTCAGACAGCATTACTGTCAAGATCTACACCGGTAAAAAGACAAAGAAAAAAAAAACATCAGACTCCGAACAAAAACAGAAAAGACTTGAGTTGCTTCAGTAATTATCAGAGAATGAAACGATAACAACGTCCGCACAACGTGGGAACGCAAAACAAAAGAGCTATTCATTCGAGTAAACCAACAGTGTTTTCATGAACCGTATCATTTGTCAGCCAACACACACACACACAGAATGAAATAGAAGATAACAACCTCAGGCAGCGGGTGGTTATTGCATTTCCCAGAAGCCCCACACTGTGCAGTTTAGGAGGGATCTGTGAACAGACAGTGTAAACCCTGCTCCTGTAATAGACACATAGTCTTATCAACAGAGCACCAAGGTGATGTTTGACTGCAATGCGAGTCCATTTCTTGTAAGCTTAGAGCTTAAGCACTTTGTTATTAGTTGTTAGCCCTGGACTCCCAGAGATAAACTCACAGACCCTGTATGTCTGTGGAGGCCAAATGAGCACCAAGCCTGTCAGAGGGCTGCTGGGAGATGATGAATAAGCCCAGTAAACTGCCATAAGGCTCCGGCCACAATGGAATTGTATTTGTCAGTCGTTTCTCTGTAACCCCCGGGTTATCATGGTGGGCCAGTGGATTCGGAGGGAATGTTTAACTCCATCACCTCCTAATCATGTCTCCAACGGGCTGTGCTGTCCATGGGGACGGCAGGCCGCGTTAAGGAGCTGCTTCCTCCTCTAAAGCCTCCTTTAGACATTGTATCAAAATGTGTATGGAGTACAGCGGCCTGGCTGTCAACAGGGGTCCAGGGGGAGGGGGGGCCGTGGAATCACGCGGGCGAGCGCATGTAAACACCCGAAACAGCATGCACTGTGCGCCACGCAGCGAGGTACCAGCTCAACCCATCCATCTCCAGGAGGAACAGATGCTTACACATTATTGTTTGTTTCAGTCAAGATGATGAAATTTTACACCCTACAGGTAAGAATAAATCATCATCTTTCTTTTCCAGTCTTTTTTTAATATCTGTCATTTGAGCTCTGCACTTCATGCGCAGTATGATTTAAATAGCACCTCCATGCAAAAAAAAGAATAAGTCATAAAAGTGGAATCACACCCACCTCCATGCAAACTCCATAAGAAAACCCTCCTAAATCATCTGCATTTAACCCTCCTGGAGGAGAAATAACAGAGGCAAAAATGAAGAGGAAAAACGAAAATGGCACCTGTCTGTACTTAAGCCCACAGGGTCACTTATCGTCTGAGTGTAAATGACTTAGTCAGAACATAAAGGTTAACATTTGGAACTAACACATACTGTACTTTCAAAAAGTAACTACCGCTCATGCCTGTAATAATAGGAATCGAGGAGAGTGGGAGGGTGACTAATTATGCGTAAAACTGTCTCTGCTTTATTTTATGTGGTGGAGCTACAGCTATTTTTTGCCTTGTTTGGATAGAGCTGGCAAAGCATTCCTGTCCAATGGTATACTTGCCTTACTCCAAGCAGCTATTTAAATCCGAGTCAGAGGCTGTTTGTCTGTGAACTGTGTAGGCCAGATCCTCCATTATGGTTTGTCGTTCTGCGTATTCCCGAACCCACCCATTTATTTTGGCTTGTCCTAAACTATATTTATCTACATCTGACAAGTTGAACTTGAAAAAGAACATGTTTAAAGTTAAATACCAAATACCACTTGCTGAGTATATACTGTAAATCATATGAGAGCAAAAGACAGTGTTAAGTACATTTCAGACGTCCATCGCATCATCTGTGCTTTTCTTGTGCTTTTAAATACTGATCACTTTGAAAAATAAATGAACTCCTTGATTTTTTGTTCTTTAAGTACCACATGAGAAACAGGTCATTTAATCATGCCTCTACCCTATTCAACCTAATCATTTTACCCAATATCAGTATGAATATACTTATACATTAATGAAGAATAAAAATGGCAGTTTTTGAAAACCAAATGTAACAAAAGAGACACACGTTTCTCAGACATCAATATTTGTACTGGGAGCAATTTCACAGACAGACACCCTCAAGTTCAACACTGGCAACATCTTTTGGAGCATATCTAATTTATCTTTGTGGCAAGTCCAACATGAAAACATTGTAGCATATATGACGATTTATACATGTTTGGAGTTAATCTTGAAAGTAGCCACTAACCCTTCTCAGCCTCTTATGAATGTCGCTCCAGCACTTCACTTCATTAACATAGAAAGAGCCAATTAGCCTGGCAAGGTTTTGGCAGCTGGGCTGGAGCAGGGTTGCCTGTGAGGGCTGGGGGCACAAGGCCTTGTATAAAACTGCTGACCACAGGAACGGCAGAACCTGGCACTTTATAGAGCCTTCATCTTCTGCTTTGCAGAGACTGTACAACATCATCTGTAAAAACTGCAGCAATGCGGCTTAGACAACCATTTCCACATACTATAAAACATTCCACGCATGCTGCTTTCATTTTCAATCACTAACACACACACACACACACACACACACACACACACACACACACACACACACACAAACACGTGTGTACACAAAAACATATGCACACACAAATCCACATAAACAGATATTTTCTCTTGATCCTAATGCACATAATTGGAAACAATGGTCCAGGCAGTATTCCCTGGTGGAGAGACAAGTCAAGGGTCAGATCACAGTTGTCTTAACCTACAGCTGTGGGCCTTGGTCCTCTTAAAGCGGCAAGTCATAAAAGAAAACTTGCTCCAGGCTCCCATCTGCTAAACTCCACTGCATGCTTGTCCACATTGAGATTTTCACCATCAAAGTAGAGAAGGCTCTGCTCTAAAGGCCATAAGTGAGCCATAACTAACATGGGATCCTTAATGATGCAAGAGGTGGGTAGCTATTCAGAGGATGAATCAGAATTTCTCAGTGCAAGGGTATATACTCAACATATAAATAATTGAGCCCCCGATCACACCCCATACTATGGAAATAAATACATATCAAGGAGAAGGATGAAAAGGAGTGAGCTCAGGTGTGGAGCTGAATGCTGATGTTCATGGTTGGCCAGGGACCCACGTGGATTAGCAGACATTAGAGTCCACTGTGAACCAACTCACACTCCTCTGAAAAACAAAATTCTGCCCTTACCCTCTGACAAAGCTTACCAAAGAGAAACTTCTCAAATCAAATCTGATTCAGGAGAATCTTCATATTATTATCCTGCAATGAACATCCAAGTGCATACATTTCAAACAAATTGACGTTAAAGTATTGTCACCTTTCTTGAGGTGTTAAGAATCTATAACCATGGATTTTTTACTTTCCAAACTCATTTGTATTAAACTATACAAAAATAACATAACAAAGTTAGAAAAGAAAGCAAATGCATTTTCTGTCATTCAAGCTTTCCCAAGCTACAAACTTTACGCATTAACCCTCGTGTTGTCTTCAGGGTCAAAAATGACCCGAGACCATGTTTAAGGGCACATAAAACCCCCAAATCATCTTTTTTCATCTTGAAATTTGATGACTTTTCCTCCAGTGACCCAAACATTAGAAAAAAGTGAAAGATTGCCTTTGTTCATATTTCCATGACAGCTGTACACAAAAAGGGTCCAAAGATTGTCCTAGGGGTCATTTTGACCCGGTAGTTATACAGTCATTTACACACCACAAAAAACACAAAAGCACACACAGACACACACATACACATACACATACACACACACACACAATGAGAAGTTGAGATTATGTGTGCTACCGACTGAACTCAGACAAAACTATAACTTTCTTGTGCATGTGCAGCATCTCCCCTCCAATGACCCCATACATGACTCCAGTTCACAGACAAAACAAAACAATTTCAGACAAAACAAACATTTCTTGAAATTTTCTAATTTTCCAACAAACATTTCTAATTGCTTACTAAAATAAGATAAGATTGAACTTTTTAGCCAAATTTTTGTTGTAAAAATTACATTTTTTGTTTTGTATTTATTATCTTATTTTCTTCTTATTTATTGTTATTGTTTGTACACTTTGTGGGTGGGGGAGTGGTTAAAAAATGAGAAAAGTATTCTGTGTTTTTTTAGTATCACTGTGTTGCCAAAACTGTTATTGTTCACCTTCAATAAAATACATTCATAAGTACTTTCTGCACATTTCTGCTACTTTCTTAGGCTATATAAGTGCCATCTCTTGCTGCAAAATTAATGTTTACACCTATGCAGTACCTTTAGCAAGAATAATAGTAATAATAATTAACCTGTACTTATTATGACAGGTGTGTTATAATAAAAACGAATGGTGTCCACTGATTAAATGCAGTCTTTCTGCAGTGTGAAGAGGCAAAACCCAGATATTCACAAAGTTTGTGGTGAATGACAGGTTGTTTCATCATGCAAAATAGATTTGAGACTTAAAATTCAATTAAGCTGCTGTATTTTAGGGGTTTAGTGAAGGCAGGTCATTTTTGACCCTGAGGACACGGGGAGTATACAGAAAGTGAAGACAGCACGAGGGTTAAAGGGAGTGTCAGAATTTGATATCCTTTATCATAAGTACAAAACACCCAATTTACTTATATTGCTCCTCCAGTCAATACTGTCAGACAGCATACTTCCAGCCACAACTTTGTATTTGACTGAACAGAGAAATACAAACCTCAGAAAGTTGCTTTTTCTGTAGGCAGCTCTCAAATCATTGACCTGACTGAGCAAAAAGCTAGACAACATAACATACACAGCACTAAAATGAGACTAGGAAAGGACTAACAGAGGTCCACTCCCTGTAATACAACTGCACATAAATCAGCTGTCCCCTTGTATGTCAGGCAATGAAAATGCGAGCATTGAACAGGGTCAATCAGGATGACATGCAGTTATGTAGTGGTCCACTATTACTTTTCTCACAGTCTGATTTGAAAGACTTTGTATTTCTCACTGTAAAGCTTTGTATTTCTCACTCTAATGAAACCTCTGACTGGCAGTAACGTTGGTTTGTGTCATGAAATGGAGGAAGGTCATATTCTAGCCTTATAATATACTGATCTGAATGCACAATCTTGCAAGTAGTGCTTGACATGTATCAAAACAATTTTCCTTTCTGATGAGACTGCATATTGGTTTACATGAACATAAGTTGTGAAACCAGAATAATCTCACCCAGCAGTCCCCACCGTGGCATCAGTAACAGAAATGAGCAAGTCAAGTGGCAAACATAAATTCTCATTTACTCACAAGTAGAAAGGCATGAATTCTTCTGGAATGTTCTCCAGTTAACACATCTCAAAATCAACAACAACCTGTCAGAATCCAAAGAGTTGAACATATTATGATAAATATAAATTCACCAGAATCATTTTAAAATGATCTGATGGCAGTTAGCCATTCAGCTGAAGTGCACCACAGCACTCAGCTTTATAAATGTTCCGAGGTACACTGTTAGCTTGCCTCTCAGTGAGTGAACAGGCCACTTCTGATCCAGGGTCTATGTCCCTTATCGCCCTCTCTGCTCTGACTGAACATTATTTACGAGGTAGGTGTCACTGCTGCCTACTCTCTGTGTCTCTGCTATTAAAGAGCAGCACATCTCCGGTTGACTGTTGCCTTCTAATGCAGAGAAGGTAGAGATGTCCTGTCTCACTGTCTGCACTGGAGGTTTATAAATCAAACGGGCCCTGCGCAGCTGAGCTGATTAGGCGGGTCAGGCCCAGGCAACACCTTTCACCTTCATATTTTATCTGTTATTGGGTGATGGATCACTCTTCGCTCTCTATGTCAAGCATCACCCAAATAAAAGGAGAGTGTGGCTCATCCCAATTAATCACCGCCTGAAGATCCTGCCCTCCCTGATTCTGACATGGCTCTCCAGCCCAGAGCTGTGGGGATGCTGACTGTGGAGTATGGGGATCCCTCTGACTACAGTGTGTGGAACTGTCCATAAACACGCAACAGCTGCTGAAAATCAGACTGGGAGATGACATTGTTTCCGAGGGTCACACCAAGGTGAGCCTGCAAACCCTGTCAATCTGTTATTCATGACTGGTTAGTTGTGTCTGGTGGTTTGTGGTAAGATGTTCAAATGGAAAAAAGAGAGAGAGGAAGTGATCTATTATCTCAGGAGGATTTTATTATGCTTCCTGTGACCATGCTACTCACCGGCTACAATACAAATACATCCAAAACACAGAAACTGGCACAGATTTGAAGAGCTTTTGTCAAAAGCATATGCATTCAATGCAGTATGTGCAAAGGCAGGAAGAATAAGTTCTGCATAAGTTTAAAAAATTGGGGCAATACTGTAACCAGGAGGCCTGGGAAGAGCTCCAGCAGGATAATGGCATATTTGCTGTCACCACTGCCTGTGACCACACAGCTGGGAGTAAGATCTCATTCTGCATTCTGCCAGCTGTCTCTCATAAAACAGTACAGAGTACTGGTCTATCTAGTCTATCTACCTATCTATCTATATGTATAGAAATGTTGCATCATAATATGTCGCAATCACAATCAGAGCAATATTAGCAATGATGTTCCACATCATCCTACCACTAACGACTAAAACTGCAAAGACTGCTGTTACCACAAGGGGGGTGTCAATGTGATAATCCCTCTTCCCAAAAAACACATGCACCTACAAATTTACGTACCATTTTGCTCTCCTTATATTACAGTTCCAGTGGGCCCACCTGTAGGAAATGATATATTCTCAGTATGCCAGGAAGCTGCAGAGTTTCTGTAAAGCTGCAAATTAAACCTTAAGCAAAGCTCTCAGCATACACACAGTAAAGATGAACCTGCTACATAATACCACTCGTTGCTTTTACCAGAACTAGAATCAAGCACATGACAACATCATACATAAACTTATCATTATAAATGTTACCTGCATCTAATATTTCACAAAAGGAAGGAGTATTATGGGTTTAACCTGTGGGACTAGTTTCAGGAGCATCTGTTCCATGTGTTAAACAGCACATATTCAAAGCAAGGTTCAGATTGGGCTCTTACTCTTCTGGCATGTTGAAGTCTCTGAGTGCCTGAAATATGGCACTTCTTTGAGAGGGAACTGTCTAGAATGAATCTGTATAGTTTTTTTTTTTTTCTGTAGTGGAACCAAGAGAGCCTCAACAAAAATATGCTTGGTAAAAAAAAGCATTGCAGTGAAAATTTATGACCAAGAGGGAAGATTTTATCTTGTTGGCATACAGTGATACTGAATCATCAGTTTCAAGTTACTGCATGATCTATCACAAAAGACAGACATTCCAAAACTGACAGTTAAATTTAAACCACTCCAATTATGTGGAGCATATCTATTTGGGATGTACCATGTTTACAACTGTTGAAAAATCCTGTTTCAAAATGTATTAAAATGTACACTAGCAAACTGAGCAAATAAATGAATAAAAATGCACAGCCTAATGTCTCTATGAACTTCAAGAGAAATATCTGGGTATAAAAAGTAATAAAAAGCAGAATGCAAAATTTGTACATGTTCATGAGTTTCCTATTTCATTGTTGAATATTAAGAGCATTTCAGCTTCCAACAGTGGTTCATATGTAAGATGGTGAGCAGTGACAGTAACAGTCCAACAAAGAGTGCACACAAGAAGCAATGTAAAACTGGACTGCCCTCAAAGGCTCAGCAGGACAGTTAGTTTTCCCCCTCTTTCCTCTCTTCTGCTGATGGCTAGAAGGGCTGAGGCAGGAGGAAGTGCTGTCCAAAAGAAAGCAAAACCCAGCTTTCATCCTGCAGATGTGGAGCAGAGCCTGACGAAGGATGAAGAGAAGAAGGAGAGATTCTGGAACGCAGTGCCAGTCAAAGGTCAGGCCAGACAAAGGCACATTCCTGCAGAAGCACTATCAGGACTGATAGATTTCATTCCAGCGGAACTATAGGGAGCTCAGCTACCAGAGGAGGAAATGTTCAAAACTCATCCTGGAGAGAGGAAAAAATATCTGGTGTGTGTTTTTTCTGTTTTGTTTTACTGACATCCTGACTTCAGGCTATCTTCGGGTCTGGAGAAAAAGTGAATTCATCATTTGTAAAGGAGAACCTCATGTGTTTCTTAAACCATTACAAAACTAATTTAGATGGCTAAACATACATGATGGATAACCATATATTCTGTGATGGACACTGAGAATAGAATTCTTGCAGTTAGCTAATGCCTTTTAACATTTCCACATTTACATTTTCCAGGAGTCTTTTGGCCAGTTTCTCCTTCTGTCAAAGAAGAATCTTCCAGTTTTTTCCCAGTTGGACTGGGTTTTCTACTGCTGTTTGATGCCCTCTGGAAAATCCACTATGCTATTTGTACAGTGCTGTGTGAAAATCAGAACTGTAAAAATGCATTATGACAAATAAATTTGATTGGATTTAATTTGATTTTCAACCAAACTACAGTATTTGTTCTAAATTCAGCAGCAGTTATTTATGGGTAAAGTGAAACCTGTGGATCAGTTGTTGCCAAAGAACAAAGGCAGTCATGTCAAACTCAACATTCTCCATATTAAAGAGAATTTGAAATGCCTTTAAAGAGAGTATTTCCACAGGGGCACAGACAAGGCCATTGTCAATCTTTTTGCATAATGTTATACTTTAGACACTTCAATTATGAAGTGTACGCAGATCAGTAGTCACCCACCATAAGGGTATCTGCCAAATAATGATTAAAATGTATTAATTAAATAATGATAAATATATAAAATAAATAAAATTGCTGTTGATGGTGATGACGATGATGATGATTATGACTTTATTAAATTATTTTTTAAAACAAAGTTATCCCAAGTTTAATTGTAAATAATAATATGAATGAAATGCTGGAAAGGCACTGAACTTACCACCAGTGACAGCAGAAAAGAAATCCTGAAAACCTGAAAATATTCTTCATCTCAGCATGCTTTTACCAGACTGTTGACTGTTTTGGCAAATGTACATAGATGGCTTTTTTGAGCCATCTCAAGTATGCCTGGGGAAAGCGGAAGAGTGCATTACAAGGGAAGCATACTGAGGCACAACAGAACCTAGTCTATTGGAACTGGAGCTTAAGGTATAAATGCAATTACCATCCACCATGTATGAAATAGAACAAAATAGCTCACACAATAATCTGCCTCAAAAAAGTATAATCTGCTTGAAAGGTTGAAGTTTGAAGCAAGTCAATATTTAAGATTGCTTTAAGTGCAGAGTAAAATGCTGCTGATTCCTTTACGTACTGACAGTGGCCCCAGGTAAAGACACAGTAAATGCAGTTAGTTTCGCAACAAATCAACCTGAACAGAGAATGAGAGATGGCTCAATGTTATCAGCTTTGGGAAATAGGGCCAGTCAGTGGATGACCCTCAATATATTCCACCGTGCTCTGTAAAACTGACCAATCTTTCCTAATGCAATCCTCTCCAATTACATCTTTACACCAAAATGCTCCAGGGTCAGCCTTCTCAGCAAAAGCAATGCATTATGGAAATCAATCACGGTGATTCCACTTTGTTGTCATTGCAAGAGTATTGCAGAATCACAGAGCATCACTGCAACTCAATTTGATACATTTGATACAGTGTGAGAGAGGCTGAATTGCAAACGGAGAGGCTACAGCCATAGAGTGGAGGAATAAGAGCACCTTTATAATAAATGTCAGCCACATCAGACAGCTACAGTTGTAAGACCTCCCACCTGAAAACATCTCTGGGCAGCCTTGCATCACCTTATCTATCTGTCGAGTTAAATGGACAACCATGTCATCACATGGTAATTCAGAGTGTCACAGAAGCAATTCCCTATGTCACAAAGACTCCGACAATAAACAGTCATGGAAAAGCCTGCACAGCACTGTATACATTACCTGTAAATATACTGACCCTCCTGTGTAATCTTTCATATAGATGCACAAAGTCCTGCACATATTGATCCCCACTTATGAGTTAATGCAATGCTGAAATCTCTTGGCATAAGGACTTCTTATGAAATGTTTATTGTGTTGTGCAATGAATCACTGCAAAGTCTTACCACACTCTTCTGGAATTACTGAAGCTAGTTCTCTCATTGATTTTCAAGGTGCTGTGAAAAAGCCCACAACATTTGTGCTCATGGGAATGTTCATCCAGCCACTTTCACACCTGCAGTAAAACAAAGGAACACATAAACCAGCATGAAATAACACATCCGTGATTGGCCTTGCCACTCTGTTTAAAACCACAGCAATGCATCAAAACAAACCAGGTTGCTTGAAAGTGGAACCAAGCTTAAAGTGGATGTTTTGGGGGGGAAATAGGATAAAATGTTGTAAATTTATTTAATTTTGTATTTTACAGTCACAAACAAGAAAATGTTCAATGTCTAATCATACTACATGCTTAATCATGCTAATATGAACTTAATCAAAAAGAACACAGCATATCCTTACATCGCTTGAATGGCATTCATTCAGCTAACCATACTGTAGATTCCCTACTTCTGTCCACTCTCATTATTTCCCTATTTTCTTGACAAAATGTCTGCATGTCTGTGTGCCTGCCATGTGCAGAGACACTAGAATCATTCTAACAGTTATTAAAATATGTAAAATAATTTACTCATGACACAACTGCAGAGCTCAAGCATGATTTTAAAGTTTCTGAAAGCATTCACAGGGTTACAGAAAATGAATTCATACAACAGCAATTGAATTTATGAAATATTAATAAGTGACAAGTTTTGACACAAGTTTTGAGTTGGTTTGCTCATGGAGCCCACTTTTTGGGCACAATGTGACAAAGCTATTGCTGCTGCTTACAATTACTCAATGTGATTAATAATTCACTACAGTGACAGTGCACTGTTGAATGATAAAATATTCATATGCTCATTTGGATCATTTGTAACATTTTTCAGAGAATGTCAATTCTCAGCTGAACATATGCTCTATTTTCCAAATACTTGTTTTGTGAAGTGGGTCTGTATGATGATGCAAAAATTGCAGATACGGTCGTTACATTTTTGTTTTTCAATCTAAAAAAAATATCTAAATCTAAAAGGAAGTGCTGTCCAAAAGAAAGCAATCTAAAAAAATCTAATTGCAGGATGGAGAGCTGGGGGCAACACCACACTACACAATGTGGAATGTGTGACAGAGCAGAGGACAGTAAGACAGTGAGAAGGAGGGAGAGAAAGACAGAGAGGCAGAGGGAGATTGTCCAGATGACTTTTACAGTTTGCTGAGGGGACCATGCGAATGACCCTACCCGTTAGCAGAGCCCCAGGATACAATCCCAGCCCCACTAAGTGCTCTGCCTCAGTCCTGCCAAGGGGAGAAGCATATGCCACCAAATCCCCAGGCATGCCTGGGACAAAAGTAAACAGAGACATGTTAAATGGAGGAGCAGCGTGGTTTCAAAGTGCTGTCTTCAAGTGCTGCCTCTTTTGGAGTGCATTACGGCTGCCTGCTGTTTCATCAGATAACAGGCTGATTCTTGGCTTCTCTGCACTGCCCTCCTTGAATGTTAGCGCTGTAAATGTGTTGTGATAGCCATTGAGCATCCTCAGCGTGTCTTATCCTGTTGTCATCTGATGATCGGGTTCTCCACAGCTCCTGCACACAGATTGTACCAGCCCGTTGTACATTTGGGGATTTTGTCTTGCTGTCTTTTGAGGGCTTTTTCACACTCTTAGAAATGCAGTACTACATATTCATACAACTATGACTTTTTTCCAACAGTTGACTGAGAGTATGTAGGCAGCAAACCAGTAATGTGACTTCCATTTTGAATGTATGGGTATCACTTTTTTCAAGATGTGGTTTTCAGCATTTTCAGAAATATCAAAAAAAAATTCAGATTTCAGGAAAGTGTTGCAATAAATCAAAACAACAAATCTGAAGTTATTGAAGGTACCTATTTAAATGACTTTAATTGTTTTGCAGGTAAGTACACAATATACCCTGGTTACTAATACCTACTCTATTCTGCACAACATAAAGGAAGAGGGGTTATGTACAAGCAGTGTCAGAGAGCCATAAAGGTGACGTATTATATGCTGGGTGAACCAAAACACATTGACTGAAAATCCTTGCTATTTTGTTGTAATACCTTGAGCTGGTTCTTAATTTACCTTGTTGAAAATATATACCCCATTGGTTTTGATTGTTCCCCACCACAGGACTGGCTTCAACAACATAATATTTTCAATCTTGACCATGTCATGTCAACTTGTAAAATGAAGAATTTTTGGCCACTCTGCTGTGAGCACACAAACCTGTCAAGGCAGAGAAACCTGACTAGTACTAAACTGCGGAAGGCAAAATTATATCTAAACCGAAAGCTTTTTAATTTATTTCTCTGATACTGTCTGGTGCCATAGACTAAACTTGGCCGTTGGCATCTAAATAGATGAATAGGTTTCCAAACAAATATAAAGCCACTAAAGCTTTAGTTGTTACTACACTTGATCACCCCTCTCAAGAAGAGCAGAATTCCGGGTACATTGAAATCAGTATAACAGTTTTATCTGCCCAACAAAAGTGAAAATAATAAGTTAACAGTATAATACTGCATCATATTTGCATTATACAGGGAGTGTTCATAGCAAATATAATATAATATAATATAATATAATATAATATAATATAATATAATATAATATAATATAATATAATATAATATATGCATAGAATATAATGGGTCTAATTTAATAGCAAAAGAGAGGGGAGATGAGAAAGCACTAATTATTTGGCTTCCCAGTAATATTTCATGTAACTTCAGCACTGGGCAAAGCCCACTTGGCTCGCGGGTGAGAGTGAAGATTTATTCTCACCAGAGTCAAACGAGTTCATGTAGCATCTTCGATTTCCCCAATAGCTGGAAAATGACTGAGGTAATTCACCACCATGATTTATTCATACTGTTGTTATTTTTCAAACACAAAGCCTCAACACTCTTATTTTTTCATTTTGTGGTGTAATATACATTGCCTTTTTCTTCTCAAGCCATTTGGATGGTTTAAAGGTTGTTGCTGTGACAGCGCTCTCAGCCTGCCAATCAATTAAGTAGAGGGCCAGTCGAGTGGAAGGAGATGTGCTGGCTGTAAAATAACAAAATAAATAAATAAATAAATAAATAAAATCAAATGAAAAACAAAAGAGGAGAGTGGTGGAGTGTCTGGGGACTGGAGAGAGGCTGGTGGGTAGTAGTGCTATTGAGCGGCTGGAATAACAGTCCATATGATTTATCAAAAAGCTCTTGAAAGCTCTTCTGAAGTATCAAACAGGTAGGAAGAGAGCAGTGAGAAGCCAGGCCAGTTGCTCTGTGTGTGCTGTGCAGCCCCCAGGTCTGGCCCCTCTGTGCTCTCTCTGGGCCCTGGTCTGGCAGCAGGCCGGCTTCAAAGACCACTTCAAGGGCTCCGGCTGGGAGAATGCCCATACTGGCCAGCGCTGTAAATATTTAACTTATGTAAAACAAAACCGTTTACCAGCTGAAAGATGCACACACACAGACACAGACACACACACACATATACACACACACACATACACACTCGCGCACACACACACACACACACACGCATAGACACGCACAGACACGCACACACACGTGTACACATATACACAAGTGTACACACACAAACACACACATGTCTACACACACACAACACACACACACATACATGTGCACGCACGCTTTTTTTTACTATACTTTTTGCAAGGAAGGTGATCTTTTTGTTACTCAAAAAAGAGTGCAGGTTCCTTTGCAATACAATTACTCAGGCTAAATAATCAGTCCTCTGAACATCAGTGAGGCACTGTTGTGAGCAAACCAGAGAAATAAAAATTTATGTCCAAAAATGAAGGTTACATCCATCACATTCTAGGAGTGAGATTCAAGTAAAGGCTGTAGGCCCTTTAGATTTCTGTAGCCTCATGTCAAACACAAAAATATTCTTTCTCAAGTATTCTTGTGTTATGCTCCAAAATCATGATGTTACATTTGAAACTGGTACACTTTTCCAAAGCATTTGTTCTCCTTCTTCAAATATGTCAAACAGGCTGATTATTGGGAGCTGTCATTTTGAAGATAAGACAAAATTAATAAATTCCATCTTCATGGTTTAGTCAGACTTGCATAATTTAATTTTTCAATAATTTCCACCAATGGTCACAGTAATTTAGTGGTCAATGCATGACAGCATGGCCTTTACATATCATGCATGTTATCTATCTCTGTTTACTGCATTAAATGGTCAATAACAATATAACTTTAATTTAAAGAATTAAACAGTAAATACATGGAAACAGAAATTATTCTTCATTTGATTTTTTTTAAGTGTTTTAAGTTCATATATTAAAGTTCATATATGCAAATGTATGGAACACTAATCCCATATATAAGCAGCTTCATTCAGCCAACAGCAATGCCGAGTGGTATGTGGTCTTTTCTAAATTTTAAATTATAATCTCAGGTGGGGCAGGTGCTGATGAACCTTTGAGATTTCCCTCCATACTGTAGCTCCACTAAAAAGGCAGCTGTATAAATCGGCTACAGCATGTGTAAGGTATTGTAAGTCACCCTGGATAAGGGCGCTTGCCAGGCAGGTAAATAATGCAAAGCGGCAAAGAGTGAAGCACTTTCTCTTTTTTAGTCTATGCTATACAACATGTAAATACCATGAGGAGGTTTATTACCAGCTTTC
The DNA here is from genome assembly GCA_019176425.1 of Megalops atlanticus. Taxonomy (NCBI): domain Eukaryota; kingdom Metazoa; phylum Chordata; class Actinopteri; order Elopiformes; family Megalopidae; genus Megalops; species Megalops atlanticus. The sequence goes on from CM032881.1 coordinate 13,421,102, forward strand.
CTCTCAACACCTTCATTTTTCATCCAGTCATTTTCGAGGACTTTCCTTTTGAAAAATTTCCCTAATCTTGGGCTTCCGAACCTCCGGAGTTGAAAGTTTTAGGCAGTTATATGGTTGAGTGAACATGAAGTTAACCCACATCCCAAATCCTCTGAGAAATTTAATAGGAAAAATCCTGTTTGAATATTGCAAATCCTACAGGGTTTTGAAACTTTTTTCCCCCTTCAAATAGGTCTTTTACTCCGGAGAAGAATAATGTACAGTAAGACCCAGTTGTGGCTCGTCCCAAGAGTGCATGAAATTAACTGTTGTGCAGGGACAGATATTTGCTGATAGCAAAATTGCATCTTCTAGGTGCATCATCAAAACATAAAATAATTCTGTTTGTTCTGTATTGAACAACAGCCCTGAGATGTGATGAGCTTGCAGGAAAAACACAGACAACTCCCTGACATAATTACATCCGTAAACAAGAGGGTTTGAAAATAGTGCACTGCCATATAAGTGACACCTTGAATCTTTATGGACGATGCTCCCTGTATTCCTCTGTTGCAACACAATCATTACAAATTGATTGCAAAATAGCTAACAATCATGATTAAATCATTAAATTCTTGTCTACGCTTCAGAGAATGGGGAGAAAATTAACTTCCCACCAACCTCATTTTTTCCTGAACATGAAATAATGATTTTCTGCCAGTCTAATTACAAAGCCAACATCTGATCAAGCCGGCATCCAGAGGGGATTATCACAGGCGCGAGTATTAGACCTCATTACCAGCTTGAGTGCAAAATTATTACATCTTGTAATTGGATGGTGAGATTTATATACAGATCGGGCTGGTTTCTGTAAGATTGTAATTACAAGCTTCGTTGGTTAGCTACTTATCACACAGCACAGGAGAGAAGAAAATAAGCAACAGAAAGAGCATTTCATTAACCCCTAACCCTATCTGGGGAAAAACGCTGTAACTTCCATGTCTGCATTAGGGAGAACAGCTACACTCACAGATGAAACCATTTATTACTCTTCAGCAAATAAGGTTTTATTTTGTTTAACCCCTAATGAACTATTTGGTTAAATTGTGTAAATACACCATCCATTTTATTGTTGACTGGGCTCAATTTTCTAATTATCAGGAGTAACTGCCTGGAATAAACACTCATCTGCTTAAAGCAAGCTTATTGTAAATTGCAAATTCCAGTGTGAAGCCTTGGAATGGTTCTACAACAGGCTTGATAAACAGAAGATTAAACATATTTCTCTGATTGCTCCTTAAAGACTTGGTAAGTGCTCTCTTCACTTTCTACCACCCTCTTGCATGGCTGCTTCCAGTCTCTACTGACCCCTGAAAATGCCATTCAAGATAAATCCACCAGAAACTGCACTTGTAAAGCAGCCTTTAACTCAATGAATTATTAACCACATCTTTGGAATTAATTACCAGGCAGCTACTTAAACAACCAAACTTCATGCCACATATCTGCCAGCTGTTATTAGAGAGGGATACAATGTTCTGCTTAATTACTGGAACTAGGAAGTGGTTCACCAGTTTGAAAGAGTTTTTAGAATCAAAGCTCACTCGCTCACTCTTGCGAAAGGCAATACGCGTGGACCTAATTTTAAGCCTCTAATTTTCTTTTCAGCAGGAAAGCCACCATTTCAATGTCATCCATCACCAAACAAAACAAAACAAAACAACACCCCTTCAGACTAAACACCATTATAGCTTTCTTTCTTCTGCATATAACCCAGCCGACAATCAATACAGCCTTACATTTTATGAGACAAGGAGTTAACTTGTTCAATTATGCCGCAGACAGCTCTATTCTTTTGTAACAAGTAATCTGGGTAGTGAAATCGATACTGACAGGGCCGCTGCACGGCGGCTAATTTCATATTACCTCCAGCCAATGGCAAAGCCTGCAGTAATGGAGCTGCAGTCCCAGTTCATTATGGAGGGGGGGAATCAATAGAAGCACAACGAGAGGCCTGGCAGGGTGCTGTGTTACCACAGGACCCGGGGGGGGTCTGGGGGACCAAGCCCCCTGTTATGTCTCCAATCATAACACCACAAAGGCCCTACCTTCCTGTGAAAATAATATCAGAGCACTGTCTGTTTGTGTCTTCACATGTGTCTGTGTGTGAGTTGAGTCTTCTGCTCTCTGATAGCAGATTTAACACTATCTGGTCATTTAAAGTGGGCAAGAATGGCCTTTTGACAAATCTTAACTTTGACCTTACACTTGCATACAAATTAAAAACCTTTTTTATAATTTTAGATATTTTACCCCATCCTTATCTGCAAGAAATCATTTTATTATTATTGGTGCACTGGTAGGCAGGTTTTGGTAAGAGACTGAAAATGTAATGTGTTGTGAGGTGCAATTAGGTAATGGTAGTAAAAAACAGACCAAATTTTAATGAATGATAAGTTAACAAAAAATACAAGCCCTGACAATTAGCAGGGATTCATTGCACCACCAATAATTGCAGTGGGTAAACAAACTAAATTCTCATTAGAGCACATGACATTTTTTCATAACTACCCATTGTTTAATTTACTTTTATTGCACTCGTTAATAATCTCTACCAACATGCTTTGCAAATTGTGACAGCAATAACATTTCGTTACGCGTAGCTTCGTTAGCTCCAAGAGGATGGGCAATTCATAAAGGACTAAACAAGGTCTTGCTCAAAGCAGGTGCAATTACAAGATGATGACTTTTGACATGAATCACTAAATATCTCATGTAAATTTTCCTATTACATGTAGGCACATTAAAATGAATACAGTGGGGTTTTTTTTTAGATTTTCCCATTCAAATCCTCTTTAAATTCAACAGATAAATGTTACAGGTTTGGTAACACTAGAAAGAAGACTGTAAAGCTCTTGTGAATGTGAGTGTAGGAAGCTGAAGGTTTGTTAGCTCTTCAGGAATGCTTTCTTCAAATGGATATGTCTCCAATAAGAAAGAACCAAACTGGGCAACTGTTCTTAAACACAGCAAGAAATGACTTGAAAGCATCTCCCTTCGATCAATATGGGGTTAGTATTTGCCCTTTGTTGCATTTCACTTCCCAAGTCTGATTCCCTGATGATGCAGTATTTGTATTAACAGTTGAACCTTGATCAGGAACCAGTCAAGAAGCTTTGATTAGCTGAACAGCATCCTGAAGTACAGGGGAAATAAAACCTCTGGCCTTAGACATTCTTCTAACATTACCCTCCACTGTCACCCCTTGCTGTGTATCTACAGCATACTGAGAAGGTTCAAGAATAGAGCACTTTCATCACACACACATGCACACAGATGCACGTGCACATACTCACAAATTCAGGCACACACACACACACACACAGGCAGACTTATTTCAAGCCACGTGCATGAGGCAAGCTTGTAGGGATTCAGTGTGATTCAAGTGTTGCGGAATCAATGTATAATTTTTTTTCCAGTATCATCTTGCTCTTATTCCTTGGCTAGACACATGAATGCATTGCTATGATAGGTGATATGTGGTATTAGTGATGTAGTTTTTGACTGTATTTCATTTTTCATTGAGATAATCTGTGATTTGGTCATGGTATAGCAACATAAGGTTAGTGCTATATGTCAGATATTTGCTGGCAAAAATATATTCTTTTCTTACTGCCATCTAGAGGAGGGGGTGTCCAACTGCCCCCTATGCCAGCAGATGACAAATAAATTCCAGATCCACTATATAATAAAAATCTTCAGGAAAAAAAAAAAAAAACCTTCATTCAATTTCTTTTGCTTCTATGTCCCATTCTGCACTTAGTGGTCACAGCTCTGCAGTAGCCACAGGTAGTTAAGTGACTGTAAGTGGCAAAAATAAATCAGCCTGATGTAACTGCTCTGAGAGCGAGGGAAATGAAACGCAGACAGCCCTCAGATTCCAGCTCACTCTTTCTCACTTTCACCCCCCATTATCTAATTACCTTCACATTTCCTCCCCATCAGCGCTGTGACCTGGATTTGTGTGAAATGCGCTGGTGAGGCGGGGAGGGGCCTGGCGCGAGGGGTCACTGTGGAAGCCGTAAATCAGACGCCCCATTAGCGCAGGAAAATGCTCCTCTATGCTGCGCCGAAGCAGGGATTTATAAAGATGTCTCGGCTGTAGAGCACACTTGTGGACACCATAATAAATTCATGAGAGCACTGCCAAGGCAAACTACTTCACCACAGTATGTGAGGACCTGCAGGTCATTAATCTCACAGCGAGGTCTGGGGTCTGCCACTCCTGGGCAGGTAGTCGGGCCTGGAGTTACCCATTTCATTGGCCATTCAATCTGTTTGCTCCCTCTATGGTCTCTTTACAGGACTCGCTTGCTCCCCTTTACTAATTACGAGTGTAATATGTGGCTTTACTGCTGTTTTTTTTTTCTACAACATTTTACTTCTGGTGCCCCTGGCTCAGATAAGCCGCTCCACCAAGGACAGGTAAGAGGCAACTGTAAGCTTTATGTGACAGTGTATATTTCTCCAACTCCACCCTGGTCTCCTGACCTTTCATAACCAGTGTTAAGATTGGACCTGGAGCATCAAACGTTATTACATAAACTTAAAAATTTTACCTCATTTAAACACAAAAGTCAAAGTATCTTCCTGGGTCTCAAAAGGCAAAACAAAGACAGAGGAGGAGGAGGAGGAAGACAAACAGGAGATGCATTTTTGTAACCCCTGTGGGATTGCAAAAAATCCACTGTGGGTAGAGTTCACTCTAACTGGAAAATATGTCCTTGGGAACAAACATAAGCAATTTTTTTTCATTTCTTAGCTACATAACATCATATTTTGGTAGTTGCAAAAATGAAAAAAAAAAGTTGTGTACTGAAACAGAAAAAATGAAATTAAAAATGTCCCACCTGAATTTGTTCTTCAGAGGTAAGAACAAACCGTTTTGCAGTTACATTGAATTCCACCTGCCACATTCGTCCCTCTCTCTAAATAGGTTCAGTATATAATATTTCTATCAACTAAGCCATCTCCCAATGGACTCCTTCAGTTTCAACACTTTACAAATAAATAAATAATGACAGCACCAGACTCAATGTAGCAGCAACAGTCAGCAGCCTGAGGTCCCAGAGCAGCCGGAGTCCTTAAACCGAATAATTTGCTTTCGCTCGGGCCTCAGTAAAGCCATTCAGCAAAAGATTATGGGCCTTTAAGTACCATCCAGGCCTGAAATGTGACTCTGGGGCTTGGGGCTGTCAGAATTCAGAATGACTCTGGAGTGCTGGGAGAAAGGCGCTGAGAGAGAGAGTCTGAGATTCTCTATCACATCCAGGGAGGACTGCAAGGATCATTTCTCCTCTCCCATGTCTTACTCTCTCCCATTCCTCTATCTTTCCCTTCCCTGATCTCTTCCTCCCTTCCTCTATCTTTTCAGCTGAGCATAAACCAGAGACATCCCATCATACCCAGAGCAGTCCATGGGGATCTCTGATACCCTCTCATCCCTCCATCTCTCCCTCCTTACCACCCTCTTGCACATGTAGACTGTCTCACTGCAAACCAGAGAGAGCATGTGATTCTCAATCCCACAGAGGCAGCAAAAAGGACAGCACCCTTCTCGCTTCAATCTCAAAACTGCCTCCCTGACAGGCCATTGCTATGGACAAAGTGTGTCAATAAGTACATCCTGTTTGATCTTATCCTATTATAACTTAACTTCACTTGAATGGATTTTTGTTTTGATGGACAGATTTTCTACCCCAAGTTAGATTTTCAGGATAATTAATTCTGAATATATATTCAATAGGCTTCCTTCACAATGATGATTGCCAGGTTAAAATATCCTTAGTGTGTGAGCGAAGCAAGCTAATGTGATTTTAATTCACATGTTCCTTATTATTAGTAACCAGTAAAAGCTTTACCAACACTGTACAATACTTGACAATATCCACTAATTATCTCAAAATCTCTTGTGGGAAGTTATGACTGAAAGATAAAGTCCTCCTGAAATGACATCTGACCATCAATAAGTTGCAAACCATCCATTGTGACAGTAAAAGCTGTATTGATTTTTAAGAAATACTCAAGGGAGCAATTTAAACTTACTACTTGAAACTTCTTTAACCATTATGAGTGACACATTTCATGGCACATACGCATCAACGCTTTAGTAACCTGTCTCTCTGGCATTAGAAAACAGATACTGTGCACAAAGGAAGTGGAAACAGCCCTCAATGGGAAGGATCCATGTTAGAACACTGTAAAAATAACTTTCTAAGAAAATCATTATGAGATTATTAATTGTTAATATGAATGTATAAAATGATGTATTCAGTGATATGAATTTTATGTAATGTAGTTTTGACAACACTCTGCCCAGCAACAAATGATCCAAATGGTCTAATTGTCTTTTGTTCCATGTGGTTGTATTATGAGGGAATGGCTTCCTGATCACACAGATATTTCATGAGTTAAACAAGAGCAGAAAGGTCCTTGGCCTTTGAAGGTCAAAACTGAGCTCTCAAGAGACCAGCGACTGAAGGCTGCCGTAATAAATGGACCCGTTAAGCAGAAACGAGCAAGCCTTTGCGTCAGGTCGGCAGTGGAGACTTTTTAACATGACCTGTATTCTGACCACAGCTGCCCCAATGTGGAGATGCAGAGTCCTGAGAGAGAGAAAGAGTATTGATTAATCTATTGAGTTCCTTTATCGACCAGCAGGGAAAAGAGCCAGATTTTTCACTCTGCGCTGTAACTACCACACATTATGCAAACGAAGACTGGAGTGCTTAAATGGGCAAAAGTGCATCTGCCGTGTCCTTGATCCAAACTCAGCATGGTCCAATGTGTGTTTTCATTTTTACCTCTTCCATCACTATGTAAAAAGTAGAATCACATAGATCATGGAAAAAGATATTCAAACAAAATATGTAAAATATGGTATTCCAACACATTTGTCAGAACAGAACAATTAGTCAGAGAATGTATAATAATTATAATTTGTAATTACACAAATATTTTTTAAAATATTCAACAGTGTGTGACAATTATTATTGCATGGAAGGAATCACACATGTATTGATTTAATACACATAAGTCCATTTATTGCTGTTATTGTTTAATGCATGACATATATAAAATAAAATAAATTCAATTAAAAGTGTCTATCTATATCTATGTCAACAAATTTTGCATGTCAACCCAAACTATCATGCAAAAATAAAACAAACTTTAATTCCTCTTTGTCTTTTATTTATTATTTCTACTTTATTATTTTAGTACAGTGATGTTCTGAAAATAATGCTCAGGTACTTCCTCATAGCTGTGCTGTCCCCCTGCCCACCAGGGAATGAAAGATGAGGTCATCATGAGTAACTAAATACAGAGTAAGACAAACAGACGCCAGGAGCTAAAAGTCATGAAGATGAAATGAGGTATGAAAGTCTAGACTGATACTCCTCACTGTGTGCAAACTCCCAACATGCAACCCATTCTACTATAGATGATCAATTTCCATCCTCTCCACAAACAAAAAAATGACTGGAATCACTTTAAATGAAAAAAAGACAATTTTGCACAATCAAAATAAGACAAATATTTGGAATCACACTTTAATCATCATGCTGAAATGTGTAATTATTTTGAAATGCTGCAGCACTGTATGTACAAACTGCAGCTCTTGGACCAGGTCTGTGTAACTTAGGTTAATAATTTAGGTTTATTGAAGTAATTTCTCTTAATATTAGGTTAAAATGAAAGATTAAATATAAAGCTTTAGCCCTACAAATGAATAAGTCATTATGTGGTGGCACGTCAGTTGTGTGCATTAAATTGGGTACCCTGTGCTTGCCCTCAAGGGAAGTCTTGGAGATTCATACTTCAAACAAAAGCACACCTTTTTTTGTCAAATGAGTAATAACATAAGGAAATGAAAGTAGAGGGAACTAATAGCTGGAAGGCAAGATCCAGAGAAAAAGACAAACTCACTCCAGTTGACTGAATCAACAAACTGACCAAATTCTATTAGGAGACTGAAACAAGGCCTCTGCCTGGGAGAGACACTGTTTCTCAATTAAATTCCCTTGTTATTCTACAATACATACAGATAAGTTCTACATCAGAAACAGAGAAGGAAAATGTAAAAAGAATTTACAGACAACTGTTGTTTTACTTTGTTTCACTGAGGAGCAGAATTGAAAGATTGAAATTTTTTTCAGAATTGAAAAAAATTCAACAAAGTCTTCCCTTCCTCAGCTCCCTGCAAGTGAGAGTTGAGCATGACATTCTGTGAGCCACACTGAGTCAAGTTTCGAGGAACATCCATTCAGCCCTCCAGAAGAAGTGAGGTGTATTCAGTTAGCAGTAATTCCAACCTGAATACTTGCATGTGTCTGTATGACCTGTAAGAGGAAACACAGATCAGGGACATCAGGGGAGAGAACTGAAATAACATTGACAACACATGCAGCACACCATGGAGTCCCCCAAAGCACTATGGGAGCTACCTCCATTCTGATCCCCATTCCCTCTGCGCTCAGCCATGAACACAGACATACACAGATTGGCAGGTATGTCTCCTGGTAGTAGCTCATTTTTCATTCTCTTCCAAAGGGCTATTCATATATCATTAGTGTGAAAAGAGTGGGTGGAATATTAAATGGCACAGAATGCACGGCTTTTTATGCAATCAAAACCAACCCAAACAGCACTCATATTCTTATGATGTAAGAAATGGTTAGACCCTCTCACAGCCATTAGTGTACATGGCAGAAACATGAACTCGCATGAATGCAGCTTCTAAACATGTAAATGTGCAGAAAAACAACCCATGAGAGAGACGGCAGGTAAACAAATCATATCTCTGTGAGATACAATCTTTATTGAAAGGTTTACACTTGCCTTGAAGGGGCTTAGTATATTCCCTTGACACCTTTGAGAAAGGTATAAAATGTATAAATAACATCCAGTCATACAAACACACAAGTACTCACAGAAAGAGGACTTTATAAAAAGGAGGTAAGCAATATATGGATTAGGAAGCGACATGTGTTAATTTTTTATTCTGTCTTAGGGAGTCAGAATATAGCCTGGGTATATTAGCTTTCTCAAAACATTTTGACACTTAAAACCAACAGCAATTTCCAGGTAGTAAATACAGAAGGCAGAATCAATAGCTGAGAGTGATAAAGAGATAAAAACAGATAAATATGAAAAACTGCCTTACAAAACAGTATAGATTTCCAATGAGACCGCGTAACAGCCACTGCTTTGAAATATAAATATTAATTTATGAACATTATTCTTTTTAAGCACAACCCCCTATTGATCAGCTAAAACAAACTATTGATCATAGAATAGTTAATGCCATTGATGAATTCTTGTAAGTTCTTAGGGCAATACTGCAATTTCAAGGCATGTCCTTCTACTCACTTCACTGAACCAGGATTGACTAATGTTTCCAAATCAAATACAAAATTTTACAATAACAAAGTTAAAAAAGCAAACTTGTGCAGTGAATATGCAGCCTGAATATATAATCTATATATTCCCTTCACAGTAAAAGGGGTGCTGCAAACTTTCAATGCACTGAATATATGGAGCCTGTGCTTCAAATACACATAGCTCCTCTGGGTCCGGATGAAACATACTCACAGAACAAAAAAGAGACAGAATGAGGGGTATGTTGTGCTTTAAATGTGAATAAGCTTTTGTAAAGAGAAAAGCGGTATTCAGCACAAATTCAAGAATGGAGACTACTTCCTGTATAATGAGAATGGAGTGAAAATATTAGCTTATTTTTTTTTTCCTGAGATTAAAGCTCCCTCATACAATGGTGTTATGGGCATGTTTAAATGAATGCTTCAGATGCCAATCAGATAGCAGGATGTCACAAGACTAAAACAGAAGTTGATTCACTTGTGGATGTAGCTATCTTAAGCATTCTTGTAAATATCAAATGCTCTTGCATCGCTCATCTACATTGTGAGCCTTGAAAGCTATTTAAATCAATCTGAAGGAGGAAAATGAATGACATAATTTATCACACTGAAAAGCCAAGAAACAGGAGAGGGTTGCTGTAGGAATAGCAACAGAGGCCACTGTGCACAGCACAGGCCAATGTTACACAAAGTGACAATCAATAGCTCTTTTATTAGTGACTACAATCAATGGGCAGTTGACAGAGCAGGCCAATTAATAAAATGCAATCAGCAGCACAGAGGAGGTGTTCTTTCCTTGAGTCACTGTTTTCCCTCCTCAGAGTGGGGAACAAACTCATGGTATTTTATCACTGGATTCCCACAAACGACAGTCCCCAGGGTTTTGTCCCGGAGGACACCCTGACAAAAAGCAGAGGCCTGCTATCTTGCAGCAGGGGCCACAGGTCAGGGCAGGATGTCTCTCTTCATCCACATCTCCTAATGGTCCCGCTGACCTGCACTGGGAAAACCAAATGCCTACACTTCTCACCACTCCAGCGCAGAATGGTTCTGAAGTTGCAGCAGTGTGCTCCCCTGCTCAATATCAGAACTGAAAGAGAGAGAGAGTATTGTGCTTTGCTTCTGTTACTTTTCTGATTCACACCTTTCTCCACTTTATCTCGGCTTTTCCGCTTGTCCTGTTAGCAAAGTGGGCTGTTCGAAGCAGGGTGCAGAGAGAGACATCTGCTTTGTGTCGCTTCACAGGGAAGCGTTTATCTGGGGTTATCGAAGATCTGTGATTTTGGGCCAGAGTTTAACAAAGATCCCAAAGGCCTGGTGAAAGCTCACAAAGCGCTGTGCAATCGGCGACAGGAAGCGTGATGTGGGACTGCTGGAAGTGACAGCAGTGTGTGTGAAGTGATAAGCCCCGAGCGAGGACCCCCTGGCCCTCAGGGGGAACCCGGGGCTATGCATGGCTTCTGTCTCAGCCTCAATTCAGTCCCTGACCCAAAGAACCACTGCATACTATCTCAAACAAACATACACACATACTCACAGCATGGCAGACTCTGGATGGGTAGTCTTAAACTGTATTTACACTGAATTATTATTAAGGTTACATGCAGCAGTGACTGAACCTCCACAATCATTTTAGGTGATTCCTGGTTCAAATTGCTGAGCAGAAACATATAAGATATAAGACAATCCCTCCAAGCTGAAATCTTGAAAAATATGTATGTGTAATGTATGGAAACAGATGCCGCCATCTGCTATTACATTGCTTAAAATGCATTAAAGGGAGGGAAAAGCTCTTTTAAAGTTTAGGATTGCAAATCACCAAACAACTCTACACAAACTCAAAGGTGTGCCTAGAGACTGAATGTTTTCTTCAGTTGCAACTTGAATAAAAAAGAACTCCAATGAAAAATCCCCATGTCATCTTATGTCTCATCAGAACCAAAGCACACCTTCAAAAAGTTACCTGGAGACTAAGTGTAGTATGAGGAGAATTGGAAGTTTGCACTAGAAGGTCAAAAAGAAAATGTGATAGAACAACAACAACAACTACCAAAATATAACATTAATTAAGGGAGGAAAGTGAACCCCAGAAATTTCAGGGATCACACATTCATAATACTGTAGCTGTTCATATTTGTGGACACAAAATATGTTGTTTTAAGGAGACACAGTTACCCTGATTTGAACCCATCCAGCTTTGGCATGTCAAAACACAAAGAACTTCATACAGGCTAACTTGAAGGTTTTCTAAGATATATAGCACTTGCTACCAGATTAAAAAGTTGTTCTCTGTCCCATGAAAGTTTAACAAGGTCCTTCATTTAGAGTCATTCTTTGATGAATTAAAGAAGGTTGGCGTTTATTCTCAGATTTCAGGAGACAGTCTTACCTTTCCTCAGCATTAAAACTTCAACAGATGGGATCTGCTTCATTCCATACAGCTTCACCAGGGGTATCAAACTATCTCACATAAAGCTACTGTGTAATCTCAAATTTGATATGTAGTCCACCAAGAAAATCTTTACATCTATGAAAAAGCCTCATTGTTCACTTATTAATCTTGTGTCTGTCTTTTGGGGTTTTGGCAGAACAGCATTCTCCAACACAGAGTGAATGAGACATGCAGTGTACCTCAGACAGACGTACAGTAATCTGACTGCTAATCAGTTTTCCATTTGATTAAGACAAAAAACATTGGTCGGTCTTTGAATACCCCCCCCCCCAATTTTGGCACCTAGGTTTTCCACAGTTTGGAGATTCTGATAAATCTATACCTTCCTGTAATGCCAGCTCAGACCATGTTCAAATAAGGTCAGCCTGTGGCCAGTCTAGACTTGGCTTCACATTGGTATTACACACACACAGGAATGAAAAGGAAGCAAGCCCCAGCAGAGAGAATTCTGCTCTCAATCAGCTGTCTCCCAGGCCTGGCAACCTCTACATGTTTCAGCAAAGACTGCTTCATCACACTCAGAGGCAAAACTCCATGCACACAGTCCAGGCTGACTAAACGTTAACAGAACCCATGTTGACTCAAGGCACTACCAGTACATAATGAGGGAGATTCAGAGCAAATCAGACATTGCAAGCCCCAAACCCCAGTGTAAGTGCTCAGATTAGAGGACAATGTTGTGGTGTAACACAGCGCTCAAATTGCAGTCACATGGGCCAAGGTCAAACAACCACAGAGCAACACACTGCAGAGTACTGCCAGCGTGAGAGGTCCATGTGTGACCAAGCAAAAATGTCACACATACAGTCTCATGATAAAGATCCCACATTACAGATTATTAAAAAGGAGCAGTTAGTATTTGCTAGCGTCCACATTTTAGTAAATAAACTGAAAACTGCATCTATGTCAAAGAGGATTAACACTGAAAGAAGCAATCACTGTTCAATTCAAAACAACTTCTGTCTGGAAAACAATAAAGTCTTAGATACCCTAGCCTTAGATACCCTACCTGCTTTGCATTGTCTAGTAAAAGGGCAGAAAGTAAATCCCCAGAAATTAAATGGAATTAGTCACTTTGAAGGTCACCTTTGTTATCTAAATCCACAATCAAGATAGATAAATCCTACCTTCTATAGATTAGCAATGTCCTGAATGCCTTCAGTTATTCGCTGTTAACATATTTACTCATCACAAAGGACAGTGCCACTCTCATCTTTGCTGTATTACTTAGTGCATCTGCATCTATTGACCACTACTTCCAAAGGCAGAAGACGTTGGTGGGAAAGTTATCATAATGGAATTTATTACTCTGCAATGGAATATGTGCATCTTACCTGGACCATGCAGACAAGAGTGGGCAAAATACATTATATTGGCTACCGATCTGATCATTGCATTTCTTGTAAAAAGATTGTTTACTGATTATCTGTGATAATAACTCTAACCTATGAACTTTCATGCACTGAAAATATTAAGGTTATGTTTTATGTGGTTATAGCTGTACTTTCATTTAGCTTAGACTCCAACGAAGGGGTTGCATTTGGCCGTGGACCAAGGTTGTTGACCCCCCGTGTGGACATCATGAACAGGGAAAATAAAGGGGGAGATGGGATAGAGGAGGGATGCTGTGAATAGCTGATGTGGAAGGGAAGTGGTAAGTGGGATATTTACAGTTTTGGATAGGACCAGTTTGTCTAGGTTTGGTTAATTGTGGAGGGATTGTCTAAAAACTCTTTGCATGGAACTTCAAATAAAAGCTCAAGTGTTTTAAATAGATGCACAAACAGCCTTCATTTTCTGAAGTCATCCATTGCATAACATTTTGTTTGCATTATTATTTTTGTGTTTGTTTATGTTTTCCTGGTTAGCCTCAAGGCAGCACCATATAACAATTCCCAGCAGTGGTGATGTTTTAATGCTGGGATTTGAGATCTAGGGCCTTCTAAAGAGGTGTGTAACTATGTGAGACAACTCAATGCCAGTACATTCATTTCCTCATGCTCAGGGTAAACATACGGCTTTTTTAAGTATACTGATTCATTAAACATTGTACACATCATCAAACACTGCCCTCTGTCAATCCCCACAAGCCCTCTCAACACTCAGTGGCAGTTCCCCTTGTGTCTGACCTTAAACACAAGTAACATCTTGAACAGTCAAACACAGTATCATGTTTCAAAGACAATATGACCAGACATTTATTTTGATGTTCTAAATAAAGACCCCTGAGATGTGATTCAGTCCCATACTTACAAAGGTAAGCCCAATATTCTGCAAATGAAACATAAGTACTATAAATGAAAATCTGAAACCGATTTTGAAATTTGATGATGTCACTGGCAATGTGAATGAGGTCAGAGTTTGCACTGCAGCCATGTTCAGAGCTAGTTTACATTAACCAGTAACTAGGGCAATCAAAGGGCTATGATTTCACTTCTTATACGTTTAGCAAAACCTTTGATGTTGGCAGCTTTATAACATCTGCATTTAAGTTTACCAGGTTGAATTGAGCTAGATTTTAGCCAGATCCAGATTCTGTGAAAGGGTAAAATGACTTTGGTAAGCCTTGTTGTAGATAATACATGTGATTTGAATGGAAAATAAAAATGAAGGATTATGCCCATGTCAATATGGCAATCTGACAGTGAATTAGTGCATAGACTATAGAGAGTGCAGAACATCTTGAAGAAAAGGGTGACACCAGTATACAGTTGCATTTCATGAGCATAAAATGACACCAGCATTCTGTTTAGAATTAAATAGATTGAACTTCTCCCTCATGTTTACTTCTCTAAATACATTTTAAGCAAGAAATAGTGTAAACACAAGCTATTTGATGAGAAAGAATTCTTATCTGCATGTCAATCTAACACGAGAGGCTTGGCATGAAGTTTGATGTTGTAATAAAACAATATGGTTGTGAATAAAATGATTGTGGCCCAATCCTGACTTTTCCCTTGTGCCAGTGAAGTGCAAAGCATACAATGACCTCATCCCCAAAGTCTGCCATGCTCTAAATCACCAAAATGAGGAGAAAATCTTTTATCAGGGAAGAATGATCTTGTCAACTGAAATGGGTAAAGACCAAGCCCATTAGCTTGGGACAAGACCAGGAACTTGAGGTTTTCATCAAAAGCATGGCAATAAAACATCATTAAGCACTGGGGCTTGACATGACGGGCAAGGAGGCTGAGAGCTGAGAGCTGTGAACTGCAAGAGGAGCTTGAAGCGAGGGCAAATGCACCAAGCATACATTTACATCCATCTGGGTTGCATTTGGAGCCGGCCATCATGAGACCCTGAGTGTCTGTGCAGCAAATGAGTAACAGAGGTCCCCATAATTTAACTGTCATCAGTATAAATGCTTTACCCTGCAGAAGGAACACAAGGCTTCAGGCCATTCTGGAAATCTGCATACAGTTGTGTCTGTTCAGAATTAAACCCTGCTGGCATTACCTGAAGATCAAAGCAACCAGGTCAGTTTTCTTAAACCTGTAGAATAACCACGGCTAAGCAATCATGACCACCAATTGGTTACTTAAATTATCCAGCTTGAAAGCCTAGTGCAATTAAATTTGTGCATGATAATCAAAGGTGAATTGCTGTTTTCTTTTGTATTTTCTGTAACACAACTCTAATTAAGGTCCTGGCACTAGCGTGTATCTCTCTCTGTTGCGTTGCTCATAGGAAAACCAGAAGAGACAGGCATGGCTATCATACTTGCTATGTAAAATGTTTATTGTTTTTAATTTTAATATAGCAGAGGAGACTGAACTTCCCTTTGAAACAATACCAGGCCTTAAAGTGAATGATGCTATTAAATCCAACCTTTCTTTGCAGATAAAAGAAAAATGTGACCAAATTTGATGTAAATGCATCACTCATACATTCTGTACATCCCTGTCCTCTCCTCTCCTGGTCAGCTGATGAGTTTACAATATTTTCTGCCAATACCTGGAGCTGGAGAAATATGAAAATGAGGAGAGAAAAAAGTTGCAATTTGCTGCATCTGACGCTGCTGTCAACTTGGTGAGGATTATTTTCCCCCTGACTGGCTCCTGCCCCTGTGAGTAATCTCCAAAAACTTCTCATGAAGCCTTTCAAAACAATTTACACAAACAAACATCAAGCGGAGCTATTTGTATTGGCATCATTTCTCACTTAACCACCCTCAACAAGGACCAGATGGGCTCCACTCTGGAAGCGTCTACAGACAGCACAGGAGGCATGAGCCCATCATAAGCACGTCTTCCAATTTAGCACAGATTACAGGCTCTCCCTTGTTTATTTATTTCATCATGTTGTTGTTTTATGTCATTAGATGCGTGGCTCTCCCCACACTTGATTTAAGGATTCTCAACGAAGCAACTGACAAGATGGGTTCTGTACTATAACAGAACTCCCGGCTCTTAAGACTTTGTCCTTGTAACAAACAGATATCCAAAGGCTTTCCAGCTGAGATTGTGTGTGGAAACTGCGTTCGGAGACTGTGTTAATTATGTCACCTATTGTTGTTGCTCTGCAGCTTAGGGAGAGAAACAGGAGATGGGGATGCATTCAAAATAAGACATAAAGACAGACAAAACAAGCATTTCACTCTACCTCAAACAATATCAGGAAAATGTAAAAACTTAGATGTATGCAATAATAATGATGATGATGATAATAATAATAATAATAATAATAATAATAATTATTATTATTATTATTATTATTATTATGACATTTTTATATGACAGTGTAACATCAAATAGAACCTTAAATGAAAATATATATCCAGTTACATTAAGAGTATCTTGTGCCAGAATGGAATCAAAATAGACACAAGCCAGGGAACAATCATTTTCTGGGGGCAAAAATCTTAAAACTGTACAGATGGATTCTTAACAGAGGTGCATGTAGAAAAATAACATTTCCTAGTTTCTATGTTTGTGGGCTGCAAGTTGACACTTATTACAGCAGTCTAAGAGCAAAGTGAGAGAAGTGCCTACCAGCAGAGTGTCTACCAGCAGATCAGAGAACTGAAGAAATGACCATTACACATCACAGCAGAGCAACAGTGGTGATGCCGATAACAACATGCACACAATAATGCTGGTGATGCATGTAATGACTGTGGTTTACTTCCTTTTACCAGCCTCCTGGGATGTTGAGCCCAGAGCAGCCTGCTAGAGAATGAAACAAACACACACAGCAGCCCTCACCATCAACGGTCATTTCCCAGAGTCACTGCCAGCCCACTCTCTCTGTGACAAGCTACAAATCCCTGACACCACCACTGATGATAGCTTTACAAAACAGGCTCCCAAGCGTTGAGCCGGCTTGCTTCATTATGTCCTATAGGCAGCACAGTAGCAATGTTTGGATTGTGATGTGTACCACATGTCACTAAAGTCAATGATTCTGTTAAGTAATAACTGTCATTATGTTTAAATACAGTATATAATATAATGTGTAACAATGTCAATCACCTGCATTTTCTTCTGAAATACACTTATTAGAAGCACTAAACAAGTCAACATATAAATTTCAAACCTATACTATACCTTAGTTTACAGAAGATCCCACCCTTCCTCCCCTGGATGATATAAATCACCCTATTTCTGAATGCCTGAGTGGGCAACTGCTACTGTCTCCACACCCACTGCCACTCTCATAATAACGGACAACACTGGAACCTCCTCAGCTCAAATGTCTGGGTCCAAACAGCAGCACAGACAGACTGCATATCCTCACAGACTGAAACCACACATCTGGAGAGATCTCTTTCTTAGGTCTCATGCTGAACAACGGAGCAGTTATTCACTGCATGTGAGATGTGTGACTCTTCCTCCTTGGAAGTGTAAAGTTTTGGGAAAAGTGGAGTAGGCTGGGGGTCCATTCAGAAAAACAATAACAATGTGGTGACATTCCCTCTGAACGCAGTGGAGGGCCAGCACAAGGTTACAGGGGTGAGGCAACCTCATGATGGGTTTACGATGTGTGACTGGATAGGGAAACAAGGACCTGGAGCCCTGAGGCCGTGAGGTTCTGAGGAGACTGGACACCAGGGACATACTGTTCAATGACTAAGAAAAAGGACAAAATAATCTTCAAATGTTCAACATTAAGCAGCAGGGCAAAATATACTGTACAGTCTTTCATGATTTCAGTTGGTTTTCAAAGTTTCTTAGAGATGAGGCTGTGTGCCTTAAGGGTTTATGGAAACTGTCAATATTGAGACGACTTGTGTCTCAACCATAGCTTAAAAAGCGGAAGATAAAGAGCACTGACACACACAAATGCATACATATATACCCTACCTACAGCTACATACAGTAGATGAGCTATGTACAACAGGCGTATAGAAATGGGAGATGGGAAAACACATGCAACTTCTATAAAAGGCATTCTCATTTCTTTTTAGTGGTGCAAAGCTTTTTTGCTACCTTGACATTACATTATGGTCCAGCTGCACTCAGAAAAATAAAGAATCACATTTATTTAAATTAAAGATGTGCTCTCATCTCTATATACTGTATGAAGTTAATGCTTCCCATGTATCAGTCAATTTATTCACAAACTCACAGAAGTTTGTTTTAGACTTAATTGGGCATTGATGTGACCACATTCATAATAATTCAGGTATTAAGAGAGTTCTCATTAGAATAGTTATTACTTTCTTTCAATTTTGGATAATTTAACATACTGCCAAATCCTCAAAAGTAATACATCTCCCACAATGAAACCTCTGTAATAATTCGGGATCACACACTGTAGATTCATTGGAATATATCAATCCACATTAATGAGATGTTCACCTCCAGATTTCTGCACATTCCCTTCCCTGTCTCTTCCTGTCTTCCTGTCTTTATTATTATTTCATAAAAGCCCTCTGATCTACTTTATGAAAAACCAGCAAACCTTTGTGAAATTCATTAAATCAGCATAAAAAATGTATTATATAAGTAAATTGCACTTGCCACTACTATTCATACATTTGGCCTTTAAGCAAACCAGGGCTCAGTGTTGATTTAACCTTTTCAGAATCTGGGTTTTGGTATTCTTCTGGCTCCTAATGTGAATGTGACAGAAACAGAAATACAGGAGAAAACACAGGACCCTTTTGCCCATCTGCAATGCACAGCCTATATTAAATTTTACAAGTAGGAACTGGACTATTAAATATAGAGCTTTGCCTATAAAGTGGCATTCCTGTGTATAGTAAATAATTTAAAGATTAATTAAATTCACCAATAAGTGTCTTTTGGACTTATATACAGTATAAACCATGTTAGAGGCAGGACACAAAGCACAATTTCTTTTCAAGATTAAATTCATCATTTCATACCCCCACGGGTTGTGTTGAGGATAGGGGTGAAGGGTCTAGAATAAAACAGTAGAACTCACTTCATCTGCACAGCGGTGGTATAAAAACTTAACAAGTGAAGGCTCTGGTTGTACTTCCTACTTTTCAGAAAAGTTAAATACCCCACCTCCACCCAAAATCAGTGTTGTTGTATTACTGATACACTTTCTTTTGGTGTTAATTATACCTCTTACCTGGCAAATTTTAGCACTAAATTCTACTGTCCTACGCATTAGCACCAACCCATACCTGAAAACAAATGGCCTCACCCCTGTGATACCCATTTACCGCAACACTGACCAAGCATTGAAGAAAACGGTAATCTTGGCAGAAGTCTAACTTTCACTGTTTGCACCATTCCAAAATACCAATAATCCCCTACCCACCTACATTTGACCATTGCATATCATTGTCTTTTTCTCCCAGCAAACAGGGCTTGCAACCTTTATATCTCAATAGGATATCTCATAGGATAGTTTCAGAAGTTCACAATGACCTTCTGTAGTTTATCAATTCCACCTGAGGGAAATGAATATTCCCAATACAGTGTCTAAGTGAGTTAACTTAACATTTGTAACACATTCTCTTCCCGTATCAGTGACAGAATTTACAGATCAATTGAGCTGAAAACACTTTATAGTTGATGTGTACTGCTTTCAATGAAGGCAAAATGATAACAGCTCTGGCAAAATATATTGTGCAGGCCATTGTACGAAATGTGAGCATATCACCTTTCAGACAGAAAACACAGGTCAGTTAGCCAGGTTTGTCATGATAATCAATGTTCATGTGGGTTCACTCAGATAGATCTATAGTGACTGCTGCATATTAATAATAGACAAACCTGTCCGGAGTCACTTGGGCAATCATGCATCCCCTTGTGAAAGAAAGAAAACGTGCATTAATATTATACATATGCCTGGATGTTTAGACCCATTATTAATGTTAATTATTATGCTTTTGTTGCATATGAATTATTCTTCATTAACATTCAAAATGTGAAATATTTCACAATGAAAATATCCAACAATAAAAGTAAATACAAGAACACTGACAAAATTCTGAATTATTACCAGTAAACATGTTGTTACAATTATTTATTTGATAGTAGTTAATACAGACCAAATGTGTTTTGAATTGTACATGCAAAACCTATTAATAAAAAAAAAAATCCTTCAAAAACAATTCAATGACTTATCTCCAAACAAATACAAATGCTAATGCATTTTATGACACATACCCCAATCTCATGTGCTTTTAATGATTTTATTCCTTGTTAAATGCAGCTCAGCTGCACAACAGTCGTGTTGGTATTCAATTTTTTGTTAAAAAAATCAATATGCTGTGCTACAAACCACAACACGAGGAATCAACAAACCACAACATGAAGAAAGAAAAACGTTTGCTTTAGGAAAGTCCCTGATCAAAATATTTTCCCTGAGAGATACCAAGAAGTGGGCTATTGCTGTTAGAAATAGGAGACAGCTAGTTTTCTCTCTATCAGATATAATTATGCATTGCTTCATTACCTTGCTTGCTAACTTTCTAAAAGAAGGTGCAGTATACTTTAACTAGCTATCATTACAATGAACCAAGTGAACTGTTTATTGCTAATTGCTATCATAGGATGTATTATGCAGCTGAGTGCTCACTAAGTGACTCACCAGGCACTGAGCATAACCTCATTTCATGTCATCTAATGTAACATAATGTGCAGCTCATCGTTAACAAGGAGTAGAACAATTTCCTCACTTGCACTCAAAATTTGTGATCATCACTGGCTAGCTAGTTCCATAGCCAACAATGGGCAATGTCAATCTATTACTTTCAGGTGACTTCGTAACTAACAGCAACTTTCCTTATAGAATGTTCATCTCGTGTGCGCATGTACCTTTGCAAAAACTGCATGAAAACATCAGGAAAAGGTGTGTAAATGTACTTATGGTCACATTTCTTTCATCAATGTGAAAGAGTCCACTCTCTTGTGTTTCTAGGTATTAGTTGTTACCCACAGGTTTGGATTGCCATGCTTAAGATGTCACTTTGGAAAGGATGACTGAAGTACAGGACAGACAGCAGGAACAACTCAGTAACATCTCACAACGGGTAATGAAGTATATAATATCATGTGAATGAAAACCAAAGGTTTTTATGGACTAACTCTGATTTTAAATTATCACAAATTATCTTGTCATGGCAATCTAAGGAAGAATATAATTTAAAAATAACAATCATGTTGTAAAGGTCTGTATAATGTAATATCTGACAGTTCATCCTCTCTATGGTTGCACTGAACTT
Organism: Megalops atlanticus; assembly: GCA_019176425.1. Lineage (NCBI taxonomy): Eukaryota > Metazoa > Chordata > Actinopteri > Elopiformes > Megalopidae > Megalops > Megalops atlanticus. The sequence goes on from CM032881.1 coordinate 13,442,616, forward strand.
GCCTTCTTCCTCAGGGTGCCTGGAACTGTCAAATCCTCAGAATTAGGCCCCATCTTTAAGTGTAGCAATACACCTTGGTTTTCAGAAATTAGTTGAATCCTCTGCCTGGCACTCAGTATTAAATCACTCTAGCCCCTGAAGTAAACCTGCTACTGTGGAGTATACTTGCTTGTGTTTCATTTTTACGCATTATATATACCGTAGTAAGACAACTCAAAAAATGTATTGTCCTAACTTCAACCATTTTGCAGCTTCTGCCCTCTTCAGTTTCTCTGCCCATTACATAATAAGAAAAACTTCCAGTACCCCAAACATTACTTCAAAATCATTGGTCTCTCCAGGCTTAATTTTATATATTTTATATATCTGTATATTCATACGTCTACTCATTGTAGCCAATTGCAAATCAAAGATAACATTGACACTTGGGACTCCAAATGTTTCCAAGTGTACAACCAATAAGAATGCCAACATATGATGTTGTTTCAGCCAAATTAGATCTTAAGAAACATGACCGGGTCAGCATTGTTCATGAAAATTAGCTAGATAGTTCAATTGTAACTACCATAAGATTAATAACATTCAAAATACAGTAGTATAATCTCTTTGCAAGCCAAATAATACAAAATCAAAACGTAAGGTAGAACATTGTAATTCTGTGACAAAATATCTCCTCATGTACCCCTCCTTGACTGATATTTAATCCTTCCATCTGAGATGACAGGTCTGATATCTGGAACATACACTTGATAACAGTTTTATACAACTACTTATTCAATTCAGTGGAAACAAACAAACAGGCATAAAAAAAAAAAAAACAATAACAGATCTATACTTATCCCTTTTTTCCTTGCTAACCAGCTGATGTGCAAACTAAAAAATTAAAAACAAAAAAATTAAAAAGCAATACGTCACAGAATCTGCTTTATGCATATAGCACTACTTCCCTCCTTGGATAATCAAATATTTGCAAGTTTGCAGTACTATGAAGGCCTCATATGATCACAATTAACAAATACTATCATAATTTTCCTTTAACGCTATATTGCATCAAGCACAGTGTCATTTTAATCTGTAACAGTACTCATTCAAGACTTTGCATTGACACAATGTTTCAAACTACCATACTGTCTTTAGAAGGTCAGATGGACAAGTTAGGATCAATTTTATAGCCTGAGAATAAAAATCACTGATTGGCAGTTCCTCTCTAATTATCATGAGCAAATGTGGTGATATTTCAGAGTTATGTGTAAAAGGCTGCCAACAGAAAACACCAATTAACTGAGCAGGGCAATATGCTAAAACACTTGGCTTTTTACCCTTTATCTTTATGGAAAAAATTGACAGTGGATATTTTATGAATGTAAGATGAAAAAAGGAAAAGTACCATGGAATAATTAAAGAAACATTAGGTAACACTTCTTTGGAACAGTGGTAGCTCAGTTTGTGTGAATTAAGTATTGTAACTTCATTGTGACATCAATATATGCATTTTTACTGGCAGACAATTGCCATTGCATTTGCTTAGCAGACATACTTACCTAAAGCGACTTACATAGTTTATGAGTCATCCACTCACACAAATGGATTCAGGTTAAGTACCATGTCCAAGGTTACAACAGCAGTTCCACACATGGGAACCAAACCGGATACCTTCAGTTTACAAGCCCTAAACTAGGCCATGAATAGTAGCTCATCTCCTGGTGCGGGTATGCCTTCTCTAGTTTGACAGAGGAAATGTGATATAAAATGAAATAGGATTCATATGGCAGCCTCAGCTACTTCATGTGATGTCATCCCACTTGTCCTTACTATCTTCCTTCAAAGCATAATTTACCTCTATTTCACAATGTTGTATGACAGAAATAAATGCTTGTTTAGCTCAAATTGGCAATGTGGTTGAAATAAGTCAAATGTTGCTGAAGTGATAGGTGGGCAACTTTCAATCACCCCTCCCACAGAGCTAATTTCTGCTAAGAGGGAGACTTACCTGTAAGTTAGCTGTTTCTGTTGCACTGTGAACGATTGAGTATCAACCACCAAATGACACTGGCCTTCCGGGCATCCTTGCTTGCTACGTGTCATTACGTGTCATCAGCTGGGACATGAACACTTGGTGTTGTGGTCATAGTTCATATTTCTATTACATTTTAATGAGAAACAGGAGATCGACTATACAGAATATGACTAATCTCCTCAGTTTATCTAAAAACAGGATTTTATCTTCTCGCAGCTCTCTGGCGCCACTCGATGAGAAAGGTTGCAATCGCAGATGGTCTACTAAGAATTATCACGCGTCCAATAAAGGGCGAAAGACACTGAAAAATTCGACAAAGGTCCTTGTAATGCCAAAAATCCAGCCAAGAGGGGATACACTACTCAAGATTCCATACATGGAGGGCCACAGACCCTTGCATGACACGATACTCAATGAATTGGCGCTGCCATTCTAGAGGTATTTTACATTGGGAGAGTTTGTGTACGAATGTGCGCCCGCACGCGAGCATGTGAGATAGGGAGTGCGCGCACGCTACATTTTTAATAGAAGTTTAAAATAAAATTCAATATTCCTCCCTCTCCTTTTCGGAAGGTTAATAATTAGATGTGCCCACGTTCTGTTGCCCTGAATGTGAACAAAAACGCAGCCTATTGCTTCATCTTATGTAATATTTTCAGATTACCTCTTGCGCTGTATTTTGTCTTATATTTTGTATATTTCAATTCAAAATTCAATTCAGAGGATGAAACTGTATGATTAAATAATGATATATTCATTTGTTAATTGATGCAATTACGCATTACTCGTAATGACCACGTTGGTCTCTAGGCAGACATCAATCATTCCTCTGTGGAACTGCCAAACCCTTTACATGCATTCCTGATGGGACAATTTCTGACTTTAATAGAGAAAAATGGGAACATCATCGTCATTAATTTGGGGTAGGACTTCTGGCCGGAACGACTGGCACCAAAAAGAATAGCAGACTCGACTAAACAACCTCAGATGGTTATTTGGTATTTAATCAACTTGCTTTCTTTTGCCCTCAGAGTATTGAGTGAAAGCAAAAGGGTGTGTTTCACCCTACCTAACCTTGTGGCAAATTATCTAGTTAAAAGTTTTCAAAGAACGCGCATTATTTAAACCAAGTTGCGCCCACTGACGTCTTGCACAAATGAGCACCCATTACTCTAGTTTGAACCAATGATCCATATATTCGAGTAAACATATGAAGCGGGGCAAAGGACATGAAATAGTTATTAAATATGTGTTATGTGCTATAGTACTTTGAGTACAGCCTTGGACTTTTAGGTACCTTTATCAAAACATACAAAAAAAATATCACATAAAGCCAACGGGACAGGAGTTTCGAGCGCACACCTTAAGGAAGCGTGATGCTAGATGTGATTGGTAAAGACATTATTCTAGCCTTGCTGTCTTGCCATTCCGGGATTACTCTGACGTCACACTGATACCCTCGCATGGATGAATGCTAAAGAACTATAGAGGCACAAATAATAGCACAAGCCGAGTCCATATCTTGCAAGTCTTACGTTTTCATTTACTCTCTTCAAATAAAGCACAATAACTTGTTGTGTACTTAATGTAAGCTAGGTTTATTTTGTTTGTTATTTCATCACTTTCTTTTCAGGATCAAAAATATTTGCTGCTGTACACAGCTTCAAGCATCTCTCGAGTGCAATCGTATATTATTGAGTAAAAGGCCATGCGTGGAAATGTGTGATAGAACGTGCACTTGAAATAGATTCGGTTACAATCGATCAGGAAGAAGAATATTGCTGATGATAAAGGAAGCAGATATGTCGTTCTCACAGTTTGGATATCCTTATAACGCGACTTCACAGGTAAGACACAGTCATTTGTGATATGTTTCAGTTTACCTGCAGATTATTTTCGTCAGGTGTTTAACTATTCTGTTGAGATATTTTCGTTTTAATATTGTTTCTCAATTTCGAATTTAGGTTTCATAATAACTGAAGGCTATTTACAAAATTATATTATGTTCAGTTTTCTCATAACGTTAAAGGAATAGCTATGTATTCATATTTATATTTACTAAAGATATTAAACCAATCCACACTGTAACCATTGGGCGATGATTTGTCTGCGTTGTTTATTAACGTACATTAAGTATCCAGTTGTAAAGTTATAAACCAGCACCTGTCCCCATAAGACGTTCTGGGACATGTAACCACTGACAGACTTGCTTGTAGTTCCTGTGTATAGGTTAGTCTCCACTGGAGAATTCTAAGCTGCCGTTCATTTACAATATTGTGGCACATTTGTTGACGATTTAATATACTATATCTCTCCACAGCATGCATAACAATTAATATTATATGTCATAAAATAATACATTAAGTGATTATGGTTATACACACAACATCTTAAAATTGCAGCTCAATTAAGTCCAGGCATGATTGAAAACTTTTCCATCAAAGTTAAAGTCAACGCTTATCTGGTCTCTCCCATATTGTGGGGTTACCTGCTTTGCCAGCTTTCTTTGCAAGACCTTGTAGCAACATTCTATCAAACTCAGATATTGAACATTTGTGTTATATTTAAAATCTAAAACGGATGCATATATTCAGCCAACTTTGGTGTAGTACGATTTTGTCATCAACGTTGTCACAAAACAAAGTCGGTCCTTTAATTCTACATCGCAGGTGGAAAGGTTTAGGCACAAATTTGCGCATACTGAAACAGGCCAAGTCAATCAACGGACACCTCTGAACACACGTTTTCCTGTTTTGCAACTTACCTTCATGTCCTGCCTCTACATTTATCATTATTTTTATGAAAATTAATGAGGACAATGTGTGCCAATAACATGTCTGTCCAAAATTCTCTTCATCCAGTTTTTCGTGTCGGCAAACCCCAGTACGACTTGCTGCGATTCGATTTCCAGGTCGGTGTCTGAAGCATCCAGCGGTTCCCAAACAGCAGCCGCTTTTTGCTGCCCTTCTTACGAGAACCGTCTGTTTGCAAGCACACGGACGGAGCTAAATGCGGCTCTCGGCATGTACGGTTCGCCCTACGCAGCCGCGGCTGCGGCCAGCCAGAACTACGCCAACTACTTCCCCTACAGCACCGACCCATCCGCTCTCTACTCCACGCTGGTATGTGTGCAGCTTAATCTGATAAAGAGACACTCGATCGATTACTGCTTGCTTGGTGTTATTGATTCTTATCGTTCTATTGGAACAGGTTTGTAGATAATCTAGTTTAAACTAAGACCAAAACAGGTCATGACTTACGATTATTATTACACTAATAACAATAGTATACAAATCCCTATTTTATAGAATTTTGATATAAAGAATATTAATTCAGCTCCATTTGCTGCCATTGTTACTTACTATTGATAATTTAAGAAATACAGACAACTGAGTCAAAATGCTCTAAACAACTCAGGAGATCAAAGAAGGGAGAAAACAAACTGCCATCTTTGAAGAATTCACTGAATACAAAGAGATACTACTGTAGCTAAAACAACAAATAAACAAATAACTAAAAATACCACGGAGAACATGACCTAAAATTGAACATTTGCCAATTCTCTGGCAACAGTACATTGCAACATTACATTACAATAGAGTACCGTTTAGAAGCGAAAAAGGTGAACGAAACTGGCACACTTGTCAAAAACAATCGTAGTTAGGCTACCGTATGCGGCTGCGAGCACATAGGTGCAAATGTTGATGTGTCATTATTGTTACAGAACCCACAGTATGAGATCAAGGATGGCGCTGGCAGTTTGCACTCTGGAATCGCCCAGCCTGCCGCCTACTACCCCTACGACCACTCCCTTGGGCAGTATCAATACGACAGGTATGCACTTCTCGAACTTTTCGTTTCAGGTGCACTGTATGAAGATAATATATACACTCAAAACGTGTATATATATATATATATATATATATATATATATATATATATATATATATATATATATATATATATATATATATATATAGTACCTTGATCTTTGAGAACCAAGGACTTTAGTATTATGTTGCCAAGAAACAATGAGTGCATGATGTCACTTCCTGTTCTGTCAAAGTATGTATTATTTGCAGAGAAGTTATTGAGACTGATGCTTTGTGTAGTTCAACTCAGGCTAAACAATATATCTTAGTGAATGAGGACACTAATGCATAATGTGTGTTACATTCTCTATTCAGGTATGGTACTGTGGATTTTAATGGGTCAGCCAGGAGAAAAAATGCTACTCGGGAGACTACCAGTACCCTTAAGACATGGCTGTATGAGCACAGGAAAAACCCATATCCCACAAAAGGAGAGAAGATCATGCTGGCTATCATCACCAAGATGACCCTCACTCAAGTGTCCACCTGGTTCGCCAACGCAAGGAGAAGGTTAAAGAAAGAGAATAAGATGACCTGGTCCCCGAAGAACAAAGCAGGGGAGGAAACAAAGGATGACTTTGAGAAAAGTAACCAGGATTGTGTTAGCAAAGGTAGAGATCCTGTTCATTTTTCAGTATATATGCCAAAAGAAGTCATATAATTAAACAGACAATCATCTTCATGAAGCAGAAATGTAAGGAAAGGTAACAGGCAACAGAAAAGCCTGCAATTATTAATTTGGAACAACAAATATGCACAAACATAGCATAACTAAGTGCAGTCACAAGCCTTTAGTTTGAGCGAATCTGCTGTCAGGAGTAAATGAGCAATGTTTTGACTGGTCATGGAGAAGATATGTAGGTTAAGCTAGTCCAAAGTGTTTTGTTATTATATGCATATATTACAAAGAAAATCTACTCTTGCTTTTATCTCATGATTTCATTTCATGTTTCCTCTTGCATGTTTATTATCCAGTAGATTCCAAAGACTGTAAGGAGGAGAAGGAGCTTCAGCTGAGTGATTTGGATGACATGGAGGATGATGACTGTGAGAAAGTAGATGCTGACAGAGAGAAGGTCTCCCATGGAGAGCTAGGCCTCCACCGATCTATGGCTGGGGAACATCCAAAGAGAGACTGCCATGGCATGCTTGCCCCTCTCAATAACTTTCATGCTTTTGCATGCAATAACAAGAGTGTGGCTACACTAGCCTCAGACCTCATTGAACCCATGGTGACTAAACCTTCAACTGGCCCAGCTGGTGCAATTTCTCTGTCGCACTTCGAGGTGTCAGAAAAACCCAGAATCTGGTCACTGGCACATACTGCAGCCACCAGTGTCATACTGGGACCACATCACAGCAGTGACGTAAAGACAGGGAATATCACTACAGAATGCCAGCTGCAAACAGTAATGGCCAGCAGTGGACACTGCGGAGAACTGAGGGGTCACCTGCAGACCTCACCAATGGAAAACTCTTTCCGGGAGGGCCCACGATCACAAAACAAAGCCTACAGCTCTTCCAGCTTTACTCACAAGCCCCTTCAACTGCATTGCTCCTCCTACCCTGTGATCTCAGATACATGCCAGTATTCATCCACTGAAGGTACCATAAACACTCAGACAACATACTTACATACCACAGTACTATCATGAATTTTTTAAATCAAAAAATCACTTTCTTTATTAGTTATTCTAATAATATATTCATAATAGTAGTAATTTTGATTGTAAGTATTACTAATTCATAATTTTATTCATTTTTGTATGATTGAGAGTTTCTTTCCAGGCAGATCTTTACACATTAAAATAATCATGTTTCTCTGCTTTTCATTCATTGAATTTGCAAACACAGTTGTTATACAGGCTAACCTACCAGCAAAGAGCGCAGTGTGATTTTACAATTACTGTTCATAATTTTTATTTTTTTATTTTGGGTAAAGTAGAATTATACTTTACCTAGTAAAGTAGTATTATATACATAGTATTATAGATAATTATATTCCATTAATAAACAAGTAACCTGAGGTGAGCAATTGAACAATTGTTGTTCTGTGTAATTGTACATAAAGGACTCATACCACAGGTGCAAAAACCTAAAATTAAAAAAAATATATATACATATATTTACAGGCTTTTCAAGTGGCAGAAAACCTGAGGCTGACCCATCAGATCTCAGTGACACATGTCTAGCGCTGTCAGAAGACAAGGTCACTGCCTTCAGACCTGTGATGAAGAGGTGAGGCAGGTGAGCTTTTGACCTCTCTCCCCTCTCCCTGCTTCCCTCTCTGTCTCTCTCCCATACATGCACACAGAGGGAGAGGGAGAGTGAGGAAGTCACTCCTTTGACACATGTTATCAAATCATGTTATCAAATAAATTTACTTTCCAATTTAATCTAATCTGAAGGATTACACATCATAAGTAATAAAATGCCTTTATTGTTAGTAGTAAACATATTCTGATTTACAGTATATTATTTACTAGTTATCCAATCAACGAATATCCCCAGGTGTACTATTGTTTCGTATATGATTGTTTAATATCAATTCCAGTTCTTTAAAGTTAATATTTATTAATTGTTTTGTATCAGTTGTCTGTGATTAACGGATCACATCATTGGTCTATACGAACACGCAGGACGAGAATCCATTCCAGATATCCCCAGTCATAAATATCGCTCAATAATGTGTATATCCTTTTGTTTTATTAGGTTGGCGGAGGCACAGCCGATGAACAGTGGGACATTTATGTAACTTTAATTATGCACTAAGGACCTGAAATAAAGAGACACGATGCTCCAAGCTATCAGACGTGAACTATGCCGTGTTTATCGCATGGACAGTACGCTCCCTCGAAACTGTGGATACAGCCATAATTTTTGCACAATATTGTTTTAATGATAATGATTACTGTATGCAAGACATGCGAATGCAACGGAATATGAAGGGGGACTTGAGTCTAACGTATGCACTGGGCAATCCTGTTTATTTATTGTTTGCTTGTTATTTGTTTATTTATTCATTAAACATGTCGTAAATCATGTGTCCTGCCATTGTACTTTTTTTTTTTTCAAAACTGTGTTCATGTGCTAAATGTTATGATTTTCCTGTCTGATTTTTAGTGTTGTAGGTCTATGTGTTTGCTGCAATGTAATAATGGAATTCCACATATTATGTCCAGACAGCTAAAAGGCTTGAAGCATTGTAAGATGACTTTTTTGAACTGTATTACGTATTTTATAAGACTGTTTTTTTCCCAAGATTCATGTTTCTGCGTCATGATTTCCAGTTAGACATGCAAACAGCAAATCAAAGCATGAGAAGGTGGGGTAAAAAGGTTTACCTTCTCAACTATACTCATGAAATCGGAATATTGTTAGTAAGTCGTTATACAAGAAAGGCTATCTATAGACTCTAAAAGGCAAGGTCGGGACATCGTTTCCTGGTTGTCTTTATTTCACTGGAGTATCATTTACTTTATTACTTTATTATGCTAACAGTGAGATAGTATAGGATAAAATGTGAATCCGCCTGTCTTCTCCACAGCGGGGTGCCTAGGGAGTTCGGTAACTGTACTTAGAGGTCATTTATCGATCATCGAACCATGCTCGTGCCTCATATGAAACAATTTTATAGTGTTTTGACTGTGAAGTGGGAGAGCAGACACTGCAAATCCCCATGACTACTTAATAAGGCCTTGTAGGATCAAAAGTGTTGGGAAGCAGAAGCAAATTCGCTTACTCCCACACAAACCGAAATATATTTCATTCACCTTTGAGGTTAAATAAATGCATAATGGTGTCTTTCATCGCTATCTACCATGTATGAGAGAAGAAGTAGGCTACAATATATAAAAAGTAGCTAGCAACTGATTATCCTCTTGGATTTAGGTTGGTTATATGTCGGTCAACTGGATCAGTTCAATATATCTTCATTAAGATAATTTACAAAGAAAAATATTCTAAAAAGTTCAACAGAATCGATGTTTCGGTTTCCTATTGATTAAGGTTGACTTTGCCTCGTCTCGCTCTCTTCTCTTTAAGGTCCTAAAACTAAGTGAAAGAGAGAAAAAAGGAAAACCTTGAATTCAACATTTTAAATGACACAAACACACAAGTGTGTGTTGACCTATAACTTAGGTGGCGTCAAGTCCAAAAGAGACAAGCATTATACGTCTCTCTGAAACGTTTAACAGGTTTTAACTTTATTGAAGAAAAGTGTCCTGAATTTTATTTTCATCTATGATCTGTTCATTAATGGAAGATATTAATCACTGAAACGTCTCGACATAATACAAAGCACATCTCCCTCCAAAAGAAAAGGCGATCTTGTGAAGGGAACAGTCCTGTTAAGAATAACCCACAGCTTAGAGGCAAAGAAATTAAGCTACCAAAAGATAAACATTATTTCAGGTCGGATTTTGGGGATTAAATCTTGTAATAAGAGTATTAGGTCTATTCAAAGGCGTTTCCCGATGGTCATCTTGTGGGATGAGCCCACAGAGAGCCCCGCAGACAAATATACCATGCTAAAAACGTCTCTCCTTTTATATCGAAGTAAGTTTAAATTGCACTGAGAATTCCCGGATGAGTTAAGGATAATAATAATAGAAATGTAATATCTGGTATTGTTTCATTTCTCTCCTGTACAGCTTGTCAGAGTATATGCGATTGAGATACGAACTTCCGAAACGTTTTTTTTTTTCCTCTCCTATATACTGATAAAAATATTCGTAGTAATTATAGTAATAATAATGATAAAACAGTCCTGCACCTGTTGAGGCAATTGCACAGCGACTGATAACATTGTGTAATGTGACAGCCAACGAGGCCTTGGCTCTTTTACAGCACTTACACTACAGTAGCCTATATCTAACATTAAGGTAGGCTACTTGTTTTGTTCCAATACTAATTTATTCTTTTACATAGATTCATAAGGTTTTATAAAGTATTAACTAATTCTTCAGGACCTACCAAACATAAATCTGCCCTGCTATGATAGGCTATTCTAGAATGAAGGAAACCGCATCTGATACTTTATTCATTCCAGTACAAGTATCATTAATTAATACCACCGTGTTGATGCAATACACAGTGGGCACTATGAGCTACTATGTTGCACAACTACTCCATGTACCACATACACACATAACAACACATAAACAAACACACACACACACGCATACATACGTGTGTGTGTGTGTGTGTGTGTGTGTGTTTGTGTGTATGTGTAGACAGACAGCGAGATAACCAATCCATTATATTTTCAGAGGGATTAAATATTACTTTCCATTTCTTATGCGATAACAAAATTAGGATGACATGTTGGACAGCTCTTAAGAGTTGACATGTTTTCTTTTATTAAAGGTCATCTGAACATAATTCAAGATTATCCATCTAGAACAGCACTTCTGTGCAATCTGTCATACAGGCAAGATATGTTTTGCAAATCTGCCCAAATATAATCTTTTTGAATCATATTCAGAATACAGTTTTGATTAAAAACAGAGCTAGGCATAATGGTGAATAACATGGAAAAGAATTTCAGAGCACAGTATTAATATTTAATGAAAAAAATGGGTTCACCCATAATTGCAAATTTGTTGCAAAGGAACTGCAATTGTGTTATATTTAGTATGCACTGAAGCTGACAAGCTTGAAAGTTATCACTCACAAATTGGAATTAAGATGTTCCTAGACTTTATATGATTTCCTAGAAGTATTTGTAAAGACCATAAAAAAATACAGCCACATATAGTAAATACATTTCCAAACATTTTAGAAATAAGTCTAGTGGTTATCATACAGAATATGACAGCCTTGTTACGATTTGAGCTCCTTATCTATACATGAAGATGTTCAATGTATGTTAAATATTTAGTGGGATCTTAATTAAAGCTGAGGCTGTAAAGAAAGATGCCAAACATTATTGAAGGTAATGATGCATACAGAATGGGATTACCAGAGAAACCCAAAACCTGAGGGGACTGGAGGTAATGGCATGGAGGCCTGCCATCTTTCAGGTCTACTCGTAGACATCTAATACATCAATTAGAAACTGACTTCTAACACTAATTCACCACACTGCTAAACCAAGACAAAGAGGGTCTGGACGACTATAGTCTGTGGCTTTGGAATGCACTGAACCAATTATGTAATGTGGGGTTGACACAGTATAGCCTTACAGAGACTGCCACAAGAATCAATCATTGCCTCTATGTGAAGTAGTATGGTTTGAATAAAACTATACATGTACATATGAATTGATGTTTGTGTGCTTGGAAGCAAAAAACTGTCTTGTGCATGTCTGTGTAAAACAAGATATGTAAAACTAAGTATGTATTCAAGTCTTGGTCATAATATTATTCCTTAAGATTGGCATTAATATTAACTTCTCTTTATCATCTTAATCTCAAATGATATGAATTTATTTTTAAACCAAGAAGTGCGATCTCAATCATATACAATGTTATGTAAAAACAATCATTCTGCCATAATGCACACAAATCAACAACAGAATACACTTGTTCCTTCCACCTCTTAATTTGTTTTTAATTTGAAAAGGGGTCCACACATGCTTAATCCCAAACAGACTCTGGATAATCTGTAATAAAAACATAACAAAGAACACACAAAGTAAACAAGTGGCTAGAGAGTCAGAAAGACTGAATACATTCTTCTGTAAATAGGCAGAGGGAAAGCTTAATTTGGGTTTAGTGATATGCAAGATAGTCACTTGAACCAAGACAATCCCTTATTACGCAGAGTTGTCTTCTGCTGTGCATGTAACAGATCAGACGCAACACAGATCCACAAGTGTGCAGTCAAAGATCCTGCTGTTAGGCTTTGTCTAGCCAGGACAGTCTTCCCTCTTCTAAAGCCTGAGCATAACTCAGACCATTATAATGTAGAAACCTTTAAAATATGCTATAAAACAGTTTGAGTTAAAATATGGTATTTTTTATATACCTGCCTTCTTATAATGACACAGACTGTTTATTAAATTACAGAAAGGAAAAGAGGTGTTGACAGCCAGATTTGTAAGAGGTGTTTTCAGGTTTTCAAGATGACTTGTAACATGTCCTGTTCTAAATAGTGCTATTTAATTCAAATTATTTCATTTAATGACGGTTTTGCTGGTGCAGAATTGATTCTGTGCGTGCACAACTACCCATAATTCTGTTTTGCACTGAAGGCATTGAATGACAATACAAAAGTAAAAATTTGCCGGCAACATAGGATTAATTAATGTTAATAAGGGCCATAATAACAAACACTGTTCTCAAAGCTTGACAAATGAGCCTAAATGGAGGTGCCATTTGATGTGTCCCATGCTGAGCACAGAAGTTCATGAAACAAAGTCTTCATGACAATGCTTCAGAGTTCAAATGTTGATGATGGGGACAATGTACACACTTCATTACATTTTGTCAAAGGGCACAATGAAATGTGTGTAGGACATTGTTCCCAGGCATGTCTTTACCCATGGAATTTCTGGTTGCCCATGTCTCAACAAGGTCTCTGCTAATGAATTTGCTCGCAGTTAATTATGGGCTCTACAGACCGGCTGCAGTGTTGATGAAAAGCTGGCTTTGTGTGCTGGATGGATGTTGTGTTGCGACGCCTGGTACTTCCTGTGGCCTAGCTGTGACCTGACCTGTTCTTTGCCTACGTATGATGTCTCAACAGAGGTTCACAACACAGCCTCCTCTCCTGATCCACAACTTCTTGTTGCAACAAGACAAAGATTGTGTAAATTATAAAACACAAGAAAGTCTGCTGTGCCAGTTACTCTGCTGTTTCAAAGCCTCTGGTCAAAATGTACATTGACACAGAGGAGGGTGATTTATTAACACATTATTGGTGGGAACCTGAGTTGCTATAAGTAGTCTCTGTTTGGTACAGTAATCAGCAGCTGCATAACTGTCAAAGTGGCATGTTTGTACAGAAAAGTAATAATATCAACCAAACAAGAGTGTCACCCTGTTATAAATCCAAACATCTTTGTTTTAATTTCCATCCACGTGGCCTTTTAACAAGGGCACGTGATGATTCTACCTGTTGATTGGCTGAAATTTTCACTGAGTGGGGAATTGATATGATCTATACAACTCATATTCTGACAAGTAAATTAATTTATTTTCTTCCCAGTGTAGGTGAGCATGTGGAGTTCTGTGAATGCTGGTTTTTGATGAGTTTCAAGAGTTTTTAGAATCCTAGCCTGATTGGTTGCTAGGTTGCTGTAAATTACAACTTTATAATCATGTTTTTACCTAGCTAGCTTTTGTTCCCTCCATAACTGTGATGTCCAAAATGGGGCCTGACAATAGGTATAAGAATGAATTCAAGTTCTATTACCCAAAAATACATAGATATTGGAAGAATATAAATGTTGTTTTTGGACCAGCGTACAGAAAATATTGTGAAGACAACACATTAGGCCTGCACTTTTTTGCCCACTACAGACCTTCCAACCAGTGAATAAAACATGTATTATGGAAAAGACAGTATTTTCATTGGTATTAGGGTACATGCCCAAATATAAACAAAACATAATCTTGGAGAAATAGTTACAAACAATCTATGAGAGAGCTAACTTCATTACCAAAAACATTTACATGAACAACAAAAACTACTGCTTGCAAGGTATTTTAGAAGAATAATATCCTATACACATAAAGTAAATGGAAAGAAGACGACACCAATTGGTCAAAATGAACAAAGCATTTGACAAGTCAGTTGATTTACACATGCTAAATAGGAGCAGTGGTGAGTTACCTCACAAAACATCAATAACAGCAGTCCATCTTGGTGTTCTCCTTTTATGTTTGTCTAGTGAACAGACATGCTTTGGTCTATGACCTGCAGACACTGCCAATGTTTGTAATCATCTGTGTCCTTTTAATACTCTCTAATAACCCGCTGTTTTATCATTTAATCTTTCAGTTCCCTCTGCTTTTCTCCCACTCTGTGTTAGTCATCTGCTCATTTTCAAGCCTGCATTTAAATCTTACTTTAACTTTCACACAGAGCATAACATGTTACTGTCTACCCATAGTCACTGTGGGCAAGCTAAAACTTATATTTCAGGATAAAACTCAGTAAGAATGAAACATGAAATATATACTATACACAACTCTGATTATTGTGTCTTACTGTCCTTCTCTCTAAATCAATCACATAAATCTATATGAATAAATGATAATATTTGTCTGGGACCCTGAACTAATGATGTCTAATAATGTATCATTTATGCAGATTCAGTGCAGATGACAATGAGATGAAAATATTAAAAGGCATGATACAAAATATTTTAAGTTAAATTAACATTAGATCGTTGCATACTAAATAGGCTACAATTTGTAAGACGGAATGTGTCTATTCTGTTACATGGAAACATGAAAGTCATGTATTAAAATGACAAAGCTTTGTAATTTAAAGGCAAGTACAGGTGTACAGTCAAGTGAACTGGGTGCCATTTAAAAAAAGTTAATAAAAGGTAATAACATAATCATCAAAGCAAAAGTCTGTTCAATGAGAGAAATTTATATGTTTCATATTTAATATCAAGAAATGGGGCTAATCCACAGTAAGTGTGGTGCGTATGTATTAAAGTATCCATATCTGTGTCTGAAGTGTATATTTCCACAGGAATCCTTTATGTTGGATTAGAATATAAAGAAGAAATTAAATATGCATTAACTCAACAAAAAGCTATTACATGAGGGATGCCATGATTATCTCCAGCTTCAGACAAGTGCTGAGTCACAAAAAATATAAGCACATGTTTAGGAGCACTAATGCATGCTTCTTACTGTTCTATCTATGACCACACACACGCACACACACACACACACACACACACACACATACACACACATTATATATTAACATTAGGTTACAACAGGACATCACAGTCTGTGCGTATGTGTCAGCTTAAATGAGTTAGAACACTTTATACCTGCATCATAACAAACAAACTGCACCTATTTTCTTTAATTACCAACTTGTGACACTATTGTTCAGACTGAAATATCTGTACCATGTGGGGAGAACTGAAATTAGAAAAAATGTTACTAATGAAGTCTATCATGAGAAATAATGCTGTGCTGTAGGCATTGCATGCCAGTCATGACATCTCTTTTAAAACATCTACTTGAGCACAAGAGACATCAAAGAGGGGCAGTCACGACACGTTCACATTCTAAAGAAGCGAGGTAAACAGTCGAATGAAAGCCCTGGAGGGTGACACACAGACCACACATTGTCAGTTTGCTCTTAAACACAACACCATAAAGATGCCATTATTTGCGGGTGGGATTTTTCAGTAAAGAAAAGAAATCTCCGGGCTGTGTCTAATAATAGAGGATCATAATTACACGTTTATTGGCTGTCTTATTTCAGCTATGATTAATTCAAGTTAAAACCCCTTGTGTTTGAGTTTGGCACTTTCATGTGGAAACTGCATTGAAACACAAATCTTTCCAGTTTCAGAGGTGGGCTGACAAATATTTATGTACTGACGTAAACGCATTTTCAATCAGTTCTTATGACATGCTCCTTAGGAATCTGCTATCATAATACATTTTCACTAAATTACGACTGATCCTTTGTGGCACAGCTCTCCTTCAGGTAGTTGTCTGAAAACATTGAGTAAAAACATTTGTTTAGAATCATTCTGCACTATTATTACATATTGGTTATTTTTTAACATGTTCCTCTATTAGTGAGCCAGCATGATCTTTGTGTACTTTGAGAACTGCATACGATAGATGCAGCAACTTCAATAGCAACCTGCTCGGGAAAAGTATGATAGCAAATGTCACAACTATATGAGCTGAACAGTTCCATATTTTTGGAATACCTTTGTGCAAAATTGAATATGTACCTTTCCATACTTTATTTTACTAACAAAACTGGAAAAGGAAAACACCCATGCATTCTTTTCAGTTCCAGTTTAAAAAAGTATCAAATAATTATATGATGAACAACATGCATCTGTTGTTAGGAAGTGGTGTGCATCACACAAAATCACCTGTAGTGGGTGTGAATGCGGAAGTTAACAGTTCACACATGTGTATAGACAGTCACAGCTATATGCACAATAAAACACACCCACTTGCAGAATATGAAGAAGTTGTGTGTAAAATACATTTAAGCATTTCATTTCAATGATGTAAGATGCACTTCTCCTTAAATAATTCATGAGACAGGTTAATATGCTGTTTAATTCAGTTAACCTCTAACAATGATTTTTATAAATGCTGAGGCTTCATGTCCAAAATTTCTTCATATTGCCCTAGGCCAGAGGAAAGTTGTAGGGAATCATACAGTGTGAGTTCACCGTGGATGTTGTGCTCATATACAGTTAGAATTCAGTTTTCAGTATCAGGGCAGCAGCATGTATGTGACATGTATACATGCATTATGTATATGCATGTATAAAACACACATGAACTCAGCAGCTACAGACAAGACTAAAAGTCACAGAAGACATCTAATGCAATGCATCTAATGCTCCTGGCACTCTTTGTTCAAAGTTGTAGTAATCTTTTCTTTAGAAATTTGGACTGGGGGAGATTTGAGTGCCCATGTGCAAAAGGGCAACCATAAATATGGCAGCTGAGTTCCATCAAAATCTGCAAGCACACACAGATGGCAGTGGGGTGAACATGGACAAACAAATGTCTGCAACATGAAAAATATGATAGATGAGTGAGCTGGAAGCATGGAAGAGAAATGCAGAAACTGGAAAATAAAACAGTATTAATAAAAATGACTGGCTTAATATCAAAAGCAGTTTTGTCTAATCCTTCTTGTATATTTCACTCTCTCACAATTTGCCTTCCTCTAATCCTGCAATGTGTTCTGTGCTGTCTACTCTGCAATGTAGATTTATGACACCAATATGTCCTTTTTGAATGCGTTAACAGACTATAAGGCACTTTGGGAGGGGTGTATTATTGCAAATACACATTTTCCCTTGTATCAGGAGTTATGAGAATAGTCATCCTTAATATTAAAGCCATAAATCATAATTCCAACTATTATACCATTAACATGAGCATGGTTCTGCCATTTAGGTCATGCTAATAGTTTGGACCAGGGTAGTGGCCATTTACAATAGACAGACAGCTATAAGAGAGGGCCATGGACATTTCTCCCTGAGCTTGCCCTTGTGTTGGTGGTCCCTGTGTAGCCCCCTTTCTCTTTGGAGCATGTCTGGCATCTGCTCTGCATTTCGCCCCCATCTTATTCCTGTGTTTCAATTTAGCTTCTAAAATCTGCCTCATTGTGGTTTTCCAGAAAGACCCTGCGACAAACTAGCACCGCATTTCTGCAATCTTTGTGGCATGGGATGGCAATGCAGAACATATTAAATTTGTTACTAATTTTAAACTTGGCAGAGCTGTTCATATATTCGCCACTGACTTCCTGAAGGCACCAAGTTCAGTCCCCTGGCTCCACCACACAACACAAACAAAGCACAAGGAACAGTAGCGCCTAGTTCTCTACTGACTGTAAATATTTACTTCTACTTTGAAAATCCAAATTAAAAAAATACTACGAAATGGATAGCATGAATAACAGGCAACTTGTTCAACTCTTTGTGTAGTCCAGTATAGGGGTGAACTCATGAAAACACTGAAGTGTTTGAGACTGCTATTGCATTTAAATCTGACTCAGATTTTAGAAACTGCCATTCACAATATATCCATGCACAATATATCCATGCACAATACCCAAATTTTAGATTATGAATCCACTTGTGTGAGGAGAAAGAAACATAAAATGATAGCTAATGACTAAATAGTAGCAGTAGTTTGTAAAACTTCAATTCTGCAATATAAAGTAAGGACTTTGTTGTCAGGGAAAAACAGAGATACACTTTTAGGGTTATAAATATGAAATAATTATATTAGTCAATGCCTCACTGTACATTAAAGACTTAAAAATATTGCCTTTTTCAGTTTTGTATTGTTCAGATATGCACTGAAACCTTGGTGATCGAGAGCACATAATCAGTGCGGCATAAACATACAAAGCAGCTCTATTTGAATGCACTTGCCTGTTCTCCAGAGTCATTTTCCTTGAATTTTTGGTGACAAGGTCAGGGATGTGTTTTTGTTTTTCTTCCTTGACAGCATGTTGTGGAGAAACAGTTGATCCTTTTTTCCCCTCTTCCCTATTGTCTCAATGGAGTCTCCCATCTTGGCCCCAGCTGTGTCTGTCACACATGGAACTGCAGTGACCTCTAGAGACCATTCTATCCACAGACAATATGAGGGCTCAGTGACAGGTCTGGCACGCTGTGTCGGGTGACAATGTGTAATTATGGCCAGGTTGAGCCAGACTCTGGCTCACTGTGCACTTGGACACACGGTCTTCCTGTCAGACAGAGCGGAATAAACCCTTGGCCACCGCAGTGAACCGAATACACCACAAATCACCCCGAATGCACCAAAAGCTGAACCCCATCTGATCTAATGTGTCTAGCAAATGTTCACGTGGTTTGATTCTGCATACTATAAAATTGAGAGGCCTTATTAATGACTGCATTTATTGTCAGTTCAGCTGTAGTTCACTGGAGCAAAAGGATTGTGTACTCACACGTGTGCATATTTAAAATAGAAATGATCTGAATATACAGTATCACCATTGAGTCTTTTCTCTTGCTTGCTATAGCTGGACGGGAACAGGCATTTCTCCACTTTGCCTAGAAACAACACTCCGTCACAGCTGTGGTGGCTTTATCAGAGTTCACCATAGTCAAAAATGATTTAAAGATAAATTCTTAGTGTTATTTTTGAGTGGGGATACTGAAATCCATGCCATTGTGTTGTGACAGAATTTCTACTA
Source organism: Megalops atlanticus (assembly GCA_019176425.1). Lineage (NCBI taxonomy): Eukaryota > Metazoa > Chordata > Actinopteri > Elopiformes > Megalopidae > Megalops > Megalops atlanticus. The sequence continues at coordinate 13,462,365 of CM032881.1, forward strand.
AGTACTGAAGATTTAGTTTAGAAATGTTTTCATAAACAGCAGCTGTGTTTTGATAACTGAGTAGATAGTCAGGAATGTTATTTCCAGATAATATCAACACATACACCCTTCACTGAACGCAAGGAAAATTACCACTAATATCACCATATGTGCAGGTAGTTAGAGACAGGGTATTGTTAGAGTTTGAGGCCAGTATTGTATATACTTGCACATGAGTCTATGGCCTCCTGAGGAAAGTACATTTCAAGCAGGAATCTAACTATATATTTCCACACTGCCAGAAAAATTGTTGTTAAAACTATCCATAAGTCAGTATGATAAAATAATAGTTTGTGCGAGGATATGGGAGTATTTTATCCATAATACACAGCTCTGGCTCGCTGACCTGCAGAGGAGTTTTTTTATCAGATGAAGTACCTGATGAAGTATCTGAGAATCTGAACTCATTCAGATGCACAGGTGCTGCAAAGTTATTTTTATGTAGTAGTTCCATCATTATTCAGTATGTGCTGGATTATCGAAGATGATGGACTGGGTACTGGGGATTAAGGCTGTAAATAAAGCCTGACGGGGCGGTAAAGCTGTTTGATTCCCCAGTGTCGGACAAAGAACAGATACCCAACTTTTCCACATTGCGTATCAGTGGTGGAGAAAAAAAGTCTGAGCAGTGGATTTTTACCCCACGTAAAATATTCTTATTTAATGCCAATGATACACAACCACATAACAAAGCAATATATTCTAATATGCCTCAGTCACTGGAGAAACACACAGACTGATAAAAAGAACTTTCCTAGTTACATTTTTAGCTTATTTAATAAAATTAATCATATTCTATCAGCTGCACAGTTCACGATGACATGTACAAAATGAAACTCACAATGAAATGTTGTTAGAATGACTAGACTCCGCTGTTCTGCATCCTGACACTTACACTATTTAAATATGTTCATTACACCTTGGATGTCCACAGATTCAGCATTACAAGCCATACATGCACTGTAATCAGACGTAGTCATGCATACTGCTTACTGCTCATTATAATACACATTTAATGCATGAATCAAAGTCAAAAGGAGGAAGCAGTAAATCTGGCTGATGGGTATCCCATGTGAAGAATGTGGGGGTGGCCTCCACAGCTGCACCCACTCGATACGACCTTGTGGCTCCCCCAATACACACCATTAATATCCAGCATGTCTCCATGCAGCATGCTAGTGATGTGGTTAGCACACCAGAGCTGGAGGACCTCTTGCATCACACGCTTCACTTGTGCGGTTTTTAATGTGTTGCTTTAAGTCCTCACATTTGTTGACCATATTTTTCTAGCAGGAAAATTCCTCTGTATGCCTTCCTTGATGTGGAAGACTATTAAAATCGTGAGGGTCTTTGACACAAAAAAGGAGTATATTTATTTTTGGAACGTATTTTCATATAAGCTAACAATATGCATTATGCATCACATAGCCAAAATCATTTTACATTAATTTTGACTACTTCTCATAAGCAACCCAATACATTCAGTTTTGGCACACAAAAGCTTCTCCCCAAAATGCTGGTCAAAATACTTCAGAGAGAGACCTATGAACATTTTCTTAATGGAATGAAAATCTCACCAGATCTCATGCAAAAACACTCACCTCTTCAGTAAAAAGGTGACAAACCAAGGGTAAATATGTGTTGTGCTAGACTAATATTGATTTGAGGGAGGTCAGGGCTTGATGGGTTATATGGATGATATTGAAAATGAGGAGACTGGAGCCCTGTTACCAAACATGAATCAGATCCATCGCAGCCTGTGGTCATATTTTTAAAATTGCTTAGTTGCATAGAAGTCCCTTTAGTGCTGAACAGACTTTCATAAAATTGATTTTCTCAGTATACCCTTTTAGCAGCTATAAGCTTGAAATATGAACCCTTCATTGTTGAAAGAGTTTCATTTTTTGCCCTGTAACTAATGATCAGAAAGAGTGTTTGAAATTCTTCACGGGAGCCATTTCCATAATTAAACAGAGCTAATAATAGAGCGCTTGCTGACTTTAAACAAACAGGCGCAGTCATGGAGCATGGCTTGCTGCTTTTCATTTGGAAACCTTTGCAAATGAGCCCTTAATTAATAGGTTTAGTGCTGAAATGGGCACGGCATTTCCACATATTTCATATTTACAATCATATAACTTGGCATTTATTTCAGAGGGATAAGGATTTGATATCCATGAGATGGTTATTAGGCAATTACCTTGATTAGTACTCTGTATTGCGATTGTCTCTGATCAGAGGTGTTTGTTTGTCAGTATCCGATGCATATGTCAAAAATCAATAAATGATCATAAATAGTAATACAACAAACACTTTACAAGAACATGACAGGGAGAAGCCTGTTATTTGCTTATTGATTTTCCTGAATAAACAGAATATGTCATTTATGTGTGATCATTCTTGTGTGTGTATGTGTGTGCGTGTGTGCGCACATGCATGCGGCATACGTGCCTGCGTGTGTGGTAGAGGTGGGGGTGGGTGGTGGCTGTCCCCAAACACCATACTGCAACGATAGCTGGTTTGTCAATTTTACTGCTCAGTGCTGGCTGTTAATTTATCATTCTCTGACAGCAAGCTTAAGTAAACTATTACAGGGAAGCAATGAAAATTATATATGAAAATAAGCCTTTTAACTAATGTGAAAGAGAGAGAGAGAAAAGGGGGCACCGAATGAACAGAGCTTTGAGTCAGTAATTTACACATTAACAGCGTTTAAATTATTAAATAGATCTAAAAGAATACTTGACCATATATTTTAGCCTTTTTTCCCAACTGCTTGCCTGAGGTACTTGACATTCACAAATGATTTGTAATGTAAATGACCTAACTGTATTTTTACATATTTTAACAGCAAATGGAATGATTGACTACAGAATCTGCCTACAGGTGAGGGTCAATTATCATTTGAATAATTGAGCCGGCACAGCAGACTCTGCGCTGCTGTGGAGTGTGACATATTTTTATCTCTGTGCATTTCAATGAAGTCAGACTGGTACATAAAAGGTTATCACCTAGGAAACATATTTTCCTAAGCACAAGTTAAACATGCAAGTGAGATCAGCATAGATATTCAATTTAGCCAGTGAACCTGAACCCATAAATATTTCAGCAAAATCCAATGGAGAATTTCTCCCCTCTCCCTTTTCTGATCCACTTCCATTTGAGCAGCAAGTGAAAGGAGGGGGGTGTGTATTGGTGGTTGGGGGTGTTACAAAAATAGTTTAGTATATTGTAGCTTATAGTTTAAGTGGCTTGTTTAATGTGTCTGCCATTTCTTTGCCCAGGGGATTGCAAGGGGGATAGATCTAACAATCAACCTCTAGGCACTGGTAGCTCCAAAGTTCATGAAACATAAAATAATCCATACTTCTGAGATGACAAATCTGGACTGACACTCGACTCCATCTCGCCTGCACTCTAGAGATCAGCATTAATCACACTATGCACACCATAACACAAGTGGTAACCTGGGGACAGCTGAAAGTGAGAGGGAGGTTACACAGTCCAAGGGATTAATCAATACTGTAGCATAATAATACCCAGCCCAATAATATCTTATAGTTTTCAGCCGTTGATTATGAGTCTCTGGTGCTGAAAACACACACATGGATATTTAAACACACACAAAAACTCACACACACACACACACACACACACACACACACACACACACACACACACACACACACACACAAACACACAACCACCACACTATTTATACAAATCTACACTCAGAAAGGTATGGAGCTTGTGGGAAGATGTATAGAATGACCAGGATGACAGGAAAGCTATTTCATCTATATTAAGTAGATGCATACAGAGAAAAACAAAATGATGCCCTCATTTGCGCAGTAATTACTGTTTTTGTCTCTTCAATGTCAAGACAAGATTGACACCCTATCTTTTGTGGATATTTATGTATGAGGTGCATGTGTTCCAAGTCATTCAGAGAATAAATTAAACATGACACACTGACAAAGTGAAAAAGACAAAATAATATGCTTTTTTCCATTTTCCATTGGGTGGACCACAAGTCCTTTATTTTAAGTAAGCACGATGAAGTCACTGAGATTAAGTTAGTAAAGTAAATTGCATATAAAAACAGCCATCACCAAAATAGCACATGCTGTCATATTTTTTGGACTAAAAGCATCACACCTCCTCAACAAGGTTTGTAGTGTAATAAAAATGGAGCAAATGGACTTTTCGTTACATTTGCAAAAAAAAAAAAAAAAAAAGCTCAATTCCCATAATAAGTCAGCTTCTACATCATGAATAAACATGTTTTGTTTATTTAGATAAAGATCACACCAGGGACCCAGACCCTAAAGCTTCTCTAAGCTGCAGGTTTGGAATTGCAGTATACAAAGCTTGAGCACAGAGCAGCAACACTGGCACTGCACTGTTGCACCCGGCCTCCATACATAAGATCGCAACATCTCCAATGATGTGCTTGTAACAATGCAATGTGGTACTGTAATTCACAAACCCTGCGTCAACATATAACTGACAAGTTACTCAGTTGGGAGCTATGTATATATATTTCACAAACTGTAGGAGTTGGACTCCCCAGGCCCTTTATGTTGAAACAAGCCACCCAGAGAGACCTCGATCAGCGCTGTGGCCTGACAGAGGATCTGTCACTGCTTTGATACAGTAACTGTGGTGATTTAGCAGGAGCGGGCAGCCAAGGCAGACAGTGTGGCAGGAGGTGAAAACTCCAGCTATTTGTCAATGTGCTCGCCGTGTCAAAGTGTCAGGCCCTGGGACAATCTCAGCAGAGCTGGGCTGTTAGCTGAAGAGACAGGCCGTATGTTTGAACCAGGAATATGTTGTCAGGACTGAGTCAAGCTGCCGCTTAAGTGTCTGTGCTGGAGAGCTTCTCTCCTCAGGCCTGTCTTTGTTACTGAGACATTGAAAACTAACAAATGAAGACTCAGCCATTAACCTCACTGTTTATATACAGTATTACTATATGTAGCCATTCTAAAACTGAAAGATTGTATGGTAAACAACTAAAAAGAAATATAAATAAAATCATCTGAAATTATGTCACTGAAGTAATGCATATATAGACACACACACCTGCACACACACACACACATTTAATGCATGTATTGAGTCCAAACACCTTGATTTTCTTTTTTTAAAAAATTCTTATGTAAAAAAGTGAAACAAAAGAAAAATTGAAAAATTTCCAAACATCTGTGTTGTTAAATGGCCAGTGAAAAATATATTTACTCAATGGAGATTTCAGCATTTCAGTGATTTCAGCAAAGTCACGATTCCAAATGATTAAGTGCAAAGATAAACAAAACATACAATTAAATCAAAAAACCATATGAAAATGAAAAACAACATTAAATACATTCAGAAGTAACAAAGTAATTAATTTCTTTACATCTTTTTTTATACTGTAAGCTTCTTTTGTATGGTGCTTATTGGGTTGGGCTTATATCCACTAAATGCAAACAGGGCTGTGTCTTTATAGGTCAGACACAGCCTAAATGGCTTTAAGGAAGATTACAGTCTTTTTTTTCCACAGAAGAACATAAATTCTGTTTTTATAGCAGCTTGATAACAATTTGATAACAATAATAAAAGAGTTTGAAACAGGATCTCATCTGATCATATTGGGAGAGGAGAGAGTAATAAAAGATTAGATGGGCTCTGACTGTCCTGATAGTGTTGCAGTTTTTTTTTGCTGCTTTTTTTTTTTTTTAACCCCCCATTCCGAGTCCATCTGTTACCTTTGCTCTCCCTCAAAACAAGAGCTCATGAAATTCCCAAGACTAATTACTGTGTCGACACACAGACGGGTTTTAACTCACACGTGTCTATCTTGGAGTCCTCCCGAGGGATTTTTTTTTACTGGAAAAGAAAATAAATTGGTTTTAATGGCCAGAAATTCTATGATAATATAACTTTTGTTATTTTGGTTAGGTGAGTGACAACATGACGAGTTTCTCACTTAGGTCATAAAAGTAACTTTAAGAACATTGTCTTAATACCTCTAAGCAATCATATTGGCATACAGAGAAAGATCATTTTATTTGGAGGTTGAATGAATGAATGAATGAATGAATGAATGAATGAAAATAATTCATAGATACAGCAGACACACTAAAAATACACTTCCACTGCACATTGTACATCTCTGTTCTGTATACAGTATGCTAAATCAGGCTTTAAAAGCCATTGATTCATCTCACAGACAGGCATAGATGCCAAAAATCAAAGAGCTCCCCCAAATGGTACAGGCTGAAACTTGAAAATCCCTCTTTATATATCTGAACTAAACAGCTGCACAACAGTCTCTAAATAAAACAGATATGCAGGACAATACTTCAGATTTGACATAAATGAAATAATGATATCTTGTGAACCATAAAATGATTCTCTAAAGAAAATGCACGTTCAAAATGACTTACTGTTACCACATGACTTATTGGCACAGAGGATACCCTTACCTAGAGTGATTTACATTTTCATCTTGCCCATTTTTTAAACCATTTATACAAAGTCTCTGAATTTCAGCAGAACAATCAAGATGGGGTCCCTTGCACGAGGGACAGCAGCAGCGTCCCAGCTGGGCTTCACACCCGCAACCCCCAGGTCTAGATTACTGTGCTCTAACCATCATACCACGAGACATTTTGAACTAAGCATTTCCACATGTAAACTAAACACTTTTCTCACACTGCACATTAATCTGCCCTGACTCAAAATAAACCTACCACTGTCGACTAACCCCTCAGCAGGGGGAGGGCCATTCAGAGAGCCATTATGCAATGGGAGTGTGGTCCATTTCCCTGAGGAGAAGACAGGCTTGCTGTTCTGCCAAAGTCCCCTCAGAGACGTACAGAGTGCTGGGGATGGCCCTCCCTCTACAGTAACCTAATAAAGTTCAGGCTTTGAGGCTCACTTGGCCGTGTCAGGAAGCCTGTTTTCATCCCATCTTTGGCAAAGGTGGTCCCCTCCAGGGACCAGCAGCCAGGACATGCGTGAAAGGCCACCCAGCATGCTGTACCTGGTCTCCATGGAATGAGGGTCTCTCTCTATCTCCCCGCCTTCCTCTCTCCCTCCCTCCATCCACCAGCTCAACCAAGGGCCTGTGTGTATGTGTATATCCAATAACACTACACAAACTTATGCCTGATGTCACTTACGTATCTAAATCATCCCAATCCCTATCTGTAGGAGAGAAATACGTGGCACTGAAACAAAAGCAATTTATTTCCCTTCTGTATCCCTCTGCCTTTTGCATCCTCAGATGCCAAGCTGGGCCTCAGTCAGGCTTTCAGAGCTTTGTCAACGAGGAGAGCCAGGCGGTTCCTGTCCTACAGCTGGTGAAGCAGAGCCGTGCGGCACCCATGTGGACCGCCCCCTGTTCCTGCACCGCTTGCCAACACCAGCACTTTGATCTCTGCTTCTGTAACAGATAGCTCTGGGCCTGGGTCCTGCCTGCAGATTCATCCAAATGACTATACTAAAAAGCAGGAGGCTGCCAGAGCCATGCCACGGGAACAGCCTGAAATATTTAAGGCACTCGAGTGGCGTTGATGACACACATTTCTTGTTAATAAGGACACCTACAGGTTTGTTTCATCCCAGCTCGGGTGTAAAAAGGAAACAGAGGGTTTGAGCAGGGCGCTCAGTGGGGCAGGCATCTGTGACTGGCACAGACTAAAGTGGCTGTTTATTTCCCTTGTTCAGTTATGTGCCATGTCCTCATCTAGTAAACTAGGCAAAGGCAAGGCAGAAACACCAGCAAGGATGACATGCTATCTCTCATGCCTTCACAGCCAACATTTTTGATGCCTTTAAAGCACACAAAATAATTTATGTTCATTACTGAAAAATTTGCAATAAAGTGAGATAATAAGATTTCATATAAAGCAATTCATAGGTGTCATTCTACTTCAAACACCAGGCCATTGTTTTCAAGCATTATTATTAATGTGCTTAGCTGGCAGTCCTATCAAAGACAACATAAATTGGTTCCATCTTTACAACTGAAGCAATGCAGGTTAGCTACTTTGTTCCAGGGTAGAAGAACGCCCACTGAGGACTTGAACCTACAGCTTTGTAGTTACAAGCCCAGTTCTATAATCATTATAGACTGATACTTGTAAGACTATATTTTTTGTAAATGCACATTGTGAATGTCATATACATATGCTACCTTAATTTTTTGTGGAAGTGTTGGCCATGACCATCATATTTCACAAAGGCTAAGGAATTATACTTTATACTGAATAAAACTGTCTCCCCCTAAAGGAAACATGTCTTGATGTAGTAGATTATTCAATTAAAAATAGCAGTCTTAGGCAATTACAATGCAATCGTGCTTCTCACACTAGATTATTTCCATTCTGTTAGGCCTCCCTCTCTTAAAAAGGATAGTTACAAACATTTACAACAGAAATCCTTCTGCTATCATGGATAGTGGAGATAAAAAAGGGACATTCAGTCAACAGAAACAATCTTGTAGTACCAAGGGTATAATTTCCTCAAATGCAACCCTTAACAGTTTGAAAAGATGACTGTTAAGGAAAAAAAAAAACTAAATGGTGTGAGTTTCCCCAGCCTGAGGGGTGTTGAATTTCATGGTGGCACTGTGCTCCTTCCACTGGGGAATAATAGCCCTTTAAACAAACCTATAATTTCTCAGCCTCTGAAGTCCACGAGAAGCCTATTTGTTTTATTTAGTCTCATCCCTTTGACAGTCTGAACCACCCACAAGCATGCTGCAGTCTGACCTCCCGGCGCAATAATAAGGCACTTATCTCATAGGAGCAGATTTATATGGACAGGACACTTGGTTAGCACGGCGGAGATGTCAAAGCGAACGGATCACCTGCTAACGGGACCAAGGTGGTGCTCCGAGGCCCCCGCAGCTGGCCCACGCACGTCATCTGCAGCCGCCGGTGCAGAATGCCTTTGATCAGGGCCCTGACAGCGGCAGGCCCCACTGTCAGCACCCGTCCACCATGGAGCCGCTTCGGCTTGGCACCTGCCCCTGTACAGGTGCCGCCTGCTGGTCCCATCCCCTGCCGATTAGGCCAGCTCGTTTCCGTCTGTTTCAATGCACCGCCAGCATTCACAGGAGCAGCTGCAATCGATCACATGACCCCAAAGCTCCCCAAATCCCCGCCTCTCTATGAAATGTTATTCACATTTGAAGGCTGTATCATTTTGGACTAATTGACCGAAAGTGCAATAGAATATTTCCAAGTATTTATTTTTCAGAAGCAGAGATATGTATTCTATTTACATTAGATGAGAGGGTTATACATAGTTGTACTGATGTACTAATATGTTGATAAACCACTGTGTTTCAAGTAATCACAAAGTGCCTTGATGATTTGCATTTCACAATTATCCCCCTATGGCTTGTTGTTGATGATCAAATGCATGTGAGTTTCGATCAATAATTAAATTAAATGTGCATGTTACCCAAGATTTTAATTTCAAAGTCTCTCAAAAGAGTTAAAGTGACTTCCAACACTCCTGACCCCTCATGTATCAAAAAATGCTTTTCTTTATTAAGGAAATCAGACTCTGGTTCCCAAACAAAGCAAAATTGCTGAGTTAAGAAGGAGTTAAATAAAAAGCCATTTGCACTCAGAGAGATCAAATGTTGCCTTTATTGAAGGTTGGAGCCCCTCAATCAGTCAAATGAAAGACTGATCAGTGCACAGTTACCTGGATCAGGTGAGACAGCCAAAGAAAGGAAGGCTGTCTCACAGGCAGTACTCAGCCGAGGAGAGAGATCAAATCAAGTCACTGACTTCACACTGTCACCAAATCTCTACAGTCTGTCTTCATCTGACTTCTGCGAGAGTGGGTCATTCCACATGGCTGGTTTGGACTACAATGGGGCCACATTTGACACAGTTAGGGTTCATAGGAAATAGACCTGCAAAGAGAGTGCTCAAATGGGACAGAAAATCAAGTAATCCTATACTTTTGTCTACACTAGGGGTAATTTGTGGTTTATTCATGTGGGTAGCAAGGGTTATGGCCACTTTTACGTGCAATTATGTAATATTGTGCTTTAAGTGTGTATTTGTACGAGCCTCAATAGGTACAGTATTCTCTTCCATCATGTTTCAAACACCTGAATGGAAAGTCTGGGGAATCAATGTAAGTAATCTAATTTCAGGTCAGAGTTCAGCACACATGTGATCAAGGGGTGGTTCATGGGTGGTTCCAGTTTTACAAAAAAAAAGCAACACAGGTCCACACCGCAACGACGCCAACAATGACAACCCCCCGCACCCGCCGAAAGCCAATCCACCTCCCCCAAAACACAACAGTATTAATTTCATCTCTCCCCTACCCTCCCCACACTTTTTTTTTTTTTTTTTTTTTTTTGCAAAACAAACCACATTAGATTTGAGGCTCAAGGTTATTCTCCCTGCCAATTCTATTTTCACAGGATGCCAAGACAAATCATATTAACGTGTTACCAAAGAACGCAAAACCTTTTGGCTACCTTTCTGCCTGCTAATGCCAGCAAACTTCATTAGGGGGAAAATGCTTTCAGGAAGCCTTGCATCTGTTGCAATTATAAATAAGTTCCTTCATGAGGCCCCTTTCATGGGTGGGCTGCTCACCCCAAGCTGCTGGCGTGCTGACAACTGATTACTATTTTGAATGTAAAACAAGCCCAGGAAGGCATCTCAAGTAACTGCTTTGTTATTGAATAAATGTCGCTAGTAACAAAGTTTACAAAGGAGCAGTTGTCAACATGTTTACAAGATAAAGCCTTATAACTACAGCAACGGAAGCAGGGGAAAAAAACCCTGAACCTGATGGAGAAGCAAAAAAGAGAGAAAAAGGGATTTTTCTTTGTGTTCTCTTTCCTTACACGCACAAAACAAACAAGCGGGGACCGGAGGGACTGCTGGCTGGACACAAAGGCCACTTCAGATGCTTTGATGAATATTCAGTGTGTGTACGGCTACATGAACCGAAGCCGACTGAGACGTACAGTAGAGCGCAGTGTTCCTTTTTTTTCTCCAGCTCAGGCACTTCTGTCATCTGGCGCCCTTCTTACCATACTGTACCTTAGAAACAAACAGCAGCATGAAGGCCACACGCCGTACATTACAATGCCTCACGCAGGCTGAAAGCATGCCTTATAGCCACAATGCAATTCATCTTACCAAGATTGTGGACTGGATTAAGTAAACCCTACAGAAAAAGCGACTCATTTTATATGGCCAATCCCACATCGTCTCTTTTTTAGGTTACTGTTTATGCTTTCTTTCTTTTTTACCACTTCTGCAAATTTTTCCCAATGTCCTATATTTGGAAGCACATTGGTCACTTCAGTTTTCTCAGTTAAGTCCTATGATTCCATGTGTGAATCTGAGAATGATGAATGCCAGGAGGTCTCCACAGAATCCAGTGGTTTTGTGCAATATGTAAAGGACTGTAAAAAGCAGTCAACATTGATTGCAAATTTAGCCATACTTCAACCCTACTACATATGTTCAATCAGTAACCTGGTCATTGGTTTACATATACAAATGCCTGCCTTGTCAAAAGAATTCATCTTTTTCAAAAGAAACTGGAATGCAGTAGCCAGCATTAATTATTATCCTTATTACTGATCATTACTATTTCATATCTTACCTTACTAGCTCATGAGGTTTGAGTATACACAACAGTTGTTTCATGTATACAAAGAAATATAATGCATGATTCCTTTACGGTTAAGCAGGACATCTAATATGATAAATTATGTGAAAGAACATTGGACACATAAAATATTTCACAGCATAACACTTAACAACAGTAAGAAAAGTTAAACTCAACAGCATGTAAAAAAGAGAAAAAAATAGAAAAATGACTCGTTTTTCTTTTTAGACTAATAGCTCAAGGCAGCAGAGGTGTTGGGGTTGAGACACATTCATCAAAAGCTTGCCTTTTAATCTTTTAATTGATTTTGAAGCGACAGTGGATGCTGAGTTATGAATGAACGGTCCTAGAGGCTGAGAGAGAGAAAGAAATGGATCTGTCTCCTGCCTTCTCCCAGTGACATCATTCACTGATCTCTGAAATGGCATGACACCCGATTGTGAAGGTTTCATAAAAAAAAAAAAAAAAAAAAAAAAGAAAAAAAAATCACTGTCTTTTATCCTACATGAAACTTGGCAAGTTTGTACACACCTCCCTGACGGGCAGGAGAAACGATTAGAGCAGGCCCCTTTCAGAAATGCCATTAATCTTTCCTCTTCATCTCCAGACACATGAGCTGGACCCACCCAGACCTTGAACCAGCTTCTCTGCGTGACTGATAGGATCTGAGCCTGAAGCCAAGCAGCCTGTAGCGCACGGTTACCACAGATATCAGTGCTCTCCCCCGCTAAAAAGCAACGATTTAGGCAGACTGTGAACTGAAACCCTACCTCTCCCTGACAATTTCCCTGATTGTAGTCAAATGCCAAAAGAGAGAAAAGAGCTTGACGATGGCTTCAGACGCCCGCCTGCAGGCGAGGAACAACAAAGAAACGTTAACTAGAGCAGTTCACCCAGAAAGGAGCTGCAGTAAGTCATGTCAACAAAAACTCAAAACCATTTCTGAAATTTCTTTACACGGAAACTAACATGTCTTCTCATTGAAACCACTGATGTTCAGATTTCACATAAATCTAGCAGAGAATATAGGAGCTGTCATGGAATAAAAGGGGCACCCCAGATATGACAGTTGATCACAGTAATAGGCCTAAATCTTAAAATAAATCTTCTAACAGGGCTGTAGGTTTGCAAAGCATTTTTGCACAGATACCTGTTGTCCATTTCATGCTTTGTTTTAATGTTGGACATATTACTTCACATATATGTATGTGATCATGAACAGTATTTCCAAATGCTGTACATTTTACAGATCAAAAACAGCATCTGCATAAAAGAGACACAATCACCATCATTGTTTGTTTCTTGTTTGTGGTTTGTTTAGCTGCTTCTTTTACTTTTTTCATTCTCTATTTTTCAAATGACCAAAATTATTCAAAATGGTAGAACACAGTAAGGCTTTCCTGGAACTGTTTTACCACACCTCAAAACTCAAATGCATGGCCAACGTCCACACAGGGGCACCATAAAAACAGCAATACTTCCTCCAATATGCTTCTCAAATGGGAAAGTGGTATTTATTGGGACAGAGAAGGAACACAAAACCTAGGGGGGGATTAGTGGCTCTAAGAAGAGCCTGAACTTTCCATCTGGGCCTGGAGACTGAACTGGGAGGACAAGATGATGGGGGCAGTGGGGGTGGGTGAGTTTTGAGTCCATTTCTCCAGCCGCTTAAACGGTGTGTGTCCCCCTTCCTTTCTAATCGAACACACTCATCAGAACAGATTACAAAGGGTGAGCAGCATGTACAGATTGACGGGTTAATACCCCCGGTTTGTCTTTGAGAGAGCTTTCTCCACCAAGATTACCATAGGCTTCCTTTTATGAGGTCTGCTCTTTTCTCAGTAGCACCCCAAGTGAAATCACAACAGCACCAGCGCCCTGCTGACCCCTGCCACGTCTCCATCGCTGCTGTTTCTCAGTCCCGACATCCGCCCTCAGCTACACAGATCACTCCAATGTCATCTCAACAGGTTTGTGCCTAAAATAGGAACATGGCATTTTTTTTTCAAGTGACATTCCAGTACTCTGTAGTGTCCCAACTCATGATCCTTTAACAATATAACAGTACATAACATTATAATCTGCAGCTCTTTCAAGTGCCCAACATGAAAACCGTGCAGATTTGTAGAAATCTCAGAGTATCTACACTGCCATCCAGTAATCATTATCTTAATCTGGGAGTCTGACTATGTCTCCTCTGATTTCTCTTTTAAAACCAAGAGCCGAAGGGGAGACATCAAAGCCGAAGTGCCGCGCTGCTGCTAATTCTTTGGGCCGGCGAATATGGCGGAGAGCTCGGATTTGAGGCTCTCCCCACTTCAAAGCGTGGCGCCTTAAAAGGTCCGGGTTTATTTTGACATGGATTTCCAGAGGTGAATGAGAATCAAGCACCCACAACAGACCCTTAAGAAGTCAGACTCCTTCCCCCTCCCTGCCCTGACAAAGAGAAAAAGAAAAACAAGAAAATTCAATAATGCCTTTGAGAGGCGGGATTACCTGAGGAGACTGAACAGACGTCTGTGCTGTGATGCCAGGAGTGAAATCTCAAGTGTCCTTCTCCAGCTAGGCTAAAGACAGACCTCAAAATGCACATCAAAACTTGCCTTTGAAGAAACTTGAGGCAATTAACCCCTTTTGCACAAAATTACTAATTGCCAGTAGTGACATTTTTTTTTAATCTATTTTGTATGTTTGTTCCAGGTTGGGCTTTTCCTTTAATGAAGTAATGCAGGATGTGTGTGTGTATATATGTGTGTGTGTGTGTGTGTGTGTGTGTGTGTGTGTGTGTGTGTGTGTGTGTGTGTGTGCGTGTGTGTTTGTGTTTGTGTGTGTGCGTGGGTGCATGTGCATGTGATACAACCTATTTCTGTCAGTCTGTGAATAAAGTGGGGTAAACCTCAGGAGAAGTGCTAGCTCCACAGTTGGAAATGTTTGCTCTACATTATTTGTACTTGTGCTCACTTCAGAGGAACATGCTATCAATGCAGAGGGAACAAAGACGCTCGGCTACTTGTGAATTTTAATCAAGCTGCATGTGCAGCAAAACAATGAGATTCATCCCAGTTTCAGATGCGTTTGTACATCGCTGCTTCATTCTCGTTGTTTGCATAAAAAATAATTAGCCAAGAGAACGGCAACTGAACCTGTTATAAGTGGATGTTCCTCTGACTGATGTTCAGTATAAGTATATATGTTGGTATATGATTATTATTGATGTCTGAAGCAAGATGAGTGGAAACCCTGACATGTGCTGAGAGATGATTAACAAAATATTTACAATGGGCAACAGTATGTTTCTCATTATGCAGTAGAACTAGGACATCCCTGCCCCACTAGAGTACTACAAAGAGGGCGCTCTCTCCTCTGGAATCAGTGATGATGTTTGTTCAGTGGGAGGTGGGATCACACAGATTAAAACACCGGAGATTCAGGCAGACTTTATCGTTTCTCTTCCGTCATGCCCATCTCCCACAGGCACGCACCGTCAAGAAGACGTCACCTGACAGGCCCGCTCCCATTTCTGTTCCAGCCCGTCAGCACCAACAGATCTGCTAGAAACACCCCTGCCAAGCTGCAGCGCTGCTCAGTCATCTACAGAGCTATTACGTGAAAAGAGGCACCCGCCAGACACAGCCCTGCTTCAAGCAAACACCCAGGACTGTGATCTGCACAATTAAAAGAGAAATGGTGTTTCACAGCGATTTTGTATCTTTTTGCTGTAAACCAATGGTTCATTTCATGCAAGATTTATCACTCTTTAATCCTGCAGGATACAGTGAAGATTCTGATCTTTTCGAGATATTGTTTTATGGGGGGATTTTAAACCCGCTCTCCTGTGGCAGACAGAGAGATTACACAGTGATTATAAGCAACTCAATATTGTATGACAGCCCTTCCATGAGAGGGACTTACAATCATGTTTCATTAATTCGGCTTCAATGAAGCCTCGTTTCAGGCCTCAAGGAGCTTAAGATTTATGTGAAATTAATAACACAACAGATGTCTTCACAATTTGCCTGCTCTGGAAATAAAAAAACTGATTACCTCAAAAAACTTGAATGTATTAGAATGCAGACAAGTGACCTATACTCCTGGGCAAAATGTTATTCATTTAAATCATTCATACACCAGGACCAGGGGGAATTCCAATGTCACATTTGTATGAACTGCCAATATTTAGCACTCTTACACTGTTTTAAACTGAGCCATTCCACTGCCTGATATTAATAACCTGAGTGTTGGATATTTAGCTGAAAGTGTAGATACCATTACATATACCAAAGATAATCACTTTGAAATGTGGGGCTTTGTTTTTTTGTCATTTAATCACACTTTTTTACCTTAAAAAATAAAATGCATTTGCTCTGGTGCAAATTTCACTTTCCACAAAATGCTGGATCTATCCGTCCATAACTGCCCTTGGCCAAAAGCTCCATGCTCCACACTGAATGATGCACTTAAGTAGCAACCTATTCCAAAATGCAGTTCCTTTATCTTAGCTACTACAACACAAAATGTTCTGCAAGATAAGAAATTAAACACACGAGTTCGACTTTATCTTTCTGGGACTGATTCTCAGAATAACAAACAATTGGTAGGAGAAAAATTATATTCTTACCTTGTTTATTTATAATGAAATATACTGAAGGGACGGGTGTGTTACACTTTTTCTCTGTTCAGTTTATTTTAATATCTGTTAGGCATTTAATTATGATCATCTGTCATGTTAATTCTGGAAAACTGACATCATTGTCAAATTCCCTATTTACAGAGAGGATTATTTCTGCAAATAAACTCTGAGTGGAGATGGTTCACCTACTCAATGCAATATTTCACTTTTAGGTCGACAGTTTTTGAGTATACATGTTTTTATCAGTATGTCCTTAAATTGTGGGACAAGCACAATGCTTTTTTCAGACACCAAAAATTGACAACTTTCAAATGTGGATAAAATATTTTCAATGGTTGCCTCTAACAATTAGTTAACAAAATTTGTTTTTGCAATCAATGAGTGAAGGGCTTCAGCCATCCAGCAAATCCAAGCTCTGAAGTTGAGGTAGAAAGTACCAACATGGGTCCAGCGATAAACTTTGAAAATGTAAGTGAAATAAGAACAGGGACAAAACTGAGGGATGTTTAAGTTAGGGTAATACAGCTATTGTAATTCTCATTCATTGTAATAGCTATCCACACTGCCAACTAATGTAGCTGGCTGGAGGTTTTATAATACAAAACAAATAAAGTGAAATGAAAAACAAATTGAAAATAAATGTGTGACATATTAAAAGCCGTTTGAGATAGGAGTGATATTCTCTCATTACTTGTTTAGTTCAATTCTATTCTGTGCTCCTTTCAGTCAGTTGATCTATGAATTCAATTTTATGCTGCCTTCATTTAACAGGATTGTTAATGTGCAGTCAAAGTCTGTGCCTTCAAAAACTGTGTAAGTCTAAGAAAATTTCCCATCTTTGTAACAAAGCAAGCTGGAGAGATCTGCTATTGATGGAAAACAATGAAATCTGAAAAACAATAAGTGAAAATCCTGGTTATTAAAGTGGACGGCAAAGTAATGCATAATTTAACTCTCCTCAATGGCTGCTCTGAAAAGTCTTTGTTCAGGCAACGAGCTGAAGCACTCCAATAATCAGTCCAAACTTTTATTAAACCAAAGTCATTGCAAAAGAGGACCAATGGATGAATAACGCATAGTGGTAATTTAATCTTCATACCATTATTATTATTTTATTTCATTTTTAAATGAGACCTGTTTCAAAACAGAACAATTCCCTCCTAGATAATAGGATCCAAGTTATTAAGCTCATAAAATTTGAGGGAAACAGGCCTGAAAAGTGTCACTCATAAGGTCTGTAATGGTATCTAATTCAGTTTAAATCTGAAAACCGTTTTAATGGCCTTGTTGGTTTTTTCTGCTACTTAACACTTCAATGGGCCTATTAGCCGCAAGACCAAACTGTGGAGTATAAAAGCTCTGCATATGTTAAAACGACCTCCAATTTATTCAGTTTAAATGATGTGGAAATGTTCAAAATGTCCACGAAATAATTACATCCCCACAACAAGTAGTACAAGCTATAATACAAATTCTGATAAATCTTTGCAGCGAATACATGCCATCAAAGTTGGAAAGCAGTTTAAAAATGAGTTTTGTTGAACAAGGCAATCTTTTCCTGCCAAAACATAATGACACATTAAAAAATGCCATGTCAGACTGACAATAAAGAAACATTTGTCAATGCATACAAACTCTGTGCTTTGATGGCAAACTGATATCCATTCAGTTTTTGAAGGCAAAGTTTCAGACAGCTAGAGTGGGGGCTGGCAGTGAAAGTATATCTCTGACAAGGTGTTCATTTACTAATAAATGGCGGCTTAGAGGGGGTTTCTCTGAGGGTGATACTGATGATAAGGGCCTAAGGGTGATCCGTGGCGATTGGAACACGGAGCTTGGCCGCTCGCCAGTATTAACTGTACTTATTACACTCATCCTGAGAAGAGAACATCCATCTCGCGCTCTCCTCTGACAGTTCATTTATTCCCACATTCATTTGTCATGTCCCCAATCACCAAAATGAATAGAAACTTTCGGCCATGATGGATAGTGTTTCTAATTAAGACTAAAGAAAAGATCCAAACTTGAGCCGAGGCACTATTTCTTTTTTTCCAATTTTTTTTGTTCTTCTAATGAGAAAGACCCCTTTCGCAAAGCTCAATGAGTAATGGCCTTTGTAGTAACCACATGTCTGCTGTAGGACATTCGACAGGAAGGAAAGCAGAAAAGAACAACATTTTTTGTGACCAAGATACTTATTCTTATTGTTTATTTGCTGTTTTTAAACAAAGGATGTTCAGCACTGAGAATTTAATTTACACTAAATCCCTTCAGAGATTAATATTACTTATTCAAAAGCATGCAAATGCCATGTGGTGGTTTACCAGGGGTTGAATTCATTGTGAAACAGCATAATTACTTTATTACCAAAAAGAACTCTAGTTTTTATTGTTATAACACCAATTGATCTTGTATAAGTACTGTATAAGGGCGTGGTATACTCTTGTATTAAAATGTATATTTCTTCAGTAATACTTAAATGTATCAGGCACTATGATTTTCATTATAAGAAGTTATCATAAAAAAATATAGTAACAGGAGGGCTTAGTTGCTTAAAAACCTACAGTACTTGTGCTTTCATATTTCATGCTTGCCATACTTATTCCAGAATTCTGGTCTAAATGATTTACTGACTTGCCATTGATTGATGCTATCTGAATAAGAACATTTTATATAGTGTGTGACACTTCCATTCCGGCATCAAGACTGCTTCACACAGGCCAGGCATATAAAATAAGCTACTTTTTCAAACTGAACCCATTTAATTTAAAAAATATCAAGCCATAAAACCAATGCATGAATATTGATATACAGACAGAAATTAATCCATCCACATTAATGAGATTGAATCAATATTTGCTGTGGAGTCCAAGTCTTTTTTTCATCCATACTTATAAGGTCCATACAATTTGTACTGATGTATGTTACCACATGTACTCAATCACAAGTTTCTATTAGACTGTAGTCATAGGCAAAATCTAACCATATCATCACACAGAAAGTAGACTGAAACTTAAAGAATTGCAGTACCAATAAAATAAATACCTGAATCCACTGTTTAACCATATCTCGTTACATGATTGTCATTTATTAGACACTCTTATCCAGAGTAACTCATATAGGTTAAAATTACATTACATGTAATACATTTACACAGCTGGGTATTTACTGAGGCTATTCTGAGTTAAGTACATCGCCCAAGCATACAGCAGCAATGTCCTAATGGTGAATCGAACCAACAACCTTTCGGGTGCAAGGCCTGCTCTTTCCCACTATGCTAGAGTGCCACTCTATCAAAATATTGACTACAGAAGCACATTGAAACATTATCAAGCAGACATAAACCATCCCTTATAGTAACTTTTCAAACTGACAGGATAGTGTAACTTAGTTTAGTTAGGAAGTTAGTGTAGCTGAGTTGATATTGTTTATGTTCAGTAACCAAAGAAATTCAAGTTACATAGTGGCATAACAAGACGTCTTAATTTAGAGTAGGGCCTCTGGTAAGATCCCAGAGGCTGATTTCAATTACAGGCACTCATTTTGTTAAGTCCTGGGCACTTTAATTGAGGATATGATTGAAAGTAACAGCAGTGCCTAAACTTTGGGTAAAGGTTGTTTTTAATGCACAGCCAAGGTCCCAAACCATCCAGAGCAATTTTAAGGGAAGAGACACAAGTGTGCTCCTTATCTCATTCACCACATGGTAGCATAATGCAAAACCAATCCGAGAGCAGCAGGCAAGATCAGGTAGAGGTAACAGGGCTGATTATGTGATGTTAATATGCAATACAGAAGAATATATAGGGATTTTCATTTGGGAAGTTTGGAGGTGTGTATGAGGATTAACAGAGATCAGAAGGGAATGAAAGCACAGGCTCAAGCATTAGCCATGGAGGCAAGAACGGGCAGGACCACAACTACGAAAGTTAATCATTTCAGGGGGTGTGAAAGGCCGGGATAACATTACGAAGCAGACATGTATTTATGGAATTAAGCAGAGTGTGACGTGCACGCCCTGTTTTTGACGTGCCAGGGAGAGGTAAAGAGCCCAGAGAAACCTGGATGTGAAAAGCATTGAAAAGAATCAATTACTATAAATGCATCAAAATCATCCATGCATGTAACACATTACATATCTTAGCATTTCAGGAAGCCCTGTTCCTCTCTCTTCACTGAAACTGTTTTACATATAATTATTGGAAATAACTGTGCTACAAAGCAAAATGCAAGTACATTAAAAACAAAACATTTTTTATTATTAAATACAGATAAAATTCTACAATCAAATGGAGATTGGTATCACCATCACAAAAAACACCTGCTATCTACTAGCATACCCAATATTTGTATAGGGTGTACTTTAAACTCCTTTGGCATGATGAGGCAGAATCATGTTGTTATGACTGCTACAAGAGGGTAAACCCCATTTCAGCAACAGTGTGAACGATCCCCCTTTCAACACAGTCCTGTTTGTGTGCTTTTACAGTAACAGGATAGCGCTTAAAAACGCACAGGGATTATCACGTTCATCTTGAGTGGGAGCTCTTTCCAGCTACAAATATCCTGGTCATAGACATACTGATATATTTTATGGTAGGGGAGTGCAATGTAAATTATACCGCAAAAGATGTGTGAAATGTGTGTCCTTTTATTTTACCATTCCTGTTCAGTTCAGTAAAAATAAGCCATATTTAAATCAAATTAATTTGTAAATAAGGGGAAAATAGCAGATGTCCAGTCTTACATCCTTCATTAAAAACAAGGGTCAACACATGAATTTTACCCCCCCCCCAGAATTCGTAACGTCTATATTTAGCTGCCTTGCCAGTTTTGACCCCAATCAGGCAAAAAGCCTTTCTGTAGGTTTATAACATGAGGTACATCCTTAATCCAATGTCCACTGATGTAACACATAAAATCTAGAACATTGACTTGTACATGTCTTTTCTGCACTCAATTTATTGCAATGAAGCAAGACTATTACAAGGATAAGAACCCAGTATTGAGACCAAACTACTGTTTTCAAATCATTTTTCAAATGTGTACACGTTGTAAGCCTTGGTGTGTATCCCTGCTTCCTTTTGTTAACACATGTTTGTCAGTCATAACTTGGCCAGATAGAACACAACTATTGTGCAGTGCACATTTCAAACATTTGCAGACTACATTGTCTGTGCATGTACAGCAACCTTGTGGGAAAAAACAGAGGAACAAGAGAGAGGGATTTCCCTCTAAAGGAGACTAAAGGAAAATGCCAGCAAGCTGAGAAGCAGTGCCACTTATCTCCAGTCCTACTCCAGGCCACAGTCCAGCACCAGGTCCAGCTCTTCAGGTTCAGAATTGGGAGTGAAGCTAAAATGGCTCAACCAAGGCAACTATTCCATAAAAAGGGCTGCTACAAGACTGCATGGAATGGCAGCCTGTGGATGCTGTCGCCCAACAGGGCCAGGGTAGAGTGCCATAGCATTATAATATTACAAGCCACAATGTCCACCTGCCTTTGAAAAGACACTAACCAGCAACACTGTGCAGGCAGGGCAGCCCATTCTTTGAGGGGCACTGCTTGATCATTCATTATTGGCTTGACTCTGTCATTGAAACAATGAACAGACTGCTCACAATTGATGAATATACAAAAGTGCATATGAGCAAAAAGGTTCCCATTTGGCGCTCTAGTCTCCATGTTCAGGGTGACAGGCATGATGGATATGACGCCACGTACTGAATTCATCTTGAAAATGGAGTAATTACACACTCAATGCACGGACGGGGGTCTGCTTTCTCACTGATATGACAGGCCTGGCCAGGAAATGGGAGATATATTTGTGTACTTTAGCACTTTTCTAGACAAGCTCCATGAAGAAATAAAGAGTGGTATTGCAGAAACCAAGATGTCTTCAGAGAGCACTGTTCCCCCATCATCAGGGAACAGCTTATCCTGTTCAAGGTCATGACCGACAGAGACAGACACTAAATCCACACCTTTTGATTATACCATCTGCATTTCAGGTATAACGTTTTGTAGGTTGTCTGTTACTGTTTAATTCAATCAAGGATGATTTGGATCTAAAACTGGTGTTTTAAAAGTAAGTGAAAATTAGTACAGATCACCTTATAGGGAAACAAGATATTTAGAAAGGCTTTATTCAGAAAAGCTTAAGTTTTGATGGGATGTTGGGGTGAGCTGTGAATCAATCACAAACTTACACCAGCAATTTACTGGGAAATTCAAAACATAGCTCAGCAGAGCTCATCACTAATATTACAAGGACTTTAGAGACTATTTCAAGATAAAAAAAATTCAATTGTGATGACAACTGTCATCTGTATTCAGCTAAACAATTGAATAGTTGCCTTCATAATTGAGTGGATATGTTTAAGTGCAAATGTTTATTGTACAATGTCTACAAAGATCCATGTTTTTGCAATTGGTATGTTTTCAGATAACACTGAAACAGAGAGAAGACAATCCCTCAGTCTTGTTGTTGATTAGGCTTGTGTTATATATTTTTTTTTTAGTTTATTTTCATCTCAGAACAGTGAATGCATTTTACACATGTCCTTCATCCTTCTGTCATGTCCCAACTTGAGATTTCACAGTTCAGTGATGCCCACATAGATTCACAATTTCTCTCCCGGATTGCATTTACCTAGAAACGCATTGCAGACTGCATCCAATTCCAATAACATGTAAAATATCTCATGCAAGTATGTGCACAACCCATCAATGAGAAGAGAAAAAACATTAACTAATAAACAGCGGAAACCATTCATGTAATGCAGAGGTTCTGTCTTCACTGCTCTCTGTTCCATACTGTGGACCGACATCCTGTTGTTGCAAATGCTCACACATTTATAAAAAATTGCTCTTCATGGAAAGCAGCACTTTCGGATATAGACTCTGACTGTGAAGAAAAAGACAGGAGGCACTGGAATTTCACCATAAAGCATCTACGCCTACATACCAAGGTAGAGGCCAGATTCCAGAAATAAGCATTAATATGGATCCACACCTTAAAGCCATTTACACTTAAAGCTCACAGTGATTTGTTTGATTTTAGATCAGCAGATCTAAAATAGCACACCTTTCCTCACGCACAGGCTTTAGGACTAAGTTGGCTGTGAGTGCTCATCATGTGACACAGCAACTTTAAACTTCTGGCTTGAAACATCTGGCGTGACTTCATATGGGTCTTAGATTTTCCCATCTGCGTGCTAATACAGTCCGTCTATAACTCTTTCAAGTTGGATGTTTATGAAAATACAGACAGAGTGATCCGTGCCTGCCTGTGTTATTCCAAAGTACTGATACGACCTAACATGAGGCCGATCCTTGAGTGGGAGAAATCTACCTCTCAATCAATCCCTTGTAGTTCATTTAATTCCCTGAAGAACATGCACTGTGAGGAGTCCTCATATTGGAAACAGAGAGGAATTCAGAGCAGATTAATATTATAAACAGTAATATTCCCCTGGCTGCATCAGCATGCTCTGGAGATTACAGAGCTCCTGGGTGATTACTGAAAGGGAAGAGGGGTACACTTCCAGAAACTTTCATCTTCACCCAGGGTCCACAGGGCCCACACACACACACACACACACACACACACACACACACACACACACACACACACACACACACATACACATAGTCTGATCATCACATCATGTAAGAAAATCAGTTACAAAAAAGAGACTAATGACTGAGTTTAAATAGAAGGGACAAAATATTGGTGCAGAGAGTTAGATCCTAGGGAAATCATTTATTCTATTAAAATGAGGACATTTCAAATAATAGCCATGTACAAAGATATTGAAATATCCTTCCTGATAGGACCAAATACCTGTGGTGATTCTGTACTACACAAAAAACCTATTGACATCTTTTCCATCATTCTATATTGGATCATATTAAACAGAGTCACCTAGTATATGACCCTTCCTGCTGTCTGTCTAGGGTCATCTCAGTTATTTCGCTTGTACAAATGAGTGTAAAGAGTAGCTCCTATATTACTGACAGCATATAAAAGATTCTTCAAAAAAGGCTCCTATTTGTTTCCAAAAGGTGACCCCTTATGCGCTCCAAGTCCTGTAAATGTTTTTTTTGTGAATGGGTCTCTATTCCTGAGGCTGTATGTATGGACATAAGTATGTATTAGAATATCAGCCTGGCACCAGGCAGGTGAAAGGGGAAGTCAACAGAGGAAGCAGCCCAAGGAAGTTCACTCACGATGCAGGGCTTAGTGATTTCCTCAGCACCTTTCATACGAGAGGAAACACACCATCGCCTCTGTCAGCATCTGATGTCAATAAGCAGCCTTAATTAAGGACAGACTGTGAATGGCGAACATGAGTAGGTTACTTTATCAGTACGAAAGAGCTCAAGCATGCCTCTCCTGTTTGAGGTCATCAAAAGAAGGCTGCCTGGATATTCTGGGATTTTGCTTTTCTATCCTTTTTAAAAACAGCTCTGTTTCCATTTTTGCCCATGCCAAAAAATTGTACAGGAAGATGAATCTTTACATGTAAATGTTGCCTTTGTGAATGGCATGGGATCTCTGTGATTAGACAGAGGAAGGAATAAGGGTGCAAGGGCACTCCCCCATACAGAGTTTAAGCTAAAAATGTACCCCCTCATCCTGCCATCTAAAAATGGGGGTACCAAAGGGCCCCCTTAATGGATTTTCTAGGTAGCTGCTTTTGATACTTGCCCACTAAGGATCTATTATGGCTCTGAAGGGGGCCATCCACACACAACTGCTGGTATTGTTCTGACATGGCAAATGTCAGTGGTCCCTTCCTGAACATCCGTGGTGTCTTTGCATTCAGACAGGATGCCAAATGCTGCACTCTAATTTAAAATCCATAATGAGATACTTATCTCAACAGGATGTCTGAATGAGTGCTTTATGCATTCTTTGCTTTTCGTGCAAACTGTACCTTGAAATAACTAACCTCCCCAAATGTGTGTGTTGCACTGGAATTTTTAACAAGTCTCATATACAGTACAGAAGTTTAGTGTTAGATATTCTCAGCTAGATTACAAACATAGCACAGTATGAATGAGCTAATTGTACTCATTCAAGGATCAATAGGACCAAGATATAATATGAAATATGAAAATTCAACTCCACAGTAAATGAATAGCAAATTTATAGGCATGTAAACTAATATTTCGGTGCTATGGAAGTACCTAATTTCAACTGAGAAAACAGTGCAACAGATCTTTTGAGAAAACACATTTATTTTTCTGATGACCCCCAGTGCAAGAATGTATGGCATAAATATTACAACATTCTTCAGAGGCAAGCCAATGGATCACATTATTATTATATTTTCACTTTCTCCCCTTTTTCAAATATTCTTTACATAAACCACATTCTATTTTGTCTTCTGTTGAAGGAATAGCCTGCTCTGTTAAATGTAGGAAAGTGTGATTAGGAGACTGCCCATTTTCTCTGTGTAAGTCCCCGTGGTGATTATACATTACAAATTGCTCTTTACGATTAGAAAAAGATTTCATGCAGGTGGTGGGACCCCCGTCTTGAGGATTAAAGGGCAAAGTCATCTGAATCACTTTCTAAATAACATTGAAAGCGCCATCCGAGGAAACATCCCAATTTATAATCCTTGAAATATATCATTATTGGGATAATACCACAGATGAATTACTTTGCATACACTAGCCGCGAAGAGGCTGACCTGCGTCTATCCAAGATGACACCTCTGCAGAGCCTGAAGAATTCATTTTCATTTTCCAACTCGGCTGCTCTAATCAACATGCCTTATTGTGACAAAGAGTTCATTGTTGCTGTTCAAATTGCACTTACCACCACGCTCTGCTATTCAGAAGCAGCAGACATAGTCACTGAACAGGAACTTCAGCCAGCGAACACAAAATGTAAAATGGACTACATAAATTAAATCTATCATTATGTTGGGGGAAATTAATAACTTTGACAAATCACAATGTCATCCTTACACCTATTAAAGAGGAATCATGGCTAGAGCCAGGAAATGCAAAACGAGTTGATTGCAAATTTTGTCATTTTCGTTTCGAGACATTGAATATCATGAAACATGCCTGCATGAAGAACAAATACAATTAAATCCAAATTAAAACCCTAAACGTTATTTAGAAAAGTAATACAAACCTCATGTTTGTGGATGTTTGAGCAAAATATGTTTTTTTTATTACTACCCATCAAAGCAGTTTTGATAGGTGGACTTATACAAGACTGAAAACAGTTTACATTCTACCCAAGCGTCAGGCTGGGTATATAGCAGTGAATAGTAACACTTTTCCAAGAATAAATACAATATAATACTGCATTTGTATTACTTCATTCATAAGCAGCAAGACCAGGAGATTAAACTAGGTGAGCTCTGCTTGATAGCTGGAACATTAACATCGCGCTGAAATCCAGCATTGTGTCTTGCGTCCAGTCTAAAAGAACACATCTCATGAACCAAAAATCTATATCTGAACAGGAGGATAGATCTAGAACCAGAAGGTAAGCCGTGCAACACCCCGATCAGCTGGACACTCCAGCAGACACAACACCTGCCTAGTTTGAGGGTAAAAGAGGATCAAACATGCCCAGTTCCTGGAAAAATAATCACCAGAGCCTTGTCACCAGGGCCAGAATATGGGTCAACAACTGCATTTTGGATGGTGACCATTTCTTAAATGATTTAGCACTCTGATCTGGGGACATAAAAAGCAATTTCATACGTCAATGACATTCGCAAAGCAATACCTGTGCAATTTCAGGGCGCCTCCCCTGACATGCATTGCCATAATCACACAAGCAAGACTGACATTATTCCTTGGAGGGGCAATCATCACCCCTGATGTATCACTGAGACATAACGATAATGCATGGGATTATATCTTGATACTAGCTCTTATTTACTCATACTTGTATAACAGAAAACACCTGCCTCCCGCTCCAATACGCTCATAGGATTTATCTTAGTAAGACTTAATGCATACAGATGGTCAGACAAGAGAAATTAGAAAAATATGAAATATTAATATATTTGTCTTGTATAATATGAAATATGATTCATCTACTGTAGAGATTATAGCTTGATGTATTACTGTACTTAGGAATGAGACAAAGTTAATTTCTTCATAGGCCAAATGTTGCTGGCAATATCCAAGGGATAATAATAATTCTTCTGGGAACCACATAAATTAAACTTAAAGACATCTACTCTGTTTGCATACTAATGGTGCAGGTTAGCCCAGGCACTGACTCATACACATTCCCATTTCTACTCTGCCAACACAATGTAGAAGTCTAGAAAACATTTTGTGAAATGTGTGGTTGACCTGCATCATTAATTCATTTTACACCAGAAATATGAAACAGAACACAGTGTCCATAAACACTTAATGATGTATTTGCTATCGTTACAACACTCTACTGTCATAAAGCCTCTTGCCAAACTCCTGCAAAAAGATGGACATCCTGATTTTAAATTGGCTCCAACAGAGTGACAAGATAAAGAATTTTCATTTCCAGTAGCCCCAAAGGCCTTTGGACTCAACTTATTGACAAAGGTCATGTCTTTGATATCCACAAAATATGGATAGCCTGTAGAAATAGAATATTATCTGGTTTGTAGAAGAGGCAGAGCCTTCAGGCAAAATTCTTGCTCTACAACAAGTCCAGATTAAAGTACACTGCAAAGAGAAAATGAGCAATGCCACGACTACAGGATAGTGTTAAGATACATTCTCAACAAGTCTGAAAAGCAGTTGCCTACAAGAGTCAAACTAGATAAGGTAAGATCTTGCAAGAACTTGTGGACACTTCCTCTTAGCATACCATAAGAAATCAATGAAGCAGTATGCCTTTCTTTCTAAAAATATGGAATGCCCAATGCTTTTCCCATTTTTCTCCCCATTTCACAGTGCCCAGTTGTGTCACTAACACTGCCCCATAGCTGCACTCCACATCGACACTCTGGGAGTGTGAGATTAACACATGCCTTCCTCTGAAACACACAATGTCAGTCACTGCTTCTTTACACACCACAGTCCCTGTGCCAAGTTTGTGCAGACATGAGTCAGAGAAGGACACTTCATACACAGCTTATGCATGCAGATTGTAGGCTCCCCGCTGACCAGCGGAGGTCGCTAATGCGCCACAGAATTAACAAGCCCCTGGCTGACCTACGCTCCCCTATATCCCTGGTGGAACAAAGCCAATTTTGTTCCACGGCTATGGGCTTGTGGTCATCATTGACAGTATAGTTTTTTTTAAGTCTCTACACAGATAGCTTTCTAACAGCAAGGAGCTGTGCCATTTCATCAACTCCAGACATGGAGTACATATGATCCTATTCATGTTTATGGATACATTAGTGGACTAACAAAAGAGTGAATAACTAATCAGAAACATACATTAAAAGACTTGAAAACTTAATAATAAAACAGCAAAATGGTATTGAGCATCATATCCAGATACATTTGATTTTAATTCAAGATAAAAATATATCAAAGTTTGACATCCCGAGTAATCAAGTCAAGCATAATGTTGGTTCCCACTGGATACAGGTATCTGAATATACTTATCCAGCTGAAATAGCAAGTTTTCAACTTTTTCAAAATTTACATACATAGAAGAGGTTTTTTGCATTTCACAATTTATTACTTTTCCATTACCAAGATGTTTCCAATTTACAATAAGAATGTGATCAAACTTCAAGGAGTCAAATTCTGCTTACACTGAGTGTAAACAATTAAAGTGATTAGCTAAAAGGCTCCTTAAAAATAGCAACATAACAATGGTTAAAAGTTCTTTAAGGTAGCAAATCAGTTCATTTGTAAATTATAACAGACAGTGAAGGTGTTTGGTTCTTTTAGAAAATTTAGAATTCCTTTAGAGTCTCTTAACAAAACATTAGGGCTTTATGCACTGTTCATCATCCTCTCCTCAACTATGCAATATACTGTGGCTTTCATATAATACACCATGCCACTTCACTCCACTTAAAATGAGTCTTCTTTTGAGTTACAATCTCTCATTCCCACATGCAAATGTGGAATTTCTGAGGTGTATTCCCCATGGACTCAGCAGGTCCTGTGACAATGTTGTGGGTTTCCTTCAGGGGTACACTCCACAATTCAGCTGAAATGCAGCTCTCTCGCATTAAAATGTGAAGGAATGTACAGCTCAAGGAAATAAAGCAGCTCTACTAAATCATGATCTTTTTTTCTACCATGAGGTGATATAGAGTTGACTAAAACAGACTAGGTAATAAGTCTCTATAAAGAATTTGCTGTAAAATAACCCATGATGGTACCATACTGAAGAATGAAAGAATCTGTGTTTCCAGGAAGCAGGTTTAATAAGGTGAGTGCAGGGATTTGTTTGAACTATGTCAGTGTACAGGGAGTTAAAAAAAAAACCTTGTCAAAATTCATATTGAACCCAGCTGTTGAACTTTGTGGTTTGATGTGAAGCGGATGTGCTATAGACACACTGAATCAAATAAAATGTAGCCCACATTCTGCGCATGTCTGAGGCAGATTAAATGTGCTTACCTGAATGTATTACAATATCCTTGAATGGAGGACTGCAAAGCTCAGTGGCTCTATTCTGAAAGAGAACATAAAGCACCTTACTTACAAGACAGGTGAGAGGGGTCACAAAACACTTTATACTGATGAATTTATCTTGCACTTAAAGTCAGATAATATGCCTTTAAGAGAACACATTCTGATTTGAATAAATTACTGTCTTGAATGGAGGGAGTTTTGATGCCTCCTGGAGAGTGTATATCATACTCATCTTGAGATTTGTGATCTTGTGGGATGGACCCAAAAAAGTCTCTCTCCTTCTCTAGAGCTAGAATTGCAGACCCTGGAGGGCTTCCTCTTTCTACAGCATTATTCCCAATACATTTCATTTCACAGTATTTAACAGTGCAATTTACAGCCTGCTGCAGACATACACACATTTATCAATCTCTTATTTAAGCAGAAAGGTCAAATGAGAAATCTACTGTTACAGTGACAACCAGGGGAAATTAAGGTGAGCATGACATACAAGGATTTGGTAGCCAATAAACTGTAGGGGACAATTAGATGGTAAAATTCAGAGCAGAACTGGAAATCTGAGCAGGATACCAGTGTTAACACCCCTACTCTTTTCACAAGTACTAATGGGTGTTCATGACCACAGTAAGTTGAGACCTTGGTTAACATCTCATCTGCAGGACAGTACCGTCTGCTGTAGAATGACCCCACAACTGTTACAAGGTATTTGATTTTACCTGGTCCAGAGGCAGGAGTGTCCACTACATGCCCAACAATACTACTTCAGGGAGTAATCTGGCCTCCCATCCAAGCACTAATAGAGCTCAACCCCAGTAGCTTTAGCCATTTGGTATGCAAAGGCTACGGGGCAGTACAGCATGAATACTGCAATTGCAATAAATAAATAAATAAATAAATAAATAAATAAATAAATCATATTAAATATAAGTAAGTTTACCCCAGTATTTATGTTGTAGTTTTTACTCAAATTTTAAGCAAACTCATTCTAATTTCTCAGCCCTTCACAAAATTGCTTTGCTACTTTCCCAGACAATAAATCCACTAATTAAACTTCTGTTGCCAGAAGTAAGTCATTATTGGTATCTAGTTTGTGCCATACAAGCAGGACCTGCTGTCTTCAAGACACTGTAGGGGAGACTGACGGACAACAAATTCACCACCTCTTTCCATCTGCACTTACATGCTGCCTCCACTCGGTGGCGCCAGTGAATCAAGCTGAGAAGGTTGTCCCACAAACACGCACAAATCATTTACATGCTGTTCTCATCAAAAGCATTTCTTCCCCTACCCTCAGAGATTTTCCACTGATCTGAGTTTTCAATTGCCTTTTGGAGTGCTACGACTAACCTTTGCATTTGCCAAGAATATGATTAATTTTTTAAAGACAGCTGTTGACCTATTATTGAAAGGGAACACAGCCACTGGAGACATTCATCTATTCATGGCATATAATGGAACTAGTTTTTCATCTATGTTTACAAGCCTCTGTTAAAAGAGCAGCAAAAAATACATTAAACAAAAAATAATTCTGCTAATCTTGTTTGGAGGCCAATTCACACACAACTGTCAGTCAAAAACTTTGCCTATGTGAAGCCTAGATTGTTTATTTGCTCTTACTTCAGAAGCTGCATATGCAGCACAAAACAGAACTGTAACAATAATTAAACTACAAAATAAAAGTCACTCCAACTCCAATTTTCAATGCATCCCTAAATAAAATATGTGAAACATTATAGATTTATATCCTATAATCATTATCCACTCTTCATGTAAGGTGATAAAATATGCATCGCCACGAGTAGCAACAAACTACTTAGCAAAATGATCTCTTTAAAAGAAATAATTTATTGGCCAGGATAATGCAAGCATCCTTTATTTAGTGATACACATTCTCTGTTCTTCTGATAAGCATTAATGTCCCCTTCTTTAATATGAAATCATAATAAAGGGCTGCAAAACATCACTGCAAATTACTGTAAATGACAGTCTGATTTCCCTGTGGCTGCACTGTCTCTCTCAAACCCCAGCTTGTAGCTCATGGCTCTGCAGTGTTAAACCACTCCACCTGCAGAACCCAACCCCATTGTCACCACCTGCTAAAGCGCTGCTGTAACCCTCTTTGAATACAATGAGATGGTGCTAAACCTTAATTTCCACCATTACTGCATAAATTTACATTTGTTGACCATGGAGGTGATCAGTAGGTCTGAAAAGCCACTGAAACGTATTCTGAAGGCACTAAGCCCCTACAACCCCATTAGAAAGCTTACATATAGAAAGTATAATCAGACAAAAATGGTGTGGTGTGTGAACTTAATATGCCAAAGGCAGCAGAATGTATGGTTATGGTATGGGAAAGATGTGACTTAAGATCTACATGCCAGAGATTTTGTAATGACCTTATTGTAATAACTTCACACATTTCTGCATTTACATAGAAATAAACAAAAACAACCACATACACACCTACACTGAAGAACTACACAGACCCACATACTCGAAATCCAGCAAAACAAACACACAAAGAAAGTGACATGGATAAATTTAGAAATTCAAAACACACCGACACACACAAGCTAGCATGCAAGTCACTCAATTTGAAGAAATCTAGGCCATCAAGAAAAACAGAATAAAGGAATCAATTTACATGCAAATCAAAGCTTACTAATTCAATTTCTTGATGTAGTACTTTCCAATGAGGATGGACATTCACCTAGAGGAAATCAGCTTTACATATCTCTGAATTGTTTATTTAAAATGGGAGCAGATGTACATTTAATCACAGTCTTGATGCTTTCCAGAATAGATTGTTGTGTGACAAGGGGGGCATTTATCAGACCATGAAATACCGCCTTACTCCAAAGTGACAAAGGCAGTTTACATTCCAAGCAGCCCATGATACATAAGTAGTAAATGTTTTCTATCTCAGTAAAGAGCATCAGTATTTGAGATATATTTTAAAAATCCTTATTGGATTTTTAAAATATATCTCAGTCCTCACAAATAGAAAAAGCCATTAAAATGAGTTCCAGACTGCAGGCCTTCCTCTAACCTCTGTGCACTTCATCGGAATCATGAAGAGGTGCATCATTTTGATGAACCACTTGAGGGCAGCAGAATACAGTAGTCCTCTTAGCAACAAAGGCACTGTACTTCTGTATTACATATGACATATTTAATCACTAATAATGATCAAATCCTTACAAACTGAACAAATTCAAACCTACAAGAAAATCTACATATTTCTTCACATATGTGAATCAAATTACAATAAAGATGTGTGCACTATGTGGGCTATGTATGGGGTTACATTAAATTTACCTGAAATTTATGTTATTGAGTAAATTACTATCAGTCTGCTAATTTTGCAAATCAATGTGTGTTGGAATTCTGATATATAAATAAATCTGATACTGAAACACTTCTGATGGAAAAAGTCAAAATCACATCAGTGCTAACCCATCTTTGAAATATTAAGCTTGGAAGGTATACTTTAGCGGTAAGCAATAAATTAAATTTCACATTATTTTACATTAACCAAATAACAGAATCCATCTGATAATGACAACAAAAATGTATCAGGAGCAGTTCTTTATTACAATAATCCTAGTTACTAACCTTAGCTTAAATAGCTTCTTAAATAGCTTCTTTCCCTCAGCTGTTGGCCTGCTGAACTCTGTTCTGGGATGCTAACTCTCCCCCCAACCCCCTGACTGCTCCTTGCACATGGAATTTACATTTGTTTTTTGCACATTGCACAACACTGCACCTTCTCCCCTTGCACATTTCTATTTTGCACAGTAGTGTCACTATACTGAACAGTGTCGCTATACTGAATCATTGCCTGCCATTGCACCGCAGTTGATCTCTCTGCATTAAGTTTTTACCACTCCTACCTCACTCCTATACCTCATATCTTGCACTTTGTACACATCAGTTCTACATACCACTGCTATTTACTTATGCTTGCTATTTATATGTTTTTTGCACTTTTGCTGGGCCAAAGAATATGACAGCATCAACAAAGTTTATCATTTGATTTCAGGGATTAATGTGAACCATTTGCAGTTTTACAACAAGACCACTAGATGTCCACTTTTCACTTCCTAAAAGTGTTTACTTCCATCGAAAATCGATGTATCAGAATGACTCCACAGTTTATGCCTGATTTCAGACATACATTTATTTATTTCTTTTAATTAGTTAATTTAATGACCCCTACTACTAAATGATATGTTTTATAAACCTGCAGAATCATAACCGTAGTCGTACCTTTGATAATGCTGTAATGCATTGCTTGATTCCACTGATAATCAAAGGACATACACTTACTTTTGAATCTAAACACTTCCAGTAGAAACAGGGCACATTCAGAGCACTCTTCATAGCTGTGAAATGGAAAATCGGGGTGAAATAATCAAAAAGAAAAATGTGACCAGTTTTTATCAAAAGTCCATCATTAACTACCTCATTAACTACCTACTAATATAGTCATGTGATTCAGTGGGTATATAAATTCAGTACAGACAGTGAATTCAACCCATCAGCATGACTTGGAATTTTGGATAGAGCAGTGTTTCTTAGCCCTGCTCCTAGGAGCCCCCGGTGTCCACTGGTTTTCTTTCCAGCTGAGCTCTTTATTAAATGTTATTGAGCTGCTAGCTGAATAGTCATCTGGCTGTTACATCTCTTCATAGTTACCTGCTGTATGAACGCCGTGGAAGAGATTAATCAAAGGTAATGTGACGATGATGACTGAATGATTCAAATTAAGGTATTATGATAAGTACTCACCAGTATTGCTGATTCATAGTCAGTTTAATCAATGAAAATTCAATAGCTGTATAATTTTACTGAGCATGGACTGAAACAATTACTTGTATTCAAATTTACTGTCTCTGCCCTAAAATTTAAAATAGAGACGTTTAACACAAATGTAAAGTGAGGATATTTACTTGCATAGCCTATTTGTACAGCATCAGCCTAATTTGCAGCTGATTTACAATCAATCAAAAAATGACAAATTCAGTATCCAACATATGTCTAATTAGTGACCATATTAGACTAACATTACATTATTGTCATTTAGCAAATGCTCTTACCTAGAGGGACTTACATAGGTTACAGTTTTATGCATTTATACAGCTGAATATTTACAGAGGCAATTCTGGGTTAAGAACCTTCCCCAAGGGTACGAAAGCAGTGCCCCATCGGGGAATCAAACCAGCAATCTTTTGGTCACTAGGTCTGCTCCTTACCACTACAGCTCCTTGCTGCCCACTAACCTTTTTAATAAAGAGCTTGGTTATGATGAATATAAGCATACTAATGTTCCTCAATGTACTGAACTGAGCAAGACTGGCCTTGCCCCGTCGTATGTGGCAAGTTTTGTTTAGCATTTTAAGCAACGGCCAAAGTATTTTAAAGGCCACTGTAGGAACAAATATGCCCTACCTGTCAATTTTTCAAGTTTAGTCATCCACGTACTTTACATTTGTTCAATAAATGGATTTTAAAAATTATATTTGTAAAATCAATACAGTTAGAAGTCCGGCGTGGGTTTTGCCGACTAGCTCCATCGAACTCTGGCCTTCATGCTCTTCAGAAGAACAAACGGGAAAAAATAGCTATAATATAAATTACTAACTGTCACAGCATAATTTAAAATAACAGCTGTCTGCTGCCTGCGTCAGGCAAACAATTCTGTAACGTTACCTCAAAAGCTCATACAAATTGATCAAGAAATCATTAAGCTCAGGTAGCCTACATTTTTATCGGTACAGCTTCAGGAGTTCCACAACTTCAAATCCCAGAATGCAATGGATATTTTTCTTATGGGAGTATCTAGTTTCAAAAATTGCAGACTAAGAATGTGTTTACAAACTAGTAAAATTTGAAGTCATTGAGTCATTACTAATTAACTTTGATTCATTACACAATGAACTTAACGACATAATTTTGTTTAGTGTGTGCTTGCTTGTTTGTTTGTTTTGAGGCGTAACAGACCAAATATAGCCTATAAATGTGCAAATGTGTGTGTGAGTGTGAGTACATTGTTGTCATGTTTGCCTCACTTATTGCCGATACATATATATATATATATATATATATATATATATATATATATATATATATATATATATATTTGAGAATGAGACTGCGCAGTCTGAGCACAGCAAAATTTGGGTCCATCTCACAGGAAGCCAGGATGTGCAGATAAAGAAAGCGCAACAGAGTTAGTGTTACGAGACTGCTACACGAAGCGCAGAGCACATTGCTATCCCGGCTGTCTTGACAGTCACTTGTAGCTGGGCAAAGATGAAGTGCGACACGTTCTGGTTCAGACACCTTCTGTCGAAAGTGTTTTTACTACAGTTTATTGTTTCCCAGACAACTTTAGGTGCACCATCACCAATTATCAAGTTTCCCGGGGATGATACAACCCCACGAACGGACAAAGAAGTGGCTCTGGTAAGTTGCTTTCACCATATTCTGTCACTTTGCTATATGGATTTATATTATCATTGGTGTAGCGGCGAAGCAATTGATGGACGTCATTTCATTTTCCTGTAAAGTGGAGGCATCTTTCTATGGAAGGTTGTTCTTTAAATAAAAAAAAACCGAGTAGGTAGATAATTCTTGTCGAAGAAAAGGGTTTTATATTTGATGACTGAAAACCTCGTAGCGGACACTGAGATGTTGCTACAGAGATGCAGCACGCGGTGCTTTCACACAATTTTTCGGGTAGTGTTGGGGTGGGTGCAGGGCAAATGACTTTTATTTGTATTTTTTGGTGACCGGTTGATTGTTTTATACACGGCAGTGTGGCACCTGTGTTTCGGAGTTGTGCGGTGTATTGGTAAAGAATAGGGCTTGTAACCCAAAAGGTTGCGGGTTCAGTTCCCTAATGGAGCGCCGCTGTTATACCCTTCGGCGAAGTACTTAAGCTAGATTTCCTGTAAACGTCCAGCTTTACAAATGGAAAGCATGTAAAATGATAAGGCATGTGTATTGTGCTTTGTTAGCTGTGTCAAATAACAAATAGACACGACCCTCTAAAATCGTTGTGTTTGTCTCTCTTCTAAGCATTATTTGAATAAATTCTATGGATGCCCACAAGACAGCTGTAACCTTATGGTGCTGAAAGACACTCTGAAGAAGATGCAGAAGTTCTTTTCGCTGCCAGAGACTGGAGAGATTGATCAGAAGACAGTTGAGATCATGAAGAAGCCTCGTTGTGGTGTTCCAGATGTGGCTAATTACAACTTTTTCCCCAGGAGGCCGAAGTGGGGGAATAATGAAATAACGTACAGGTAGTGACTTTGGAGGAGAGTCTTGTGTTGTTATGAAGATTGCTGCATCACTGAGATTAAGTGTACTGTAACTCATGCTTAGTACAAATGGATACTCTTTTCTGTAAGATCCTAAAGTTCCCCTCTTGTAAGCCTAGGATTAAGGATGGAAAATAATGTATATATTATAAATACTCTGCTTGTGACACCCAGTGCATATTGATTCAAAAGAGAGTTTTGCAATCAATGCCAAATTTCCTACTAAGCATATCTGCTTTTAAGCTTTCATGGTCTGGCAATCACAGGCAGTGCTACCAACTTTAATAAGGTTGTACTGTTGTCTTACTTCTTAACAGTTTGATTCCTGTAAAGTATTACATATGTATTTATTTTACAGTGCCAGGAAAAAAAACATTCGGTTTAAGTCACTTTTTTAAGTCATGCCATGTGGGAACACAAATGTACAACAATAAAAAGTAACTGAGAAGCCAACCAAAACAACAACAACCTAAGAGTAATACAGACAGGGCAACAGCAGAGCCCCTTCCCAAAACATTTCAAGGGAATGACTCACAGACAGAAACAAAACCACTTCCTGTGCTGTCTTCAGTCTAGTCTACAGTCACTCCATTCTTTTCCAGCATAATGAGGTTAACACACTCATTTTCAGACCTTTTGCAGTATATTAATACATGGATTGGCTGTTTAGACTTTTTCACCCTAACAGTGTTATGAAAGGTTAAGTCAGCCTATTTTGATGTAAATTCCAAGGGAGAAAAATTAATATTAAACTCAAACTAAAAGATACACATCATTCTGGAATTAACCTGCATATCCACATTTGTCACCCAGTGTATAACCTTGTAATGTTCATTGCAATACCTTAACTTCATTGGATGATGGATGTGGACATATGCAGCTCATAAACTGAATGTGGACACTATTGACCGATAAAACCCACTGGCATTCCACTCCGTAGGATTTTAGGACATACCCCAGATCTGGACGAGGGAACCATAGATGACGCTTTTTTCCGGGCCTTTAAAGTGTGGAGTGACTTCACACCACTCAGGTTCACCCGCATTATGGATGGAGAGGCTGACATCATGATCAACTTTGGGCGCAATGGTATTCAATCCTGAAGTTTTTTTTCCTCAGTGTAACTGTTGGCGATGAAATCCCTGTTCCAGTTTGATCAGAGATGTGGGAATAGTGGGACTGTTGGGTGGAGGGAGGGGGATCAACATCAATTGTGCCTTCTGATCCAGTATTCACCTGATGAGAGAGAGCTGACCACGTGTCAGGTAGGACACCAGAGAAAGATGATAGTCAACTCTCACGGGATGGCACAGAATAATATTTGTATTATTTCAGGTTTTTTTTTACATTCCATTGCCATGCTGTGGTCTGTAGATTATTCCATGGCATGACCATGCCAAGCTCTGGTTTGTAGATTAGTGCAGATTGTGGCAATGCAGGCTCAGTGAGGGTCAGTGTCAGCTATTATTAGTCCTGGTGTATTGGTCAGGTTCAATGTTAGTTTTCTGACAGTGTTCTGCACTTACACTGATGCATGTTCATATGTTTATTTGAATGAAGTTTGCTAAATACAAGTGTCCATCAACAGGTTTATAGCTGGGTTATGCATCTGATGGTGAAATGTATGAAGAGTGTAAATGGTCAGTGCTGATGGTCTTTCCCACAGAGCATGGAGATGGCTACCCCTTTGATGGGAAAGATGGTCTGCTGGCACATGCTTTTGCCCCTGGCCCAGGAATTGGGGGTGACTCACATTTTGATGATGATGAACAGTGGACACTGGGAGAGGGACAAGGTATGGTGAACTGTTGTTTATCATCATTCACAAATGAAAATTTATGAAACTTATGAAAATTTTGTTGTTCAGTGGAAAAATATTTCAGATCTATTAGTAATTGCTGGGATACATACATTATATTGTGTTTTATCTCACTGATGTGTTTTTTTTTCTTATCAATGTCTTTGCGAGGTTTTGAATTGAAATTGACCCTAAGATCTTGAAATGCGCTATTGACTAAAATAATCTAGAGGCTGAAATCGGAAGAGCATGAATTTGTGGTGCCAAAGCCAAGAGTTCATTTTCCTCATCTTACAGTTAAGAAAACAAGTGGTTATTAATAACATAGTGTGAAACTATGACATTCCACCACTCAGAAATAAGTGTCTCCTGTTATAGGGAATCAATTATTTTACTCCTATCATGCTGTTTTTGTTTTGTTTTGGAGTCTGTCTTTTTTGTCTCTAACAGTGAGGGAAATACCTCTGTTTCATTTATTTGTTAAGGCATTCCAGAGTGGAACACACCAAAAACCCTGTATTACAAAACTAGGAAGCTTTATTATTTACAGAATCTTGCTACTGCAGGGAGGGCAATGTGGTGTAGAGGTTAAGAGGTAGAGGTTGTAAACAGAGTGCCAAAGACTTGAATCCAATGTGAAGTGAAGCTGTTTTTTTTTCTATTCCAGCTAGGAAGTTGACCTGGATTGCTTCAGTAAATATCCAGCTGTATAAATGGATCCTATGTGAAATGCAAGCTGTATTAGTCTCTCAGGAGAGGAATGTCTGCTAAACAAATAGATCATGCAATGCAGTCGAATGCACCAGAAAGCTCAACGTAGAGGGCAACATTAGCTTTGTTCTGACCTGAAGTGAATTTTCAGCATTTTTCCACATCCTAAAAACCAAATGAGGGAAAGTCAGTCTGAGGCCAGAGCATTCTGTTTTTCATGAGGTTGACTGAATAGGCTGTGTAATCTCCCCTTCTTGACTTTCTATCTCTCTCTCTCTCTCTCTCTCTCTCTCTCTCTCTCTCACTCTCAGTGGTGAAGGTGAAGTTTGGGAATGCAGAGGGGGAGTTCTGTAAGTTTCCTTTCCTCTTTATGGGGAAGGAGTACACCAGCTGCACATCTCAAGGCCGTGATGACGGCTTTCTCTGGTGCTCCACCACCTACAACTTTGATCAGGACGGGAAGTATGGGTTCTGTCCCCATGAATGTGAGTTATCTCATGATCCATGCTCCATACTCCAGTCCATTAACTACACATTACACCATTAACTACACATTAACTACACTACACTGCACCAAGAAGAAGCCAGGTGAGCTCAGAGTTTAGAGATGATCACTAAAACTGATGCATTGATGGGTGTTACCGTATATCCAGTATATAGCTTTGTACTGAAATGCTTTTGCACATACAGTAAAAATCAAAAGTTTGGACACACCTGATAAAGATAATGGGAAACATGCATTCAAAGACATTTCTGTCTAAAGACTTATGCTTGAATGCTTTAAATGTGTTTCTTAGATAAATATCAGTAGTGAAGTTGATGCCTGTGTATGAATTCATTTTGAAAAAAAAAATCAAAAAATATTTTTAGCTGCTTTGACAAATCTAAA
This sequence comes from Megalops atlanticus, assembly GCA_019176425.1. NCBI lineage: Eukaryota > Metazoa > Chordata > Actinopteri > Elopiformes > Megalopidae > Megalops > Megalops atlanticus. The sequence goes on from CM032881.1 coordinate 13,502,991, forward strand.
ATATAAAATTTGTTCAACACTTTTTGGTCATTACATATTCCCATTTGTATTATTTCATAGTTTTGATCTTTATTATTATTCAAAAAATGTGGAAAATAGTAAACATAGGTGTATCCAAACTTTTGACTGGTACTGCATACCTATCACTCTTATCGTACCGCTCCACATTGTTTCCCTCATGCTGTAAGAAATCAAAGTGAAAGAAAAATGAGAAATTATACCAGACAGTCGGGTTATAATCCTGATTGGCATCAGACCGGTATTTGACCAGCACTGGTCTTAGTGATACAGGGCCTTGCAATGGAGAGTGAGTCAGGACTTTGTTTTCTCTCTACTAGAAGATCAAAGGTATCCATTTGCTTTTGAATTTATACACCAATTCACAACAGTTTTGATTTGTCTGTTGGGTGAGGAGGAACACAGTCACGGGAATTTCCTGAAAGTTACATCATGGAAAGGCTCAGGTTTGGTCAAGAAATGGAAAAGCCATTTATTGCACAGTACTGCCGAATATGTCTTTTTAATCTCTGGTTGTGATCTCACAAGATTTCAGGAGCTTTACTGGCCTATAATGAACTTTGCAGCAATGGAATCAATCCAGATAAGATACCTCTTTCATCCTGTGGTAAAACATTTAGCAGAAACAACTCCTTTGCTATTCTAATGTATTGCCATTGCTGTAATAATCTGCTGTAATAAAAGCTAATGCTTTTCCTTAGATCCCTTGCAGATTACAGAAGCAAGGGCTTGTGTCTGCTGACAAACTGAATATCCCTTGACAGTTTTTAAATAAATATAGCTTTTTGTGATATCACCTGAAAGCTACAAATTTTACAGCTACAACTTGCAGACATATATCAACACTCACAAATCAAGATAGACTCCTTAAAATAGGAACAGCTCCTTTTAAATTTGGTCATTAAAGTCCAAGCCAAAACCATCGCGCTGGAAGATAGATTACTGCTCTGTTATTGGAGTTTTAGGATGCTTTTGTAGATACAGAAATATGCAAGTTATGCTTTTTGCAATGACAAAATAAATAGTAGGTATATCGTTCTTCAATTTCATTATCTTTGTAGTATACATCTCTCCTGTGGCAGAAATGAACTGTATTGCGGTATATGGTCTGTGTTACAGTGCTCTTCACTCTTGGTGGCAATGGCAATGGCTCCCCCTGCAAGTTCCCCTTCACATTCCAAGGCGAAACATATAATGGCTGTACCACTTCTGGCCGAGATGACGGGTACCGCTGGTGTGCTACCACAGAGGACTATGACCGTGACAAGTCCTATGGCTTTTGCCCAGAAACTGGTGGGTCATTGGGGAACCTGTAACTACTCTCTTCCTAAATCACAAGCTGATTGTTTATGGTCTTTCAGATAAATGGCTACATAAGTAGTTTACATCATAATAATCATTTAGTATTTATATCAAAGGGACACAGAATAAATTCAAGGCTTTGATGAAAAAAGTGAATAAATGTTTAAGAATAAGCCCTCAAGAATGTGTTGTGCTTAGTTAGATGTACCATGCACCAACCAAGTCAATGTCCAGATGTAGAGTCCACCTGAAAACCTTCTCTGAGTTTTTTTTTTCTCAGATAACCATGTTATTACTTCTAACACAGCGTACACCACCAAGTGGAAAAACTAATTTGGTCATATGTTGAAAATTCCAGCCTGAAACAATCTTTATTGTTATTTTTCAAATCTGGATAAAGCATTCTTTCTGTGGGTGATTTTTCATTGAATTCATCTGTTAGAATGTTCTAAGAATGAAACCTCCGCTCATGAAGGGCTAGTAGATTGTTTTTTTTTTTTTTTTTCTGGAAGACTGTAAATTTTTTTACTGTGTGCTGGCTTGTGCTGTTTTCCATTGTGTCAGGCTGTCTGCTTTAGTGCAGCGTGTACCAAAGAGTAACGGAGCTGGGGAGGTGGGGTTATCATCTGTTTTGAATAGGCTGAGAATTCATCTTAGCAGCAGGTCTGCACATTAACTATGTATGGCCCTCTGAAAAGTGATAAATGCATATTTGATGGCTCTAATTACAATACAGAAAAGCTTGTCCCTGGCCTGGTCACTTGAGCCAGACACTTTGTAAAAAATGCCCTTGCCTCAGCTGCCAATTACAGCTGGCCAAGTTAAAATGACTGTGTGTAAAACATAAGAAAAATCTGTATTCTTACATAAACGTTTTCTTCTTTTCTACCCTAGCCAGGTATCAGCTGCATCCAATTTTGCTTGGTTATAAGAGGTGGAATCCATCTGATATTCCATAGTTCACAAACAAATGTGACCCTTTAAGAAATAATTGGGATCCTGGTGTCTAGTCAGATGTGAAACTTTTTTTTCCTGTGATTCTATCATGCTCACCTGTCTGACCTCACTCTTAGTCAAGGTCTTGTCTAATTCATTACATTCATGACTTCTGTGGATGCAGTAGTACTTCCCTAACAAATCTGGCTACTTATATATTCATGCTTAACTGTGTAATTACAGCACAATCATAATTTCCTGTTATTTAGCATTACATATATACTTTCTTTGTACTTTTTGGAAAGCTACTCTTGTGTGCCAATTTTAAAATTTCCAACAATAAAAAACTACCCTTGTTTCTTTTATGCCTTCTGGTATGGCTGTAGGTGACTGTTATGCTTGAGAGAGGGAGATATATATATATGAATTTGGGCAGGTGGTTATCAGAGTAATGGCATTATGTTGGATTGTCATTGTTGACAGGAAAAATTGATTGTTACAGATTTAAAAATAACAGAAAGTTAGTAGAGAGCTCAAGGATTGTATTTCTTGTTTTGTGTGCAAGAGAAAGAGAAAATGCATGATTTTTTACATTTTGATTTGATTGTTGAAAGAAAGTAAGTTAATCACATTGGATTACCCTCAGATATGCACTGCATCATTCAGGTTCTGGGGATTCAGAATTGATTGAAGCTCTGGACTTAACTTTCTTCAAAGAGGAGCTTATTATCCTTGGTAGACTGTTATTAAAAGCAATTAACTGGGAGAGAGCGATATCCTTGGACTTGCATAGTAACCTTTTGTGTTTTTGTGCTTGTGTTTTGTGCTTTGCTGTGTGCAGCCTTGTCAACGGTTGGGGGTAACTCCGAAGGAGCACCCTGTGTTTTCCCTTTCACCTTCCTGGGTAATAATTATGAAGCCTGCACCTCCTCTGGGCGTAGCGATGGGAAAATGTGGTGCGCCACCACTAAAAGTTATGATGAGGATCGCAAATGGGGTTTCTGTCCTGATGAAGGTATGAACTTTAGCAGCTTCCTTAGCAGAAGTTACATTTGTAGTAGTAGTAACCGCTCACATTTCTACAATTAGATACTTTGTATCAAATTGCCTGAAGAGCAAAGACACAGTCCTATACAGCACTTGCAGTTCATGTGTTTAATGTAATTTGTGTGTGTGTCTGTCTGTGTGTCCGTCTGTCTTTTTTTGTGATTCCAGGCTACAGTCTGTTTCTGGTGGCTGCCCATGAGTTTGGTCATGCACTTGGGTTGGAGCACTCCCAGGATCCAGGTGCTCTGATGGCTCCCGTTTACACTTTCACGAAGAACTTCAGGTTGTCCAATGATGACATCAGAGGCATTCAGGAACTCTATGGTACAGTAGGGGGAATCTTCTCCATTGTGTCCTGTCATAAAGGGTTGAGTCAAGGCAGAAATGTGGTCTAGTAAGGGAACTTGACTTGTTAGCAGGATTTCATCTTTGGTAAGAGCTTTTTTACCCTTGAACAAGGCACTTAACCAAAATGAATGAAAATGAATTGTGAATATGAAACAACTAAAATAAATAAAATGCATAATATAAACCTTGTCTTGGATAAGTGACTCATAAACATAATCTTTAATTTAATTTTAGTGATTACCACACAGTATTGTATTCAGGAAAATGCCCCTACATGCTATTGTAAGCCATGTATAATTGTGAAGATACCCACAGATTAGACAGTGAAGGCCTGTGTTCTCTCTCAGGTGCTCCCACAGACAAGCCCCTGCCACCCACTCAAGGACCAGTCACTCCAATGGACATTTGCAAAGAGAATATAATCTTTGATGCAGTGGCTCAGGTCAGAGGAGAGACATTCTTCTTTAAGGACAGGTAACTTCACAATCACAAGGTTTCAAATTTCATTTAAATATTAAAAAACTTGTAATATCCAGGCATAATTCTTATTCTTTAAGGTGAAGACCTTAGTGGTAATGAGACTGTATTGCCTTGCAATTTTGTGGGATTATGATTGTTTGGGTTGCTGCACAGGTTTTTAATAGTCTCAGGATAAAAATGTCCCTGCATTGGGGTGAAACTATAAACTGTACATGCCTCCCTGTTATGTATTATTCATTTAAAATTTTGCCTCCTCATCATTCCTCTCACACAGTTCAGAGCAGAAGGTTAGCTCTGTGGTTGCAAATTCGGTTTGTTGTCCAAAGTAAATATCTTTATAGGCTTATCCATCAAAAGCACCACTCAAGTAGGTAGCCTGACCTCTCCCACCCTGAAGCAAAGGCTGGAACATTTGGAGTTTGAGGGTACCACCGACAAACCATATTTGTTGAAATAAGACTGGTTTTCATTTAGCTTTGAAAAGAATTCTATTTCTGTTGTTGTCCTCAATACATGAATATTGTGAAACAGTGTTACCTCATGTTATAACAGAGGAACAGTCTTAATTGCTTTCTCTGCAGCAGTAGTGTGGAGTAGAAGTTAGGGCATTAACACTGCACCCACCCCACCCCCAAGCACCGGAGCTGCGGAATTAATCCAAGTTTTCAGCAAAGTTCTACAAGGTTATTCATGTTTTCCCTGGAAACCCACATTTGTAAGTGGCCTCAAGAAAAGAAGGGTTGGATGTACTTTGGAAGGAGTATATCTGCTAAATGTTAGTCAACTAACTCCTGGTCCTCTACATCAGAGCTGGTTTTGTAAAGCAGAGTTTGTTGCTCCTTTTGTCCTGTCTTCTGTAAGGCAAGCTGCCAGGTCCTGGAACCACAGCTGCTGGAGAGAAGGTTTTCACTCAGGGTGTCCTGAGCTGAAATATCTGAGAGGAGCTTATGAAGGCTTTTTGACATATTGCCCTTGATTTCTATGAGCTTAAGGCTGAAGTGCTGGGAGGCAGCTGGGGGGCTCATGGTGAAGCAGGGCCTGTCTAATCTTTTTCCTCCTCATTTTGTGATGTATCCCAAAGAGTTCTATAAAGATACATACGTCAGTGATAGGATACAGTGCTCATATGGGGTCAGCTGAGTGTAAAAATAGTATCATACATCATTCAGTAGTTGGTAGAATTAGAATAATTAAGCTTATTTTTATTAAATTACTGTGAGGGGAGACACTAACAGCGTAAAAATCCTCATAATAATAAATTCTACCAGAACGAATGCTTTACCCAAAGGGCCACTTGTTCCTATATTGGGTTTCATAGATTGGATGACTTTTGCCTTCAGTTATTTACAGCTGGACCTGCATTTGCTGCAGACTGAAACAGATGTTTTAGTAATCAGAAGAGCAGCTCTGTGGGCCTATGGCTGCCCTGGTGCAACCTAGAGAAACGGAGGCATGAATCAAAGGGCAGATATGAGAACAGAACTGTACAGAGTGTGAACCGCTTCAGGTTTTATTGAGTTTCAGAGGAGTGGTCTTGCTGAAGAATTGCCTCATAAAGACATCAGCATATACTGTACGACTTTAGCTTTAAGTTCAGAGGTATAAATCTTCCCATATCTCCCAACCAATGTGTTGTTTTCAAACCAGATGGTCAGAAGAGTTGGATACCAGCTTGTGATACCCAGGCTGATGCTTATAGTAGGAACTGTGGGGAATTTGAGTGAATGTTGAGGTGGGCTGTTTTATCCTTTAGCAAGGCACTTAATTGAAATGCCTCAGTGAATATCCAGCTGTGTAAATTCATAATAGGAAAAAAGAAGCCATTTTTAACTCCTTTGGATACCCAAGGCGAAGCAAATAAGTAATATACTGTAACATTTACCTTATACTGCAGCCTCTTGTTGATGAAAAGCAAATTTTCACATGAGAAAATGAAGAGGACCACCTAAGGCTCTGAAGGACTATGCAGTCTTTTCTGTAGAGGGTGGGGTTTTGGCAATATACCAAATGCTTCATTTATGAACTACCCTCACAGTCTGCGTGACAGACTCCTTCTTGACTCCTGATTCTCAGTATTCTTTATTAAATGGCTCGTCTTGTGGTTTCCTGATTGGTGGAGGGGTGAGAGACACAGGTATGATGAGGTGAGAGACAGTTGTTGACAAGCACAGGGGAGAGATTATGTGGGCATAGAAGGTAAAAGTGTTCTTTAGGGTCATGAAGACATGGAAGGGCAAGTTTCAGCTTGCTTTCTAGTACTGTGTTGTCTCTGCTTAACTTGAAGCATAAGTCTTCCCATTTTTTCACAGCCTGTTATACTTGCCTACTATGCCTATGAACATTAAACAATAATAATGAAATAATGAGTCAAATTCTGTTCATGACAGCTACTCTGTTCATAATGAGTAGAATGTTGTTTACATTATATATCAATCAGTACCTCAGTAAGCTGTAATTTGGGGATTTGTGGCTGCATCGCTACTGTGTATTTATATGAAAAAGTCTCTAATTTGCATTGCTATCCTCACTAAGAGTCTGTAGTCATGTGCCTATCTTCTCATGAAATATCTTGGCTTTGGTAAAATAGGTCAGTGGAAAGGAGTGGGGAAATCTGTATTGTTTCATAACTGCGTATTGGAAATCTGGGCGAGCGCAAGCTTGCACTACTGGCGTCCGCACCCCCAGCTTCAACAAGAAACAGATGTTCATCTGCACAAGGCCATTTCAGGCCTGCTGTGATTTTTTGTTGTTTCTCTCTTGCTTACAGATTCCTGTTTAGGTCTGCCAACCCCAGGGCCAAGCCCAGCGGACCCATGTTGATAGCAACCTTCTGGTCTGAGCTACCAGAGAAGATTGATGCTGCCTATGAGAACCCACTAGAGGAGAAGACAGTGTTCTTTGCAGGTAGAGTCTATACTGCCTTAGAGTTGGAAGGTTGGAAATGATCTTCTTCAAACCTTGAGCATTAATACCTAGTTCATGGCTATTGCCAGGATATGACACCACATTGATGCAAACATCATCACTGAATCATATTTATATCACCATTTTTTCTGCACACATTCATTCAGTTGGGTAATTGCTGAGGGCCCATTAGACCATTTATATCCTTACCATGGACAATGTGAAGGGTAGACTTGTGGCAGATGTTTTAGTTGTCCAGTTTTTGTATGAAAGGCTGCTCTCAGCAGAGATCCATACCTTTTCTGTGCTCTTCTCAGGGACTGAGATGTGGATTTATTCAGCCAGCACATTGGAGAGAGGCTATCCTAAGTCCATCACTTCTATGGGCCTGCCTGCTGACCTCCACCGCATAGATGCTGCATTCTCTTTCAGCAAGAGCCAAAAGACATACTTATTCGCAGGAGACAAATTCTGGAGGTGAAGCCTTGCATGTTCATGTTCCCTAGCCTTTACATAGCTAACCTGTATTTTTCACTTCTGTCAGAGTGTTGTCCATCACTTGTTTTTCAGTATGAGAATGAAAGGTTGCAATTAGGTTTTAAAAGACAGCAGTTCAACCAGACTGTGTTTTTAGTCTTGTCTGATGGAGGAACACCCTCTTGCGCTGTCTGTTTCCTTGAGGGTGTGAGCTCTAAAGACATTGCTTCATGGACTGTAGCCACACTAAGTGACGTGTTGTCATTACTCTCCATTTCATGCCTCCAGGTATAACGAAGCTAAGAAGAAGATGGACCCCGGCTTCCCCAAGCTGATTGCTGATGCCTGGAATGGCATCCCAGACAACTTAGATGCTTCATTCAGTCTTAATGGAGATGGTAAGCTCAGGCGTCTGGCCAGGTGACTAATAAGGCCTGTACAAGCAAGATTGCTGCTGTCTGCTGAAAGGCTGACTGGAGACGTCCGTACATTCCTGGTGGTTATGGAGAACGCAGCCAACCTCTCATTATGTCTGGCACCTAGCCCCTAACAATAACAAAGGCCCAAAGACATCTTAGCGGCGCAAGTTTGGAGTCCTTCTTTTCCCTAGCAAAGTAAAGTGCAACAAAGAAAAGGCATGAGAAAATGCTGTGAGAAGCACATGAGAGTCCTTTCTGCTGCAGTAAACTTTACAGGAGCTCTATTACAGTCTTTTTTCCTGCTTCAGGCCTTCCTTTCTGAACATTTATGCAGATAACATACAGCTTTCTGACATACCAAGAACACAACATTTAATAGAACGCGTCTGTGCTCCCGCACAAAGATCTCTCTGTCTGCTTTCTAATTAACACGCTTGAAGGAGGCTCAGTCAGGGTTGCCCTACTGGCACTGTGCAACTAAGTCTTTTCATTCAGGAAGCAAACAGTATAGCACTGCGCCTGATAACTGTATTATTGAATCAAGGCAGAGCTGTGAAGCCCATGCCACAGTAAAATGGACCCTGCTGTAGAAGCTGTTAAAGGAAAATGTTGTGTATTGTGATATTGCAGTACATTATTGGCATTTAGCAGACAGTATTAACTAGAGTGACTTACATAGGTTACAATTTTTTATGTGTAATACATTTATTCAGCTGGATATTTACTGAGGCAATTTTGGGTTAAATACCTTGCCCAAGGGTACAACAGTCGTGGCCCAGCAGGAAATCGAACCAGTAACATTTCGGTTGTGAGTTCTGCGCCTTACCACTATGCTGCACTGCCACCCCATTGTATGAGTTGTTTCGTGGCTCTAGTATATTGTAGCTCATTTTTCTGTTTTTTTTTTTTTTTATGTTTGTAGGTTATAGCTATTTCTTCAAGGATGCCCACTATCTCAAACTAGATGACAGCACCCTGAAGATTGTTGTTGTTGGTGATGTAAAAACAGACTGGCTGGGCTGCTGAGCAGCACCGGAAAGTCGGTGGCTCTCTGCCTACCCTCCCCTCTGGGTGGCCCTTTTTTCGCTGTACACAGACATGGTCATCACAGCTGTTGCTCCAGACTGGTAACGTCATATGCACATATTCCCCACATACCAGACTGATCTCTCTGCCAAATGAGTATAACCAGCCTTTAGGTAATCAGAGAGACCCACAACAAGACCCAGTATGGACCTTATTTGCCAGTGGAATATAGGTAACTGGGTGAAATGTATTAAATAATTTTGTATTATATAATTGTATAATATTGACAGTTAAGTTGTAATGCTTATACAGACTTGCATATTACTCTGGCCTAAAATCCTGGTTAAAATGTACACCCTAGTTTATTGGTATTTTGTTATGCCAGAGGGCAGATTACTACACTGTAAATCCCCCTACATTTCACTGGCATCCGGTATGTCCACACTGCACAGACCCAGGTGGTATTAAACTGTGAGATATCTCTCTCGATTCAAATTTGATTCATGAGGACAGTTTTGTAGCACTTTTTATTTGTTTATGGAATTGTTCAAATGAAACGTGACCAAATAACTGTCATTGGCATTGTATTGTGTCTCTGTTGATCTTGTTTGACTAACATTATAGAATGGTTCAGGGCACGGGTTGCCTTAAGATTGTATGTAGTATGCTGTATGATGGAGTCATGGCACGTTGTATCCCGAAAGTTATTTTTAATAATCTTTTGTATTATCATTGTTTTTATTTTTGGGGGACTTTTGTACTTGTCAAAGGTATGGTTTCATTTGCTTTATGCACTTTGTCACTATAATTTCTTTTTTAAGAAAAAATAAATAATAAAAATGAACACTTACAGAACTGTTTTTTCACTTTAAATATTTTGAAGGAAGTAGCTTTTCATGATCTGAAATATTATGTTATATTCCTGCTCCTGGATTTCCAGAGTCAAAGCATGAGTTCAACATCAAATTCAATTCAAATTCAAAAAGTGTTTTCTCAGCTGTTGTGAGGAAATTGGAATGCATTGCTATTGTAAAAAAATATTAAAAAGGAAGTTTCATATTCTTAATTCAATTTGCATGTCATATATTGTTTTTAAACTAATGTTTAGACTACACACTTTCATCAGGGTGTGAACACTTACACAGATAGACCTTTATAAATCACATGGTGACAATGAATTTAGTGGAACTTCAGTATACAGCTAAACAGCATACTGCTTCAATGGCAAGAAGTGTGACACGTTATTCATTTGTGGTCAGGAGTGTGACACGTTATTCATTTGTGAATTATAACCCATTACCTGCACCCATTTAATTCTGGCTCCGAGTTGTCTTTTTATTTAATCAAAACCCCATTATGGAACTTCATTCCCTGTTTTCTTCCTAAAAAAATTAGTCTGTAATACAATTTACTTTTATTTGCACTTTGATTTTGCTGCTTTGGTCAAGAGTAAACAATGAAAAAAATACATTTTTGAATACATTTTACTTGAAATAAAGGCTGGCACCTAGTGGCTACTGTAAGTACTACAGTGATCATTTTTACATCCCTTTCCTATTATATGCGAGTATAGAATAACTGCTACCTAGATTACCTAAGACTCTTCACCATCATATTTATGATCATCTATTTTCAAAGTTGGTCACAACAGAGCTTAAGTATCAGAATATCCTTTCAATTTACTTTAACACATGGTAGGCTTTTATTATTGCCTGAACACATGGTAGGCTTTGATTATAAAACTATGAATCATGACTGTGGAAAATATGGGAATATTGTATGAAATAAAATTGAGACCTATTACATTTATACCTCATAGCCATGTTTGGTGTAAGCCTTTTAATGGCTTACTAAATCTATCAGGAAAAGGAAGTAAGACCTGAATATGAAACTTTTTGCTTGTTGCACTAATATTACACAGTGATACTTGTCACATACTGATGGCAGGTCCCTGTTGGAGTCATCTTCACTTCAAAATATTTGTGATATTTTGTTATCTGTTCCTCCTACAAACATAAATTAAGTTCACTGAACTGTTTGTTGTGCTTTCTTTGTAATGACATAGCTCAGATATTTAAACTGTCAATATTTATAAAACAAAATAGTACTGATTTGATGACAGGAGAGAAAAACACTTGACTAAATACATAAAGCATTTTCTGTAAGTCCAAGATCTAAGGTTTCATGTTCTGGGTACAAAGAGTAGGAAGTAATCTGTCAGAGAATAACAGGTGTGTTCTTCTGTAAAAAATCTTAATATTCTGTGTTATGATTTTGAAGATTGTTTTCATAAAGAGTTTGTACAATATGCCCTTGCTTCCTTATTTTTGCACAAGGTAGGTTGGGATTTTCCAAAAAAGGTGGGCAAAGTGCTATTTTATTATAATGTACAAATGTGGAAAAATCTAAAATGAAAGTATTTTTGTTGAGACTTCAACAGGACTTGTGTTTTAAAAGCTTTTTTAATTTTATAATCTACCATTTTTCCTAATTATTAAAACTTTGACATTGTTACATTAGATTGTTATGTTGACCATTTCTATTGATATTGCATTATAGATCTGCCAATCACTTTATTCTTTGACTCAACACCAGGCGGCAGTAGTCCGCCACATGACTAATTATCCTCATTGAGCACACTATGGATGACTCAGAGATGTTTTTTCCTTCCATCTCTCCACTGAGTTTCACTGGGACACATTTCGCAGGTCAAAAGCTGAATTCCTTACCTTCTTCCAATGGAATTTACCCCAGGACACACATCAACACACAGGTGCCATATGGGTACTTAACTCCTGGAAACATCAAGCAAAGTAAGTGTTGTCATTATGTGAGTGAAAAAGACATGCCCTGGATTCAATCAAGATGTCCTTAACTTTGACATATTGTTAAATGAAAGTGTTACTTTTCACTCACAAATACAATTTTACAAATCTATCAACGAAGATACTAAAAAACGGAATGTCTACTGAAAAAAGCATGTTCATTTATGTATGTCAAAGTTAAAGAGTAGTGTTAACTGAGTCCATGAGATTTTTCAGTCTCGCTAGAAGTGTATTCACAATAATTTTACCTTCATGTTATTACCTTTATGTTTAATATGTGACTTACAAACATGGTGATATGTCATAGTTCATATACCAGATCAATCTCATAGGGCTATAGACCAGAGACCAGTCAAACCTTGTTTGTTTGTGCTGCTACAGAATACTAATTTCATACAAATATTGACTTCTTCCATTTAACAATATTATATAACAACAAATAAGGAGTGAGGAAGTCAGAGAAGTGTTAGGGCACATGAATGAGATTCTCTTCACCATGGAGACTGAGATTAATGAGAAATCAATGGCTGAAAAAGAGACAGACATTTTCAGATGACATTTATAGCATGGCTCAATAAAAGAATTTCTTTGATGGAAAATCAATTAAATCGTTATTATAACAACATTTTCAAACGTATAGTTATCCACTTTGATTTTTCCAGCCACATAAGCACATTTTGATTTAAGGCTCAGTCTCTACATATTAAAATATCAGTGTAGAAAGTCTGTTCTAAATCAATCATGATAAAACATATTTCTATATATTTTTTATCTGAAAATAATTAGGATTACTGGTGCCAAATCAAATTATCCTTCAAGTTTAGTTAGATGTTCACTTATGTAATTGAAATTGGAATCGTATGGTTTGAGTAATAACTTGCAAACAAACTTAGGAAAGTAATATGCTAGAAAATGTCATGTCATCAATTCTTCAATACTGGGACCTAATATTCAAGTATTCCATGGTGTCTATGCACTACTACATTATATTTCTTCCAACATTGAGAATGAACTGACAAATGGCGGAGTGGAAGTAGGTTAATTAAAACCCTGCTGTTAGACAGACTGTGATTACCAACTGTGATTTCTGCCTTCAGTTTGTTTTAACCTTTTCAAAGAAGAGAAGCCCATTTTATTTTAATCAGAATTGATAAGGTTGCAAGAAATCAATTAAGTTGAGTTGTTGTTTATTTATTTTTTTCTTTTGCAATGGTCTGGATATTGCAGTATCCATTTTAGAGCTGCCTGAGGAAAGCCTGTCTTGTTAAATTGCAGACAAGCAGAGCTGCTAATCTCATTTTATTTCACCAACACCTGACAATAAGAAGCCAATGGCCCTCTGTCTGACATACCCTCTTTAAACAGATAAGAGGCCTCAATAGCAGCTCATATTAAAAGGTCAGCAGTGCCAACCCAAATGTTTAATTGACGCTCTACAATGCAACTACAAGTGCATTGGCTCCATGTTGCATCTTCTTCATCCTACTGGCAGTCACAATGTACACTATTCATACAGTGATTTTTCAAATATCCATGTAATGGCATATTATACTGGGGGTACTTCCATCTCAATGAACAGGAGAGCCACCAGGGACAGACTATAGCTTCATGCTTAGATCGTGTTTGGATGAATGTTTACAGTATGTTTTCCCACTGTGTACAGTCCAGGATCAGCAGACAGTCTGCCCCCTCACATGCAGGTGACATATTTCTGCTGTGTTTCACACCCACACACCAGAGCTCCCGGGGCATGTTATTGCAACCTCATCCAATTCCTTCCAGTCTTAACAGCTCTCCACCAGTTAACCTCTTTTGATTTATGATTCACCCCCGAAAGAATTCCATCATCTTTTGTTGTCAACATTTCTTACTATAGGCACTTACAGTTAATTGTATATTTAATGATGATGATTATTAAGAATTATATTTACTTAACTGAATGAATTGTATCTGAAACCTCTGTGGTGTACGCTACTGTGGGTGTTACACATTCTTACTGTAGAATACCCTTCCAGGTGTGGATGTGTTTTCCTGTGAGATGATGCAAGAGAAAATCTAGTAAAAAGGGACAAACAGAATTGAATTACTTAAAAGTCTAAAGCAATTGTGTAACAGCTGTGTGGAAGCGCCATGTGCTCGAGAACCAGAGAGAACAATCACCAGTTAAACACCTGCCCATACCTCTCTACCCAGCTCTCCCACACACATGAATCAATCAGTTCATAACAATTGGATTTGGCATCATTCATGTGTGGAATTAGCTTGACATTGGTATGGCTATCTCAGTCTTTCATTAATCTTGGCACATGCATTAATCCAGTAGAGGTAAACACTGAGCAAATGTCATTCACTTAATTAAATAGTTTTTGAGATATGGCTGAATAAATCCTTTTCACCATTTTGTGTTTAGCAATGCAGTGTTTCCTGTACAGTATATGAAATGTTACAGACACAGTCTTGGTGTCATATTAACGCTCTATGCACACTGTGTTACTTTTGGTTACTTAGATACCTTACTTTAGATTTAAAGTCCGTTAAGAATTTACAGACCTCAGACAGGCTCAATTAGAAATTCCATGCTGGAATCTATGGTAACACTAAATATATGTCCAATTGTTTAACAGAAATGGTTTCATAAGTGTTTTGCTGTGATGTTTTGTATACTTGTATATGCACTGTGAATTTTTAAATAAGTAAGACTGAGAAAAATAAGAAAGGCCTTTATATGACAGTCTCAAAATAATTTCTAAGAAACATCATGTAACCGAATTAGCTCTGGCAACCGTCTGGACAAACCTTTTATTTATCCTCATCCACCCTACAGGTCAGCTCCAGTTAAAACTCTAATCTTTCTAATCAATCAATTCGCCTTACAGCTTTCTCCCATAGGAGAAAACAAATCGTGATCACCACATCAATAGCATAGCTGCACATGTGCCCACAACAGACCTCATTCTTTCCCTCTTTATATAAGAGTGGACCGAATGAAGCTGAGCAGCCTGTGATGCAGAAATCAATTAATAATGATGTTACTCAAAACGAGACGTGTTTGCTGCTGGGCATACAGTGGAAAGGGGCTCTGCAAAGGGGAAGGGCTTGGCAAATGCATGTGAACAAAAACACTACTGTGCTTTAGCTGATGATACTCACCTCACCTGAATCGTCCAAATATATGTCAATGTCTTCACAAGATACAGAAACAGTAGAATTTGAGTCGTTAATGGCCCTTTTATAGATATGTGGCTAAAATCTGTTACATTCTGAGTACTGTACTACTACATGGAAATATAATTATCTATGAGCAGCTGTGGTAAAGGAAAACTACATTACACTGGCATTATACATGAGAAATTACATAGGCAATGCCTGTGGATTTCACATATAACTCAAATGTAATAAATAAAATCATCATTTTTTGTCTGTGAATGAAGCTTTCATGTCGCAGTTTGCCAGGATTCCAGATTTTTCCTGGTTTTATTCAAGTCAGAAGTTTCTGTGTCTGATAAGGTCGTTCTGATTTTACTAAAAATCTTGTTGACAGAAGAGTATGCAATATGACTCCTACTCTTATAGACTGCCATTCTTAATTTTGAGGAGCTATCAACAGTCAAAGGAGCTGTAACTTAGAATATGTGGTGGGTAAAATTAAAACCATGCACGGTATGTAAAGTTCAGTAAAATGCAATAGATTGCAGATTTTAAAATAAGCAGCACATTGTACTGTGGCACGCAGGTAATGGGATAAGAGGTATATGAGCTGCTTTTTCTTCACTGTCCTTGATTACCATCTATGAAGGAAACTCAACACAGTATACAGATAGTACATAACCACTAGAGCATAGCAATTCATCAGCTTCTATTATACCATCATTGAGTACTTCACCTTTGCATTAAAGCAATTAAGTAATTTATAATTGAAAAAAACTTATTTTTTATGTTGTTGCCTAACACTTGTTTGACAAATGAATTAGAATCACTAACTGTAGCTGTGATCATTCTATTGTTTCTATGTCACTTCACTGTGTAATTACGCAATGTATGTCAGACTTGTAAGAATCCTGCAATCTATGTCCTACATCAATCCAAAAAATGATTGTGGTATGATCACCACCGATATGCAGAGCAGCTTGCATACTGTCCTAGAGTATGATAATGCTGTGTAGCAACAATCCAATGATCAAGTTCAAAATAAATGTATCAATCCAAAGGTTGTAACAAATGGGAATTTCATGATCCATAACCTGACTGAAATTCTTCACTGGGGCATAGCAGAACAGCACAACTTACATTTATGGCTATATTTATTTTCTAAGAGAATTATATATAGCATACATACAAGACTTTTATAATAAAACACCTAAATAGTATGTGATAGTTGCAGTTTATTTGGGTTCTAACAGAGGTAACACATCAGGATTTTTTATTTTTTTATTTCAGAGAAACAGACTGTTTAAAGTACACATGGGTATTATTGAAATGGTTGTTACTAAAGTGTGGTGTGATAATTCTTGTTAATGGGGGCACACTAACACTAACTCTGAAGAATACATTTCTCTCTAGAATCCAACCAACCTGATTTCCTGACACAACTAAATTGAATTGAAACAAAACTAATTCTTAAAATGTGTTTTAAAAGGCATTGGTGGTATGCACTTGATTCTGAAAGCTCATAGTCTAGCAGAACAAGATTTGGAACCCATGTTCTATATAAACAGCAAACTAGCAAACAATATAATCCAACAACACACCACAGACTACTTAGGCTATGAATGTTATTTTATTTATTTCTCTTTTTAATGCTACTATGCACTGTTTACTTGCCAATTACTTGTTTGGCTGCTTATATCATATATTTTGCCCATTGCATGTCCTTAACATGAGTATCCAATATTTTTTCATGTACCATGTAAAAATTAGAATACATGGATGATAGTAATTATTATGGGTATCTGAGGGATGTTCCTCTTAACAACACCACTAGAAACTGCCTTAGCAAGTAAAATATATATATATATATATATATATATATATATATATATATATATATATATATATATATATATATTTCACTCTTATAAGTCTCTATTGCACTATTTTGTTTCCGCAACTGCCCACATATTATATATCACCTCTTTTCTCATCTATAGGCAATTCATTCTAAAAAATAAATCTACACCATCATTTACCAAGCCTGGAAAAAATGAATGGATGATAGAAAATCTTCCTTGACCTACATATGGGAAAACTCAGCATAGAAAGAAACATCTGAACAGAATGCCAATGTGACAATATACATATTAAAAAAGTTTGTCTTGCAATAAAGACTTACAAAAACAGAAACTACAGGGACCCAAAATTCCCAATGCATCTCATCTTAACTCCAATCATCTGTGTAAGTGTATGCATATGGACCTACATTTGAACTACAACCAGACTTTTTGCCTTGTTATGATGCTGAAACAACCAAACATATCTGACATGCAGTAGTTCAATAATATGTACTGTGTTCCGATCAAGAAAGGAGGTTATTGCATAAAGTTTGATATTAACTTTCATGTTTTTAATGATCTACTTTTTAAAAAAGATGGCTAAGAAGTCTCAGCGTACAGAAGCTGCGAGCATTCTTTTGTGAATAAAAGGTCTAACCTGACAGTACAGACCTGTGCAGCTCTTACAGTTTCAAGGGTTAAAAGAAAATGTTAACTTGTCAATAGGCTGGTGACGTAAGGTGGAAAGCAAATCAGATGCAGAACAAAAGGGGTCTGCTCTGACTCCTAACCACCGTGACCCTTGTAAATTGTTATGAAATAGTTTTCATGTCTCATTAAGCTCATCTCTCAGGATCAAGATCTGGCCAAATGTGTGGAGGCCCCTGGGGCGGGTGGAAGGAGGTCTGTGTCTCTGTGTGCTGAGGGGCAGAGGGATGGCACTCACTCTGCCGGTCTGTGGCAGAGAGAAGGATGAACTTGGAGCAGGAACTTACCGATAAACAGACCTGGGACAGAACAGTCACTTGGTAATAGGTTTTGCTATGATGGGCGTGACTTTGCTCCTGGACTCAAGAGTTAAAAGCTGATGGTGAACCATCATTTCGTCTGGCTCTGAACATCACATCCTTTCCTCTGGCCATGGACAAAGCCCCTTCCCACAATCCCACATGTTAGTGGCAAGTGTACAAATGCTGACCAGTTGTGTAACTCCACTGTTTGTGCATGAAGGGAAACTATTTCTTAGTCTGGTAAGGTTGTCTCACAGAGTCAAAGGTTAGAAATATTTTGTGTTCTGAGAAGTGGCTGCAAGTACAAGTAGTCATCCCAGGCACTTTATCAGACCATTGAAGGACCATTAGCAACTTTGAGTTCTGTAGTTAATGCTGAGGGAAAAAATAATGGATACAACTGTAGAAGTGTTTTGCATTAATGGATTTGATCTCAAATTGGGGAGTGTTTAATGTCAGTACAGAAAATGTACTTACTAAGCCTTCTCATCAAAACACAACTTAGATATTCTTAAATATTGTCACCATTTCCAGTTGAGTATTACTGTATACTATATATTCACCATTTTATTATTGATAATTCATTCAAATTAAATAGTTAATTATAACTACATATGAATACATTACATGACAATTTTGATTTTTTATCTTTTCTTAGATTTTAGACTCACAGAGCTTGTACAGATGTTTTCATGGCCTGATCATTGAGAAGGAAACAAGTCATTTGGGCTAAATATTAATTCACTTGGGAGGTTTTAGATATTGGATGTATCTCGCCAGGTTGTTTATAACCGGATTCACAGTTTTACCAGTAGTTCTGTCAGTTAATCTTTACTGATCTGTCAACAAATGCCAAAACCCATGGTTCTGAGGCTATTTAAAAGAATCACAGAGCAGCTTTTACGAGACACTGACATTAATGGGGATGACCTGATCAAACATATCTAATAGAAATGGTCGCCTATGGCTAAAGCTGGTGAGGAATTCGATTACACATAGGACACAATTCTTTTACCGCTTCTTAGGAAACTGTAATGTAATATATCTGTTAAACACAACAGATAAATCAAGTATAAAATAAAATGATTCTAATCTTGTTTTTCTTGTTACTCCAACATGCCAACATTCTGCATGCTCACTGCACAACACAGTCTTAACTTTACTAAAAGAAAGGGAAACACGCTACACCTATAAATCTTTTTTTTTTCCCTTGCGCTAAACTGCAACATTCCTTGTCATCACATATAGATTTACGGATTTCATACACGCATAACCTAGCATTCTTCACATGCTCTATAGTGCAGAGCGCTCATAAAGAAATCATTAAAGTCGAGCGCAATCAGTATAAGATTAAACTTAATGAGCCAGAAACTCATCTGTCCCCATCCTGTCATAATAACGTCAGTCATGGGAAATGTGACTGATGTTCATAGGTTAGTAATGCCAGCAATTCTCGTCGTAGCCATCTTCATACCAGGGACGTCGGCACACTGTATTTCTAAGAATAGAGGAAAGGAGAGGGATCAGAGGGAGGAGGGAGAGAGAGAGAGAGAGAGAGAGAGAGAGGGGAGTTGGAGGGAGGGGGAGAGAGATGAGCAATTATAAAATATCACGTGGAGAAAGTGGAGCCCGATTTAAAAGCTCACCGTTTACATCGCCTCCAGCTTCTTAGAAGGCGAGACTTCTTAAAGTTTCACCAGAATGAGCAGTACCTTTACAGTCTCATCCGGACAACAGACGCAGCGGGTCATGGAGTCTTACCTTCAGCTTTTCGAGTATGGATCGCTCTCTCCTTTTCTGTCGTTGCCAGCTGCCTGGACGAGGGTTAGCTATGAAACGATACGGTGATTACAGAAGATCTCACTTCGTTAGTACTAATATTGATAGACTAATGTGTTGTGCTGTCATTCTTTGTGCTGACCTTCAGTTTTTCTTCATCAGCACCATTGCGACCGTAGTGTCAGTCTCGAATAACTGTATACTGTGATCGAATTGTGTAGCACCGCTAATAGACTACAGAGAAACAGCAAGTGATTGCTAAGGAAAGTAACTTAATTGATTGACAAAGAAATTCGAATGAGTGTGTAAATTTCACCTGCTTGTTATTCGACGGATATTTGTTGAAATGTCTGTCATGAAATAGGCTATTGAAGCCGATTCTTTTCTGTTTAAATTGATTCATTTACTTAACTTACTGTCATTCCATCAGAAGTTTGTGTTCATGGAGTGATGCTGGTTTTTGAACATTGTTGTCCTCATGATTAGTACATGTAGTGAGGTAACCTAACCAGTAGAAGCAGTTAGGTATGACGTTCATTGTGTCTGTTTGGACTTTAGTGTTGAATGAAAACTTCACAGGTGGTATTGGTAGAAGTTTTCTGTTGGTTAATGAATGAGTAGCCTAATTGGTGCAGAACGGGAGCTAGAGAGGGACAACCAGCAGCGCTTAATATCATTGTATATATTTCGTCAATGTAATTTTTATGTCTACACAGTAACTTTGAATTCATGTCTTTTGTAGCTGATGAGAGCGGTGGAGAGCACTCCAGCCTGCGAGAAGAAGTATTGTTTGAACGGAGTTTGCATTTCTTGTTCATCACCATCACGAGCTGTAACACAAACATCTTCGCCAACACCTCGGGCTGTAAAAGCACGAGGCCGGCGGGATTCAAGTTGCCACGACGATGAACATCCAAGTCCTGCCAGACCATAAGCTCTCATCTATTGCCCCTCTGAAACCGTACAACAACGTGGAAAAGAGAGATGTGGAATTAATTCTGGTCAAGGACCATAATGGGGTTCAGTATACCAGCTCCTCAATCATCCCGTCCCCAAACTCTCACGCCTGTCCATCTAGACCTGCTGAGGATGAGGCGCGAGAAACCTGGGGCAAGAAAATTGACTTTCTCTTGTCAGTTATTGGCTTCGCCGTGGACTTGGCCAACGTATGGAGATTCCCTTATTTATGCTACAAAAATGGAGGAGGTAGGTGTATCTTCATGCACGTTTTGCATGAATGTTTTGTTCGATTGCAAGACAGTAGGTTATTGACCTCGTAGATTATTCTGTAGGATAGTTTATATCCAGGCATCCAGATTCACCTGAAGCTGAAAAAGAAAAAAAAATGAAAGGCTGCGCTTTAATTACAAGTTCTTACATATCTTGTGAAATATCTTTATTCAAACTTGGTAGCCTACCAATGGCCTGCGAAACGCGTACGTTCCGTAGTGCTGAAGTGAAACATGAAGCTTGCAAACAAAAACGACAAAATAATTCGTTGCATGAAGTTAATTGTCTTAGTGTGGGGTCAACCCCTGCGGATTTTAACTGGCTACTGCATTTTAAAAAATCTTATCCAGTTGGACTTCTTCAATTCATTCAACATGAATTCCATCAATCGCAGTTTCTGTGTCAGGTGGTAGCAACGTTTCATTTATATGATATTTTCCCCGCATTATTTATATGTTAACTGAATTAATTTGCAGTGTATCAGTTCCTGAACTGAGATGTAATATTTAGTAAATTACAAAGTCTGGAGTTGGACCTCTTAAATGTTGAACTTTTTAGCTGTAAAATTATTAAAGTCTTAATCTAGTTAACCTAATTTAATCTAGTCTTTGGGTTTGTTAGTGCTGTGTGTTACTGATCAAATAAAGCTAGTGAGGTCAGTTCACCTTTTTATTTATGACAACAATGATGAAAGAATATCTTGAAGGTAAGACTGAAACTGATGTTATTTTATGTATGAAGACTATTTCTTTGTGGGAGAAATCTGTGAACATAAATTGTAAGCAATACTAATTAAGACTTAAGCCTACATCTGAAAGGCTACTTTTATAGGGCCCTGTGCTTCCTGAACAACTGTGCAAGTCAGCCTGTACAGCTCTTCAGCTGAGGAAAGATGTTAAACAGATCAAGGCTGGCATGTTAAGAGATCAATCACATTCATAGAGTATCAAGGAAGGTTGAAGAAAGTTATGTTTGTTTTCTTTGAAGGATTGTCAGTACTGTGGTATTCTGAAAAAAACTGTTTGCTGTCACAGGTGCCTTTCTGATTCCTTACATTCTGTTTCTGGTAATTGCGGGGATGCCACTGTTTTACATGGAGCTGGCCTTGGGTCAGTACAACAGAGAAGGGGCTGCCACTGTGTGGAAGATTTGCCCTGTTTTTAAAGGTAAATCATCAAACGGGCTCTTTGCATAGAGCAGAAAGTTGGCCAAGGAATTCAGAAAGGACAATGAAATAAAAAGTACCTATATGGTATGCTGACAGATCCAGGAGAGACAGACAGATCAACAGATAGATAGATAGATAGATAGATAGATAGATAGATAGATAGATAGATAGATAGATAGATAGATAGATAGATTGCGGCTAAGACCATATGCATTTCAGGATAATCTGGCTAATGGCATCTAGGTGACAACAGCAACATAATATAATAGCAGGAAAATAAGTTTATTTGAGAAAGATAACAGACTGAAATAGTTATATTATTGGAAACTGTATCTCTGTAGTATAAAGAGTGATAATTTCATAAAGCTCTATTGACATGACTTGCCTACATTACACCTGCACTCTGATGATTTTGGATATGCATTGCATAGCTACATTAATATCACTGATCTCATTCTGTATCTTGTTTCTGTTTTCCACAGGTGTGGGTTACACTGTGATCATTATAGCTTTGTATGTGGGCTTCTACTACAATGTCATCATCGCTTGGTCTCTTTACTACCTTTTCTCCTCGTTCACAAGTGAACTGCCTTGGCTTAAGTGTGGGAATAGCTGGAACAGCATCAACTGTACTGACCCAGAGCTCCTCAATGGCTCCTTTCTGGGGAATGGAACATCATACTCCAAGTACAAGTTCACTCCAGCTGCAGAGTTCTATGAGTAAGTACTGTGGGACCAGTATGTGCATTCTGCCCTGGCTTGCTTGTTACGGATTGTCCAAGGTGAACAAAGACATTACTCAGGAAGGTTAGATCATGAGTGAAGATCAGAAATAAGGTTAAATCCAATATTTATTTGAGATATTTTCTTTTAAAGAGTTGCTTTCTTTAATATATTTCCTGGATTTCGGTGTCTCGTAACGTCCTTTAGCTTTGTGGCCATTACATTTTGGTTTGGGGAAAGTATGCAATACACTCTGCATTTTGGCCCAAAAGAAGCGGTAAAACAAACAGTCAGACATTATGCTGGTGGTCTGCGCTGTTGTCCTCAAATATTAGGAACCAAAATCCATACTTCTGCCCACCAGCCAATATATACTCTGCCTCTGATCTTACAAACATGTAATGCGTGACACTGTATCTTACAGACCGACTGATTTCTCCGTTTGTATTTAATCCAATTGTATCATGAACTCCAGAGCTGCCACACAGCTGTGACATGATCTCAGAGGGAGGCCTGTGCTCTGACCTTGAAGAATGTCAGGTTTTCTGCAGTTTTCTACATATCTGATTAGGTGCTCCAGTGTCGAATTGGGTGCTGAGTATAGTATCTGATCCCATAAAGAGATCTGGCATGTTCACTCTTTTGATTCATTCTGAAAATAGCTTTAGTTTTCAATGGCCAGAACTGGAAAATGGTCATTTTCCCCATAGCACAATGCCATTTTTTCCTTTCCTTCTTTATTTTGGTCAGTCACTTTTTGACTGAATATTAGACCGAATGCAGTACTTTATAGAAATGTGACCCCTTGAGGTGACAATATTGAATTAAAAAATTGTATTCTTAAAACACTATTAAGCCTTAATGCCAAACATTTTATTTTATTTATATGCTTGTTTCAAATTAATGCATCCCTATTTTGGAATGACCACTTGTCCACCTCTGCACTGAATGCAGTCCTCTGATACACGTGCCAGCCACCAATGGCTGATTTGCACTCTGCAAGTCATACAGTGCACCACAGTGAATTAGGCCTCAGTGAATACACCACCCTCCATTGGTGAGGCTCTAACTTTATGCTCTAACTTTAATGCTGTTGAAGATAGTTCCATGCAGGAGTAGCTTTTAATAGGAAAGGATGTTATCAGATCAAGGTCACAGAGAAGACTAGGAGAGCACAGTAGGCTATCTAAGCACTTTCCCCAGTGATTCATTCCCAGCTCTTTTTCCTCCGTTGTCTGTCAGAGAAACTCTCATATGGACACTTCAAATTAATTTCCATAATTTTTAAATGTTACATGGACATATTTTTTAAATGTTACATGGACAGGCAAGACAACAAGTACTTTTGGTGCATAGAAGTGGGTCACTATCATTAAAACTTTTGTGCAATGTCCCAAAATTCTGAGCACCTCCTCCAACCATTAGCTCTACGGTAGGCATATCAAAAAAGCTTAGTTGCCGCGTTTGAAGTTCACAAGGAACCATCCGTCTGCACTTCAAAGAAAGCTAATTCTGCCAGTGCCCGTGTGAAGATTGGTTCTGCACCCTAGAGGAAGTTAGTAATATGACTGGGACAATGCACAGTCTTATCACTCAGCTGATGTGCAAATTGTTTTGCACAAACAAACGTGCTGAGAGTACGTCAGAGTGAGTCATCGAGATGATAAATACCGCATTTCTCTGCTGTTTTTTGCTGTGAAGTTTTCTGTGTTTATTTTTTAATGTTCCTGCACTTTCAAGAATTTCCTGTTAGCTTTTTTCTCACAGAGTTAACTCGGGAATGTGAAATTAAAGCAAGTAAGATGGCACTGTACTGTACTTTTGCTCCCCTCTCATGTTACCAAAGATCTATGATATATTGTCAATGGTTATCCCTGTCTGATTTTAACGAAGCTTCGAAGCTGCGGAATAGTTTTCAAGTTAAACAAATACTTTTTGACGACAGTAATCCAGAGTTCAGGATGGTCCTGCGTTCATAATCATGCACGTTAAACCATTCAGTCCAGTGGAAATGTTTCCATAGATTCTAAACACTGGAACACGGCAGCACACACCGTGGCACGAACATTTGAGCATGAGAGCACCACTAATCCTCTTTAGGGCATGCTAGTTTGAAAGGTAGGTCATGTATGGTGCACAAGCCCAGCCTGCACCTATAAATCTTGTCATTCACTGTTGGACTGATGAGATGCAGGAGCAAAGCAGCTGCGCACTGGTGCTTGGCAGACAAGATGCATCGCCCATCAGCTTTGAGTTCCTTGGGTTTTCAAGACTTAGCTACTAGGCCTTTCTGTGGAGATTCACCATAACTGAAAGTCTTTTTTTATGCTCTGCTTTTTCCCAAATGGAATTTAGAATCCCCCTTTTTCCATGGGTATCTTTATGAAGTCCAAATTCCATTGAGCCTGAAGTCTTAGATGTCTGAGCACAATATGTTTTAGCCACAATCAGAACTCCCTTATTACAAAATGGGTTTATAGCGAAGTGAACCTTGCATTTGTCAGTTTCATAAACTGCCAGAAGAAAAGCCAGGCCTCAAAAGCAAATGGAAAGTTTTTTTTATGAGACTTTAGAAGGCAGTAGGTGGATTTCCTGGAGGTGAAGAGATTAGGCTTATTATAGCAGATAGAAAAATGTGAGGAACAGTCTCTATTTCTCACCTGTAATAAATAATGTCTTTGTAACATTTAGATTTATAGTCCAGTATCAAAGTACAAACATACCAAAACAATGAAGTAAAATAAGTAAAACATTTAGCTAAATCACACACGTCAGTGTTTCAGTATTGCCTTCTGTTCAGCTATGGTAACCCTTCTTTGTTTAGACACAGGAGATGTTTGGAAAGCTGTCACTGACTCGGGCATTCTCCAGAGATCCTTGGCCCTGTTGTGCAATGAACTCATTTGTTTTGGTGGGCTCTGGTTCACATATAAAACGCTTAAGTTCCCTTTGCTGTCTGTACGGTGTTAGAGGATGTGGTAAGCTTTCATTTCCTCTGAAGCATTAAATTGTTGTCCTCCTTGGTTACAACTACCCTCTAATCCTGTTGGTTAAGGAATAAAAATTGCATACTAATGAAGGTATTTGTATAATTATTAGTATATTAGTAATTATGGAGTATTGCTTGCGCTGAGTGGACATCAGGGGGCTAAAAGAAGCCTTCCATTACACAGAAATCAGATGGGCTTCTCATAATACTAGTCAAAAAACAGGCTGTAATTCTGGCTTGCAACCTAGCAGTATAACTTAAGTAGTAGGTTAACTGAGCCATATTTTTTGCCTAGAAATCTGTTACAGAAGCCATGATATATCCTATTAATTAATTCAGTTTTATTGTTTTTTTATTATTTATTTCACTTACAAAACAAAAACAACATTTATTTAGTGTAGCACATTTTACAACCAGGATGTCACAAAGTGCTGCTCAGAGATTTTCTAGAGGGAATCAAAAAACAGCAAAATCTGGGAAAAAATGAAAATTATTCTCTGACCCTTAAAGTGGTGATAATTTCAGTACAAAACTAAATACCACACACATATACAGTGAGGTGTGTGGAAGTCATCAGAATTAAGTTAGCAGGCTACAGGTGAATCCTCCCCTCATTGGTGTGAGAGTTTTCAGGACAGCCTAACTGTTAGTGGATGCTGAGGTCATCATAGTCTGTAGTGATTATCGTGGTTGTGGATGATTCTCATCTCTGTGTTGTGGTAGGCTAACGGGATGCCAGCAGCTGGACATCTCAGCAACATAGCAGGTTCAGGCCTCAGGTGCCAGGGCAAGTGGACATCTTGAAACAGACTGCGCTGAATGGGAGTAGACAAAGTGCATACACGTGGTTAAGGGGCAGCCACACAGTTTTTAAAAGCAGTGCGAGATAAGAAAGTAAAGAATCAGCAACACAGACAAGAACATCCACCAGTTATAAGCTGTAGCAGCATAACAAGGACAGGTGTAGAATATGTATACAATTATGTGTGAGCATTCACTGAGTTCAAGAAGAGATTTTGGTAAGATAGGAGATGTCAGGTTGAGCTTGGGCTGGTTTGAGTGACAGATAAAGTCATCATCTTCGGGCCAGGTTCAGTATGGATATTAAAGTGTGCGAGCTGTGTCAGCCCAAGGTTTCAGTTTCAGATCCATGCAAACCTTTAACTCATAATCACTCAAGTGAAAATGTTTTATTTAAATTTGCTTTTAAATCCCAAATCCATCACTCAAACACATTTTTTTTGCAAATTTAGCTGCACTTCTTGAAATGTATGTGTGAATTTTATACCTTGAGAAGTCTACTATATAAAAAATTGAAATAAATTTTATAAATATTTAATATGTGTTTTATAAATGACTAATATATTTATTTACTTTATTACAACTTATAATATTTTCAACTGTAATCAATATAACACTTTTCCTTATAGAGAAAATGTAGTGACCAGTTTAGATGATAATATTTACTACACAAACCTTTTTCAGTGCTTCCATTTACGCTTCTAATTTCTGAATAGGTCAATTTTACAATCAAAAGTCGGCCAAGACTAGACAACAGTAATTTACAGCTGATTTAAAAAAATAACAACACTCATTGCACAGCTATAAAGGTAGATCTAGTGTCCGGTACAAGGGAAGCAGAATACTGAAGTCACCCATGGCCTGAATTAACCTCGTCGTAATGGATCAAAAGGTTTCCCATTCACTGGACATCTAGAATGTGTGTAAATGAATTACACTGCACTGGTTTGCCTCTTTGCATGGCCTAAAGAGCTCTTCTGCCTTCTGCTTTCTAGGGCAGTACACTTTCAGTATGTCCTCCTTGAAGGCTTCTAGTTGAGTGACATCCGGCCTTCTTTCTATTCTTTTTGCTTATTAACAGCTCCTGCTGATGTTTTGTAATGTATAACATTGTGTTTTTTAATGGAGTTGTGATGCTGGTAATAAAAAGGTTTGCTGAGTGCACAAAATATGGTCTATATAGACCAATACAAAGTGCAAAAAGGCATTGCATTACATTTGCTTAGCTCAATCTTTTATGTTGATGCACTTACATTTTACAATGATCACATTTTACATTTAATTAGCCGGGCACATACTAAAATGATTTGGATTAAGCACCTTGTAAAACTACAGTCTTTGGGTTAGGAGCCCTGCTCCTTACCTCTGCATCAAACTACTGCCTACATTTCATTTTGTTGCCAATCAAAGGGTTACTTTGTGCCTATTGTGTCTTTTTGCCTTCTTTTGCCTTTCTTTTGCCTTTTTGACATGACAGTATTGTGACATTTACTTCATCGTGCACTGTGGGGGGTTGTGGTGACCTGCTTCCCAATAGACTGATGGCACGCAAATCCCGACTTTCCTTTTTGTTGGTTTTGTACCATAGATTGGCTGTCAAGGGGATAAACTTGAAGGGTTTCAGAAAGCAAAAAGTGCATTAGTATGTACATAAATTGAAATGCTTGAGCCAGATTTTTTTTATATGTAATGAATTTGGCTCTTCAGTTCTGAATTTGAAGCTTGGATGCAGTAAATGCACTCAGCAGACAACATCAGACATATCGTGAGCATGAGACCAAACACCTATGCCAGATGATACAATGAGGCCACTCAGTTATGCAGTACCCACAGACATCAATTCAATTCTTTTGAGTCTTAGTCCACCCTTTATTGGAGGGTTATGGCCAAGAAGTATTGCAACTTTATGAGAGGGGACTGCATCTCTAGATCTGCCCACGTGTTTTGGAGTGGTGACAGGTAAGATTATTGCTCTATTCTAAAGCCAGCAGATGAGGCAGCCTCATCTGGCAGCACAGCATGATGTGGCTCCAGCAGTTTCAGAGATCCCAGGAACTGAACTGAGATCAGCACTTAGGTCAACCTCTTCTCTACAGGATTAGGAGATTTTCACGGTGTTTCAGGGTGGTGCTGTCCCTTAACGTCAAATCAGACACAAAAATTACATCATCAAAAACGTCATAAAATTGGCTTTGAACTGTGCAAAGAGAAGTGTTTCCATTGAGACAATAGCTGGGGCAAGTCTTTTATCCAGACTTATGTTTTCATTTCATTGGCTGTATTGACATCCTTTCAGTCATGGCTTCATTGTAATGGATTGCATCAATGCAATGCACCTGATGTCCACTTTGCATGTCCAGGGAAGAATTTAAAAATGTATTTTAGTGAGGGACAACTTAAGAGGTTATTCCTTTGCCCTGGTTAGAGTATCCCACATTGTGTCTTCTGCTTGTCTTAACTAAAGTAGCAACTTGCATAGGCCTTTCAGGAGTGTTTCAGAGGTCAGGAAACTTTCAGATTAATGATTAATTTATTCCACATTTTGCTCAAAACAGATTAAACGGTTTGTCTAACAGTAGTAACTTGTACAACTATTTTGTCATTTCATGTTCTTGGAATAATTGATTGCTCTCATTAAAAGCAGCATAATAACACAAATGATTACTAAATGTTAACACTAATGATTACTTAGTCCACTGAACTGCAGTTGTATACACTATTTTATAGACCATGCTGGGTTTCTTGTATGTAACAGGCACATTTTGGAAAGGTATCAATTACTACATATATTTTCAGCCAATCACTGATTCTGTGATTATAATATCAGAGGTCATTTACTTGCTAGTTAGAATTATAGTTCTCCAGTAAGAGCTGCACCAGTGTGACCCATGCTCATATACTACAGGTGGCCCTGGATAGTCACTTTGGTTCACCTCCAAAAGCCAGTTAAAATATTTACATAAGTTCATGGTGAAAAGAAGGAAACAATGGCAAATATCCACTTATTACCTCAGGTCCTATCATCCATTTATATGTGGTTTTATTAATAACTCGGTTTGCTTGTCCAGTGGTGGCAATGGATCAGAGCGCTGTTAGAGGATTTAGACAGATTCAAGATATTATATATTAATTATAGATTGATAAAATCTTAGGACAATCTTCAATGTTCAATACAATTTGACATATGTGTATATGTGTTGCCTTCATTTTTTTTTTTTTGCCCTGTGGTGATTGTGTTGGCTTACAGTGAGAGATGTATCAGTTCTCCAATAAACCAGCACTGTTTAAAACTGCCATTGGCTGATGGTGAGTGTGGCTGTAGGTGCCTTGCTTCAGTACTTCCCTCATGAGCTCATGAGGTGAGCTCAAGGATCAGTTGGTGAGCTTAAGGATCAATTGGTGATCTTTAAGTCGGGGTGGAAGGGAGGAGAACAGAAAACTTTTAAAAAGGGCCACGAGGTTTTTAAATCAGCACTTTCTAGCTCGGGTCCCAGAGGCACACTGCAGGGAAGGGTTTGTTTCAACTTCTTTTAATTTGGTTTGATCAAGTGCTTAATTAAATAATGATCTGTCTTCATTTCTTGACAAGTAACCTGCTCTAAACCGTGAAGTAAGGAAATGCGTTTTTGGACATACATTTGTGCTGATTTAATCACATTGTTTTGTTGTGGTCTGCTCCTTAAAACAAATTTGGGACAGCTGTCTCAGTTAACATTAATTAGTTGTTCAATATTTGTTGAAGGCCTTGAAACACTTTATTTTACAATCTTAGCAATCAGATTTAACAGTTAAATATTTCAAATACTAGTTTATATTTCTGTTTTAAGGGGCACCCATGAAAAGTGAAATAAGTTAAAGAAATATATTTGCTTGCATTTTTTATGAGTAATATTTCAAACACACCTTTCATAAAAATCTACCAGCAAGTGGTGTAGAAATAAGATCAGTATTTAATTAACAGATCAGTCTAAATCTGATTAATTAAGGTCCAAGTTGGAATGAAAACGTGTTATGCCCCCTACATCAGGGCTGGGAAACACTGCATGTACAGTATGATGTGTGTTACATTAATTACCTACCTTTCTGTCCACATACTGGGATTTATCAGGTGTGATTGTCATATTCTTTTTTCAAGAGACCCTCTTGGAAACACAAACACTTTCTTCTATGGTACATGTCCGGCTGTTGGGTACAGAGTGAGATACGGCAGGGTTCCTAAATGATTCCAGTAAAGCCACCAACAATTCCAGGAAGTTGACATGAAAGTGACGGCTGACTGGATAATAGCACAAGGAGATGCTGTAGAGGGACAAACTTTGATGTGGTGTGCCATGATAATACATAGCAAAACATCAGACGGACCGCAAAGCACAGTCTTATCATTGGCCATTGCTTATTTAGAAAGCTGAAGCCTATCATCTCCTCACCATCTGAAAAAAATGTTCTCTTGCTCTATCTTTGTCTCTTTAAACCTCTTATCTTTGAATTTATTTAACAAGATCCGATTGAGTGCATGTTAGACATTTTAATGGCTCACTGTTAAGCTTTCAGATTCCTCTCGGATTTTGATGTTTAAATGTAATTTGCTTATTCCAGTGTATGGAGGCAGAGCTATTGTGGAACCTGTCTATTAAATCCAGATGTAATCCAGTCTTACCGTCATGAGTCATCACAGCAAGAGGCCGCTAGCTCATATTGCTTGCCGTCACACGTAGAGCATAAATTAAGAAGAAAAGAAAGACAAAGTTACGGTTGTCTCTTTCGGATTCTACAGTAATGTGAACTTATTGGACAGCTGTGTTGGATTTGTCGACAAAACTGGTTGCCTTAGAGGGGAAAAAGATCAGATCAAGAGTCTGGCTTTAGATGATTTACTTCAACAAGGTCGCATTGGAATGAAATGATAAGTTCAGCAAAATGACCAGTGTCCCCACCACAGCCTCTTCTCAGTGTAAACCAAATGCAAATTATTTATACCTATATATAATATGACCAACCAACATTTGAACACCTGAAGAGAAATGCAATGCACACATAATTTGCTTTTCACTTTTGGTCATTTGTTTTTAGGTTTGGTGATTAGCAGTGATCTCTGTCACTGTATTTTTTGAGTGCATTGCCTTCCAATAAGGCAGTTGGTACAAAACAGGTGAGATGTGGAAACCCTTCAGGCTATTCTTCTCCTTCATCCTCAGCTATTGCCTTTGGATCTTCCTGCTCGACCTCTAGCTCTGAAGTTCCAGTGCCATCCATGTTAGGCAGAATTACCATTTACAGTCTAACTAGAAAGCAAAGAATTTTCTGAGATCAAAGTATCTACCATGCAAACAGACTCACAATTATTAAATTGTTAATGTTGGTTGTGTTTTGAGAGGAAATTCACTGGTTATTTTAATTTTTATTCAATTTACCATTTATTTTACCACCAACTAGGATTAAAATTCTAAATGTCAAGAAATTTTGACATTTCTCTTTTGACAAGAGACCATGCATGTACTTTAATATATTCTGATTTGTGGTCACAGAGGAGGCCTTACTTGGAACTCCAAACTAGTTTCAGCAAAAAAACCAGCATGACCTGGCAGTCTCTCTGTTGACACCCATCTGTTTTTTTGTCTGTGTTGATTACATATAAAGACAAAGAACCCTTGGCTCAGAATACCCTTTGTACTGAGGTGAAAAGGACAGCCTCACGTAACATCACATTGGAAGCACATCAAACCAGCCAGTAAATGGGTGGCCTGGGAAAGTATTTGAAAGCCAAGGAGAGAGGCACAATTTATTGCTGGAAAGTAAAAAAAAAATCACTCCTCTGTTTTTATTTATGTTTGAGTAAAACATATGAACCCATGAACGCCTCTTCAGATGAGGTCCCAGTCTGAATTCTGAAGAGTTAGAGTGATCATTATTAATTGGTTACCTGCCAAGGTCATTGATAGAGGCAATGCTGTGTGTTGATTATATCCATATGACTGCTCTCCTTAGTAAAGAATGAGTAAAATATTGAAAGCACTGACAGAGACTATCCTCTGAGTGAACTTTGGCCCACAATTAAATGCAAGTGGTACTTTTTTCTCCGTAAAACACATTTCCATAAATTCAACAAGATTAATTTTTGAAAATAAGACTTGTTTTGTAAGTCAAATGTAAGGATGGACTGTTGAGATGAATTGAAGGAAGTGATATGTTTTTTTTTTTTTGCATGAATGGTAGTCTATTACAAGGTCATAATACAAGCACATAAACCTTTTACAGTTAGCCTATAGTTTACCCCTAAGTGGTTTCAAATTGTATGGCTATGTTTTCTGTTTTATATCTAGCCAGGGGGACTCATTTTTGTTTATATGTTGTTAAATGCTATGTGTTGATGTGAGGGTTCACTGAGCTGTTAAGTGTCTTCTGCAGTATAGGGACAGTCTGAAGTGCATTCTTTTGAACCACTGCTAAGCTCCTATGGTGTTTATAGGCAGTGCCACGTGTCACAGCTATGACAGTGGCCATTGAATCAGACTAGTAACCGGTACAGTGCAGTAATAGATGTGTTACCAAACACGGCAGGTTTGATCTATTTTTTTTGTTGTGCTTGTTTCATGCACAGTTTTCATCCAACACCTTTCATATCTGATGAGCTGGTTTTTCTCCTCACATACAACGTAGGACAGTGGACTGAAGTTAAATAGTGAAATTATGTGTCAGTTTTCTCTGAGATGTTTTCAGATGGTTTTCATTTTAACAATTACAGAACAATATCTATAGAACTGAAATGTTCATCTCACACCTATCAAGGTACATATATTGAAAATATATTTAGCAATAACTCCAAAGGGAAGGACCTACACTTCCACAAAAAATGAAACTGGTGTATTTAAGAACATTTTTCTTTGCTTTTCAGACAAGGAAAACAATGGTAACAGATTTTAGTCACATGGTCCAAAACTGAATTATATCTGTCTTGAATGTATGTTGTACTTTGCTTTAAAAAGAATTGCACTGTAATGTGGACAAAATGTGATATGTGCTCACATGTGGGTGTGGTGCTGTTTGTGTGATGTTTCCAGGTGTTTAAGTGCAACAGGCAAACGACCATATCCCCAGCCATTGGATGTTCTTACAGTCAGAAGAGGTTGTGGCAAAGGCTCAAAGGAAAATTACCTTATACTCACTGGTGTCCTGTATGTGTGTCCTCTGTCCCCAGGCGTGGTGTTCTCCACCTCCATGAAAGTAAGGGCATACAGGACCTGGGCTTGCCTCGCTGGCAACTCACTCTTTGCTTGGTGGTGGTGGTCTTCATCCTCTACTTCAGCCTATGGAAAGGGGTCAAGTCCTCGGGCAAGGTGCAACGAAGCAGCCGGCCAGAGATACATCACCAACACGCGCGGCACCCGTGCACATGCATGCATGCATATGCTCACACACGCATTCACACCAGCATCGCTCACAGGCACATACCCCCCAACACACACACACACACACACACACACACACACACACACACACACACACACACATGCTGCTGCTCGCCCACGCATCCTTACACCAACACACGCATGCACTGACAGGTGGCTTCTACACATTACATGCACACAAGCTGTCATTCACAAATGTACTGCAGGCTTGATGCATACACACACACGTATAAAATATATATTAAATATATGTTAATATATATTCAAAGGATGGTAGTATGGTTTATAACAGAGTAAAATCTAGAGAAAGTCTCTGGTGGATTGTAGCTTTTATAAATTTGCCTATAATGGCCAATGAATTAATGAATGCTCAGCCCCTCCTGCAAAACTCACCCTGAGATTTATTTTGAAATTATTATTACAGTTTTTTCCAGAATATGTTTATTTAATTTCAAGTCCCAAACTGAAATTCACAGTGAAATGGCTGAGGTACTGATAATGTTTGAATAATATTGAATAACTGCTAACATGAGAATAACACTAAGTGAAATTTAAGAAAAGATTTACTGTAATTTACATTGCAAAGGTGTTTTTAAAACTAGTTGATGTGTTTGGTTTGTGAGCATGTGATGAAGCAGGAACTCAACTGTCACAGCATCATACTGTGCTGTAAAAGTGAAGCACAGTCACTGTGTAATTTCTATTGTGATACTGTGTTCACTCTCACATCGGTCTGTGAGAGAGGTCATTCAGGGTTCCTTAGAAAAGTGTGATAAACATGCACCAAAGTAGTGAAAAGCTAGGGTAGCTTAGCGAGGATATTACTGCAAGCTTTGATGTAAGTCAAAAGCAGTGTGGTCATGTGTTTCCATAATGTAAATTCTCTGTAGTGTAAGCACGATTAAGGATGAAGGGTTGGTAATGAAAGCAAAAGCATGCATGCATGTCTCTGTATTTAGAATGAGAATACTGTGGTTATTTCAGGGTGGTTTCTGAATGAAGAGGTGGAATGTCCCACTGTCATTCTGTTGACGTAATAATGCACCTGTGTATAATAATGCACCTGATATGCTCCCCTCTCTGTGTACAGGTGGTATATATCACAGCCACCATGCCCTATGTGGTGCTTTTTGTGCTCTTGATCCGGGGTATTACCCTCCCTGGCGCTATGGATGGCATTAAGGCCTACCTCCACATCGACTTCAAACAGCTCAACAATCCCACGGTGCGACATTTACTTCAAGTTTGTCTTTGATTCATTAAAAAATGTCACTGCTAAAATGTTAAATTCAAATATGAGTTTCCCTTTTTCTCCATCTAGTCCTGCATTTCTATACAGGTTGAGATTCTCATGTAATCAGATCACATCAGGACCACACAGTTTCAAGTAGTGGCAGTAAATGTTTATTGAATGTAATTCATATTTAACAGTAAAACCACCATACTTGTGCAAATCCTTAAAACTATGTCACCACCTTTTAAGCATCAATATCAACGAGTGGACACTTCTTCAAATTAGAGAGATGTGTGGCATAGCCAGCCATCATAAAGAATTATGAATGAAGAATGGAACATTATAACCTGATTAGATAAGAACCATATTTCATTGCCAATTTATGAATAAAACATACCATTTAACATGTTTAATCCACACAAAAAGGAACTGCCAGTTTGCTATAGTTTGACGTGCTGTTTTTTGTCCAGGTCTGGATTGATGCAGCGACTCAGATATTCTACTCCTTGGGAGCAGGATTTGGGGTTTTGATTGCATTTGCCAGCTATAATAAATTTGATAATAACTGCTACAGGTAAGACCAGATGATGAATCAATGCATTGTGGTCAGTGAAATTTTTTTCTGCTCAACCGCAACTGGTAAGAGATAGGAGGAAATACTCATGTGCCTGCTCATGGTTTCCTGACAAAGACCCATGAAACTAGGAATCTAAAAGCCACCTCCAAGTAATGACTGAACAAGATAAGCACATGCATCACTGTAGGCATACAGCTAATAGGCATTCTAAACCTGCAAAGTCCCTAGAGATTTATCAAGAAATTTCATGGGGAAACAGTACATTTGTTTCTTTCGCTTTCTGACCCTTATTAAAGATCAAAAGGGTAATTGTAAATTGAGGAAAGGGTCGCTCTGTTCCTTCTCATACACTGTGTCCCCTGTTAAGGGAAAGAGTATGAGCATACAGAGCCAGAGGATCATACGATTCTTGTACATTTATGGGCTAAACTTGTGCATATATTAGACCCTTCCCCAATGCGTTTGATTTACCCTTCACTGAGCAATAGTTCACATTGTGCTTGTTTCCAGTCAAAGCTGTGATTGCTGATTTTGGCCAGATTCTCAGGCAAAGACCTAGAGCTTTTTTAAAAAGCATTCAGGTTGTCGGTAATATGGACTGGAAATTTTGGCAAGATAACACAATCTTAGCAATCTATAAATCCTGGAATTTATGACAACATGATTAACATTGCATTGTGAGGAAATGACATTGATATAACTAGGTGAAAAGTCCGGCTTCCCGAGGAGAATGATAAATGTCCTCAGCTCGTCTGGCAATAATATCCCTCTGAGCTAAAGGTGAGCCAAGAAACACAAAAGTTGTGATCTGAAACCTGTTAAGAGCGTGAGCACTTTTTTCAGTGGGTGCTCCTTTTTGTTTGTATTCTTTTCAAATGTAAAGCCTCAAACACTCTTTGCACCATAAACAGAACTGTTTTTTGAAGATGGTGTAAGATGCTGTGTGGTATCTAACAAGCCAATTAAATCCTCATGAGGTCATACTGGTGCCATAATACTTTATTTGTTAATCTCTTAAACAACTGCAAAAGTGTCTAAGAGCTGAGATCCAGCTGGGTCAATGTTTATGAATGAGAGCAGATAACATCCACAATTCTGGCTGTTATTTTAACAGAGTGTGCCAAACACTCAATTACGCATAACAATTTTATTTATTGTTTAGATGACAGAATAGATGTTACTCAGTATTTATCTAGTTAAAGAATGGTGTTTGACCATTAATATAAATGACTCTTTATCAGAAAAGACCCAATACTGTCTGGAAATACTGTTGGGAAATCTGTTCCTTTGTCTTTTAATATTATAACAACCCTGTAAAGTGGCAGAGATCCTTTTTTAGGATCTAGTTAAATGTGAAAGAAAAGCAGAACAATTGGAGAATAATGCTGAGATTTTTAGGTGTTTGTTGCTATCATGGTTGTCATAAAAATAACATAAATGATATAAATTATTTCAGAAGTGACTTATGTAAAGTAGCTTATATAAAGTATCCGTAGAACTTCTTTCACATCTAGTCGCAGTAACAGGATGTGGTGGGAAAGAGTGAGCTTGTGCTCTGTCTCCTCACAGGGATGCTCTCCTGACCAGCACCATCAACTGCGTCACCAGTTTCTTCTCAGGGTTTGCCATCTTTTCTGTGCTGGGATACATGGCCTTCAAACATGACGTGAAGATTGAGGATGTGGCCACTGAGGGTGTGTTTGTGGGCAAACCCTTCATTGCTCAGAATGCAGTTACACAGTACATCACTTGAATTTGTGTACTATGATGGGACTGGGGTTTGGATTTATGGATATGTTTGACATGTGGGTGTGTTCATCGATATCCTAACATCCAGTAAGGGTAATAATTCAGTTTTACACAGCAATTTGTGATAATTACATGTCAGATGTTGCTTTGAATACAAGAGAATTCCATGTCACCAGAACGTGTAAGGAAAATCAACAAAGCAATGTCATGTGAAACTGGTATTTTTACCTTCACCAGCCTTTCTAATGTGGACCAATTGACAGTGCATTTTCTGTGGAGCAGATTCATAGATAAATGAAGAACAACTCCTAAAGAAAGAATATTGTTCTGTCCTCTCCTTCCTCTTGTCTTCTCCTCTACTCTCCTTTTTTGCACACTCCTGTACTATTCTGAGTTTAGTTGTGCAGAAGAGCACCACGTCTCACAGATTTTTCATTGTGAACACCACCGCTGTTTTGAACCTTTAAGTCTGGTCATAACAGATACTGTGTTAATCATTTGTTGTCTTTGTCTCTTTAATAATGTAGGAGCAGGTCTGGTGTTCATCATCTACCCTGAGGCCATCTCAACTCTCCCAGGGTCCACACTCTGGGCTATAGTCTTCTTCATTATGCTTCTTACACTTGGCATTGACAGTTCTGTGAGTGTTCTGCTTTTTCCACCTGTACATTTCCTACCTCGTTGTCAGGTCCCCTCAATTTATTCTGTTTTGTTTTAGATGGGTGGTATGGAGGCAGTCATCACAGGTCTCACTGATGACTTCAAAATCCTCAAGAGGAACAGAAAGCTGTTCACATTTGCAACGGCATTTGGGACATTTTTAGTGGCCTTGTTTTGCATCACAAATGTGAGTCACCACACTGTACACATTCACTTCTCTCTATTTGTGTATAGACTACTGTGTGCATGCATAAATATGTCTGTCACAAGTGAATAGTGAATATGCACTTTGTATACACCACATATCAATAGTAAATGTCAAAACAATTTTTCGCAGATTACAGTAAATATTATAAAAGAAACAGCCCATGGGAGATCCACATGGTGTAGATCATATGAGCATTGCAATTAAGCACTTATACAACATAAATAGTCAAGAATGTAATGGCTTGAGGTTGTGGGATGACTTGCTGCTAAGAGGGACTGGAGAAGCATTGAAAGGACATTGTGAGATGGTTATGAGCATCTTGTTAGACTTGGAGACCAAAAGAGAATATAATTATGTACAGTATGTGTATATACTGTGGGAAGACAGATCAATACAGCTTATGAAGACTCTTTCTTTTAGATAGTGCTTCACTGAAGGGACTTTGTTAGGCAAACGCTTGGTTAAGAGCTTATTAGTGACCCCCAGTGGATAACAGCTCTTCATTCCATGCACTACGATATATGAAAAACGTGAAAATGTGAGATCCCAAAGTGTTTACGCATTACATAGTTCAACAGTTGAAGTCCTTCCAGTAATCTGTGTTTTTCTATTACAAAATTGAGCATTATTGCATTGCAGTACTATACTAAATCATAATACCAAATTATGTTGATAAGGCACTTTGATCTTTTGTGAAGACTAAAATGATTCTTCTAACTAAAACACGCGTTATGTTTCAGTGAATGATGTACTTTACCAAATCCATGTTTGATTCTAAACATTAGGAGAAATACAATCTAGTGTAGTGGCAAAGCCAAAAAAACAGGGGGTTCTATAAAAACTGCTGTGCCATGTATAGATATTATTGGTCTATGTTCTGGAGGTTTAACCTGATCTCTGTGCTTTTGGTCCTTTAGGGTGGGATCTATGTTCTTACTTTGTTGGACACCTATGCTGCAGGCACATCTATTCTGTTTGGGGTGTTGGTAGAGGCTATAGGGGTATCCTGGTTTTATGGTGAGTTGTTTTCTGTAGATTCTGGCACCCACACTAACTGAGGCAATCTGGAATTTTTCACCTTGACTTTACTCCCATTATTTGGGGTCAGCATCATATTTTTCAGTTTACTCTTGTAATTTGCCAGTCAATTTGTTGTGGTTGTGTAGTCTTTCATCCCATTATCTACCTATCTTAAGGCTATACAGTTTTTTTACATATCTTCAGCATCATCCTCCCTCCCAACACAGTCCTTTCTAGGGTTCTTCCACAAACACAATGGGAGGGGTGACTGTGTGGCTCCCATGGGTAGCTACAGGCTATAAACCAGCGAGGCCCACCTCCCCCCCGTCCTCTCTCAAGCCTCTGTAACCCGTCAGGCCTCTGGCGTCTTTACCACCGAGCCCTGCAGCACCTGCTGACATTTCTGCTGGTGCTCTCCTTTCAGCCTGTGCCTCGTCGCTGCTCCTTTACCTTGTCTCCTATACATTTATACTCTCTGACAGAAAGAGGTTTTTCCATTTAGTAAAAGCATATACAACTCTCCTTTGATCACGAGTTCTGTCAATGTTGTGAAATAATAAAGCTTTAACAGAAAAGCAAAGAAAAAGTTAGTAGGAAGCAACTGAAATTTAGGAGGAAACCGTATTACCATGTGTAGCTTCGATGCACAGTTTGTGTCTACATAACTTCAGTTATTGACTTTTTTATAATTAGATAATTTTCCTGTGCAAAGTTGTTAGTGGAGAGTTTTTTCATGTTCAAATGTTATCTGAAAATATGCTTATTATTTTGCTGAAAAGTATATTTTTAAGAAAAGTTATTGTATCATATAGTGCTATGGATGTGGTTGATGCAATAAACAACGGTGTAGTGTAAATGCTCCCTGACATTGTGATTATGAGAGATTTTGCCCATTATACTCTCATTTGTCGATTGGATGTGGTACTCATACCACTGCGTTTGTTTGCCCTTCAGGTGTGGACAGATTCAGTGAGGATATCGAACGTATGATGGGCTTCAAGCCAGGCCTCTACTGGAGGTTGTGCTGGAAGTTTGTCAGTCCTGCCTTTCTGCTGGTAAGTTCATTTGAGCGGAGTTTTGAAGAGGGGGGTCTTGTTTTTTTTCCACCCTTCTGCCTGGACACCTCTATAGAATCATGGCAGCCTCTATGCATTGTTCTCTGAACACCGTTCTCTGTACCCTAGCACTGGCAGCAGGCCACACTCTAAGAATATCCTACTCTTGTGGTGTGTAAAATATACAATATTTACTTTCCAAAAACAGGCATTTGAATGCATATAATTAAAATATGCAGTGATTGAACATGCAAACTGGCGTTAAGGTCATCAACCAGAATGTTTATTATTGTTTTGTATGGATGTAAGAGAGAGAGATTATTACTGTTACCTATTTTTGCCACATACCAGTTTATTGTTTAAGGGTTTCAAAACAATAAAGTCTAGTATAATCTGGTATAAGTGTGCCTGTGTAGAAGACACCTAGTATTTCCTGACATTTGGATATAAGTAATTCTTAGATTTTTAAGGAATGTATTTGAATAAGAATTCAAAAAAGTGAATATGTATTCTCAAACAATAAATAGGCATGTTTGAACAGTGTTTAAACAAGGCACTTTCTTAATTTTTTCACAAATTGTCATTTTTTCTACATTGTCTTTACGTCATGACTGTCACATGTACACTGCATTAGTTTCAATTAAATTTGTGGAAAGCATAACATTTCCGAAACAGCCTGCATGTATATGGACAAAGAGTATGTATTTCGCAGTGTCACTGTGTAACAGAGACTGTCTTAATTAAAAGAAATACATTCTTGCCATTTGTAGACTTGATCTCAATGAGACATAGATGTTCATTGTACAGGTTTTTAGGGAAGGGATTATTGAAAGGGGATACTGTAACTGCAGTCTTCAAAGCTATCCCTCAAGCTCTGTTGCTTTATCCCATTGTTATCTGACTTTGGTTTACACCAAACTGACAGAACAGGTTTCCACTGGACATGTTTTTAAGCAACAGAAGAGTGAGAAGAGGCAAACAAAGAGATCTTTGATTGGTGCCAATCCTTCTTCAGGACTTACATGTATACTGTATCTGTATAACCTTTGCAAGGGATTTTGAGAACTCTAAAATGCTGTGCCATATTAACAAACATTCAAGATACAACGAAGGTGATTGTCAGGAATGTATTATAAAGTAAATCCATGTCTTGTTGAGTTTAGTTTCAGTGGCATTTGTGAGGACACACTTTGTTCTGGTGCAATGTGGTGTAGCCTCTGACATTTACTTTGAAATTAACAATGGCAATCTGCACGCAATACATAACTGCTACTGATGTATTCTGCTCTCTGGGGTCAAGACATAGAAAAAAGAAATTTCTGTTTAAATATCTACAGCAGCATGTGAATCAATGTTCAGATATTTTGAAAAAGTCATTGTTCAGACTCAGAGTAAGACAATGTGGATGTACCCATATAGTGCAGTCGAATGTGTATATTGTGTTTGATGCTGAATTTCTGGCTGAATGATTCAGTCTTTCTCCTTTCAGTTTGTGGTAATTGCTAGTATCGTCACCTCAACTGGCGTGAGATATGATGATTACATCTTTCCTCGATGGTCCAATGTTGTTGGCTGGGCGATAGCAATGTCATCTATGCTTTTCGTCCCATTCTATGCTGTCTACAAGTTCCTCAGTGTGCCAGGAACATTGAAGGAGGTGAGTCTGTGTCAGGAATATGTCTGCATCTATATAGTGATCGTTGACCCTTCATGTCAGCTAGTTCAAAAACTGAGAGTTGTCAGCTCACAGTGGCCAAAACTGCAGGATCATTGTTCTTATTGGAGATTATACATGTCAAAATCTTGCTGAGAAAATTTACTTTACAACACATGCATAAATGTCCTCCATGATATGTACACTTCTGTTGAAGAATAAGACCTATTCTGATTCATTAACTTTCAGAGAATAGCTTACTGTATCACACCTGAACATGAACATCATCTTGTGGCTGAAGGCAACATTAGGCAGTTCAAGGTAAGTCTGGATCATCATCATCTTCTTAATCATCACCATGTTCTTCATCACCTTTTCTATCTCACAAGGAGAAAATTTGTCTCAGTACAATATACGTCAGCATATTCATCTGAAGTGTTACAGGCTGCATTCACTACATTATCTGATTGTCATTTAGCAGACACTCTTCTCCAGAGTGACTTATATAAGTTACAATTTTTTACGTTACCCATTTATACAGCTGGGTATTTACTGAGGCAATTCTGGGTTAAGTACCATGCACAGGGGTACAACAGCAGTGCCCCAGCAGGGAATCAAACCTTTTGGCAACCTTTCAGTTACAGGTCCTGCTCATTACCATTATGCTACACTGCCACCACATCGCATTCATCTGTTGTTTTAGTGCTAGTGCAGGTTATTTTTCAGTTTGTGGGGATGAAATCAATGAAAAATGCTTGATGAATCATAGGCAGCTAATCTGAATTCTTCATCAACTGACTTTCTGTATACAGTTGAAACATTGGCTGGCCATCTGAGGCAGACACCTTCCTGTCACAGTCTGAAGGGATGTTAGTGACATGCAGCTTGATACCTGCTCCTGGTGCAGGATGAAGGATGGCCTTCCTCAAAGTCTGACAGGGTGAAAGATCAGGCACTGCTCTTTTGTATTCTGAAAGATGTGTTATCTGTGCTCTGTCCTCAATGTCTTTTTCTTTGCATGTCTTTTTGTGTGGACATTTTCAAAATACTCTCTTCTGTTTAGCTTTTTTTTTTTTTTTTACAATGTGACATTTCTTAAACCTCACATGAAATCAAGACAGACATTCTGCACTGAGAGGTAGTTTTTACATTATTTTTATGGTTATTATTTTTTAGAATGTTTTTATTATGACCTGTTCTTTGTTTAAAAGTGTGATTGAAACAAACAAAAAACCTAACAAATCAGTTACTTTTGAAAGGGACCTGGGGACTGATTGAAGAGTTAATACAGCCACAAAAGCATTTTCTGTTGTGAGTTGTCTTCTGTTTTCTTCTTCATACATGTAAGCCCTAAAGCTTTATGTGAAAGCTGAATCTGAGCAAGGAAATATATTATGCATATATAAGCCAGCATTTCATTGGGCAGGATCTCAGGGCAGGTGTTTGGAATTAATTTGATGTCATGGCTGTCTGTACTTGGCCATGCCTGTGTAGTAATTAGCGGGTATGGTCTCTCACACTTAATACTCTGTGTTATGTCTCGCCCTCTGTATTGGCAACAGCAACTCCTCATTGACCCAGACATCTGATGATGGCACCTTAGCGTTTGCTTCAGATTTTGTATAACCAAGCAAATTTAGCAGGTGATGTCAAAGTGTCATACATACACCCTGTGCAACAACCCCTTACTACTCACAAGGCTTATAAATATCTCTAGCATATGGATAGTCACTTTATAAGACACAAGTGACTATCCGAGTCTATTCTCATGTTGCATTGCTTTGCCCCAGTAATAGCTAATATGTATTTCTTTGACAGTCTCAAGTTCAAATTTAAAAGCCCACTTGAAATAGCTCTCATAGGTGTTATTTTGAAGTGTGTCAGTGCCTAAAACTCTTCCAGTCTTTTTAGGTTTAGTCTCTCTTAATGAGTCATTCAAAAAAGATTGGTTTTGCTGTGGTTCAGGCATCATTTGCTCCAGATTCATCTTGGGAAAGAAAATTTTCTCCTGAGGCAAAATGATGCTCATCTTTTTCAGATAAGATTGTCTCTTATGATTGGTTAAGGGGAGAGGTCAGGGGCCATCATCATTAGAGTTTCAAAACAAAACAGTGTATCTGACATCAGTGGAATTGGAACCAATGAATTAAATAACTACAGAACTACTGTTAAGAGCTGTCATCCAAGTTATTTGATTTGTACGAAGAGCTATGGGGCTTTCTTTACAGATACATACAAATACATTCCTGTGAGTTGATGATTTGTAAATTCCAAAGTGTGCTGCAAAAGTTCATTTAAACAGCTGATCAAGCTGTAACACAGTAGCTTTAGCATTAACAAGCTCGCCTTGTGTTTTCTAGTAAACATGATTTTTGTTGAATGTGTTCTAGTTTATGTGATGTAAACTACATTCATAATTATCTACAGTAAGATCCATTATGTCTATATCTGTTGTATGGTATAACCTGCCAGCCTATTTGTGAATGAAATTGATGTCATTGAGATGAACTGTTTCTAGTATGTATATGACTTAACAGCTTGCTTGTTTCACATTTATAAAGGGTATTTATCCACCCAACTGTAAGTGTTGCAAAATGCATAGATATTTTCAGCTG
The DNA here is from genome assembly GCA_019176425.1 of Megalops atlanticus. Lineage (NCBI taxonomy): Eukaryota > Metazoa > Chordata > Actinopteri > Elopiformes > Megalopidae > Megalops > Megalops atlanticus. The sequence continues at coordinate 13,547,639 of CM032881.1, forward strand.
AGAAAATGGTTTGGGTGTTTGAAATCAAGTGTTTGAAATCAATCAGATCTTTGCAGCATCTCTATTTACTGTCTACTTCACCACACTCAGATGATCACAAGATGGACAGGAATTGCAAAGGTTGGTCAACATGTTGTGTGCTGCTGTTTTTTTTGTTGTTTTTGAGACTACTTGTGAAGCTTCACCTTAACTTATAAGGAATTATTAAAGTATATTGGTAAGGAAGTCTGTATGGGTTGCTGAACATTATGAATATTATCATTGTATACACACCCACTTGGGTAATTATGAAATTTATAGATTCCAGAGAGAAAACACATTTTTAGCAAAATCTTAAAACCTGAGTAATAAAGATGATAAATTCAACAAAAATGATTTATTTTCTCAATTTTCTGTATTATTTATTTTCATTCTTTTTCAAGTCTGTATTGCGACATAATTACAGCGTTGTCATGCACTGCCTTGTTTTGTGCTCTGTTGAAGTTTTTCTTTCCAAAGATAGTATGATGAGTGTGTGTGCGTGTGCGTGTGTGTGGGAAGGGTCAATGTTGCTGACACATTTGTGGCTTAGAAGTATGATAATTTGTAAATTAAACATGAGAAAATGCCTCAGTCACAGCCTATTAATATACTGTCACAAATGCAACAGTATGTTTTTAAAACTAATTTGTGTTTTTTTTTTTTTTGTATGACAGTCCCTTGCATTTTAAGATTTCACAAAAGCAAAACTTTGCAACCAGAAAGGTGCCAAAACAACTCTCATTCACTGACACTGACTTTTTTGTTTGCTTTTAATTTATTAAAATAGAATTTAAAACTAAATTTTATATATCTAAATAGGCAGTACTTAAGCAACATACACACATTAAATGAAAATATATTTGTATATTATATATATATTCTTTTGTTACGTATAATCTTGTATTTATCAAGTTGTTTATAAAATGTGAATGTAAAATATATTAAATGTAACTTGACTGTTATATCATTGTGTTTGTTGTACATAAGACAGAATATATATGTACTTCACTCAAGCCTGAGACTACATTTCCACAAGAATGTTGACAGTTCACCGTTACAGTTAACTGTTTACAGAATACTATGTTAATATTACAGAATATTAACACAAAATTCTGTTAAATGTTACAATTATGTAGACAGAGGAGTCAAAATGTTCACATTATTAAAATAAACACAAAATGAATATGGTCAGTCATTTTGTGCTGGGTTCTACTTCATAGGAGATGCTTTCCTTTTTTTTCTTTAATAGCCCCCTAGGGTTGATTTGTGTAAAACTGACGCCAATGAAAATTGTTTTCTTGGATAGCATTCTGTATTTGACCAAGCATTTATAAATCAAATGGGAAAGTATGCTTGACATGTACTCTCAAAAATTCATTAATTTGTTACAAGCTCGATTAGAAATACATATTAAGTAACATGTGTAAGTTAAATTACTGATCTTTTTTGGAGAAAGTTAGGTGCCCTTAAAAAATATATTATATACAGTATATGCTCTATAGAAATTATAAAGTGATTATTCTGTCCTTTCCATTAACATAGTGACCATATCAAAAAGCTTGAAATGCTGGACATTTCCTGGTTTCCAGTAACTTCAGGTCAGGAAGTCTTTATACAAAGTTCAGAATGCATTGCTCCACCTCACTCCCTGTCCCCTGGGTGGACTGAGGCAAATGACAGTTTCAGTCATGTTATCTTAACTTACTGTTTAAAATCCCTTATTGGCGACCTAAACACATACATATTGACTCCAAGTGCTGTGCTAAGCTTTACATACAGTATAGACTACTCTTGGTACACTCAGCACAATGAACTTGAATACATACCCATTTTATTAGAGTATGAGCCTTCACTGTGAGGCCTGGGGTTAGGCAAGAATGAAGTGAGATAGAGTATAACCAGTTTTAATCACAATTTCATTAAATATCAACAGTACAACAAAGAAATGTTTCTTGAATATTCCAGGAAGGCCAATTGTACATATTTTAAAAGATCATAGGGATATTGGGGGCAAAGTGCTAATCATTCTTTATGCATTAGAGAAAGGGATAATGTCTTGCACTTATGTCACAGCTTGAAACTGTGATGGGAAACAGCGTTCTCCACTCTGAAACTGGTTTCTCACTTTCCAATAAGCATAGCCACTGAACCGGAGAGAAATCCATTCTATGGCCACTGAAAGCTTTATGCTTTAAATTTAAAGCTGCTGTAGGGAAAACAAATCTCTATTCCATGAACAAGGAATTAGTATTAAGTCTTACTTTGAGAAAAATATCCCAGTTGCTATATTGTAATTTCCATGTTTTCATCTACAGCGTCTTTGTTTAGCTTGTACTTTTGGGATTCGGTTTGTTTGTGTTTCATTCAGTTTTAATAATGTTTCTGACTAAAATTCTTTAGCTTCTTTAAAGATCAAAGAATATTTATGAATACACAACAAATTGCGTGTCTAACAGGAAAAGATTAGGTCACTTCTTAAAACCTTGCGCTAACAGATGTTTCTGGCCTTTCTGTCTAATGCAACATTAAGCCCTCAGGTTTGCAGACACTCATGCTGTTATTTTGATATTGTGAGACTAAGATGAGGAAGAGACAGCTGTTTTATTTAGTACAATAGGTCCAGCAATTAATCCTGCTCAGCGTGGATTGTTTGAACGGAGTACAAGTTCTTGTTCTGCTCCTAAAAAGGTACAGTATGTTTATGCTACAGCTGAGAATGCTCTTTGTTAAGGGAGGCAGAGTTTGATCTGCTGCTGTTCATGTGTGCAAACAGCTAAGCAACTGGAAGAACTAGCACTTTTATTGAACAAAATGATGAATGGCAGCCACAGCTCCCAGGCCAAAAAATGTGAACATAGGACTTGTATTGGTACCATGGAACTTTTTTCCTTTATTTTATTGATTGCTTCCCCTCTCTCCCTCCCCTTTTTCCTCTTTTTGCTGAGTGAGGGCTTCTCATTCCCCTGTCTGTCAGAGCCTTTCTGCTGTCTGTCACTTTCTTTATTGCATGTAATCTCTCCCCACACTATGCCTCACACAGTCTTTTTATGACAGCTTTTTGTACTGTTGTTGTTTACAGTCAGCACATGTGGGATTCCTGCATCTCACTCCATATTCTGTTTTTGCATTGTGCTTACGGGGTCACTTTGCTGTTCTGCTAATAATGGCCATCACCCTAGAGTATTCTCCATCACCAGCAGCCAAAAGACCTACATTCGTATTCCCTGCGCAAACAGAACAGTAATATCCCCTATATTTAAGGTAAATGGGTGCATTTGTTACGGTCACAGATAGCCTTGATCTAACTGCTTAGAGAGTGGATGAGACACCTATGAAAACTATTGATTCTAGCCATGTTGTCTTACGGTAGAGAGGCTTCACCCCCCTCTTAACCTGCGATATTTTACCTAGAAAGGTATTATAGGCTTTCTATGTAGTGCTGAGGGCAAGAGAATAATATTACACTGAAACAATCAAAAATGTGCTTCCCATAACGCCTCTCACAATTAGTTGCCACAGTGAATTACAGAGAAGTATCATCAAGGAAGGGACATAAAGTTATGTCAACGTGAAAAATAGATTTTCAGACGATACACCCCTGGGTGAATGCCAACCTTTTTAATCATAAAAATAAATCTCTTAGAGCCTCAGGTCTGATGTTCCACATATCTGAACAAAAGAGCAGTGTAATCATGGAAGACATTGCAATACACAAGTAACATTACTCTCATGTTTTTTTTTTTTTTTCTGGTGGCCCCAGTGTTTGGTCTTGACAAAATGCTTAAGCCAGATCAACATAATACTTAAACATCTTGTGATGAAATTTCACTTTCCCAGTCTTCTGTTGCTGTTTTTTCAGTCATTCATATAAAGCTGATTTAATTTAGTGACAACAAATGCATTGATGGTCAGCATTCAATGTGTAACCATTGTAACACTTAAAACTCAATTTCTTTCTAGCTCTATTCTAGCTAGCACAGGAATTCACAAGGGCATTGATGGTGAGAAGCTATATATTGAAAACACATTTGACTTTTTTTGGCAGGGGAAGCCAAATAATGTGTCTTTTTGAGGGCTGACATTCAGAACATTTGAGAGACAGAAACATCCTTTATATCGGAGCATGAAAATGAAGTGTCAGTAATGAGGGAGTCATGTTGTCCTTGTTTTCTCATCTTAAACCCCTTATAAATGAGTGAGAGTGAATCTGAATGTCCATGACCGACAGATTTGATATTAATTGTCTTGCATGATGTCAGAAAACCCTTCAACCATTAAAGCGCCCCATGAAGTGATTTCAATGACATTCAAAGTCAGATTGAAAGCCGGAGGTCAACATGAAATATTCCTCGTCCTGCCTGTAATTCCAGTTTCCATAGCTGAATTAGCTGAGATAATTATTAGTGCTGACAGTTAGTGGTTTAACCCTTTTCCACCTGGAAACCAATGAAAATGACATGCTGGCAAACCCTGTTTTTAGGCAGTTTGGGTACAATGATTGAGGAACCTCACATTGTTGGAACGTTACTCAACTGCATTATTTCTCCGTGCAATACTTCCACTTAAAGTAGGCTCAGAGGTTCCAAAATGTTGTTATATATTGCAAAGAACAAAAACTCCAAATCCTGGTTGTCTTATGTAGTCCTGTGTGGTACCAGAGAAGTCAAGTAAAATAAATAAAACTGGTGACAATATCATATCTAGTAATTGATGAATATATTGTAAAGCAAACAGTAGCTGTGTAAACAATATTGTTATGTAAGCAATATTCTGAAATGTGTGAAAATATCGCAACACCTGCCAAGACAGTAGAAAATGACAGTGGAATGTCTTCTTGCATATGTGTATGTGAAATAAATTACAAATTTTAACTGGAAATCCCATTTACTGTCAGAATCCAATGTTTGCCTGGGAGAGGTGGCACACTGATGAACTCAGCCAAATGAAACGCAGTGAGGAGTGGTGTCAGATTCTGCCCTCAGGCTACATTGCAGCTCCCGTCCACAACCCGTGTGAAACCAATCATCCACTGCCTCCGTTATCTGCCTGAGAAAGGGCCCTGCTGTAGCTGCTAATATGCACTGATCGATCTGCTGTTGTAAAAGGCTGCTCAGGTATCAAGTATAGCCACAGATTCTACAAAATCACCCTCCTTTTTGCTCGCTGGTGCTTCATATATTTTTTTTTTATTTGACATTTTTCTCAAACTTGTCAGTGTGTTGTATTTGGTGCATTTGCATAATAATCTAATGATGCACAGAGATGGAAGCCAGGGCATTGCACATTTGAGTCAAGGTTGTTATTTTTATCATTATTGTTTGTAATGGTTTTGAAATTCAAACAGTAGTAATGTTGAGCTTTTTCTGGGAGTGAATCTCCAGAGATGGAGGACTTTGAAAGTTAAAAACGGGAAACTTGGATGAAGGTACACATTTTCATACCTTCTGCAGAACTTCCACTGTTCCACAGATGCTTCGCATCCACAAACCCTGTCAGGTCCTTGCTCTGCATATACATCACTCCTGTGTTTCAGGAGAAAAGGGCCTATGCCATTTTGTACGAAAGTTTGGGCTTCACTCTCTCTCTCAGGACTTAGTTCTGAAATTCTGAGCAGGACTTCTTTAAAGTCAAATTACTCTCTTAATGAAACCTTTGTTTTATGCAAACATATCTTATAGGGGAATGAATATTTTCCATGCTTATGGTTGATTAGGATGGTTACAAATTGATTAGGTGGAGGGGAAAATGATTAAATGGAGGATTTTATTGTGTAATTCTATTAATACTGACAGGAAATACATATTGGCAAGCTTTTAAACTTTGCTACAATGATGTTTACTAATGATAAGAATTCTCCTTGTATGCCAGACTGGTTTCACTGATCTGGTTCTCCTCCTGTTCAGCCTTTATTCAGAAAAAAGGTCAACACTACAAACATTCATCAAATTTATTTAGCTAATAAGTCAAAATAGGAATCCAGAGACAGCTGGCTTACCCTAGTCTCTTTGCAACAGTAATGTGATTAGGACAAGAAATACTTTTTAAGTTTGCCTCGTTTGTTTTCTGCCCATAATCCAATTTCTACCAAAGAATCCATGTGACTGCACTGATAAAAATTTTTCTTTGTTTTGTGAATAGGACCTCTACATGAAGCTACAGCTCAAACAGAGAAGTTGTTGTTCCTAGAAAGTTAATGCTGGGGTCATCTGTGCTGATGAAATGAAAAATCATTAACAAGATGCATTCATATTTCATCAAGCCACGTCACTGAACATTTCCAAGAATGTTATCTATTCTTGACTGTGATAAGTACATATACCTTTCCCCAATGTTTGTGTATGGATAAAAAAATCAAGGCTACGTGCCATTTAGTCACATTTCATAGCCTGTATTTCAAGAGTTCAGCCAGATTAATGTTTATTACTTCATATTTTTACATACATAAAACAGCAGCCTACTGCCCCTGGAGAAGAATCACCATCATTGCAGTCAATGGTTAAATTGTCTTATTATTCCTCACTGTGACTTGTTAGCTCCTAGTTTTATACAGTACATTTATCTCTCCTACCTTTAGCAATGGATGAACTTCCACACAATGCCTTGAATTAGGATAAGGTATGGATAAGGGTAAGTTAATCAGCAGGGGTCACAACTCATATTCATGAATGAAACACTTCCATAAACAATGAGCTCACATACATAATAGGATCAATGCAATCAACAAGGAAGATGGTCTGAAAGATGCCTCATGGACAAAACTGCTACAGTGTGACCTCAGAGTTACACAAAATCATGCAAGAAAGTCCCACGGTGCACTGTCGGAGTTTAATATGAGGGAGCAGGTCACAGGAGGTTCTTTCCTCCCTAGCTGGGGACTATTTGGGGTTTGTTCTGTTGTAACAGAGGAAGTGAGGCATCAGTGGTATTTTTTTAAGTACGGTAAGTATTTCTTGAGCTTGTTTTTGTTGGACAAGGGAGGAAAGTCAGAATGAATTATGATCTTTTTCCACCATATTTTCCAGTACAGATCATGTACCGAATTTAAAGATGACCAAGTCTGATAATGATTTTTATTGTTTTCATGTTTTATGTATATCAATATCCCATTCTCTTTCCATGACTGTGTGCCAAACGTGTGTTATAATGTCTTACTGGTAAAGGTCATAATGTTTTGGGGAAGATAAAGGTTAGCTAAAGCTATGCATTCAAGTTCCCAAACAGACTGGTGTTACATTTTTCCAAGTGTCAGCTTGAAGCTACACTAACACAGACTGAACATCGCTCACCAACCAGATATAAACAGTTATTTTTACTAACTCTAAGAACAGCATAAGCAACTGAGTAAGGAACAATCTCACAGCCAAATAAAATGGAGAATCCAAACAAGAGCATCACAGCTCATTAGTTGATGTATATTCCCTGCATGCACTGCTCTTCTGTGTTCTGCTCTTCTACTGTTAAGATAATGTATTTGAGTTTACTCTAGGAAAAATGAGTTGCTAAGGATTCAAACATTCTCTAAAACATTTCCACAGTTTTTTTTAAGAATAAATGTGGTAATTATTAATTTTCATGGCATCCTCGCAAGTGTAAAGATGTCAGAAATGTGCCAGTCATTAATTTAGCAAATGCTCCTAACCAGAGTGACTTCCAGCATATGAGAACAGAAGTGTATCCATTTGTGGAAAAGTTCAATAACACATTTCACAAAAATGAGGGGAAAAAGAAAAGTATTCAAACATAAAACAATAATTTATTTTAAAACCAACAAACAAACAAAACCAGCCTGAGCACACAGCTGAAAAAAGTGAGCCTCCTGCTCTCCAGCAACACACCTGTATTTAATATGCCTTTACGTTGGCAAGTGTGGTTCGCTGGCTGTGGTCTGACTGATGTAGACAAAAGCAAACTGACAATTAAACAATTAATCTGTATAGAATAAAATTTATTGATGAGCTCAGCTATTGACAAGGTTGGAAACGGAAAGATGACAATCATTAAACATTTCACAAATAGTTCTGGGGAAAGGTGAATGTTCTCTTTCATACCATTCAAGTTGAATGTACAGCAGTGTCAGACCAGGTTAACCACACTCCCAGGCCAGTGGTACCTTGTTACCTTGTCCTAACCTGACTAGACAGCCTAGAAACCAAGGGAAGCCAAGTATACACACTACCATACATCACAGTCTGTAGGTCACAGCATGCATAACATGTTGTGATACTACATATAAAATAAACACCAAATTTATTTTTTAAGTAACAGCAAGTAGCAGGTGTTAGGGAGTGGAGATTGATGTTGAACAGAGATGCAATCTGAAGAGGGTCTTCAGTCTGTGTCGGTAGATGGCTAGTGATTCTGCTGTCCTGACCCCCATGGGAAATTCATTCCACCACTGAGAGAAAAGTACAGACAGGCATCTTGTCTGAGAGTAGCAACCCTGTTGGGATGGGACAATCAGTTGCCCCATGGTTGCAGGGCTTAGTGATTTGGGTAGCAAATAAGGTTTGAAGACTGATTGTAGGTGTGGGGGTCCCATTAATTGTCCTGTATGTCAGAACCAAGGTTTTGAACTTGATGCAAGTGATAACAGGAAGCTAGTGAAGTGAGGTAAGGAGGGGTGTGACCTGACTATGTTTAAGGACTTGTAGACATTATGCAGCTACATTCTGGATTACTTGTAAGGGTGTGATGACATGGGCAGGAAGACAAGCAAAGTGGGAGTTACAGTGCCTGAAGAAGTCTGGAGAAACTAAAATATAAATATATTTGGCTAAATCAATGGGATATGGTATACATCCAAAATTTTAGGTCAAAAACCTCCTTCTTGAAACCATTAAGGCAAGACCTTCCAAACTCCTGTGACTGAAGACCCCACAAAGGCTCTGTTTAGATTGTTTTGTTAGAAATATAACTCACTCACACACTAAAACTGTAAATACTGATTCAGTTGTTGCTCATCCAGTAATCAGCCACTGATGTTTACATAGCTTCAACCACTCAATTTTATTACCATCCTTGAATTATGGCAACATTTTAGAAATATGCAGACAAACTATGACAGGTCCAGTCAACTGTTTTTGTTATCATTGTAAGAGAGATAACAATCACTTACTTTGTGTTTTGTAGTCATTTGGATATGGAGAGAGGCCATTGCTGGTTTAGACCCCTAGTGCAGGCCCTGTAGATATGAAAAATTACAGACCCTGTGCCACCATAAAACATACAATAAAATGAAATCTCTTGCATGATATCTAGCAGAATACAATTCTTTGTGTCACTTTTTAAATCTGTTGTATTACCCACCAATGAGGTTACCCTCAGGCTAGACAACAAACAACTAGACTTTGAGGATTGAGGCTAAATGCCCCCGTTGTATCAAAACTTTATTTGTATTGTGTTGAGTGCTGTGTGGGTTTTGTATATAGTTCTTTGACATTGTTAGGAGTTGAGTTATTATGTGTTTTGTGTACTTACTTGCACTGTGTTGCACTGCCCCCAGGTGTGTTATTGTTACTGGGGACAACCACACTCAGTTTTACCCCTTTGACCATGTCATGTCATCTCATCTCTGCCTTTTCACAGTTGGGTCATTTCAAATAGACTGTTCAATATCAATTTTTTCAAAGTTCAAATTTCAGGTTTTATCAAGGTTTGTTCCCAGCACTCTGAATGTTTCAGAGCCTGAAATTAACTCTGTCATGACAAGATTTGACCCTTTGTAACTTACCTCAAAGAATCAAATCAAAGAATACTTGAGAGCACCAAGGGTGTATTTAATAGCCAAGTATTCCTGTCAGACATGGAACACTTACTTTTCCAGACAAACAATTCAGGGATGATGTGCAGTACCAGTTTCCTGTTTTCCAGTTTCACCCCTGCAGTAAAATATGTGCCAAACCAATGCAAGAAAAATGGCTGGCCTGAATCAGAACCTCAGACAACCTGATTACCAATGAATACCTACAATCTGGATGGTCCTAAAAAGTTCTTTCACAATCCCCAAGTCAAAAAAGAAATTGTAGATGCAAAGGTTAATTGACAACACCGTAGGGCACTACTGAGGAGCTCACATATTACTGTCTAAAGTGTTAAATTGGACTGCTTATTATTTGCTGAGTATTTGTTAACATTCAACAATACATTTCTGTCCTTTAATATGAAAATCCATAACATACACTAGCCTACTGGACTGAAACTCTGTACTGCAATCATTTTGCCTTATGTCTCATATCAAACCTCTGCCCTGGAGAGCTATGATGAAAACTATTGCTGTGTCTCTAACACTTTGCCAATACCATTATGAAGCAAACTAAAAATGGAATTCAGTCCTGCTACCATTTAATTTAGCAGAGTATTTTGCAAATAATTTAATGCAATAAGATTGAACTTCTTATCACCATTTACAATGATGACATTGGGAGTACATTTCATCAAAATCATATGAATTTGCTATTGTATGGTGAGGTAATAGTGGCATGCTCCAGATTATGAAAATATCTGGAGTATGCCACTACGCCATTACAAAAATATTTTATGATGAAAAGTCCAAAATTGTGTCAGAAAACCACTCTCATTAGTGATAATTTACAAGATAATTACCTAATCATTTTATAGAATTAGTGTGGGTAATTGGATAATTAGTTAATGTTAATATATCTGAATTCCACAATTCATTTAAAGTCTGAATGGTAATTTTGATCTAAAACCTCTTCATAGCATCTTTTTGATAATAAAATGTAAATTTTCTTAGGGGTTTATCTTTTGAATAGCCATTTCCCTATGGGGCGCCAAATGTAACAGATCTTTTTTTTTGTGGACAGAATGCTTTCTGTGCTACGAAACGCATAAATTCATTACGAAACCATATAACACCGAAATGCCTTTTGTCCACGAAAAACACAAACGCGTTAGCAATGTGTCCACGAAATATTGAAGAGAGCACATATTTTTGTGCACAGAAAACAAAATGGATAATTCCTTTCGTGCACTGAATTGACCGTTGTGCTTTTCATTTTGTGGACAAAGTGAATGCACTTCGCATTATGTGGACAAAGAAACTCATTTTGTAGACAAAAGTAATTCTGTCCACGTAATAGATGTCCTAGGCTAGCATTTATGCTTTTGTGGCACGAAATGCAGAATGCGCTCTACTATCATCATTCCGTGCCATCAAATGTTCATTTTGTCCACTTAACTGTTTTGCTATATTACTGAAAGTATGATGTGCACAAAAGGGATTCAGCACAATATATTTCGTGACTCCGCAGTTACAGAAGGCATTCCGTCCACGAAAGCAAAGGCTGCTTGAACTTTCATAGACATCAATGTTTTGCTTTCGTAGACAGAATGCCTTCTGTGCCACGAAATGCATAAATTCATTACAAAACATGTAACACTGTAATGCATTTTGTCCATGAAAAACACAAACGTGTTAGCACTGTGTCCACAAAATATTGATGTCTACGAAAGTTCAAGCAGCCTTTGCTTTCGTGGACGGAATGCCTTCTGTAACTGCGGAGTCACAGAATGTATTGTGCTGAATCCCTTTAGTGCACAGCATACTTTCAGTAATATAGCAAAACAGTTAAGTGGACAAAATGAACATTTGATGGCACGGAATGATGATAGTATAGCACATTCTGCATTTCGTGCCACAAAAGCATAAATGCTGGCCTAGGACATCTGTTACGTGGACAGAATTACTTTTGTCTACAAAATGAATTTCTTTTATCCACATAGTGCGAAGTGCATTCCGCCGTTTGTCCACAAAATGAAAAGCACAACGGTCAATTCAGTGCACGAAAGGAATTAACCGTTTTGTTTTCTGTGCACGAAAGTATGCGCTCTCTTCAATATTTCGTGGACACAATGCTAACGAGTTTGTGTTTTTCATGGACAAAAGGCGTTTCGGTGTTATATGGTTTCGTAATGAATTTATGCGTTTCGTAGCACAGAAGCATCCGTTTCGTAGCACAGAAGGCATTCTGTCCACGAAAAAAGGTCTGTTACATTTGTCGCCCCATATTTCCCTACCATTCACAAACATGATTTTGCACCTATCTAGCCATTTGGCTTGCAATAGAAAGCATATGATGTTGTGGTGCTAAAAGGGGTGAACTAAGTCTCTAATCTACATTTGTTCCTGCAAGTCTGCATCTCATTAATATCTCATTAAACAGGTACTACAATACCTGTTTAAATAATATTTGAGATTGCATATAGCTAAACTGCTAAAAAGCCGGAGTATTGTTTAAGTTCCTGGAGTTTCGACACCCTTGGGCCCAGATTTTATGACCGTAACGTTCCTGTATCAAACCCCAAATTGAATATTGCTGTTTACCTTTATTAGCTCACAATGAATACAGTGCAGTGCTGCATTAAAAATCGTCCTATGTAAGATGCAATATATGGATATCTGCTGGGTTTTTTGCAGCTTGTAGGATGCATGGTGCATTCCATTGACTGATGTGGTTTATGCTTTAAGTGCTAGGGGATGAATTGCTTCTATCAAAGCCAGGACAGCTTAAATGTTTTCAGGAGATTTAACTTCATTTTTGTTACCTCTACTGTGGAAGCTGATGATACAATCAGAGCAGGTTGGTGAAATTGAGCAGATGTTTATCTTTGCTCTTTGAAAAGGGGCAGCCAATGTCCTTCATGGTCATTTTGCTCCCTAATGAAGTAGAACTATATATAAACACGCCAACAGGATGATTACAATGCAGTTTGCTGTGATCTGAGCCTCACCATTCTCAGTTTGGAAATGAATGGTGTAAAATTTGAACTTTCAACAGCAGTAGTCAGCATAGCAGAGAGTTAACCAAATTTCATGACTTTTTAACTGCCTCTAATACATTCTTAGCTCAATCGAGCTTGACCATGTTTGTCTGAGGAAATTACCCCCCCACACACACACATAAGCACACACGCACACACACACAAAACACAAGCATACATAAACATAAACAATGCCATGAACAGCACAATAATCTGATAGAGTTTTCTTTAATTTCTTTGAGACTATCCCAAGAGAAGAGTGTTAAAAATAAAATGTACCTAATTAAGGCCCCTTGGTGGCAACATTCCTGAGCTTGTTTTGTAGATCTGGAGGACCACTGAATGCATTTCATGGGCAGCACTGAACCATGTACAGCATGGATCAATCAGTAGGGCAGGGCATCCGAACCTCTCTCACATCATTATAGTTCAGCAATGCTTTAACATTGTTATCCCAAAATGATTATGGCTGTAATGGATAGTGACACACGAGGCAAGTGTTCATAAAAACTTCTACATCTTATTCTCTTTTTTTTGGCCTGCCTCTCCTATCTTTGGAGGGTGCTATTTTGCTGAAGCATTCGTGCAATGTAAAGTTTTGTATTTCAGTGCAATGTAAAATTTGACTATTTTAGAGAGTTTATTAATCTTATATCATTTATTTTGTGATTGCTCCCCACTTTGAAGTATGTCCTTTCTCCCTATGCACCCAGACTCACCCACCACACCCACACCCCCTCAACTGCATCTCCCACCCATATCCTCAGATCTCAAGGACCACCCACCACACATGTACTGTGTACCACTGTCAAATTTATACATACTCAGACATACACACTTTTTGTCTGATAGTTAAAGGGAGAAATAGGACCACATATCAAGTATTGTATGATTGTGATCATTGTAAAACAAACATTGTTGAATGCTGTGTATTTCATACAGAAGTATTAATCATTATATTTTAGTGTTTACAACCCATTAGTTGGTGTCATACTGTGGAATGCGATGTTCACACAGCAGGAATGGTGCTTAATGGAGCGTTTACTAGATACAGAAAGCATAAACATTTTTCATGACCATGACACACAGCTGACCTAAGCATTATATAAGAAGGCCACTGGTCGGAAATCTAAATGTAGACATCCTCAAGCTGTATATTTTCCAAGTAACACTATCCAGGTGGGTACAGAAATACCCCCTCTTGACATGTATATACACACATCAAAAGTTAAAACAATCCAAACAAAATAGCATTCTTTTCCTTCTCTTATGTTAATGTGATGCCACAGTTAGCAGGGGGTTTAATTTAGCCTTTTTATTCAAGATTATTTAATCTGCTTAGAATCTAATGGAAAAGATGTTGGCAATGGACAGGGAATCATCTAGACCTGTATTTGAACTTGACCAGGCGCAGCACAAAATGCTCCGAAAATGTTTTTTTCTACTGAACAAAAGAGATTTACATTAAGTTGAAGCAAGGAAGTGGTTTATGGTAGATGGAGTTACTGAAAATCTGAAATAAACAGCATTAGATGTACAGTTATAAATCCCTGATTTAAGCATGTACTAAATAAAGTTTACATTCCCTTTCAAATCCCATTGCCCAAAGACCCCCTGAGTTCAATAATAGTTTATGAATCTCTGGGAAAAAACACAGACTGTTACAAACAAGGCTCCTCACAACTACTGCAGATTTCTAAAGAAATTAAGTGGGAGATTTAGGTGGCATTTATTTTCCTTTCTAAAATGAAGGTAAATATATATATATATATATATATTTACCTTCATTTTAGAAAGGAAAATAAATGCCACCTAAATCTCCCACTTAATTTCTTATGATTGTTATCCTGTACACTATTACATTGTCTGGTTCAAAGTGTATCATGATGGTGGATATCCTGCCCTTGAAGGACTCGCCACTACACAGATTGGACTACACAGTGAATTTCTAGCCAGGTTTTGAAGTGAATTATCTGAAAATGGCCTGAATCCCACAACCCTAAAATGAATCCTACTTGATTAAGCATATCTCTGAATTCTAAATATTCATTCTCAACATCTCAACATTATGATGTGCAGAGTAGGGCAAAAAAGAACTGGTCTCTGAAGGGATTCTTGAAAAACAGGACTTTAAAGAAAGAATTAAACAGGATTCAGGAAAGTGGATTCAGTGATGAAAGACTGAGATAGGGACATTATCAGCAAGGCCCCTAACACAGACAAGGCCTTGTTTACTTTTACACCTCTGGCACTCATTGTATAACTTATGAATGTAGCCCTCTTACATCACTCCTGCTGTTCTCTCCAACGTTCAGTGCGTCAAAGGTTTGTTTAATGGTGTATAGCACGCATGTTTCCAGTGCAGCTGTTCTTTGTTTGATTCACTATATCTTGTTTTGTCTTCTAAGAAGGTGTTTATGTTAGTCAGGTTGAGTGGGTGCCAATCTTGTGGGGCTGTATGCTTCTGTGTGTCATGATTAAGCTCAATAGAGGCTTATTGTCCCGGGTTACTTGTGGGGCGAGTTCCCAAAATTATTCACTATAGGGAAAGGAATTGAGCAATAAGGGTTAATGGGTGCTGAAACAAAAATATAGTTCATCTCATCATATTGTGATGAGAAATGATAAGCAATTCATTGCTGATGATTATCTCAGATTTATATAATCCAAGATGCTAATGAATACAAAGATCCCAGTAATTTACTCAGTGAGTAGAGTAATGAAAAAGCTAAAGTAAACAGCTAAGAAAGAGACAGGAACATCTGTCTTCTCATGAGAATAAAAGTGGAATTTCTTCCTCATAATACAGCATCCATAGTACATTATATATGTAACAGTCCAAACTATTTTTGTCACAAACAATAATGTGGTTTATATTCCTAGAGTTCATTTAATAATCAATGTAATCTATTCTACAGAAATGATTGACTTATGTATGTATTTTATGAACATTTTAAATGGTTAGGTCATTCCAAACCACTAGCTGGACCTCACACTTATAAAATGCTCCAGTTTGATAGACATATTTAGATGTCATCTTTTGGTATAGCTTATAGAACATCCAGTGAATGGTAAAGTGTATCATGATCAACAATATAAAAACCCTGCTATGTCATAAATCTAAACATTTTGCTTGCTTTATCATATTCTATATTTCTGATATTACACAATGTTAAAGGGGCTAAAAGGGCTGTACAGCCTTTTGAAGAATTGATTTAAGATCAAATATCATTGGAACTGCCAGATTTATGTAGTGCTTTAACAATTCTAGTTACAAAAGCTGGTCAGAGATTAGTGAGATATTGTGTGATTTGGCTACATTAAAAGTAATGAGACACTATTAAAATCCATTAAACCATTAAAATCTGTACACTAACACTCCCTCTGAAAATTAAGTGATCCCCTTATAATCTCTATACTCTCCACCTGGCTTATTTTTACCACCAAAAGAATTATTAAGTATTTTATATACATTTATTGCAATTAATTGCATTAAAGTCAAAGATATTTTCAAGATCGACAAATACACAGTAGTGAGAGTGAAGTATCTGCCTGATGCTCCTGACATTCAAAATGTCAGCTTAAAAGTCAGATCAGGAGTATATTACAAAAGTGTGTGTTATTTTTAAGTGACACACCATAGTCCTTTCCTGCAGCTCCCTCACAAATGGAATTGAATGTCCCTGCTCCACACATTTGCTTTTATACTGTGAATAACCTTAATTGGAATCAGATGCTGAACAGTGAGCCAATCACTGCCTTCTACTCTCAATTACGACTATGGTTTTAAGGTACATCAGGTGATTTATTTTGATCATAAACACAAGAGTAGCTGGTCATGTACAAATTAAAATCTCAAAAACTCCACATACATTACAAGCATTGAAATTAAGTCCATTTTGGTGAAGTGAAGATGACCTACATCTGCATAACTAATTAGCTACTAATTAGAACCCTGTGAAAGCACAAACAAAATTAGATAAAAGTAATTAGCAACATCTCCCCACACAGCACATTTAGCTAATTCAATGATTGCTAGGTTCCTGGAAATGTAATCAATTATGTAATCAATCAGTCAAGATTACTAACCACCTGGAAATATAATCAACCTTCTGCTGAAGCCTTCTGCTGAAATTAAATATATGAATTGCTGCTTTAGTTTCTGATGTTATTATCAAACTATCAAATCTACCAATTCTGTCAGCTGTGCTTTGCTACATCATTGTTCTTTGCACATGCTGATCAACACAAACAGCTGGATGATACGCAGCCCAAAGTCTTATCACCATTTATTGTCTGTAATTGTATTTTTTATGGTATATGTTTGTCTCAACACTTTAGCTAGATAATGTGACATGTATGGCTGCATTTTGCCATACATGTATTTGCTGCATCATGTATTTGCTGCATTTCCATTCTGAGAGGATTACATTTATGATTTCACAAAAAATAAAACACTATGGTGCCATATCAGGGAAAAGAAAGCTCTCGCCATGTTTTCTGTCCCGATTAGCAGGAATATTTAAAGATCTGTTTTAACAGTACTTGTGTTTTAACTGAAATGCTCTAATTAACTTTCAACACTAACATTCCAAACTGTAACCAAAAATTATTTTCAACACAAAAAACAAAGTAAAATAACTGTCAAAACTCCTTTAACCTAAGTTCAAGTTCTGTGGGTTGAAATAGGGAGCATAGGGAACTGTAATCTAAGACATCTTTTTTTAGATGAAATCACACAAGCCATTTATCTTTCGACCCTGGGGTTAATATCATTAATCTGATGGATTAAATCATCCACCATATTTAGCAAATGTCCTCAGTGGTATTCATGCTAATAGAGGCATCCTAAAATACAGGTAGTTCACACTGAGCCCCAGAATGACACAGCTTTTTGAAGACAAACATTACAATGAAGTCACTTTTAAGAAAGAAACACAGAAAGGAAATGATTTACTAAATTTACAAGCCGGAAACACCTAGCAGATAAAAACGTTAAACACTGGAATATACATGAACATATGTTTTTATGTGACTTCACATGGGAGTGTCTCACAGGTGATGGATAATCATCACCTAAGACTCATCATAGCTAAAACTAAACTTCTCCATAGCTCTGCAAAACCCTATCCCTTTCATGGCCTTATAATCACCCCAGAGAGCACTATATTGTCTGCCGCAAAGATCGCTAAGAGCTGTGGGATGACACTCAACATTAAACTGGCCCTCATGAACCGCATGGTGTTGGTCAACAGAACCAGCAGATTGTTCCTTTGCAATATCCAATGGATCCACCCCTTCCTCACCAATTATTCAGCCCAGCTCCTGGTGCAGACCCTGGTCCTTTCCCTATTGCACCTTCCTCCTTGCTATTTTCCCTGCATGAGGCATCAGGATCAGTCCCCTGCAGATCATCCACAATGCTGCTGCTTAGCTAGTACACAATTTCACTAAATACTCAAATGTCTTGATCTTTGTGATTTCCCTACACTATAACCAATTATATATGGTTAAGAGAAAAGACAAAATACAGAAGAACATTCCATGACATAGTTAAGTTCTGCTGCAGTGCTATAAGGGCTGTTGGTTCATCCCACCCAACTTGATATCATCTGAGGTGTGATATCAAAGTGGTCCTGGTATTGCAGGAGTGTTCATGGTGGGAGTGTACTTATGCAGTAACCCCCAATTCAAATGGTGGGTCAAATCCCACTCTTTCTCTATCTGTTGCTTGGCTTGGAAAGACTACAGTATGTGTGAGAGTTATTAAGCTTGAAGTTGCTGATCTGTCTATCTATCTACTGGAAGATGACTTAGTCATTCCTCCTGACTGCACTTTTGGTATAGCCTCTTGGTTTTGTGCCTAATGATAAACTTATTGATAAATGTATTTAGAGCTGTGTCATCCTGTGTCTGTGTTCAACACCCTGTTACTTATTCTGCCCTCTGACAGAGGGTCTCCATGCTATCAATGTAATTGTCTCTGTGTCATTTGCAATGTACTCTGTTTTTAAGTGTACTATAAGACAAACAGGTGCTCCAACATGTGCTAGCTAGCTAAATTTTGATAGCTAGCCCAGGTCTGGGAAAGACTAATTAGTCTTTTTGGTGGATAGAATTGGATGCATTCCCTTACAGGGTGACATCACAGTTTTTTGCAGGGTAATATCCTCAATGAGCTGTTCTCTTCAGGCTAAAAGGTTGCTTGTAGTCTCTGTGTGAATCAAAGTTTATATTTGCTATATGCAACAGTTGTGATACAGAGATTATACTGCCGAGAAAACATGCACAATTTCCACTATCACTTCCAAGTCTGCTCCTTCCATAAACAATAAACAGATTATCTCATGACACTCACCAGAAGTTAAATGTAGAGTCACAGAATCTCTTCACAGGATATCATGAGAAAAGCCTATGATTTATCTTAGTTTTTCTGTGAATGTTAGCAGTTGGCTCAGTTTGTCATTCACGCATGAATCACATCTTTCCAACTCATCTGCAACAATAGAGGAAGGGCAGATACAATCCCAATACCTAATCAACACTGTTACTCAGAGGTACAGCCTGCACTTTCAGCAGTGGGCTGATTCTCACAACTCTCCAGCAGGACATCACTGCACTTGGATCCAAATGGGCAATACATCTTCTAGATCAGACAGAGCAGCATGGTGGATAGTGCTCCACATATTTTACAGTTCCCAAAAGGAACAGAGGCCTCCATTCATTACATAAGTGGCATGTAGCAGACGCCCTTATCCAGAGCAACTTACATCAGTTACAGTTTTTTAGAATGTTATCCATTTATACAGGGGGATATTTACTGAGGCAATTGTGGGTTATGTACCTTACCCAAGGGTACAGCAGCAGTGCCCTAGCAGGGAACCAAACCGCCAACCTTTCAGTTATGAGTCTTGCTCCTTAACCACTATGCTACACTGCCACCCCATCCAAGCTACTTGCATCTCAGCATGCTTTCCACTGGAGATTGAGGGAATTCAAACCTTAAAAAAAACAGGACAAGTGGCTCATCTATGCTACCTCTCCAGACCAGGTTTGGGGGCAGAGACAGAAGCTTTTTTAAACCAAGTGCACAGGTTGCACCTCATTGTGAATGGGCAGAACTGCCGTCAGACCTTGACTCAGCCATTGAATTTTGTAAGCATTGCACTGGACTCTTAGCAAATTACTGTGAAGTTGTACAAGAGGCAAGCTGTGAAATCCCACTCTGTGCTCAAACGGTTCTGCTTAGGCACTGCTGTCTCAGCTCTCGAGTGCCAACAGCTACTAAGCCTGCTTTCTCTCCCACTGTGCCTTCCACACCTTGCACTTCTTCAGAGGCTTGGACTCACAACACAACAGGATCAGGCATTTGCATGTCACAGAAGAGTATGTTAAAGCCTTGGAAAAGTAGTGATCTCCCTGTTTTCTGACTCAGTGTGTATCTGTTGGCAGGGTCCCTTACAGAACTCTGTTCTGTAACAGTGCCGTCCTAACAGGCTGGGGTGCAGCTTCAAGCAGTTTATCAGTCAGAGGTGTGTGGACCCTCTTTGCAGGACATTAAGCCATGTAGAAATTCCTCCTGAGCCTCAGTGGAGAACATGCCCTACTCATCTCTGACAGTACAGCATTGGTTACCATGATCAATCGTCAGAGCTGTCTGAAGTCCTCACTACTCCAAAACTGAAACATTCTGTTGTGGGTCCAAGAGCACCTATGTTCACCGAGGGAAATATACACCTCCAGAGAACTCAAAGTAGCAGCAGTCATTTTCTCCAAAGGGTTGCTGGCACCTGGTGGATGAAGACTTCAGCTGTTCACAGTTCATCCAATTAGGATGCTGTTTGGCAAGGCGGAGGTGGACCTGTTTGCACCTGCAGAGAACACTCAGCATATCCTGCAATTTCCAGACCTCCAAGTCTATTTGGCAGGGACAACACTGAAAAAACAAAAAACTGTTAATGAGTGTGCTATAAGAATGTCCAAAAAATTCTTCCTCCATCTTTCTGACTTGCTATAGTCATCAACCAAAACCTACATCACACTGATAAAGTAATTTTCACCTTCTGCCACCACAAGGGGTTAATTCATATAAATAGTATGAAATTTAGATCAGTGATTACCATGTAAACAACAACCTATTTCACAAGTTGGCTTGCCTTTAGTCCTTAGGCTTGTTGTATTTGGCAGTGGTTTGCTGTTTTAAAGGACAAGATATTCTTGACTATTATAAATAAACATTGTTTTCCAAAGGCACACATTATCATTAGAGAAAACAATCAACCCAAGCTGTTTGTTTAGGTACAACAACTTTTCTAAATAAATGTAATGACGAATGTATCAGTTAATCATAATTTAATCAGATCGTATTACATTATGTAATCTCTTTGAAGTGAATGTCACATTCTCAACACCAAAAACATTTCCCATGCGTATATCTGCAACAACATCCCTGACAATACAGCTAACATTAAACAAACAATGTGTAAAAGCAAGGCTCTGGATGTCCAGTTTGGTGTTGATGTATTCTGTGCGATGGTAATCTTGTCAGCCTCAGGCTGAACAAGGACAAAAATAAACAGGACCAAAGAGTATGTTTGTTCCCCTGACTCAGAGAAAGATCCCCATCTCCTGTAATCCTGTTTGAGCTGGTTCATGCTCTTCTTTGCTATGGCAAATGAGGAAGTGTAATTGATGTTATCCTGTCCATCTGTAGCAGATTTCCTGGGAGGCTACCTCTATGTGTCAGATGACCCCCTCCAGTATAATCTGCACAAGTCAGTCTTTCAAAGTCATGGACAAAAGTACTGAAACCCAGCCATCCATGTACTCTCTACTAATTCCTGAGGGTACACTATGTACAAGAGCAATAGGAATGTGAACTACAAAACCTTACTGTAGAATAACAATGATACAGAACTGAAACTGGAATTGCACATAAAATTATACAGGAAAGTACACATTCCTTTACATAATCATAACACCATGTTGATCAAGTTGATTTCACTGCTGATTGATATCATGCTGTGACTTTTCATAGTAATGGTAAAGCAGAGCAGCTCACCTTTGGTAAAAGTCAGTGTACCTCAGCAAGTATAAAACTACTCACACACATATTTAAATGATATACAAGGCTAATATAGTTGGTCCTGTACTAACAGACTAAATTAAAGTGAAATAGGTGTCAGAATGAGCCTACTAATACAAACAGATAATAAATTTACCATAATTTTCCATACAAATTATAAATGAATCTATTTCAAAATGGTTTGGTCTATTTCAAATTCAGATACATAGCAAAACTGGTTTTTTTTATATGCTAAAAAATTTTCCCCTGCCATGCCACAAAACAAAAAATACAAAGATCAAACATAGTGTATGACTTAAGTCATGTCTTGCAAGCTCTTATTTGGCTCTCATCAATATGATCATCTTAAAATCCTGTTTGATGAAAAAAACTGATGAAAAAACTCAACATACTACTTGAAACAAAGTAGTAAACGATCATTGTGTATTAGAGGGTATAGTGTAAGAGGCAAGTTACTGGGGTCATTATGGTATTTCAAAAGCTTTCTTGGTGTGTTGTCAAAGAATTGTTCAGTGATAGAAGAAAACTAGTGATATACTAAAAACAAGGAACTTTATTGGTGAGTGTTGATTTGTATATCATGTGCCAGCAACAAGATAAACATATTAATATCCTAGGTAATTTAAATGAATGGAACTGCCTTGCCTGATTCATTCTGTCTCTTTATTCAGCCACAACCTATATGTATATGTATTACATATATGTTACCAGCTAGGCAAATTAGATTTTAGAATTTGAGTTAGCTATCAGCTTCACTAGGAGCAAAGTTAACACAAAAGCAAGCATTTATGATAATGTTGTCATGAAGAGACTTTTTTCAACACAGAAAACATAGTTATATATTTTGCAAATATATGCAATTTACAAAATCATCGCAAATTTCACATATTTTACAACAACCACTAAGGCAATGAGTTCCAAGGGCCCTCTCTATTGAGTATGATGGTGTATGCATGCTACATGATCATGAGCTCAACTAAGGGGATACTGTCCTCTGCTTGTTGTGGTTTTTCTTTTTATGTGGTATGCAAGCCATACATTAAACTGGGATGGAAAAAACCACACATCATACATATCATTACTTGCATTTGCCTCAAAAGCATTTTTTGCAAAAGCATATATGAAATAATACTACATCTCACAAAATGTTAGTTCTGTGACCCATTTTTAATTGATTAAACAGATTATTCCTACCATCTCCTACAGATGGCACTGTTGCAGAAAATCCCACAGTCATTTCTGTGATATTTGAAAGTATCCATATAAAACCTTAAAGTCACTTTTCACAGCGTCTCGTGTGTTGGCATATATTCCTGGAAAGAGGTATAGAGCATCTATGCATCTTCAAAATATTATTTGTGATTTCCTTGCACAGGTACGACCACATTTCATATTAGTTTCAGTAGAAGAGCAGCAAGTGCTGCACATTTTCCCTACTCCTGTAGTGGCCATTTCACAATCTTATCCACAAAGACTTATCAACTCCAGAATGGATGGCCATCTAAATTTTCTACAATGTCTGCATATCACCTTAAAACAACAAAGCCCCAAGAGCAGGTTTTTTATGTCAGTAAAAGTGTTTAAAGACATGTGACAAGTATTACTTAAATACATGACAGACACAGTTTGGCACCACTACCTGACAGTAATACTGTAAAATAGAACAAACATTAACCTGTGGGGAAAAACATGCATGCTGTGTAATTCACAATGGATAGGGGTATCTATTTCCTTTATAACTGATCACATGGAATTATTATTTGTAAATAATGTCCATGGAACTGTATGAAGGCCTGAACCTGGACGTAGACACCAAAGACAGCTGTGTCCCTCTGGCTTCTGTGTCCCAGGAGAAGTGTCTCCTTTCAGCTCTGTCACCTCACATTTGACCAGACCTAAACCCATCCAACCTACAGCGATTGGATGTTTTTCAAAATGGGTTCCTTTGAGATATTTTTGAACATTCTTGGCAAGGAGAATGAGCTCCCTTCCATCGCTACAGGAGG
The DNA here is from genome assembly GCA_019176425.1 of Megalops atlanticus. Classification (NCBI taxonomy): domain Eukaryota; kingdom Metazoa; phylum Chordata; class Actinopteri; order Elopiformes; family Megalopidae; genus Megalops; species Megalops atlanticus. Next base: position 13,571,531 of record CM032881.1, read on the forward strand.
CCCCTTGGCCTGGTTGAAGACAAGCTGAGCCCAGGGTGGAGAATGTTAATACTGCTTTAATGGTATTACCAGCCCCCTTCCCTCCTCATTAGGATTTGGTCACTGCATTGTTCCTGCACCCAGTTCTCAGCATTGGAAACAATTGGGAAGGCCTTGAAGGACCCTCCAGATAATGGTGACAACCATTTTTAATCAGATTGTGTTAAGTGTCTTCTTGGCTTCTTGGAATCAAAACTTGTAATCAATGTCATTGTGAAGCAGAACGTGGTTTTCTTTCCCAGCAAAGAAATGCTTACTTTCCCAGAACAGCTAATCCACTGATAAAAGCTTATTTTCAAAAGGCACATTCTTATGTCTTTCAGCACTGAAATGAACAAATAACATAAATGACACTATAAGATGGCCAGGCCAAATCACTAAGGCTCACCAGTTCATCAGCCATGCTCATGACAGGTCTGAGAAAAGGAGCCAAATACTGCCACTCATAGAATATTTACAACTGGCATCTATTCAGGAAATTATGATTTTTTAATTTGATCTCCCTCAAAAATTACAAGAATTACAAGTGGATTAATATTCTGAATCACTACAGTGGCAACACAGATGTGGAGTCTAGAGATGTTTTTCATTGCTACTAAAATATATCACGTTTGTCATACATATTCATTCATACATCCAAATCATTCATCCAACTAATCACTAACTAATCATACATCCATTCAAGTGGCATTCAGCTATATTAATCAAAGGCAACTTGGCAATGCTTTATACACAAGTATATTTCATGTGTCTTCACTTCTTAATGCAGATTTCCTATGGAAAAAGGGTACAAAAAGGAAATAAGTAAATACTGCCCTCCAGTGGTAAAAAGGAGCTTCAATTTTTTAAGCTGTTCATATTTACATATTTACATTTTGTCATTTAGCAGACGCTCTAATCCAGATAAACTTCTAATGTGCACATACAAAGTACATTTAACAAAACAACATGCACAAACATAAGGACATGTACATTTCATTGTTAGACTAAATCTATGTTCCAGTCATCACAGGGGGGAGAAGAGATGGTAGTGTTGGTCTGCAGAAATGAAAAATTCCCGCAATTGTTTTAAAGTAAGACAATGACAAAATTCAACAAGTAAAAGTTATGCTTTATTGTTAACATTTTGAAGGAACGTTTTTGAGGAACTTTTAAAAATTATTTTTATGCCAATTTTCAAATGCAAGTCTATTTGCATTTCTATTTACAGGTTTACATATGGTGAGGAATCTGACCAACAGAAGAAACAAACTTATAAAAAAAACCAAACAATTTATTTTAAAGTACAAAAAACCCCCCTCAGCCTTTAACATAAGCAGCTCACAAGAGTCTTGTAGCAGCACCCACACACCACACCTGTGTTTAATGTGCCTCTGATTATGCAGGTGTGGTCAATAAACCAATAGCTGGCTTCAGGCACACAGGTAATTACAAGGACAGCTATACAATTAACAATTAACAGATTTGGATCTACTAAATTTTCTCCTGTTGGTAGGTTTGAATTGGATTGAAGACAAGGGGCCTTAAATATTTAACATTTTAACAATTATCATAAACTAACAATTGACAAACATTCACTTTCAGGGGATAGGTGAAGGCTCTCCTTCACACATGCATCAAAGGTATTTAAGCTTTCATATAGCACACAGCAAATGCTGTCCACTTTCATCTTAATTTTTTTTTATCTTTTCAAGCTACTTGCTCCTAAAATTTGTTGTGTACTACATGCTGCATGTTTTAAAGCTGTGCATTAAGGTAGTAATGTAGCTCACACAATGTGTACTGAGCTATACTTTGAATGCTTTGTGCTATCTGACTCAGTTTTTAAAAAAAAAAGATATTTGTGGAGAAGCTGGCTGACTCTTCTCACACAAAAAAACATGAACACAGAGAGCAAATATATATTAAAAAAAAACAATTCATTTTAAAAACCAACAAACAAAAGGAACCAGCCTCCGCACAGTGAACTGTAGATGAAAAAGTGAGCTCTCTTGCTCTCCAGCCACACACCTTTATTCAACATGCCTGCCTGGGCAGGAGCGGCTTGTTAACCTATAGCCAGCACACACAGACAGTTAATAATAGACCAATTAATTAAACTTTAACAAATTTATCTTTTTGGAATGAAGCTGATGGTATGAAATTTGTCTATTGCAAATGCAATAAATTTGGGGGAAAAGGATCCTAAACATTCAAACTTTGAACAATGACAACATGATTAACGCTACATTAACATTTCGGCCATTTTTCAGACAGGTGAAGTCTCCTCTTTCACAGTACCAGTTAATACATGCCAGCTTTTGATTGAGCTGAAATATTTCATTATTCACAGTCTGTTATTGTCACAACATTAAAAATAGCTTATATATTTATTTTGAGTATTTTCTATGTATGTGAATTTCATTCACTCCTAAAAATACCCTCTCTTTCAGTTCTGATTCAACTGCTCTGTTTATCCTTTGCTCAAAATCAAAATCTTATGTGGAATTAAACAACTGAAAACCCTCTAGTAAATTGGCCAGTTCCAAGTTTCCATTTGTGTTATATGTACTGGATGTTATTATAGTGAAAGTACACAGTTACCATAAATTGCAAAGAAATGCTAATACTAAAAACAACAACTATCCACAAAAAAGTCCTGAATACTCATTCTGGAACTGGAAGCTGAACTGAAGAAGGGCTCATGCTATAATTCACAAAGTGTTCCAGGTCATTGATAATTACTGGCCTCTTTAAGGGAGGCAGTCCAGAGGATTGGGAAAGACCCTGGAAAGGCATAGGAAAATACAGGGTTGCTCATTGTAGCTACAATATGAAGTGTAGTGAAGCAACTGGTGAACTGTGTGTGTTGGCAAGCTTTCTCTAGTTGCTGAGAAGTAGACTTTGACTTGGATCCCTTTCAGCATCCTGTAAGAATGCTAGGGAGCAAGATCGTAGGAAGTTGAGAGGTAATTTGTCTTGTCATGTGCTGCTTTTGGTTACCTTTTACAACACACACATACACGGACTGTATACTGTAATTCTACTTGTGAAATGACACACTTTAATCAACACATGGTTCTGAGAACTGGTACTGCCATAAAGCAAATCACAGACACAGAGGTAAAAATACATAAACATTTACCAGTTACGTTGATTTAATTACATCGTTTCCAGCTACATTGATGAGTTAACATGACAAAAAAATTAAAGCAGTGTAATATGAACCAAAATCTTCCATATGCAAGCATTTTTACACTTACTGCTTGATTCAGTGTTTGCCCTTAATACTTTTTTAACAGTTTGGCAAGATCAGCACTCACCAAAATTAATGGAAAAAAGTGTTTGGATTTAAAGCATGCAGCACTTACATTTATTTATAAGTTAATGTTAAAGGGTAATGTTGATTGAATCCAGGAGTTTCACTTCCAGCCTCCACTTCCTTTTCTGAGCATCATGCTCAAAACAGGATTATCATTTCAAGTCAGCAGCTGCATTTGGCCTATCCCTGTATCCCATCATCTTCCAAACCTCTGTGATAGGTTGATAAGCGCTGCCATCGCAAAGGCCAAAGCCATAAAACAACATCTGTTTAGTAGTTAGCCTACAGCTGCAAGGAAATGCTTCTTCTCGTTTGATTGGCTAATTGCCCATATCCCTCAAGCAATTTGCCTTCATAAGGACACCAGGTGTTTTAGCGTCCTACAGAGGTAGTCTTTCACCAATCTCTATCTTGGTAGAAACATGATGATATAGTTGCTGCATGCTGTCTTTTAAACAGTTTTGCCTTCTCTTTACACCCATGAGGCCTGGCTATAACAGCCTCAGGGACACATATTGCAAAGATATCCTGCTTTTGGAACTAAGAGGTACTGTACCGGCGCTGAAATGTAAACATGTCTGAATGGCCAGGGAATGCTTTCTCAAATGGACGTCACATTCATGGCCATGCGTCATACAGACTGCTACAGTAGGAACATACCAATAAGAGAGACCTTGACACACAGAAGCCTACAGAAGCCTGCAGTAGCAGCAACTCAGTGGGGCACCTATGGCAATTCAGTTGTTTTTAGGAGGCATCATCAAAAGCAGACACTGAGAACCCTAACGCAAGATAAATGTTGCTTCAATTATGCTATTACAACAACAAAGGCAACCTGGAAATGGGTGTTTCAAGAATAACACAGTTGTGCTGAGCTGAGAACACAGTAAAAAAGGCTGCTCATCAACATTGAAAATTTGCCACATTACTTGAGTTGAGGTATAGACAAACAAACATCACAGCTTACTGATGTTGAATGAAGTAGTAACATTGATAAATGTTACATACTGGTTGAATGTACATGTTCAGGGCCAATGTATCCTCCATCTGCTTCCTTACAGTGAATAAAGAAATCCAGAATCTGGGAGATTCTCCACAAAAACAAGACTCACTAGTTCCTGTTGCCTTACACTCCCATGAGAATGGAGGAATGGAATGTTCTGGACAAGAACAGGCCCCATTGAAACTGAAAAGACACATGTATGAGAGGAATGTTCTTTGATGATATCATACATTATTGCAGATTAATATGATGGTAATATTAATATTATTATGAATACATATAATGGTCATTATAAAACATGAATTCCTGAGGTCAAAAGACAAGTCTGACTCCCATTCCAAATAACATTTAGAAGTTGAACGTTACCTTATGTGTCTAATTTGACTCGAAAATTAATTCAACGTCTTCTGGTCAGGAAAAAATGAAAATGAATCTTGGAGGATGCTGTTTAGTTGGATATACCAAGCACATGCCAGATAAGAGGGCCTGAGGGTTTTCTAGTTGTCAGCTTTGTAATGGCTTGTCATACTAGCAGCTATTGTGGCTTTGCCTAGCCCCAGAGGAAATAACACACAATGCTCTCACAAAGGTGTAAGCTCTCATAATTACCCTTAAATTTTCCACCTACTTGTTATGAAGTGTCCTGCAGTTTGCGTCAGTTCAAAGGCCTCCCAGACTGCTCATTGCTTTTCCCCTTGAATGAGTCACTGTGTGTGGGAGCAGAGTTGGTCTGGTTTAGCTCCTGTCTGCTGACCCACACTTACTATACACAGCACTAGGAAAATTCCTTACAATTCGAACATAGTCACTACCTCTGCATTACAGACAAAAGAAAGAGACAACTGCTTCAGTGCTTCTATGCATATGTGTCTACTGTGTCTATTTTTAGAATATGCTGTTCTGCTATCAACTACAACAGACTTTTAAAAATGAAAACCTTTCCAACAGAGATTAATTTCAGACACACACATGCTGTAAAATCCACATGCAGACAATTGCAGGGGCCTTCATAATATTCTTAAACCTTTCCATCACTTAAGTGCAAGAACTGTTGCAAACTGTTTTTCCTTTTCAAACAATATGCTCTTTTGACAAGGACTGCATTTGTTAGAACAGGCTTTCAGCAGTTTTATACAATTGCAACTAGGCAGAATGTTGTCTCAGAACCACAATGATTACTTTGACGTTCCAGGAGTCAAAAGCTTTTGTCCTGGTTACATAGCTTCTGAGGAAAAGTTCCAATCTTCTCTCTAAAAACCTTCTTGTCAGGCAGCGATGTTGAGTGAATATATTTTCAAATAAATGTCTGGTAACAACATCAAAAAAGTAGAGTAAAATAAGCTCTCAAGACTACAGCGATGAACTGGAAACCACTCTTCATGAAAACAGTGTTTCATGTAAACTTTTCATCACTTGTCAGATGCAGTTTAAAGTTCAATTACTTTGCCAAGTATCGTTATGATGTGCTGAACACAACACAAAATGTTTCTAAAAAGTAATAAAAAGTTAAATATACCTACAAGTGGTGTGCTCCAGTGGAATACTCATACCAGAGCAAGACAGGCAGGATAAAATGCACTTTTGGATGATCAAACAGGGCTTTGTGGCATTTACTGGGGATTTTTGGGCCATTTTGAACACAGCAAGAACTAAGAGGTCTGGGCATTTTAAATGACAGATGACCTAAAACTACTTGAAATAGGCCCATTATAATTGCAGGTCTTGTAACTACAGCTTTGTTCAGTTTTATAATTGGAGTCACTTGGTTGCATTGTGTGACAGTAAAGGCTACTTTGAATTGACCACAATGCACTAAATGGATTGTGGTTTCTTTTTCTAGAGAGGCAGACTTGTCAAACTTTTACGGGGCCCTGTTTTGGTACCTGTTTTGCAACATGGCATCAACCATTCTCCTAAAGTGATAGCTGTTTTTCATCTCTAGTTTAGATCTCTTACATGTCATCTGAAGACATAAACAGCAGTTGAGCATTGTTGAGTATTGCTAATATACAAGATTCACAGTTTGTGTGTATGTTAGTCTTTTAATTGAAAGACTGTATACTTCAAAACGGTAGCATTCATGCATTTTGACCGGAAATGCCAGAGATGACAACTTGGTGTTTTGTTCCTGGAAGTTTATATACAGCTTATATAGGTTCATTGGACTCAGAATATTTGCAGTGGAAACACCATAAAGAGTTTGAAAAATAATATAACTTTCACAATTCTTGCTTGGATTACAGATGTGTTGAGACTGAATGACACAATTGTTTAATAAATGCTTGGAAGAAAGGGGTAATCCAGCTATTAAACACATACAACACATACTTCATTAAGTATGCCTCACTGAGTAAATTAGGACTACAGTTCAAATAAGCCTAATCTAAAGTAAAATAATTATAAATAGGTCTGCCCATTGGTTTATTCCTCATGATGTGATTTGTGTCATGAGACCAGAGTCAAAATGCAGTGCGTATTACAATGTGTATTTACAGTGTGTATTTTAATTTTTAACTACATTTTATTTTCTAATTATTTTATAATGACACTGTATTGCATTATTCAAAATAAGAACATAATCTGTGATTCCACGGCCTAGTACAAATCTCACTTATACATATAAAATGGGGATTAGTTAATTGCCAGATTAGTTTAGTAACTTGTTCTTCAGTCTAAACATAAAATAACAATCATGCATTGACTTTAACAGTATGTAACCACATTTGCACATTTTATTTTAATAGGTTAGGTACAAGGGTCGCTCAAACACTGCAAGTAAAGTTAAAAAAGACAAGGTAAAATACAATATTCAACCGTGTCAATAAACTGTCCTATTTAGCAAAATAAATGAGGAAAAATATTTAAAATATCATCCTGTTGTTGGTCGATAACAAAAAACAAATTCAGTTTTCTTAATTGTAGGATTGAATTTATTTTTGTCTGTTTATTTTTTTTTATTGTTGTTCTGTACAATTACAGATGGAGTGAGAAAATTTGTGTCCTCTACACTGCTAGCATGGAAATTAAGGGTGTGAAGAAGTGCTGTCTTCCTCATTGTCAGCAGTCACTCTTTTGTGTGTATCAGCAGCTGTGGGTTCAGAGGAACAGCAGTCAAGATGCGTCAAAGCAGCCCCTATTCACAGCGAGCCTACACAACTGAGTAATGGGTGGAGCTGGGAAATATGGTAATTTCCTCTGGAGGAAGTGACCAAACTGTAGTGGAATGCATTGAGATTTTGGGAGTTCAGCTGCCTGTAGCGGGTAGCGCTAGCTGAGCTGTAGCTGGGAGTAGAAGACCTAAACTCCTGCTAGCTGATGAAAACATGCCTCATTTTACTGTTGTACCAGTGGAGGATAATGCTCAGTCAAACTATGACAGCCTGGAAGGGATCAACTGGGTGGACTACAGAGATACAGGGCAAGGTTACCCTGGACATACTGATACAGTGAGCTCTGATGGTAAGTTTTCCAAAGATTCAAACTTTTGCTCAGCTCTTCTGAGTTCAGAAAATAACACTTCATTGTGGGAGATGTGACAGAAATATGTAGAGCTAAATTACTGATTATTATGTGCATCAAGAAAATAAATAATTTGTTGAGATTTTTAACACAAATAGTTAGGATTATTCTATACATTCTGTATGTTAACTTGTAGCTGTACTGGTAACCATGACAATTTTAAAGCCGGCAGTTTTCTTGACAGTCATTTTGGGCAGCATTTGAGTCTTCACTGTCTTTTGATACTTTTCCCTGCTGTGTGCCGGGACTCCTAGAAGTTGACGCAGGCAGCAGGGAGACAAGCTAAAGCAGACAATGACGCCATGAATCTTTTCAAATGCAAGCAGATGGCAAAGTTGTCTGTAGTTACAAAGGCAAAACAATTGAAGCAAGGGAGGGGGGCCAGAGGGGGGTGGCAGACTGTCACTAGAATGTCTTACGCAAGAGGCAGGAGCTTTCCTGAAACAGGCTCCAAGTGTTCTCACACAAAAGCTGTACTTGCTTTATGTGTTAAAGTTTCTTTCTTTTCAGAAGAGGAGCTGCGCTGGTAGGTTATCTAGAAAGTAACTGTTCTCCAGTTTCACTTCTATGATAACCGAGCCAGGTCTACAGCCACTCCCTCAGATAGGAATAATGGTGGATGGGTGAGAGTAAGGAGCTGGTAGCCGAAGGGGAGGATTATGTAGGATCGGCACAGATTTGTAAGGGCTGGCATGGGAATCGAGAGGACGTGATCTAACGGAGAGAGTGAGGGAAGAAGGGGAAAAAAGCACAAGACTGTGTGGTAACCAGAGGACACCTCCACAGAACAACACACCCTTCCCGGCCTACTATTTATGCAGTCACACAATTAATTGAACTGGGAGTATACAAGAGCGAGTTATGTTAGCAGAATGGATCTGGAATGTTCTAGTCTGAAAATGGCTTGGACAGGTCAAACTGAAGTATCTGGGTTCTCTGCTTGACAGATGTTGCTGTCTGGCAGCCTCTGTTGAGGTGCTATATACTAAATGACCAGTAACATTAACAAAAAGCTTTCAGGTATGATTTAGCACTATACTGTATTTTTTTTATTGATATTGAGATCCCTCAACTTTTTGGGACTAGACTATAAGTTATTATTTTCAGTTTAGGTGTGGCTAAATACTTTTGTTTGAGGAAAGCAGGGTTTTAAAAAAATGTGTATTATGTATATTATTATAATATTATGTATTAAACGCTTTGGTAGTACAGTTTTTGTCCATGAGAGGTGCTATGCAAGCTAGAGTTTGAGTGGCCTGAAATGACCTAATATAGTCTCTCGGAGCAGATTTTAATGTACCAGACGTTTTTTTTTCCATGGGGTGGTTCTTCTCCCTTTCATCGTTGTTTTACTTTGACGTGCTATACCACTCTGCCTAACACTATTGGGGCTGTGACAGCACTGTGACACTACTCCAGACCTCAGAAGAGAGGGCCAGTGGTAAAGATCGAAGAGAGTTTTGGTGCTGAGTTTAAATGCAGCCCAGTTTGTGTTTGTGGAAGAAGGAGGGCTTTGGGGAGGGAAAAAAAAAAGACATAAACTCTGGATATTTTTCATGGTGGGAGGGGTGCTCGCGTGTGTTTGTGCTCGTGTCTGCATGTGCGTGCCTACGTGTGTGTGTGGGGAGGGGGTGTGTCACAGTACCAACCTTGTTGCAGACTGTGAGCTCTGTTCTGTTCTGGCCTACACAGAGTGCCAATTGTACAGGCCCAGCACTCCAGTGCAGCCTTTGCAAACCATTTCCACTCCAGTATAGTCAGTGATACACTCTGCATTCCTGAGAGACTGTGTATCATTGTTATATTATTTACCTGATGTGGTTGTACAATTTTACAATGAAGGATTTTACAGCCAATTGAGAAGGAATGATGTAGCATCAGGGGGTCTCAATGTAGATTTGTTTCATGTAAATAATATTTGTATTATAATCTATCCACAAAATGATTTTTACGGAGTGTATTGCTTTTATTGCAAAATTTGTTCCTGCTACCACTGCTATAAAGCAAATATGCTTTTTTGCATATTTAGCATATTTTGCACTTAAGCAAACACAAGTACCTTGTGCTTAAGAGTACCATAACCCAACTACTTCTCAGCAGTACCTGCAATTAGCTGGTTGAATTCAGCTACAAGCTAAATATCAATTGAGTGCCAATATTGTTAGACATTTAATATTTTTTTAATTTTTAAAAAACATTTTTTGTTATATTTTTAAACCATGTTGACAATTGACAGGTAAAAAATATAAATTAAAATCCCAGAGAAGCTCAAAGAATACATTCTGACGGTGAACGTTTAAACCAAAACAATGATAAATAAGCATGCCAAGCTTTGTCAGAGAAGAAAGAAAGATTCATTAGATCTGGGGGCTGTGAGTTTTTCAGATCCAGGTAAGACACAGTTATTGATCTTATGAAACAGGAATTTTACTGTTGCTAATGAAATTCAAGCTATTTAAATTAACTGGAGAATGTGTAAGTTAAGCTTGAATTTTAAGACCGCACTAATTTTAAACCATTGGAAAAACCATGGTCAAGGCTGAAAAGAAAATATAATTAAAACACCAATATTGTCTTATACCTTATGGCAGAATATGCTTACTTAATGCATGAAGAAATCTAAATCGTTTGACTGAAATATAAAATATTGACATTCAGCATTAGGTGCACCTGAAAAGACCTTGTTATGACTTATGCTTGTGGAAAGTGATAATGTTGTAAATATTGTAATGACAAAAACAGTATCACAGTCAGCAATATGAAAATGAGATTGATTTCTCTATTTGAGTAATGTCTAAAATGTCTATTCTAGTAACCCTTACAGAGACAGCAGTGTTTTGTTTTAAGTCAAGGAGTAAGGATATTTGAGAGTTTTCAAAACAGTGCTTATTATAGGCTGTCTATTTTTAAGTGCTGTTTGTGGTAGCTGGCATGAATAGAAATATGGAATGTGTGGTTGAAGGGAACCAGGCAGCTAAGAAAAATTAACCCCCAGAGGAAGTATCTGGGTATTAAGCATTTATTTGCTTATTTATTTTACTTGTTTATGCTTGATATAGCCAACCAATCAGTTTCCATGGATTTCATATTGTAGTCTTAATTATGATAATGAACTTTTTCCAGAAAAGTGGAAGGTAGTTATAATGTAATGTAAATGTAAAATAATAACAGGGCCAATGAATTAATCGCTTGCATAGCCTATTTTCGCCGCTGGAGAATCTTTTTTGAAATGACCAGTTGTAAATTGGGTTCATCTCACCCCGCCAACCTCCGCACTCAAGACTGATGTGCTCCAATGGCTATTTTTCACAGACATAGTGCACCACAGTGAAGTGTCCACTCACTGGGAGATAGGGGCTGCTCCACTGGCACCACATCAAGCAACTCACAGGTGCCTGAGGAATCACAGAGTGACGAGAGCACTGATGGACTTACCCACCCCTATCCACAGCAGAACTAAACCAATTTGTTCTAGTGCTGTGGGCATCCAGTCACTGTTGGCAGATGACACAGGTGGTTTGAAACACAGTCTGAAGGACTCTGCCAGCACTCAAGGCAAGCATCTTGCCAACGGAGCCACTTGGTAGCCCTGTCTGAACAAGTTTTTGCTGACAGTTGCAAATCCAGGTCACTAAAATTATAAAGAACAAGAGAAAGAGAAGAAACATGCAATATCTTGTCCTGTGGTATTCTGGAAGCAAACAAGTATTTTAAAAAATCTTATATAAAGACTTTCTAGATTGACTGTTTCTTGCTACAAGCACAAATTATTGAAGTCATGGCTACATTTTCTGCAGTTTGGCTACCTTAATATTTCTTACAGAGTAATAGCTCATTTCAAGATTGGGTGCAAACTTTGTTTGCAGTTCTTCTTTCCGTTGCTGTCCCTTCTCCATCATTAACCTAGATCAAAGCCAGCCTAAAGGCATTCAACCCAGCAGGATGAAATTCCACCGCTTTATTCAAGTGTGTTTCTGATGAAAGTCCCATTATGGCTGCTGATGAGGCATTGTTGTTCCACTGCCTCATCAGAAGAGTATTTTTTCCTGAGAGTAGTGTGCCAGTGAGCTCAGGTCCGAATAAAAACACCGAATGAACACATTTTGCAAGTAAAAATATCATATGTAATCTGTTAAAATCTGTTAAAATTCAGAATCTTTATGGTTTTGCACCACACATTTGTCAACATAATTTTCTTAAAAACAAAGGAGAATATTGAATTATGTCACCAGCTTGAAAGACGGTAAAACTTATGCATACAAAGCACCCCTACCACACTAATGAGAGAGAAGTTATCCTATGTTACAGTATGCATTCGTACTTCATGGAAACAAGGGTCTGCAAAAGTAAATGTTTTCTTCTGACCTTTAATACAGTACATAGCCTGCAGTGGTTAAACTACTTGTATGTTCATCCAGCATTTTCTGTTCATTTACTTTTTTACAACTTGATTAAATCATTAGACTTAATCAGTAGATTTACATTCCTGCAATCTAATAAAGCAATTAAAACAAATTTAGCTTTTAGGCATTTGAATATGAAGCACCCAGTTTCAGTGCATACAAAGTAAAGCTGCTATTCTACCATATGCATTTCAAAAATTAATGTCTGGATATGCAGCAAGTCATCTAATGCACTGCATATGTAAGGTAGTTTGATCCTTGATAATGAAAGTTAACTACTTCTGCATGTGGAAATGTATAAAATGTTTTTTTTTTTTTTTTAATTGGCAGAGCCCAAGCGCTCCATATGGACTGTAAGCATTTAGAAAAAATATAAACTCCATGCAGTACCAGTTTAGCATTATTCCTGTTTGATATATTTCAGCCCTGAATCAATTTCAGTACAGCACATGCAGTAATATGAGCATGACATACCTGTGAAATGGAAGCAAATCCCGTAGTTTTGTCATATACTCACATTGTTTTCTGTTTACAGCTGAAAGGCCACATTTGCTTGAATATATTTAGTACAATTTTGTTACTGTTGAAAAAACACATTTTTAAATATTTATATTTTTTCAGAGAACTAAACCATTGTAAATGATGTAGCCAAGGAAATATGTTACCTGTGAAGTCCAGTCAAAACAGTCTGTGCAATGAAGTCTGCTGTTTGTTACATGCACAGGGCCATACAAACATTTACGATTGCATTTAAAATCTAAAAGGCTTAGTAGTTAATCCACCCACCAGTTCTTTCAGCCCCCACATTGTAATAAGATTCACACATTCGGGGTGCAGGTGAGCTTCCATCAAATGCGTTTAGCAGATTAAAGATTTAGCCAAGTAACACTGAGAGGTAAAACAGGCTAAGAAGAATTATTGCTTCTTAGTCTTCATTAAGTCCATCTTAAATGTTCATTAAAGGAGAAAGGCCAAACATTTTTACTACAATAGGCTTTGGAAATAAGGAGCTAATACAATGGTAAATGTTTTGCTGTGGTCAGTGAACTTTTTTTTTTTTTACAAAGAGCTACATGCAGGTTTCTTGTCCTTTGAATGACCTGTGATTTGAATAATAAGAAAAAGGATGAATGATTGCAACTTTAAAAGTGAAGAATTTCTAAGTATAGAAATCACCTCCTACATAACAAAACACATGTACCAATGTGTGCACACACACGTTTACACACACTTACACACATGCTTACAGGCACACACACATTGTGCCACATTTTTGTGGTCACCTCAGCTACATGTTGGTCGGTATTAAGGTATGGAATGCCTTTTGTTGTATGTCATAATGTCTCTGAATAGCTGTTCTTTTTTGAAGCTGAAGTTGTTGATTTTGTTTGGAGAGGGAAGTTAAATGTTCTATTTTTGCAGTGTTTCTTTTTTAACCTGTCAGGTAAACACTTGCTAGTGTGACATTTTTTCTGTATTTTTGTATTATGTATTTTTAAATGTAATGTGTTTTGTTATCCGGTGCTTGACTTCACTCTAATCAATGAGTGAAACTGTGTTTTTTATGTATGAAAAATGTTTTGATTAGTGTGGACAGCAAGAGAAGTTTTAGTAGGTCCTGTACTCATTCAAACCACAATGTGCTTTATCTTAAACTTTGATTCAGACATTAAGCAGGTTTTTCTGTAAATATTTACTCAATGACATGAGACTATAACTGTAATTAGTCAGAAAATATTGTGTAATAACAAAAAACATGGAACAGATACAACAAATTTGTGATTTGAAAGGTCAAAGCCTTTAGCAGTTAAACTGATTAAGAGTCCACTCTAGGGAAGTTTTAACACATAGGAACTCATGCGCTATGCCTCCTGGCAGTGTAGAGCTGTTTCCTCTGAAATCATTGCAACATAGACCAAGTTCATATCCTCATCTTGTGTCTGATGTGGCTTTTTGTCTGGCAATTTTATAAATAGAACTACATTGAAGGAATACAGGCCTCCCTAGTAATTAAGTGGCTGAAAACAAAATCCTTTTTTCAAGAATACAAAAAAAACTGGTGGCCCAATGTCTGCAGTTATCTGTCAAAAGCAGTCTCAATCAAATAGTATTGTATTACTTACTAAGAGGATCAAAAGAAAATAAACTTGTGTGAAAACATTTTTTAACCAGATGTCAGATTGTACATTTGGTAAATGCTGTCAACACAGTAGTGTGAAAAGAATCCATGTTAAGTTTTGCAGCACCGAAAGGTGGTCAGAGTTTACAGTATAGGAAATATCATATACACAACAGTGAACTTAAACCAGAGTTTACTTTGTGATGTGGAAAGAACTTTTATTTTGTAGAGATTTAAATAGTAAAAGAGAATGTTGCCTTGTGTTGTGTAACATAGGGTAACATTCTTAAAATGGCTGGTTTGCGCAGTGGCTGTGGTGATGGCATTGGCAGGTCTGCTTATTTACTGTTTCTTTGATCTCTCTGATCTCTGCTGACTTGCACAGACTTGTCATGTAAACGCAGTGCCTTTCCTTTAAAATGTTCCACAGCTGGAGTCTGGAGCTTTCCAAATATTCCTGTTAATCTTTAATCAGTTTTAATAGAGGTATGACGTGAGGTCACACACAGGGGAGTCCACTGCGCTGTTTTCATTAAAAGGATTTTAGCTGCACAAAGCCAGGACTGTCAAGTTGCCAAGAGCATTCAGAGGTACTGTACCAAACATCCTAAAGTGAAGAATTTCCCTGGCCATGGACTCCTTGCAAATTTGATTAGTTTAAAACTGATTACTTCTACATCATTCATTGATATGAACTGCTGATGCAAAAGAATACAGGATGTTTAGATAAATGTGCTTTCTCAGTGTGTAACTGCTTTGTGCTGACCAGTATTGCTGTGAGTATCATATCTTCCTACATGTCAGTTACCACACATGCACACACACAGTAGTGAAAATGCACGTGAAAGACCGTGTGAGGCACTGCAGTGTGGTGTTCAGGTTTGGAACCCTGCTACCATTCCCTCCTGTGTTTTGTCAATATGTCCAGTAGGGGACAGCATTTACCATGATAACCTTTAACTTTGATTCTAATTTCCTGATAATAGTCTATGTTGTATTGGGTATGGGTTATAAGAGGCTGTAATCTGTTTGCATTGAAATAGACTTTAATTATTTAAAAGGATACTGTAATTGCATGTTGAAGGTCGTGTGCTGCAATTGCTTCCTAGTTTATTGTGATTATGTCTTTTTTAGTCTATTTGGCCGCAGCACTGCACCCACACCCCACTCTGTAATAAAAGCCAGAGCAAACAGGAAAAAGCCTCACAGGCATTTGTTTATTTATCTTGTCAAGAACCATTTATACTTTAACTCTCATGTGACCCTGCTTGAGTCTAATCTGATTATTCAATGAAATATGATCGCTGTGCATTTGCATTCAAGAAAAAAAAAACGCCTTATTATGGTGAGTTGCTTGTTATTTACAGCTTACTTAGTTCCTCTATAGCAAATAGCCCCACCCTACCCTGGTACTGTAGCAATATTTCCAGATAAATAAACTAATACTGATTTTCACAAATTGCTTCTGACAGAAACATACACATACTGTACATATTTACATATGCAGCATGCACCCACATACATGTATGCATCAATATCCCAGTTGATAACCTAGTTGCTTTTCATACAAAGGCTGTTCAAACTCTGTAATCTATACACTCCTTGTTGGTCTTCAGGGTATTTATGTATGTGAAAAAGAGAGAGTAAAATGTGTGTGTGTGTGTGTATGTGTGTGTATGTGTATGTGTGTGTATGTATGTACATATATAGGCCTGTGTGTGTGTATGTGTGTGTATGTGTATGTGTGTGTATGTATGTACATATATAGGCGTGTGTGTGTGTGTGTGTGTGTGTGTGTATGTGTGTGTATGTGTATGTGTGTGTATGTGTGTGTATGTATGTACATATATAGGCATGTGTGTGTGTGATGTGTGTGTGTATGTGTATGTGTGTGTATGTATGTACATATATAGGCGTGTGTGTGTGTGTGTGTGTGTGTGTGTGTGTGTGTGTGTGTGTGTGTGTGAATGTACAGCACTGCTAAGGCAGGACCCTCTCTGAGAGCTCACCCAGTGTATCAGTGTGGCCCAGATCCTGCCTATCTATGCAGTGAGTGCAGTCCACCATACTGCAACTGAAGAATGGTACACCAGGAAAGGACTAACGGCAGTGTAGTACTTGAACCAGGTGAGTGGGGAACTGGGCCTCTACATTGAGGAGAAATGTGAGGCTGATCTGTTTGTCTCACACGTCTTGTTAAATCCAAAAATCCTAAATTTTAAAGTTGACGTCAAGAGTTACTGGCTATCTGGAGTGAGGATGCAGAAAGCCGCAACCACTGAACTTTGTTTATAGATGTAATACTGTATAATTTGGTTTGCATAAGTGTTTTGTTAGTGCTCAGATGCTCACAAGTGGTTTAAGAGTTGTATACTTATGAGATAAGCCAAATGCCACAGTCTTGTCAAGCTCATAAACCAGCTCCTTCTCTGGAGTCTGATCTAAAATATTTTGTTGTTTAAACCTTGTTCTCTGTTATTAGACACCCCAGCCTTTAAACTATGGATATAATTATCTTTAATTAAAAAAGGATCAATATGGTTGATGATGTTTACATGGCATGCTTTGCTCTGAAAAGTCAGACCTTAATACTGGATTGTTTTATAATGTTTGCATTTGTATAAAAAGGTATTGCGTGCATATCCCACGGGAAAAAAATTGTTTCTCTGTACACACTATATGTAAAAAAATGCTTGTGAGAATATAGAAAAATAGGACAAGCACCTTGTTTTGTTATGGATGTTTTTTTCAACGAGTATAATCAAATGGACACAACCACAGCTTTGGTTAATTAACTTGCCTTTTCAACTTTAAATTTATTTGTTTTAAAATGATTTCCATGCATGTGTTATTGTCTTACTGTGTAAAGTTTTTGTCTGAATTTACTGTGAATTTTGTTAATATATGTGTAATGGAAGGTCTTACTTTTGAGACATAGATATCTTATGGACTGAGCAGCTGTTCTAGTATAGAAAATGTCTATGTTTTTAGTTGCTCCTCTGATTACACATGCATCTCAAGAAAGAGGAACATTTCCGTGACAAAGCAAAAAGAGGACTTTTAGCCTCAGGGTTGCTGTCTTTGGATCAGAGGTTTTTTTTTGTGACTGAACAGGGATGTGGGACATCTGGCTTTGGAAAGGGGAAAAAGTAGAAAACAGAGTTGCAGTTAGTTTACATGACTTATCCAAACAGTCATGCTAACTTCATGAGTGAATTGGTGTTTCAAGAATTTCAAGAACTTGCAGTGTACTTTTGTTGGCAACTCAAAGGTGATTGGTCATTTTTTGATTTTGACCTGTATGGTTTTACCAATTCAACATCAGAAGTATGTAAGTTGTAGTTTTATGGCACCACATGGGAGAGTATAATAAGGAACTCAATTCAGTTTGAATGGACTATAGAACGAGCATAACATTGTATGATAAACAGACTTCATGAGGTTATGCGTGCATCACTCTAGTAGAGTTAACACAGAATCATTGCAGTTTTTCTGCATTTATTTTTGCCTATGTGAATGCTAAGGAGCACTATCTAGTGTCTCTTAGTGTTCATTTGTAATGATGAAAAATGTTAATGCTACTCTGTGTCTTTGTTGGAAAAAAAATTATAAGCACTTTCTCAATGTTCAGTTTAAACCTATCAGACCTGCTCTAGTATTGGGGGGTATCAGGGAATAATTGCATTTTACAAAGCTTCATTTCAAGAATCTGGATCAAATTTGATCATATTATTGATTTCATAGTCAGTACCAGTGTTATTTCTGTAAAACATGATTTTAAAAACATGGTTGCTTTTTTCAAGCAAAGAAATAGTGTGCATGGAGTTAAATTCAAAAGAAGTACACCATAACTACTGCAAGAAGTCTTTGACATTGATTGAAGAGGCTTCCATTTGTGGGCTTTTTAAGAAAATGTCTGCAGTTCATTAAAAACAAGTTAAATGAGCTAAAAATGGAACAAAGAACATGCTGACATGGTGATTATGCAATTTGTTGTTTAAGTCATTCAAGTCACTCTGTTAAAGTAAAGTTGAATAAGATGATTAAGGTTTCTACATGCCTGGAAGCTTATTTCTGTTGCTGTGCTTTCAATGGTATGAAACTATCTCAAGATAAGTTACGTAGGCAGTACCTGAATCCTATTGTTTCACAAAAGGTGCAGTTCTGCCACAAGTTTCACATGGACTTATCTGAGGGTCAGACATAGAATCAAAATACTGGGATAAGTTGATGAGGAAATTTGTGTAATACCCAGAAGGAATTAAATTAGTTTGCTGGAGATTATTGTTGTGAATTGAGTATGAGGTTTGTATTGTTTGTGTTGTATTATTATATTAAGAGTAAATATTGATTTTGCTATAAAAAAGTGCTCATGAAAATGAGGTGACTAAACCTATAAAGATCACACCAATGGTGGGGTACTGCCCAATAATACAGCACTATCATTGTGGAGTTTGTGTAGTAATTACATATATATATAACTGCCAGAGCTATTGACATGGTCATTTTTTTGAGTCTCTGTCTTTTCTCTCACTCTTTCATTACCTTTAAAGGTCATGGGAATCATAAAGAAGACAGCCCCTTTCTCAGCAATGCTGATACCGCTACAAAGAAAAATGACTTCTACGACAGGAATCTGGCTCTGTTTGAGGTCAGTGCTCACCATGGTATCTATAGTGCATCTTCAGCTTTTTGTGACTGAATTTAAACTGGCAGCATTGCTGCTTTGTCGTATCTGGCTAATAGCAGCTATTCTTGTAGACAGTGGAATGATTTTTTTTCCTCATTCTTCAGGAGGAACTGGACATCCGGCCCAAAGTGTCTTCACTTCTCAGCCGGCTGGTCAACTACACGAACATCACTCAGGGGGCCAAAGAGCACGAGGAGGCTGAAAGTGCAGAGGCGTCCAAGAAGAAGATACCAAAGGTCTGAATCATAAAAATGGCAGTGTCACTTTCCGTTATGGAGATAGTTCCTGCCACATAATATTCACTCCCCCTGCGAGTAGGCATACTCTCCTCTTTGGCCTTTGTAAGGAATGACCAGTGGGGGTTCAGAGGAGAAATGTAACAGGTTTCTGTATCTGAACAATCATTTTGCATCACATATACAGTATTTATGTATTTGTCATCCCATTTTAGTTTAACCTGGAAAACAACTATTGCACATTTCTGCAAAAAATGTTTGCTGTTTATTTGCCTGGTAAAAATAGTGCCATTTTTGTTATAGTTGTTGTGCTGTACTGTAAGCGAAGAAAACATGGCTAGAAACCTACCAAATGCGAATTGAAAAGCCTGTAATTATAGCATTCTTGCTGCTTGTTAGAGGGATGTTGGTGGAGCCCCAAACTTAACCCCTTCTTTGTACAGAAATGACTTTGTGGTGAGAGTATGGGGTAGAATGAAGCTTGCATTTAATCCATCCTGCCTTAAGTACAGTTTACAATTTGATCAGTAGATGTGTCTACTATGGCACACTTTCTGTGTCAATGACCAGTGGAGTGCTGTTGTGTTCAAAAGGTATATTTTATTATGCCTGTGTGTTTTAGAAATTGCTGTCTGCCCAGTAGAATATTTAAGCAGATTTTCAAAAGTCAGCTATGGTTTATGATTTCACTGAACATAAATACCAAAGCCTGAAAGAGTTTAAGTATAGATATGGTGACAGGAAGTGGTGTAACTCAGATATGCACTCAGAAAATGCAAAAACTCTGTGCCAAAATGCTCCCACTTAAGCAAAAGATTATATGCTTGCATTTCCAGTATAGGCATTTTGGAAATATTATTCTTTCATTTTTTTGATACAAGTTATGTTGCTAAGAGAATCAAGGCTTTTGTGAGCACAACACTGTGACCTTGCAGGCATTAGTGAACTGCACTGGGAGTAACTGCAGAGCACAGCGGGGTGTGTTTTCAGGGGTGGTGGCCTGTAGGCATTGCCCACGACATCAGCAATGCTTTGCATATCCAGCTGTACAGAGTGACAGCCTCTGAAGCTTGCTGTCTGCCCTACAGGCACTCGCTGTAGCCACGCTAGGCTTGGGCAGAGAGGGCCTCAGCCGTGCAAACTGAGTGACCTTCAAATGCCAGATCAATGCCTCTGATCAATTAATTATTTCCAGTCCATATGTGCCAGTTTGTCCATGTGCAGGGGAAGTATTCACAGAAGCAGAGCGTGAAATACATTGACTGTACACTTTCTTTGAGGTTAAAGCTGAACCTCATTGCAATACAGATTGGAGTGCTTCATTTGTTGATTTCAAAAGTTTATAGTTTGCTAAATACTGATAAGAAAATCAGGACTCGTCACTAGCAGTTGCAAAGTCCTAGTTTCATTATAAATTATATCTGCTCTCTTTGTGGATCTTGCTGATTGGTTGTGCCACAGGGCCTGGCTCAGGTACTTAATGTCCCTGATTGTGGTAATCTGTCCTTTCTATACATATGTAGCATAGTTCTCCGATCAGCATTATAATGCAATGTCGTTTCCCTGTGTGTCTGTAGTCCCCCAGCATGGGCACCCTGATGGGTGTCTACCTGCCTTGTCTACAGAACATCTTTGGCGTCATCCTCTTCCTGCGTCTCACCTGGATTGTGGGCACAGCCGGCATCGTCCAGTCCTTTCTCATTGTGCTCATGTGCTGCTCCTGTGTAAGCACACTCTTACTATTCATTTTACACACTCTGCTGTTTGAGCAGCAGAAAATCCATACTGAACTGACAGTAGGAGAGCTGATAGACAGAAAGGGCCTAAAGAAGAAATGCCTTATCCCTTATCCATTTCTGAATTTCAGTTTGTTTTGTGTTTTTGGATGGATGTTTAAAATAAAAGGAAATTGTACTCATGTATATTTTTAGCATTCTTCTTATTTTTTATTCATGTCTGCATTTCAGTGGCGGCTGGTGAGCTGGAAACAGGGGAGGCTGAAACATTACCTTTAAATCTATCATTACTTTCAACCTGTTCCCCTTTATCCTCTTTGATTAACAATAAAACAAATAATTCACAGAATAATCGACACCAATGCGTAAATAGAGTAAATGATTATGCTCGCGAAACAGCGCAGATTGTCTGTAGTTAGTCTGCTTGCGAAAGCTACAACGTGAGATTGTTTAATTAACAAGGATGGCATTTATTGATTTAAATAACATTAAATGCTCATGACACATCACAGCTTTTGTGAGGTCTGTGTTCTAAACGTTATTATTCATTGCATTCAACCTAACCTAAAAGTTTATTCTCAGTAATTTAAATTTTAATTTGAATTCAATCTAACTAAATTTAGCTCCCATTGGTGTCAATTATTCTGTGAATTATTTGTTTTATTGTTAATCAAAGAGGATAAAGGCGAACAGGTTGAAAGTAATGATAGATTTAAAGGTAATGTTTCAGCCTCCCCTGTTTCCAGCTCACCAGCCACCACTGCTGCATTTTATCTTTAGAGTTAATAAATCTCAGTTTTGATGCAGTTAGGTTTTTAAGTCAGGTCGTGATGTTAG
Source organism: Megalops atlanticus (assembly GCA_019176425.1). Lineage (NCBI taxonomy): Eukaryota > Metazoa > Chordata > Actinopteri > Elopiformes > Megalopidae > Megalops > Megalops atlanticus. Next base: position 13,593,414 of record CM032881.1, read on the forward strand.
CTAGAACAATTGTATAAAATTACAGCATTTATCACTGAGGAAAGCATTTGGTGACATTGTATAATGTTTATAATTTATATTATATTTTTCTGATATTACAGACGATGCTTACAGCCATATCTATGAGTGCTATCGCCACAAATGGTGTTGTCCCTGGTAATGATTTTTCAGAACTTTCAAATAATAAAAAGTGTATTCTGTTATAAAAATGCTATTGATACAAATTTAACAACTGAACATTACAACTCGTGTTACAACACATTTACAACTCAATGTCACTTTTTTCAATTCCTGTCATTAACAGATTATTTAATTGATTGGTAACATGATAATGCATTCAAGGCTTTGGTAGCACTTCCTAGCATGTAATTGTTATATCTTGTGTTGCACAAGGTTTGTTGCAGCTTTGAAACATTTCTGCAATGTTATATTATTAGTTGGCATCTCCCAAAATAAGCTCAACATCACCAGAAGGGTATGACCATGGCTTTGTACCTCTGCTCTGTTGGTTTTACTCTGGCTTGCTTTTCTAGCTGGAGGAGCATACTTTATGATCTCACGCTCTCTGGGACCAGAGTTTGGGGGAGCTGTGGGACTTTGTTTTTACCTTGGGACCACCTTCGCAGGAGCTATGTACATTCTTGGTGCCATTGAAATATTATTGGTAAGTTCAGCTTTAAAAGTCTTAAAAGTGTTACTGAGGGGCATATGCATAGAGGAAGTTGTTGAATACATTTAGAACAGCAGTGTTGTTTTGTTTATGTTAATACGTTGTCAGCAAAGAGAGAATTATTAGTTATCATTGGTGTTATTTATACCACTCTAAAACAAACCTACCAAATAACTCCCCTGTGATGCATTGCATTTGTTGTCATTGCTGTTCCCAGAAATACATCATACCCCAGGCAGCCATTTTCCACCCCTCTGGCCTGAATGGAGGTGATGGTGCCCTGCTGAACAACATGAGGGTGTACGGCACCATCTTCCTAAGTCTCATGGCTTTGGTGGTCTTCGTTGGAGTCAAATATGTCAACAAATTTGCCTCCCTCTTCCTTGCCTGTGTCATTATATCTATTGTGTCAATATATGCTGGGGCTTTGAAATCCATCTTCCATCCACCAGAATTTCCGTAAGTTGCTGCCGGGTTTTTTAACATCCAAACAGGATATGGTAGAGATGGATCGACTGAATAATGGATTATCATTCCTTCTGGATGTTGAGTCTGTTGACTCTGAAGAAGAATGCAACATCTCTCTTGCAACAGTTTGTTTACAATAGCTTACATGAAGAAGACAAAATAATCAAATATTAACATTACATTATTTATGGAACTGCAGGGTTATAATTTATTTTGCTTTGATAACTTTATCCAGGAGCTAACAAAGATGCAGTATGCTTATGAATTTTAAGGATTTCTGCTGAAGTTTCTATTTGGTGTATATATTTCAGTATATTGTCTTGTGAACTGTATTGAAATGTAGCAATACAGTGGCATTCAAAAGTTTGGGCACCCCTGGTCAAAATTTCTATTACTGTGAATAGCTAAGTGAGTAGAAGATGAACTGATCTCCAAAAGGCATAAACTTAAAGATGAAACATTTTTTCAACATTTTAAGCAAGATTAGTGTATTTTTTTTGTTTTGTACAATTTTAGAGTGAAAAAAGGAAAGGAGCACCATGCAAAAGTTTGGGCACCCCAAGAAAGTGTAGCTCTCAGAAAACTTTTACCAAGGTCTCAGACCTTAATTAGCTTGTTAGGGCTATGGCTTGTTCACAATCATTGTTAGGAAAGGCCAGGTGATGCAAATTTCAAAGCTTTATGAATATTCTGACTCCTCAAACCTTGTCCCAACAACCAGCAGCCATGGGCTCCTCTAAGCAGCTGCCTAGCACTCTGAAAATTAATATAATTGATGCCCACAACGAAGGAAAAGGCTATAAGAAGATAGCAAAGTGTTTTCAGGTAGCCGTTTCCTCAGTTCGTAATGTAATTAAGAAATGGCAGTTAACAGGAACGGTGGAGGTCAAGTTGAGGTCTGGAAGACCAAGAAGACTTTCCAAGAGAACTGCTCGTAGCATTGCTAGAAAGGCAAATCAAAACCCCAGATTGACTGCAAAAGACCTTCAGGAAGATTTAGCAGACTCTGGAGTGGTGGTGCACTGTGCAGCGACACCAGCACAAATATGACATTCATGGAAGAGTCATCAGAAGAAAACCTTTCCTGCGTCCTCGCCACAAAATTCAGCGTCAGAAGTTTGCAAAGGAACATCTAAAAAAGCCTGATGCATTTTGGAAACAAGTCCTGTGGACTGATGAAGTTAAAATAGAACTTTTTGGCCGCAATGAGCAAAGGTATGTTTGGAGAAAAAAGGGTGCAGAATTTCATGAAAAGAACACCTCTCCAACTGTTAAGCGCAGGGGTGGATCAATCATGCTTTGGGCTTGCATTGCAGCCAGTGGCACGAGGAACATTTCACTGGTAGAGGGAAGAATGGATTCAATTAAATACCGGCAAATTCTGGAAGAAAACATTACACCACCTGTAAAAAAAGCTGAAGATGAAAAGATGATGGCTTCTACAACGGGATAATGATCCTAAACACACCTCAAAATCCACAATGGACTACTTCAAGAGGCACAAGCTGAAGGTTTTGCCATGGCCCTCACAGTCCCCCGACCTAAACATCATCAAAAATCTGTGGATAGACCTCAAAAGAGCAATGCATGCAAGACAGCCCAAGAATCTCACAGAGCTAGAAGCCTTCTGCAAGGAAGAATGGGCAAAAACCCCCAAACAAGAATTGAAAGACTCTTAGTTGGCTACAAAAAGTGTTTACAAGCTGTGATACTTGCCAAAGGGGGTGTTACTAAGTACTGATCATGCAGGGTGCCCAAACTTTTGCTTTGGGCCCTTTTCCTTTTTTGTTATTTTGAAACTGTAAAAGATGGAAATAAAAAAGTAATCTTGCTTAAAATATTAAAGAAGTGTGTCATCTTTAACTTTATGGCTTTTGGAACTCAGGTCATCTTTTACCTGATTAGCTATTCATAGCAACAGAAATTTTGACCAGGGGTGCCCAGACTTTTGCATGCCACTGTATAAAATGTGAATGATGACATGCCATGTGTTGTGAGTAGGGTCAAAGGTCATTATAAATAGGGTTCTGTCATTTATTATAGCCGTGTTCTTTTTCAAGGATATGCATGCTGGGAAACAGGACCTTAGTCAGAGACCGTTTTGACGTCTGTGGAAAAACAGTGGTTGAAGGAAACACAACCATTCCCAGTAAGCTGTGGGAAAATTTCTGCAACGTTAGCAGCCAGCAGTGTGACAAGTACTTCACACAGAACAACGTAACAGAGATCCAGGGCATCCCCGGCCTGGCCAGTGGGATAATCAGAGGTGAGACTCCATCTCTGTACCCCCTGGTGGACAATTTAGAAAACCAGCATCATAATCATACAAAAACATTTTGGTAACTCTTTTTTGTGAAGAATCCTGCATAAGAACCACATACAGCCCAAACACAGCACCCATTGAGGTACAAGTGCATGAAACTAGTCTTGCCAAAGCAGTTTAATACAGTCATCTTATAATTATATTACGTTATGTTTGATTAGTAATTTGTATTAGTTCCTATAAAACAAAAAAAAATGTCCAATAAAACTTACACTGACTGACATAGGGTATGACAATACCATTTCATACAAATCTGAATGTCATGTTAATGCCACTTATCCTGTGGATGATGACATAGCAAACCTTACCACAGTCATGTCAGCTGACATTTTTTTATTATTGTTTATCTAGTACTAATGAAGGCTGCTGTGCCTTTTTAGAACACTCCATTAAAAGCATTAGCAATATTTTTTCATCATATTGTTTATTCTGAACTCTCCATAGTCTTACACTTTTCTGTAGTTAACAGTATTGTGTTTTGTCTTAGTAGCACCTATTGGGATGTGGCAGTGAGAGCTTTCTAACATGTCTTACAGAGAACATGTGGGGTGCCTACCTGGAGAAAGGCGAGATCCTGGAGAAGGAAAGCTTACCTTCTGTGGATGTTCATGGTGCTCTGGAGAATTTGTATCTATATGTGTCAGCTGACATTACCACCTCCTTCACTGTTCTCGTTGGGATCTTCTTCCCCTCTGCAACAGGTGTGACCTACATTTTTGCCTTTTGTTGTCTTAGAAGGAAAAGTTGAAGTTGAAGTACAGTTTTGCTTTCAGTTGGGATGTGGTTAGGGCTTAATGTTACAGCTCATGTTGAATTCTCCTCTAAATAATGCATGTCATCACTGTGAATTTAAAATGTAAATACATTGTTCCTCACCTTTGCAAGAATTTGCATCCATAGTGTAAGCCCCTTCATTTGTTTTGACAAAGAATGTGAGCTTATTTGACATACTATTTGTGGTTTGGTAACCTACATTAGCCTATCCAGCCCTCACGCAAAGCCCAGAATGCATTGATCCATGTCTATTTGCTCTCATCCACTGTGGATTGCAGCAAATTGCATTTATAGTTTAAAAAAGTAGCCATACAAGTATTTTCTTTATTAATTTTAATTAATGTGAAAGTTTATAGTAATTGTGAATGTTTTATATATACTATTGCTGTAGAAGAAAAATCAAGCCTGGTCTGTTTTGGAGGTTGACACACCATATTTACAAGCGGGGCTCACCCGTAGAGACAAGTACAGATTTACAAAGTGCTCATAGTAGTTGTCTGAATCTAGCTAAAGAACAGCAAGATATGTATCCTCAGGGTTAGACAGGGACAGTGATTTGCCTACTATTCACCAAAAGGGAAATAGATATTGAAACTTCTTTAATGAGAGAAATCAGACTAGAATATTTTTCTTCATTCTTTTACCACTGTATCCTTGGTTCACATGAGCATGGAACCCATCTTTTCCCACCTGTAACTTTTCCCAGTGCTCAGTAATTTTCCAATTCCACCTGTCAACAGTTTTCCATTTCCACATTGCTCTTTGTACGCTAAATTGGTTTGTTTTTTGTTGGGTAGAATTTGAATATATTTAAATTTGGCAATGTGCAAATAGGCAGAAGGGCCATATCCAGCTTTACAATGAATTCTGGGTAATATAGACAGACAGGGACAGAGTGATGGAGTCCATATACAGTTGATCCTCCCACATCGTGGCTTTCCACATTGTGGCTTCGATTTTTCACGGGTCGGCAACAAACAATTAAATGGGAATTTTTTGGGAGCTTTGCGACCTTGTGCGGGAAACCACGTAGCACTGCAAACCACGCGCGTAGCAGACGAAAAGTAAAGAAACCGTTAAAAAGTTTAGTAGGTCATAAATGCATAAAATATATGTATAATATTAATGTATTTTATCATTTAATGCCATAAATATGCTCGCCTAGGAGGGCCAAAAATTTTATGCGGTTTTTCCACATCGCAGGTGGGGTTGAGCCCCTAACTGTACTCAGTTTCAACTAAAAATGTAGGAAATGCCAACAATTTTTAAAAATCACTTAAATGTTTTAGGACAACCACATGTGCACTTTTGAGTAGATATGTGGACATTGTTGCAGGGGTCATGCAAAGTGAAATGATTAGGGAGGGAGAGTGTGATACTCTGAAGTCGAAGCATGAAAAGAAAGTGGAAGGAAATGGTGACTTCTCTGCTGTGAAACAGGTGCCTTGCATTTCAATGTGCTTACCTACTAAACTGTAAAGGAATTAGCTTTTAAATTTAGGAATTGTAAAAAGGTTACCTATTACCAAAGACAGTAGTAACACCAAAGTTTTTTGGGACTGATTTTCACAAGATACGTTTTTCTTCTTCAGGCATCATGGCAGGTTCTAACAGATCTGGAGATCTCAAAGATGCCCAGAAGTCAATTCCTGTTGGGACTATTTTGGCAATAACAACAACTTCCTTAGTCTGTATCCTTTTTGATATCTGAAGCAACTCAATATGCTCTGGCATAAGCCTACTTTTCTTGAGATTAATCAGACCAGTAACTCTCATTTAATTGGAATATATAGATAAATATCACAAATGTTGAAGAGGATCGACATCACTGGATGTATGGGGGGCAGTGCTAAAATTCTTTGATATCATTATTTTTGCAATTTGCCATGTCCCTGTTGTGCAATGTATGCAATTGTTTATTGCATTCAGACTGAAATTGCATCAGAATTTTGTAAGGATGCATTGTTCCTTGATGGAGTGATCCAGATTTTAGTTCAGTGGTGCTGTTTGGTGCATGTATTGAAGGGGTTGTACTGAGAGACAAGTAAGTTATGAAGACATGACCTTGGATTTAGATTAAATTTTATTAACATTCACTATAATCCCTATTGGATTGTTGTGACTGTAAACCACATTTCTGGCCTTGTGCTGTTAAAATACAGTTTGGACTGTCTTTTAGCAAAGATAAGAAGTGCCAGCATTCAAGGTGATGCTGTGCTTGTGTCAAAATATTCCTTTTTGTGTAAAAACATGGTTTCTGAGAGATTGGCACTCATGTGTGCTGCAGGTTTGGGGATGCAGTGAGTAAGAACCTTGTGGTGGGGACGTTGTCCTGGCCATCCCCCTGGGTCATTGTCATCGGGTCGTTCTTCTCCACCGTGGGGGCAGGGCTGCAGTCCTTGACTGGGGCCCCTCGCCTCCTGCAGGCTATTGCCAAGGACAACATCATCCCCTTCCTCAGGGTAGGCTATCCACACTAATCCTGTTCATGGAATTTTAGCTTCCTTGTGCTTGTAATGAATGTGGTGCAGTTCCTCATTGTGGTGTCATTTGAATCCTGTATTCAGATTAGTTTCGGTAAATAGCATTTTTGCATCCTGTACATGTAAACAGCTGCTGTGTATTTCACGGCTGATCCCTCCCCTGTTGTGTGACACTGCTGCGTTTCATGTAACAGGTCTTTGGGCACGGCAAGGCCAATGGGGAGCCTACGTGGGCACTGCTGCTGACTGCTCTGATCGCAGAGCTTGGCATCCTCATCGCCTCGCTGGACATGGTGGCCCCCATTCTGTCCATGTGAGCTGAGTCCTTCCCACCATAGACTTCACCCTTAGCATCCTGAACATACATAATTTTGTTGGATAAATAATTTCTTAATATGGTTTTGTTGGATTTTGGACTTTTGGCCTTCATGATGTTTTGGATCACATTACACTTCAACACGATTGTAACAATGCCACAGTGCACAGACTTTTTTTTTCTAGACTTACAGGCAGCAATTGCATGTTACTTATTCCTATGCAAATCTTAGGTAGACAAGCAATATGTCATGTATAACTCTTCTTTCACAAAAGACAGCCTGTTTATCACAGCTCAAAGCCCTTACACAAACATAGTTTAGTATAAAAACTGCATTTATTCATTCATAATCAGGTATATTTTCAAAATCGGTCAAATGATAGGAATAGAGATAGAGTCGAAGGCTAACATCATATAGTTAGGTACCCAGCTTCTCTTAACTTACAACAGACTTACGTGAAAGTAATGTGTAGAATGTAATGGTGCAAGACATATAATATATGGAAGAAAGGGGGAGGACATTGACCGTTTTGTGTATATGGTTGCATTTGTTCTTCCTTTCCAGGTTTTTCCTCATGTGTTATCTGTTTGTGAACCTTGCCTGTGCTGTGCAGACGCTTCTCCGTACTCCAAACTGGAGGCCCCGCTTCAAATACTATCACTGGTGAGAGAGCAGGAAGCCACCTTATTTGAATAATCAACTTAGTCAACAAAGCAGGCTACTGGGTCCAGGATGTTTGCCAAATTGTAGTTGGACTAAAACTGGTTTCCACTTACACTTTGTCCTAACGCAGACTTGTGGCTCCTAGAAATGAATGTTCCTCAGACAAACTGATGAAATAGATTTAATTTAGCCTCATCAGTAGAGAGAATTTCCAAATTATTTGATACAGAGTCCTTTTCAAGGTTATAAAGTTAAGAATGTGGACACTGTGAGTGTTTGTGATATCCATATATCTTTTTTATTTACTGTAACATCATGTGCATGCATGCTTAGACAAACATTCACATCTAATCTGAGGCTGCATCACACAGCTCATAAAGGCGGTTGACCTAGTAGTGATAACCCATGTCTTGCTATAGTGTTGTGTCTGACAGCTCTGTCTCTGTCTTAGGGCCCTGTCCTTCCTGGGTATGAGTATGTGCTTGGCGCTGATGTTCATCTCCTCATGGTACTATGCCATTGTGGCCATGGGCATTGCAGGCATGATCTACAAGTACATTGAATACCAGGGGTATGCCTGAGTTTTGCTTCACTCTCCAAGGCTCTAATTTTGAGATGAATGACAGTTATTTTGTTGGAATTTTCAACCTTTGAATTTGTGTTGATTTGGGGCAACAGAAGACAGTCTTTTAAACAGGAGTAGCTAAATCTGTATGATTAGGAGGAACTAACTCTATGCGACCATGAGGAACTAACACTATATGACCGGGGTTACGCTGTTTGATCAGGAGAATCTGATGCTGTGTGATCAGGAGAAGCTAAGATCGTGATGTTTCTCTATCAGAGCGGAGAAGGAGTGGGGAGATGGGATTCGAGGGTTGTCCTTGAGTGCGGCCCGTTATGCACTCCTCCGACTAGAGGCTGGACCACCCCACACCAAAAATTGGAGGTAGGCAGCAGCTTCTTGGGTTAAATCAGTGCATTGTAGGTTAGAGTACTAGCCATAACCTTGGAGAAACCTTAGTTCCTGAAGGTAGATTTTCTGTAGAATCAGGAGTTAACAGATGGGACAATAATAATGATAATAGTGGATTACATTTATATAGCCTCTTAGGGAGGTCCAGCAGGAAGACTGCCACCAACTTGCCCTCCAGCACCACCTTTAGCAGGAACCTGATCTTTCCCAGATGGTCTCCCAAACTACTAACAAAATCCAGCCCTGCTTAAGCTTTAGCAATCAGGCAGACAAGAACTGCAGGGTGGTATGGCTGGCAGGACAGCCGGTACAGAACTGAAACCATTTATCCTTAAATAAGTGCTGGTAGTCACGCTCTCCTGCTGCATTCCTTACAGACCACAGTTGCTGGTGCTGCTGAAGCTTGATGAAGACTTGCATGTAAAATACCCCCGGCTGCTCACATTTGCCTCCCAGCTGAAGGCTGGCAAAGGCCTGACCATTGTGGGCTCTGTTATCCAAGGCAATTACCTGGACAGCTTTGGGGAGACCCAAGCCTCAGAGCAGGTAGAACTGCCGCTACAAAGTGTTCAAACTAAACAACCCATGTCAAGACTGCCAGACAACCCATTTCATTTCAATGTTTGTATTTTTTTCATGTTTAACATTCTAGTGATCATTTGAGAGTTCTGTTTTGACAACTCAAAGAGAAACAATGAGCATCACTGTTTAATCATTGTGGTTATTTGCTGAAATATACACTCTTAGGAAGGTTTACAACCTGTATGTTAGCCTTATCAAAACATTAGCTTTGTTTAATTATGATCTTCTCAAGAAAACCAGTTTGGAACTGTAAAAAGCCTATGATTTTTTATGATTTTGATTATTTCTTGTAGGTTTTACTTTTACAGTGCAATGATGCTTGTTTTTTGCAAAAATTGTGCAACATGAAGTGCAACATGTTAGGCTGAAATAACATAATAAGACATGTCAAAAGAATGTTTACCTGGATTATAAAAATTAGAGTCCATATTTACTTGGTTGTGGTGTTGAAGGCTCCAATATGTTATTTTTTTATTTACCTTAACCGATAAAAATATAACGGGCATGGAATGAGTGGTAGAGATATTTGCTTAGTAACGTTAGTGAGTATGAGTGGATGAAGACATAATTTTAGACTTCAGTCAAATGGTGTTGTAGTGTGAAATCCTTAAATCATAGGTAATACAGCACTATGTTTGCCTCTGTCTGCCCTCGTCAGGCGATCAAGAACATGATGGAAATAGAGAAGGTAAAAGGCTTCTGCCAGGTGGTGGTTGCCACCAAGGTGCGAGAAGGCATTGCCCATCTCATTCAGTCCTGTGGCCTGGGGGGCATGAAGCACAACACTGTGGTCATGGGCTGGCCATATGGCTGGAGACAGAGCGAGGACCCTCGAGCCTGGAAGACCTTCATCAGTAAGATTCCCATGGGCTGAGATCACTGTCAGTCTTCTTTGACCTGTCTGCTAGTCCCAAACAAAAAGCTAGATGAAATTTAGTGTGACAGTTAGCAGTTAGCAAATGAGAGTGAAATATTTGCCATGTTTTTATTATAGCCGATTGGTGTCATGATTATCATGAGGAAGCTCCTTTTCAAATAATGTCACATGCTGCTCTGAATACTTAGATATGTTTCCTGTACACATGGCAGCGCAGTCAGCGTTATCTAAAGGTACCTCCATGAACACGGTGCTTCATTGCCATGGAGGGATTCTGTAATGAATTATGTCAGTTGTTAAAGATATGAGGAAATTCTTACAGATCTCATCCCTGATTAGTTTTGACCACCTTTCTACCATTTCTCCACAGACACAGTTCGATGCACCACTGCAGCCCACCTGGCCCTGATGGTGCCCAAGAATGTGTCCTTCTACCTAAGCAACCACGAGCGCTTCACCGACGGCCATATCGACGTGTGGTGGATTGTGCACGATGGTGGCATGCTCATGCTCTTGCCTTTCCTCCTCAAGCAGCATAAGGTGAGTGATGATGCTGCAGGACTTTTAATACAGGACTGACAAGATTCTCTACCTAGAACCATTTAAATGAAATGTTTGCCGGCTTTATTTCTTCATGGTCAAGGTTTGGAGGAAGTGCAAGATGCGTATCTTCACTGTGGCCCAGATGGATGACAACAGCATTCAGATGAAGAAAGATCTTGCCACGTTCCTGTACCAGCTTCGAATAGAGGCTGAGGTGGAGGTGGTGGAGATGGTATGTGCAGGAATCGAGTCACTTCAGTCGTCTTGCTCAGCACATTTTACACATTCATCACAACCTTTATCCATGCTTGAAAAGATAAGTAAAGCAGCCATCACAGCCTCACATTTGTTCACTTTCTCTCTGTTGTTTTTTTAGCATGATAGCGATATCTCGGCCTACACGTATGAGCGAACCCTAATGATGGAGCAGAGATCGCAGATGCTGAGGCAGATGAGACTGTCCAGTGCTGAGAGAGACAGAGAGGTATGTCTTTGGACTGAGTGTACAAAATACTGCCCACTGCACCTTGTCCAAGGAGTAGGTAGTATGCTATTTGACACTGTGTGTAGAGAATTTGAAGTGATGCAGTTGTCTCCCACGAAATGGTTAGACAATAATTGTGTATCGTGTCTGCTGCCCTCTACAGGCTCAGCTGGTGAAGGACAGACACTCTATGATCCGTATGGGAAGTCTTTACTCTGATGAAGAGGAGGAAGTGATGGAGCCAGTGTCGGAGAAGATCCAGATGACTTGGACCAAGGACAAGTATGACGCAGAGAGGAGAAACCGGAACAACGCCCCAGAGAACTTCAGAGAGCTCATCAGCATCAAACCGTAAGTTGGCTCTACTGCAGTCAGGGACATGAATGTCTGTCTTGGCCACAAGGGTACAGTCCAGACAAGTAATCATATCCCCTGATTACTTTTACGTCTCATTCCCAACCCGTCAGCTCACTCCTAATTTGTTTCCTGTTAGAGAACACAAGCTTATCAGTACCTGAATGGTACACCCCAATCAGCACAATTACATCAGGAAGTCTTGTAAACAAAGCCCCTCAACAGAGTGAGTCTTCTAGTCTTTCAATATTCAAGGCTGTTTCAGAAAAAAGTGATAAGGTTCTTTGTAAATTGAAAGTGCTGTGTGTTTCATCTAACTCCTGTGCTCTATTTTTTGTTTATCTTTTGTCTGATCTCATGCTGACAGAGAATGGGAAAATCTGTAAGTGTGCAGTTTGGTTGGCTTTGCTCGGCTATGGATATGGTTGGGTTGAGCTTCAGTGTTTCTGTGCTCTGATAGACTCTGTTTGTGTGCATTACAGGGACCAGTCCAATGTGCGACGGATGCACACAGCAGTGAAGCTGAACGAGGTGATCGTCAACAGGTCCCACGATGCCAGGCTGGTGCTCCTAAACATGCCTGGCCCCCCCAGGAACTCAGAAGGAGATGAAAATTGTATCCTTCACAGCTGTGCTGGCTGTTAACAGCCCCATCCAACCAGAATTAACATTTTCCCTGGCAGTAACCCACAGACAGATGATGTTTCATTGTGTATCTCAGAAAGGAAAGTTGAGCAAAATGGTGTTTTGAGAGTTTTGAGAAATATATCCAGGGACTAACATTACAACTTGGAGAAATGAATAGAATACTTGTATAATGAATGAATACAATCTTGTGTTTTTGGTGGTGGCTTCCAGTGGCACTTGTAAGCACAGAGTTTGTGTGGTGCAAAAATGATCAGAGAGTGGTGCCCTTTTCTTATCGGCTGAGATAAATCATGGAAAGTAATAATAAAAAATAATGATTCCAGCACACTTCTGTAAACCTTTTTATAGATAAGGTTTAGTTGTGCAATGGTGTGCTGGTACAATTCTTTTCTATTATCTTCCCTTGGTTCTGACAATTTCATTACAAGTGAATTTCATTGCAAGTGTATTACAGGTGAATTTTGGAAGGAGGGGGCAGAGGATGACACCTTTGTAAAAGAAAATAGGGCAGAACCAAGTTCCAAGCCTCAAAGGAAACGGCAACTTCGTATAATTGGCGATAAGGCATGATGCAAACTTTTCAGAGGGCAAAAGTAAACACATTGAGAGAATCAGTGTTTTTGAGTGATTTGAGAGGCTGACGGAATAGAAACCAGATGGAGACAGAGAGCCATATGGCTGAGAGGACCTTGACTAGGATATGACTTGGGTTAGATGCCAAGAGCCTACAGCAAGATTGTAGTTGTGCTGCTTCCCTGACTCAAACACAGACATGGAGTTCCTGGAAGTCCTGACTGAGGGGCTGGAGAGAGTACTGCTGGTAAGAGGAGGCGGCAGAGAGGTCATCACTATTTACTCCTGACTCAAAAGCAGCCGCATAAGAGTCACCCAGACGAGACAACGTCACTCGGCACTGGACTATCAACTCCTCTGCCAGAAAAAGGCAGCACCAGAACCTGCTCTTTAAATACACAGAAACTTTACTTTGGATCATTTAAATAACCAGTTATAAAGACGTTTTTGAAGGACCACCACAGAGTAGAATGTTTCGCAACAGACTTCTGCTAAACACATTGCCTTCCTCCATGAAACATATCATTAAAATGAAAGAACACCATGTACTTCCGTCATTTAAAAGAGAACTGAGGCAATGTTTGGTACAGCTCCAAAGCTGTCCAAGCAATAGGTGACCTTATTGTATGAATACTTGTATATGTATAAATATATACACAGGCAGGTTTATACGCTGAGTCCTTTATTTTTTTTTTCAGCTAACAAGCATAAACTGATATTTGACTGAAAATATTTATCAGCATGAAACGTAGCAAGGCACTTGGAGTACTAAGAGAGTCCCCTATTAGCAAACAAATTATAGCAATGAAAAATGACTTTTGGATGGCCTGAACCATATAACAAGGACATGCTCTGCATAAGTGCCAAACTCTGTTTTGTTTGTGTTTGTTTTCAATGAGGGGAAGACAAAAGTTCCTATTTATTTTCTTATTTATTTGCTCAACCCTCCCAGTGAGGATACTGTACAAGATTATTAGATTATAAATAAGGAACACAAATTCTGTGGAATATCAGTGCTTATGTCACAGATGATGAGTTGCACATGAATGTTGGCAAAATATGCAGGCAGCTAAACTGACAAAAGATTCAACGGCTAAGTCATTTGTGCTTCTGTGTAGTGTAATTACTTTTATTTCTGATTAAGAAGAGTTTTTGTAACTTGTAAAACTTGCCACCGCTCGCTGCTAAAATATTTATTTGTGCTAACACTGTTCCAACTATGAAAAGCACAAAGGCTATTTTCACCAGCAAGAGCAAAATAAACACACAATGCATTATTCTATTGAAACGCTGAACTGTAAAAAAACATTTCCATTAAATCTAAAACCTATGAACACAAATACTGTCATGATGAAATGACATTGTACCACACAAGATTGGCTTTATTGTTTTCTTTATCATTCATATAATCATTTCGTGCTTTCTGTGTGAAAATGTCTGTAAAATACAGTGAATGTACAATACATGAACGACAGATAAAAATGTAGTTTGACTGGCTGTATGATGTGGCAAGTACAACCAACTGAAATACATCAAGAAAGGACAGCACAGCAAGGTTTTTTTAACTGTAAAATCCTGTCAATTGCTTAAAGAAAGTGTCGTAACAAATAAGATGTAATTAAGACTTCATTTTATAAAAATTGATAGAGTAAAAATGTGTCATTATTATATGAATCTATATGAATTTTTGCCCTAACCCCACATGTTATTGTGTTTCTTGGTTTTTCTGCATGCATTGAAATGAGTTTTAATGCACTCAATTACATATTTTTTAATACTGGATATATTCTTAATATATTTCAATATATTAAGAAAAGCAAAATGTAAATCAGTGAGATCACATTATTTATGTATGTATGAAAAGGTTATGAATCCCATGAGTACTAAGTCACTTCAGAAATACACATGGTACAAAACCAATTACAAAGCATAAAGTGTACAGTGCTCATCACTAGCTAAACAATTTTGGCTCTGAAATTAGAAGCAAAACATAGATATAAAAAAGTGAGACTTGGTCAAGTTTCCATCTGACATATTTACAATATCTTGTGCTAAAATAAATATATAAAATTAAGAACAGTACTTTATCATAGCTCAGTGAACTACGCATTATATAGTGTACTGTGTAATTTGAAAACAGCATTTAAAATATTTTCTCAATTCTACTTTCTTAAGACTGTAGATGGTGATCTTTAGAGAAAATTAAAAGGCACGCATAACTGTATGCACATAAAATGCAGACTCTGCTTGTAAAAAAGGGAATTGTAAGGCAGCATTTTGTTTTCCTCCATTGGGTCTGTGGTTGTGGGTTGGAATATAAACTGAGAGAAACCATTAGCTGTATGAAATTACTAGAATTTAAAAAGTGGACTACAACAGAGGATTAAAGTGTATCATCAGCATGGCAAAGACCATGGCAAAAACAGCTGCATGTCCGCTTTGGGCATGTGAAGGTGCGTTCCTGGTGGACAGAGTGACCGGCTTCGGAGGCCTCAGAACCAGACGACATGGGTTTGCTGCCTCAGAGAACGGGATCTGCTCTTCTGCTGGAATAGTCCCTTTCAGTTCATCACGTACCTGGAGAAACATAGCTTGGATACTTGAATTTGAAAACAATGGACATTTTCACATGTTGAAATGTGGAGAAGATATACAATAGTGCTGAGCATGAACAGTTTGGTGGGGATGTTTACCCACAGTTATGTTTCTCTATGGTGCTATACTCACTCGTTCCACCTCCCCAAAAACCCTCAGGAAGTTATCTCGGAGGACTCCAGACAGTTCTTCCTCACTCCAGCCCCTAAGCAGGAGCTCCTGGATCAAGGCAGGATACTTGGACACATCCTCCAGTCCGTGAGGAAACCTTCCAATTACCCACAAAAATCACTCCTTTAAACACAGTCCTCTGTTGTTGCATTTTACACATGCCTTTTTTACCTATGAAAGAAGCTTGCTCTTACCTGGAGGCCCCATCATAATCTCCTCCAATTCCTATCCACTCAGCTCCAATCACTTTCTTTATGTGATCAAAATGGTCTGCAAGACACAGGATTTTAGGCCATCACAAAAAAAATCTGAGTAATTGGGTGTAATGATAAAGATGCTGAAGCTCCTGTACCAAAGTGTCTTCCAACTTCAAATACTATCCTTATCATTGCAATATTTATGAGATGTACAGTAGAATATCGAGATAATTTGATTTAGTTTGAACAGATCAAATGTTCTTTCAGTAGTGTGGCTTCCAAATAAAATTCAGCAATTAGCTTGGAGTATTTCTTACCGGCTGCATTAGAAATGTTTCCGCTGTCACTGCATGCCACAAACCTGCTATGCATGTTCACCATAACCAGCCCTTTGTTTTCTTTCTGAAATGATGAGGCAGTTTTCTGTCTATAATCTTGTTGGTGTCAGGAGCAGCAAACATATTATTACATATCAGAATCCTGGGCTGGTGTTGCAGTTGTGCCCATAGGTTAACTGCAAAAATTTAGTAAGTATGCAATTATGTAAATTCAAGACATGTACTTCACCCTGGATAATGGTGTCAGTTAAGCTAACATTTTGTAATACAGGCACATTGACAGTAGGGTGTTTTGATCAACCACACAAGCTAACTGATTAAATACAGTGCCTGTGAAAGACATGTCAACATAAGAAATACAGTGATGAAAATGACGTGTGTAGCTCACCAGCATGTGCAGCAGCCAGTCTGGGATGTTGCGATCATGTTTGCACACAGCAAACGCAGAGGAGTGGCTAAAGGTGACAGGGGCCCTGGAAATCTGTATTACAGCCTGGGCAGTGTCCCAGGAGCTGTGAGATAGGTCAATGATCATGCCCAGACGATTCATCTCTGCCACCACCGCCTATGACAGCAGATACACATCATTTTCCATCCTGCATCTCAGCTTAACCAATGTGACACCACCAAGTTTATCGGTGACATCTGTGCTGTTTAAACAGATCAAGTCATCACTGGCACATGGCTTTCCACTTTGCTCTTGTCCACAAAAATGAAGCTTAACTTATGGTGATCATCCATTGAAATTGGCTAACTAAATGACATGAATGATTTTGATATCATCACTACTGTTGTAGAACATGAAGTGAACTAATGTTTTGCAGTGTTTGAATAAATCTGATTGTGCTTTGGAATCCAATAAAAACAACCAGCATTTGCAATGCTCTTATCACAGATGAACCAAAATGGCACCGCATGAACTACTGTTGTAAACCTTGAAAAACAAATGTAATGTTTCCCAGTCTTACCTTACCAAATTTTGTCAGGCTATTGTTGGATCTTGGGTAAAATGAATAAAGTTTTGAAGAAGATTCTGCCCTGAACAATATAAAAAGGAAAGAGTATGATACCAAGGCTGTTTACTAAAGCATCACAATGAAGTGTCATGTGAGACAGTACATTTTTAAGCAAAAGTGCTCCTGATTAATCACACCCTTACATGGATCAATGTCTTAAAAAGCCATGGATGGATGCTGTACTCTGTTAACACTGATGTAGGAGTCAGCATATTTTCACCTAAGTCTCTAAGACTGCCTCCATCATCCAGTGAGGAGTCTAACAACACGTTTGGCCCAGCTCAGCTCAGAGGTAACCTCTTACCAGGGTGTGTTGCAGGTGTGTGTCAGAGCCATAGAGCGCACACCCAGCTGGTAGAACATGCGCAGGGCAGCCAGACTGCTGTCTATGGAGTGTCCTCCTTCTATACTGATCAGGCAGGCGATCTTCTTAGAACTGTTCAAGGCTGCAGAAACAAAGCACCATCATGCTGGCAGATTCTCTTTGGTAAGATTTTGTCCAAAACCCCTTAATCTCAAAACTTTTTGTAGATGTCATATGAATTATCTTTGCATTCAACCAAAGGACAACTGAACTGTCACTATCGTTGTATTTAGTACTTGTACAAATGTTTTGGCACTGAACAGTCGGTGTGGCTGCAATGAAGTGTGTTTCCACCCTCTGATCTGAACTGAATCACATTTATTACAGGACTCACACCTCATAGCGAAGAGAATCTGCAGTGACTGACAGCAGATGAGTTATTGCCTATGTTACAGACCACATGAAACTTCTACGCCCACTTATTCCTCCAGAAGCCTTCCTGGAAAACCCATTTGATTGTGATCTGCTCACAGAATGCCTCAGGAAATGAGTTGTTTTCATTACTGATGTCAATTAAATGTTGCGTTCACTGATGTCAAACAGGATCCTCATGTGCCTTGGACATCCTGATTTTTTCAGAATCCCATGTAAATAAAACATGAGAACACATGTTCTTGAGTAGATATCCTGGGGAGTTAATTATTGAAAGGGCACCATGCATTACTTTTAATGCAAGCAAAACCAAAATTACAAATCTAAATGTTTCCAGTAAGTCCCTGAGTGAAAGAATTTAAATGGTTTTACTGCATCAGCATATGGTACTACTTAAGAAACAGCAATTAAGTGTTTTTAATGTAGTAAACAAAAATGCTCTATGGGTAACTGTAAAAAATGTAAAATAAATGTGTGGCTACATTCAAGTGATAGCACCTTTAAAATGCTTTCATATGGTAGAAATTACATTTCATTTATTTATTCCAGAGGGTTTTTAATCCAATTGGAGGAAAAGGGTCAGCTTGAATAAAAGTATTTCAAAACAGGAAAAAGACTCATTATTTTCAGTTAAAGAACAATCAGTCAGTTGTGTCGAATTTTTAGACAGAAAGCAATTTTAGACTATGCTGAAACAGGATCAGATGCAGAGTCAGTGCCATACCTTCTGCTGATGTGACCAGTTCCAGCTCCTGATACTCGCTGCACATGCGACGAATAACATCGATCTGCTCCAGGGTGAGTCTGACTGCATCCTTTTCCTGAGCTGTACACATCACATAGGCTGCAAACACCTAACAAGAGCATGCTGGGTAAATCCTTCCAGACTAAGCATACAAACCCAATGCTTTTAGAGTGATGAGGACATGAAAGCAAATCATGTCTATCAATAATTCACCATCTTGAATGTAATCATATAAATAAATGGTTTACATTTATCAAAATACTCAAGAATGATCTTGCAAATGATTCTTGATAGAAAATCTTTTCCTGACAATAATAATATCATCTGCACAGAGGTCAGTTATGGCTTATATATCACAAAGCAACTTTTAATTTGTTTACAACTTATCATGTACTAGTTGTGTTAAGGCAGTTAACATCATACAATACATCAAATAAAGAAAAATCTACCCAGTTCAACATAGACACAACATTTGTTCTAAAAATGACCAATAGAAGCTGAAAACTAGAATAATATGTAATCAGATTACACAGTTTTTTTTTTACATTAGTCCTACGCTTTGACTCCATGCAGCACAGTTGGTGGTCCTAGCAGCCACAGATATCACCCCTACTGTCTCTGAGTGCAATCTGCATGTGTGGACACTGAAGAAGGCTACTTTGAGGTTGACCAGTTCACTCAAGTAATGGCTGTTTTCCAGAACAAGCAAAGATGATACTGGGTGATATGTTCTGTGGCCTGGAACATTCCAGGTTAATTTCTTCCCTGTCCCCATTAAATCAATATTGGATGGTCTTATCTAATCTAAATCTAACAATTGGCTTCTGCACACTCAGATGAAGCACTGGAATTGAAGACATCATTGACAGTAATGTTTGGCAAATACATAGTTCCAGTTAACAGAATAGGAAATAATGTCATGTAATGCTAAGGATGCATTCAATGTCATTGCTATGTTGGCAGTGATCACTATATTCAGTTTTTGTGGCCTGAGAATGATTTTTTTAAAACAATGAGAAAATGAAAAGGTACAGAATTTGACATAAATAAGCAACAAGATAAGTGTGGCACTTTTACAGTCAAAGTGGCATAAACTTCAGCCGTTTGCCAAGAAAAGAATGGGCCATCCGGTTACTGTTTATATGTAAATTTGAATGTATATTGTGATACCAACCATTTTATATAAGATAAGGATAAAGGCTCACAGCCAACCCTAGAAAAGAGAGGGAATTTACGACATTTGGGCCCATGCATGGAAATATTTACTCAAACAGGATGTCCTTGCAGCAGTACATCAAATTACACAACACTGTTTTTTGTGCGTCTCAGGCATTTCAGGCTCAAAACATTACTACTTATTAAATACAAATGCAGTCAAACAAAATAACATTTTCTGCTTCCTAGACCACTTTCACACCTCCTCTCTCACTCTGGGATGATACACATGCAAAACTCTAAGCAGTCCTTTTGTCCAAAATAACTTGGAGCACACAGATTTGTGACGGCAACAAAGGTAATGGTTTCCTCTTGAATTCAATAGTCTCACATCTCTAACAAATTAGCTTTCTATTCTTGAAAAATTGGCCTTGTGATCATGTAAATGTTAACCAAGGTAAGTATGTATTTATAACCCAAAGTAGTATAGCATATCTTTTTTCTTGTTCCTCTAGTACTGGTTTAAACAGCCTCGTATGGTATTTGGTGGTTACACCTGGCTGATCAAGCACATCTGTGGTGAGGAGCGTCACTCTTCCTGTGAGGCTGCGACTCGCACCCTTATCTCCCAGATGCTCAGCAGTTTGTCTGCTCTCACAGACTGTAATGGCTTAAAGCGTCTGTCACAATCGAGTCCCACCCTCCTATAAGCTTAAGCTATCGACCCTGATTTGCTTGAACAGTTTGGCTGCAGTTAAGAGCTGGGTTAAGAGAGTTAAACCTGAAACATGATATCATTTGTGCACGTTATAAAAGCTCAAAATACAGTACCTTTCGATAATGTAGGCCCCGACCTGTGCCCTGACGTCATCACAGCATGTGTATGTTGTGGATTAGAGTGAACGTCTCATCCACATCTTTTTTTAATTGATATATGTTTACTAAAATACCTTGATTTCATGTCATACCAAAATGGTATCTGGGATGCATCAAATATGTAGCTGAATCCTCACTGATAGTTGGAGATCTTTTTGGCAACCCTGACAGTGTCTGCTACTGTGCTGTCCTTCCCTGCAATGTGTTTGTTCAAACTGCAAGGCTGCACTACTTAAAATCCAGTATGAGTCACTGAGCCTTAGTTTTAAACTTCTCCAAAACACTAATGCGTTGTGATTAATGAATACAGTGAGTTCACCAGTGCCACTGAACATATATACCTCAGAATGCTGACAAAACCCCACAGTACACCTTCCTTCTCACTGGAATAGTAACCTTACTGATGTTTATTAAGCTTGTTTGAGTAACACGCCCCAGGTCTGCCTATTCCAGAGTCATTCACTTGCATCATTGCATAGCACCTACGCCCATATCACAGATATGGAAGGGCGGATGGAATGGTGCTTGCAAAATCAGGGTCAATCAAAATAGACATACATGATCGTATAGCCTTCAGCTTATACGGAGAAAGTATTGACAAATGGAACAGAACTGGAAGCTAAATGACACATTTAGCTCTCTAAATTACATGTTTACAAATGAATGTTTCTTCATATAAAAGTAATTGTGCTTAATACAACAAGATTATGCTCATAACAATAAAACTGTAAAGAATGCAAGAATTCAAACATCTCAGCTCTTATACTTCAAAACAATAACAAGTCTACTCTTTTACAGAGCTGCTACTTCAATAGTTCATCCTGTCTTATACTCAAATTCTTCATTTCCTGAGAAACATGAGAATTTCTTGACATCAATAAGATTGATAACATCAAAGAGCAAATTCCACTGTCAATTTCATATGAATAACTCGAGTGCATGTGAACTCAGCCAAATTTGCATACTTCAACACGATAAGAGCTGCTGAGCAGACTGAAATTGATGTACATGATTCATCTTGCTTTTTTTATGTTATTCCTACTACACTGCTTAAATCAGTATTCTAAGTTGTGCACATTACATTTTCATATTCATTAATAGCTGTCTTGCTATCTTGATACTTTTATTTATTATTTATTTTATATAACCATGAGGCTAATTACAAAATTAATATGTCCAAAGTTGTATGTCCCAAGCAGAAAAAAAGCTCAGCAACTGCCCATCTGAGATTCTGAATTTTGTAAGCTAGAACTGTCCAGTTGACTCATATCTCTGATCAATCATATCTCAACAATGTCTTCTGAAAACTTAAGCTCCAAAACAAACAAACAAACAAACAAAAATAGACCAAACAGCCAACAACCCTCACTTCCACCACCATGAGCATCTACCACAGGTTGAATTTCTCAACCTTACTAACCCCTTTTTGAGGTGCCTTTCAAAACCTGGAGCCTGACAGCATCAGACTGTGCCAACAAAACCAGTGTTGGGATTGAATGTATATGGCATGTAAGTGAAATTGCATGGAAAGGTTCTCTAAGGGATCTTGTTACAAAAGCTTCCACCAGAAAATACCATAGATGAATCATCCAACACTACATAATATGCTGTCTACACATATGCAGGCTGCAGGTAGAGGTGGTAGGAAGGGGTGGCTATTGTTATTAAACTCCTGGGGGCTTTTCAAGCTGGATGAAGGCCTGATTTTCTGAGGTATGACTGAGGCTTCTGAGTTACTGTACTGAGTGTTTGAATAATGTGGTCATGAAGGGTTTGGAATGTACTGTGGTATTGAATGCTCACGGTTAGGCTGCAACTTACCATCTCAGGTTGGGCAGTGGGATGCTAGACATTCAGTCATCATGTTCTATTCCATTCCAATTAGGAACATAAATATATGACATAAAATATGTTGGCACAGGACTTTTCTGCTTTTTAACATTTTGCTCCAACTTTGATATACTGCACAGAGCAAAGTCATATCCTTTATAAATAATGAATTCAGAAAATTCATTCACACCCCTGAGATTGGTATAGTATTTTATATATCCACTTTTGAAACAGATAACACCGTGAAGGCACTTCCCACAGTGTTTTAAGAGGCACTGGCACTTCTGAGGGGAGACTTTTAACCATTTCTCCAAGCAGAATCGCTCAAGATTATTTTTATATTTTGATTTGCCTTTATGAACTTCTTTCATGATTTTGAACCACAAACATTGAATTGGATTGAATTGTTTCAACTAATAAGCTAATCAGTACAGTTGACTTGTCTTGACTGCCGAAACTAAGTACACTGCAAATGTATACCTGGCACACACCTGCACCCATCTCTAAAATTACCTGTGCTCCAACGTGACCAGTTTTCAGTCGATTTATGTCTGTGGCAACATTGCTAACATTGTGCAGGTCAATTTGACTGAGCTTGTTGTTGTGAAGAATTCTCAGCTGCAGAGCAAGATCATTGTGCCTGGAAAGTAAGAAGTGCAAATCAACAGTGGCAAAACAGCTTTCACAACCACAAGGTAAACACTCATCCTCCTCCACGGATTCTAATAGTTATGCATACCAACGATATACATTTGGATTAGTATGTCAAATTTATATATATTTATTATAGGGTAAATTTGGTTGTGCATAAAGCAAGGACCTAGTCTATTTTCTGCCTGGACTTCGGTCTCAATCAGGGCACTAATTTTCCACTTCAAATTGGTGAAACATTTACACTGATGAGCCAAAACATTATGACCACTCACAGGTGAACCAAATAACGTTGATCATATCCAAACAAGGGCACGTGTCAAGGTCTGGGTAGATTAGATGGTAAGCAAACAATCAGTTCTCGTAGTCAACGAGTTTGATGCAGGAGAAATAGGCATGAGTAAAGACCTGAGCATCTTTGACAAGGGCCAAATTGTTATGGCCAGATGACTGGGTCAGAGTATCTCTGCAACAGCAAGGCTTGTGGGGTGCTCCTGGTCAGCGGTGGTGAGTACCTACCAACAGTGGTCCAAGGAGGGACAAACTACAAACCGGTGACAAGGTATTGGGCACCCAAGGCTCATCAATGCGCGAGGGAAAAGAAGGCTATCCTGTCTGGTCTGAACCAACAGAAGGTCTACTGTGGCACAAGTCACAGAAAATTTTAATGATGGGTATGGGAGAAATGTGTCACAACATATAGTGCATCGCACCCTGCTGCGTATGGGGCTGCGTAGCCGCAGTCTGGTCAGAGTGCCCATGATGACCCCTGTCCACCGTCGAAAGCACCTACAATGGGCATGCGAGCGTCAGAACTGGACCTTGGAGCAATGGAAGAAGGTCGCCTGGTCCAATGAGTCCCATTTTCTTTTAGATCACGTGGATGGCCGTGTATGTGTGCACTGTGTACCTGGGGAACTGATGGCACCAGGATGCACTGTGGGAAGACGACAAGCCAGTGTAGGCAGTGTGATGCTCTGGGCAATGTTCTGCTGGGAAACCCTGGATCTGGCCATTTGTGTGAACGTCAATTTGACACGTGCCACCTACCTAAACATGGTTGCAGACCAGGTACACCCCTTCATGGCAATGGTATTCCCTGATGACAGTGGCCTCTTTCAGCAGGATAATGCGCCCTGCCACACTGTACACATTGTTCGGGAATGGTTTAAGTAACATGATGAAGTGTTCAAGGTGTTGCCCTGGCCTTACTTACAGGACTTGAAGGACCACCTCGCAACTTACAGGACTTGAAGGATCTGCTGCTAATGTTTTGGTGAGATACCACAGGACACCTTCAGGGGTCTTGTAGAGTCCATGCCTCAGCAGATCGGCGCTGTTTTGGCAGCACACAGAGGACCAACAGCATATTAGGCAGGTCATAATGTTTTGGCTCATCAGTATATGTCTCTCCAGTAGTTCCTTCATCACAGGTGAAACATATTATTACTATTATTTTTAAATCTTAAAGCTCAATGTACAGGAAACAGAACAACTGGGATCAAACAAGAACACAAGGGATATAGTTAACTAATGACGTTTCCGTTTTGTCAACATGATAGTAAGGGGCACTTACCCATCAATCAGAGGATATTTTTTCATCAATTCCAGTGTTCTCTCTCTCATATTAGACCCGGAGGTCAGTACGAAGAACATACAGGAAACCAACGATTTGGCAGGGTTGATCCAGCTGTCATGTCCCCCTTTGGCGATTAGCCAGGATAACATCTTTTACGAATAACAAAAAGAGTTGTCTACATTTCCCTTCGAGTCTCCAAATAAAATGACGGCATGCATGAATCAGAAATGCCTCAAACAATATAGGTTAACCTAAGAAACTATAAGAAAATAATATATAATAAACTATAATAAAAATAATGCATTTCTCAGATTGTAAATTACAGACGGAGATTCCGCTTTACATTTCACAAGTTTGAATAACATATTCAAATTTAAGTGAAAGCAGTAGATGTCATGTAGAAACTAGAGGAATAACCTCGTCGATGTTCGTGTTTCGATGAGAAACAGTAACTTCGATTTTAAAACGTCGCACCAGTCTTTGCTTCTGTAATCGATATGTCATATGAATTTAAAAGCATATTTTCCTTATTTACATTTAGCAAGCATTCGAAGTACAGGTGCTGCGATAAAGGTTCTGCGCTGTATCTCCACACCACCGCTAAACATTTCCAGCTGTCTCAAAGTACAACACATTGGAGTGTTCGAAAGACTATTCTACACCATACAAAATTTCAACAGACCAACAAACGCTATACCTACAAACGCTCAGCTACATACGTACTGAATGAATGAGGTAACATGGTCATTTCCTAGTTAATTAGATATTGGAAACTTAAGACTTACGTTTCAGTTCCGCTAACCACCCTCGACAGTGAAGGTAAACAGCCGCTCGCACTCTGCGCCTACAGTACTAAACTAAAACAAGCAATTTTGATGCTAATATATGTCGAGAAGAACCACAATTCTCTAGAAGAGCGTCTTCCGAAGTTTTGAATTTTGCTGACGCCTGTTGTCCATCCTTGGTAGCACATCGCCTAAAGTAAAACGCAATTCTACCGAATTATCCATGGCAAGTCACGGTAATGATTTGCATACTTACGAATGCAAACACAAATGCTTGCTAAAAAGCTTTCAGCCGCTCTCAATTTTATTTTGTACAGGAGTATACTTAATATGACATATTTAGCAGTCTTCATTAAAAATTCTGAATTTAAATTTTGAATATAGTCACAACTACTGATATGAGTGAAAAACAGGTTAATTAGTTCTGTATATTAATCTGAGTGGGTAAGATAAAGCCATCAAACAGTCAGATCTGAAAGAAATCAGTATAACAGCTGTTTTTACATTGCAAATGGAGGATACACAGTTACAATCCCAAAATAAGATCAATATTTTTTGACATAAATATATTAACTGCATGTGCATATAATCATATTTGTGTACACACTTGCACAAATACTTGCAATGCAATTAAAAATGTTTTGAAGAATGGCAAATACATTTGCAATCAAGATCACAACCTCACCCATCACATCTTTGATCTGGGTACATACACAGAAAGAGAGACCCCTGAATAAGACCCAAAAAAAACAATAAAATGGCAGTGTACTTTAACAGGCTCATGTGTAAATGAAGATAAATGTCTTGAAATGGAAATCTGCCAGTCTTGGCTGCACGTGTGCACAGCCTTGTCAGTGGCAGCAGTATAGTGTGAAATCATGTGACCCAGGCAGTGTGTGGTCCTGAGGTAAAGTGCATCATCAGTGAAACTCCACCCAGTCTGTCTGAGCTACGTGCCTGGGACTTACCACCTTAATACCTACACAGCTCCTACCACCACTGTTAGTTCAGGGCTTTTGGATCATTAGGTTTGGAGGTGTTCCATAATGTACATCCTTTCACTGCTCCATCGTTACATTACATTTTAGAAAAGATGACTCATGTGACATAAGAGAGAAGGTCTTACCAGAGGGACCTGCCGTTTCACTTTTAACCATGTGTTGTTGCTACAATGCAGTAATTTACTGATTAGAAACACATACAGAAAATCTAACTGGGATGGGAATACAAGCAATCAAAATGTGTATTAGATTTTGAAATACACTGTATGAAAAGTGAAACCTGAATGTTTCATTGCTGTTGTTGCACACTGGATATTTAAAAAAATCTTTAAGAATAAACTGAACACTGATTATGTTTCAAATATTCCCACATTAAAATGAACAATTTGTAACAAATTGTTGTGGTAGACTGGCATGGTAGCGTGCAGAACAACCAACAGAACTGCTATAGAAGAAAACGCAGAGACAAGACAAAAACTACAGCAGTCTTCAGAATGCTGTGGAACAGAATATATTCTTAAGAATAACCATTTTTAAATTACAAAGTTTGTAACAAGGAAAACTGAGTTTCATTTTTGTTTCATTCCTTGTTTTGAACCTATGCACTTTCTTTGACAGTCCACAGCAAGCTGATAATAGCAGGCTTTACATCAGCAATACTCTCTTGGTAGTCCAGTAATGACCAGTAATATCACAACATGAAGAGACTTTTACCATGTTGGACAGACCTAAAGAGGTGCGTTTCCGATTTCAAATTTCAGAGTTATATTTTATAATTCCCACATGCTACAGAGTGAGAGCGCCAGTATCATTAGCCATCAACACAGAAGCAGGCAGCCATCTTTCAAAAGAATCCTATGAGGATTCTTTTATAAAAATCTTGAAAGCTAAGAGGGCTGTTGTTCTAAATTATGGTTTATGCCATATGTGAATACACAGTATTTCTATTTTAATAAATAGGGTTAGGCTCACATTTATATCCATAGGCCAAGGCTACAAATGTTACAAGTACAGCATTTGAAACAAATGTATACAAATATATGGTCTAAGTGTGTGTGTTTCACAATCATTATGTATTTATCTGTAGTGGATATGAAGTGTTGTCCAAAGGTAGGCAAATTCCCCTCTCCACAGCTTTCAGGGTATTAAAGTACATTCATTTTCAGAGTAGCTTTCAATACTTGAATGGTATTCTCACAAAGATTATGGACGCCCAAACAGCAACATGCTGCTCTCAGCCTTACTTAAAATCACAGCTGAAACTCCCGATTCAAAAATAAAATGCATAAAATGTATTCCTCTCTATTATAACAACCTCAAGAACAGCACTGTACCCAAATGCACCATTAGAGACCTCTCGTGCATTAAGAGCCAGACAACCACTAATTCACAATCCACTAAACCACCCCCATTAAAAAGCATGACTCAAGCTCATGCATTACCAATGCACAGAACTGAGGATGAACAGTATCTGGAAGAAACCTCTCACTTTTGGTATGATCAAGGGCCCTGTTCATCACTCACACACTCAAGCTCCATAAAGCTGTGTAGTGTTTGTTGTCAGACTGATTAAAGCTCTCTAGTCTAAGACATACCCTTGTCTTTTTCTTTCTAAGGCGATCTAAAACAGCATGGTAAAGTCACAGCCTGGGCGAATGTAATGCTTTTAATGCACTTCCACGTCTTTGAAATCATGTAAGCAGTGAGCCTTCGTGAGACTCCAGATGGAAGGACATGAGAAAACGGGAGCAGAGGCGATGGTCGGGTCCTGCCAGTTCCTTGGCCCGCCTCACTCTGGTGGGTCCTGTTGCCTCTGCATCCGACGCTCCGCTGCAGCCTCCAGCTTGTGGTGCCTGACAGAATCTCAGCTAGGGGTGTCACGCTCCATAGAAGGCAAACTGCCTCCTTCACCCTCATCTTCCTCAGGACTCCTGTTCAGATACCTCCTGTGAGGAAATATGTGGTGTGTCTTTCATTTGCAGAAGCACACTAATATTCCAGCCCCTAAGGCCTGCATACCACACCACCATCTTTAGAATAATTACTGAGATAACTGGAGCAAATGCTGAGCAGAAAACAGTGGCAGATTTTGAGATATCAGAAAGACTTGGCAAACCCCATGGGGTAAACATGAAACAGGACAAGGAAATAAGTCTTCATGAACTCTAAAATTTGGGGAGCTATCAAGTGCTATCAATGACTCATTGATTTTAATTGTACCATTTTGCTTCCATATAAGTCAGTGATTGACAGCTCCATACATCATGGTACTGATGAAGCTTCATTTTCCTACCACTAGAGACATCATTCTGGCTCTCCTAAGATGAACTTGGCTCTGGCTGTTGAATGGACAGGGTGGTATACCCGCGTGCTTGCTGAAGGAGCTCCTCCTTCCTCTGTGTCAGCATCTTTTGCCTCTCATTAGCAGACTTAGAGAAGCGGCTGCCTCTCACCTCCAGCTGCTTCAGTCCCCCAGGCATGGACTCTCCCCCTCCTCTAGACCCTGCTGGCTCCTTCAGGGCTGGGCCTGGAGAGGTGTGTGCTTGCTGGGCTGGGGGTCGGGGAGAGTGTTACAACCAAGGTTTCACTTCAGGCAATTCTATCTGCCCCATAATATACTGGTGTCTCATCTCAGGAGTTACTGCAGCCCTTCAATATTCAGCTCCATTTTGTCCTTCCTGTTGTTCCACGACCCTTGAGAGAACAATGCCACGTGGGACTGAATCTTCTGTACAAGGATTGCATCTGGGTTAGTTTGCTGGAAAAGGGGCTTCAGGAAGTGAACTTGCCTGGGAGGGAAAAGGCACCTGAATGCGCCCCTCCAGGATGTTGTCAGTGGTGATCTCCACAGGGGCCTGAGCATCATACAGCTCATCACATAATGGTGTCTCCCTATGACATGCTCAGTAAACAGCACAATGGCAAATGGGCCTCCGTGTTCCATATGGGGTTTAAAGGTGATTGTGTGTATTTTATCTCCATAAAACATACATGTTTAACATTCAGAAACACCAAGTACATACCATCTACATAAGCAGAAATGCTTGCAAAAATAAGACTACCATTAAAATCATTGATATCAAAAATGAAATATATACCAAAAACTTGGGCTACATTTCCTCACACAACATGGAAAACCACTATTTCCTATCCTACATTTCCCAAATTATTTTGTGTTATTTGGTCCTGTTACAAAGCAGTGTTCTAACTGAAAGCATTTTGGAAATGTTTTTGCAGACTGTATTGCTATTGTCAGCACTCCAGCCTGAGCTGCTGGTTTCTCCCTGTCTGTCTGTGTGGGTGTGTCTTTTGTTTGTTTTTTCCGTGCATGTGCTTTTGTTTTGTTCTCAGCCTTCGCCCCTCCTCCTGTCCTGCCTACCTGCCCTGCTGCTACGCCCACCACCTGAAGCCCATCCTGCGCACCTGTTCCCTGTTGCCTCATCACCAGCCCATGTATATATACCCCGCTGTTTCCTTTGTTCTTTGCCTGATCGTCTCAGTTTGTTCTCTGTGTCGTTTCTTGCCAGTTGTTTAGTTCAGATTTGCTTGGTTTTTGACTCTGCCTGTTTCTGGTCCTCCTTTTTGCCTGCCCGTTTTGGTTTCTGAGTTTTCCCTGTGGCCTTCTGGTTTCTGATTTTGGACTGGTTTTTCGACAACAACTTTTGCCTGTGCTTTTGGACCTGACATTAAAGTCTCTCCTTTTACCGCCTGATTTGTCTGCGCCTGGGTCCTTCCCCCCGTCAACCCTGACAGCTATATTAGCATTACTGCGCAGATTTCTTCCACACTCTAAAGCAGGCCGTGTAAACTCCAGTCCTGGATCGGCACAACCTAGAGATCTATCCAGCTCTATTTAAACCTCTTAGAATGAAGAAATAGAGGCTGACTCAGTCAGAACTGAGACAGTATGGCTACCTCAATACCTGAAACTCTGCAACCCTCCAGGGCCAAGGTTGAGAGGCCTTACTATAAAGCTTCAAAACAAATATTTGCAACAGAACTTAAGATACACAGTAATGTCCCACCTATAAAGCAAATAGAGTTTCTTTGCTTACTATTGCAGTGAAAGTAGAAGCTGCTGATAAATGGTGTAGCCTTACCATCGAAGTGGAAGAAGTGGTTGTGCTGGTTGAGGTGTGGTCGGGCTTCAGGACCAGGGCCAGGGCCTACAGTATTGTCAGGGGGATCTCCCTGCCTGTCCCCTTGTGCTTAGCTGCCCTCGCTGATGTTCAGAGACAAGTGGCACGTGGGACAGGAGCTGTCCTGCTCCAGCCAGGAGCGCAGGCATGAGCTACACACACAGACACCCAGTTTCAGCATACATTCGATTGCAAAGCATTACTACCCTTCCCAGGTCCCCCAAATACCATGTAAGTTTATTAATAAAGTCTCACAAAATCTTTCATGGCTTTGAAGTTTGCTGGATATTTTTGGTTGCAAGATACCACATAATGGAGCACTTTATAGCTAAAACTATATAAAGATGAAGATGGTTTAGTCAGTTGCTTGTGGAAGAGATTTCCACAGGCGAGTTTGCGTGCTGCTTGCATAGAATCCCAACAGATAGCACAGTCATCATTGTTGGCTGCCAGCTCCTCAACAGTGGCCACAGAAAACCTTCAAATAAAAATGACCACAGCTCAGACTGCATACCACAAAATCATACACGTTACTACAAATGACAGAATTCTGTCAACCACAAAATGATCAAACTCAAATGTTGTACAAAAAAACAAAACACTTTAATGTGAAGGACTTTCTGCTCTCACCGGGCCTCCATGCTGTCGATTACACGGAGGTAGTTCTTGTGGCGGCAAATGCGCCGCTGTACTTCATGGAAGAGGTAGCGGAGCTCCATGAATATCACCAGGCTGGCCATCCAGAGCCACATGTTACCCAAGAGCTGAGGAGTGGGTGACAGGGAGCAACATCATACCATAAGCACTGAGCACATTCTTCTCATAGCTACCTTGCATCTTTAATGTTCAAAATTATAGTTCATCATGGGAAATACAGGATAAGTGGTTCAATATTTCTCATGGCAAAAGAAGAGCCTCAATAAGACCCAAGACTGACATTGCTGCTGTGAGTGTGCACTCACCAGCATATGAATATGGTGCAGGAGGTCCAAGGACAGCAGTGCCAGCTCCATGATGAAGTCAGTGTAGTACACATAAGTGCCCTTGCTCTCCCAGGTGCCCTCATCCTTCAGGTCCCACAGGTGGATAGTGTAACTGCAGATAATCAGCATTGTCTTGACTACAAGCTACAGTACAGTATCCAGGGGTGTTTTCACTATAGAAGACCAGCAGCATAGCCAAATAATTTTTTGCTTGTCTGGTTATGTTTCTGAGAATAGGGCTTGAATTTTAATACAATTTATATTAATATAAACTATGAAAATACACAGTGCCACCTTACACAGTTCGCAAACCTTGTGCTAACAACAATTCCATACCAGAATGACATTGCTCAGGTGACATGGGGTGGGTCTGCAGGCTGGTATGTGAATGCTGAATGAACATGTAACCAAGGAAGGCTGAAACTGTCAAGCAATGAAATCACATTTACTTTAAATATTCACTTTAATGGACTGTGGACAAAATTGCCCCTTGGTGTAGAAGGCATGCTATGAATGAAGTCTTTCAGCTTGTGTTGAAGGTAACTGAAGAAAAACAGACTAGTCATTTTTGTTAAGCAGACAGCCCTACAGCATTTTGAGTGACAAGCAGCACGCAGAACACTTACCGTATGATGACATGTCCAGTTCTTACAGTTACCAGCAGACACTGAGGGAAGAATAAACAGATATAACTGGGGTGCCATTTTCAAAAATGTCTATAAATCTGCAGTTTGGAATGCATTTCCCTCCAGAACAATTTATGACACATTTATTATTTCCTGTATGGGAATTAATTTGCATGATTTATATAATGGTGACAATGTCAGAATCGATGACAGTAAAAGTACCAACTATGTAGAGCTGACAACGTGTTTCAGCCAGAACTGCAGGTGATAATACCATGGATACTTCTCCCCTCTAGTACAATGGACTAGTATTAAGCTAAGGTATTAACATCCCTGTGACATGACCAGATCAGTCTTACTCAAATGAGTCAAGGCCATGCAAATACATCCCCACAGGCCAGTTCCTATCTCAGCAGCCATGAAAGCCACTGGGTGCATTCCACATGAGTAATCCACCAGTCCACACACCACAGCCAGTCCATAACAGGACAGCAGCATGAACACTAGCAAGGTCAGCACACACGCATGACCACTTATTGGAGTAGTGGGGGGGAAAGAGAGCTGAAAGCACAGACAGACAGACAGACAGACAGACAGACAGACAGACACACACACACACACACACACACACACACAGAGTCATTATAGGGTGTAACTTGTATAGTTCAACACAGAACTACACATAGTACAGATTACTGGCAGTGACAGCACTTTACCATAGGTGATATTCAGTAAGTCAGAATGCAGTACACCATGCTATTTTTGCTTTACTCCTTGAAAGAATAATGTGATTGCTGAATATGTAAAAAAATATATAGAATATTAGAATAATCACCTTTACTTTAATCAAGAGGAAAATTACTTATGAAATATACTTTAAACCATTTTCTTAAATGTCTCTGCACTGCCACTGTGATACAGATATAACAGAGGGAAATAAAACTGGCAGGTATGAACACACTTCCCCAGAAACATACATATTCAAAGCGGTCCTTGCAGAGCTGCACCGTGAGATGCAGGAAGACCAGAGCAGCAAACCAAAGGCACCACATGACCACCTCCTCCACTGTCTGCACATTCAACACCCCAAAATGCAGATGAACTTGAAGAAGATGAAGTTCCAAAATTTGTCCTTCAGGTGCTGAGGAAACAGAGGACATATCAGAAGGCAGTGATAGCTGAAATGAAGTAGAAAGTTAACCACCTAACTCATCTTACTTGTCATGTATTCCATCAAAAACTTTATCCCTCAAGTTGTTTTAGTGTGTGTAACTTGCCCACATAGACAGTGATGAATGACAGGATTTAAATTATTTTTAACTGAACTTCTAGCAGCATTTCACAGCTAATGACTATCAACTATCAGCACAACTTTATCCTGAACACTGCAGTGAGAACAACTGAATTGTGTTCAAACATGAGCAGACATCTGTGGCCAAACAAGACTACTCAAGAGGGCAAAGCAAAAGACCAATACCTGAAGCATTTCAATAATTTCAATTCTCAAAAACACTGGCCAGTCTGAAACCAGACATCTTAGCCATTACTTCCAGTTTGCATTGTACTTCTCATTTTTGTTCTTAGACTGACATATTAAAGATTACTATAAATAGTATGACAAACAAAAGGAGGTTTCATCTGTGCTCATGTTCATAACTTGGTGGGAGTTAATGATAGCGTGATGTGATGACAGATACTGTATATTTGCTGTAACTTCATCAAAACCCAACAGCAATGTGAAATCAAACGTCCAAGTTACTGCAAAAATATGCAATACTGCAACAAAAAAAGCAAAGGGCATTCCTTTTGATAGAAAATGGCCATTTAAGATTTTTTGTTTGTTCAGAGGTCGTGAAGTATAAACGATTACATTCAGTGGAAAAATGCATTTCCAAATTAAGGAACAATGCACTACGTTTATCTAAGCTCATTTTCACCCTTACCTGCTTTTCAATGACTCTAAGAGGCCCAAAAACTATACACTAGATCATCTTGGCAACCAACATAAGGAAACAACATGATGTGTTCACCAGCACTTACAGACACGTACATAATATTAGTTAGTTAGGTAAGTGCAGTTTCTGATCGATTTCCTTTCTTTTAAAACCCTGAAAAGTTTCTCACCCAAACACAGGTGTCAGACACTAGGTAGCATAGCACATCAGCAGTCACTCCGTCCCAAAGGCGATAAGGCTGCTGTTCCCCGTCCTCACCAGAAGTGGGAGCTTAGATAGCTTGCTGGCTTGGCTGGTTTAAGACAGTTTGCAGGCACTGTAGACAGCCTCCCATCCAGTGAACACGAGATAATTGACAACAATTCTAGCTAGCCAAACTAGCTAACGTTGACCAGCCAGTATTCATGTCCCACACAGACCGTGCTAGCCTAATTTATTTATCCATAAGTCGTCTTTCCTGCATATGTATTTGCTAACTTTGCTACCTCGTCAGATTAGTGTCCCTAACGTTATCTAGGTTAAAATTCAGGTCTGGCCATTACGTTAAGTTAGTGAATCAAAAACTTTACAAGTGTATATAGCTGGAGAAAATGCTGACATTATTTTCCTTTTGTTGTTGTGTATCGACTTTCCTAGAACGATGGCAAGTTTTACGACTAGGAAACGTTCGCTACTAAACTTGTTGGCTGTGTGCTAGTCCGTACTGCTGTACCATGTACCGAATTTCCCCTTCATATCACCTTCTGTGGATTTAAAGATCTCTATGCAAACCTACGCACACTGCATACTGCCACCTACTGTGCTAAACATCTCCATTAGCTGGCATGTCTGTGTCCTTAACAGAGTTAGCAGATGAGCCTAATTAGTTCGCTTTAAGGTTATCCATCCCATTATTCCGCAAAACATATGCCTGTTTTCAGTGTTCAAAACATTACCTTTTCAGTGGTTTTCTCTAGTCATAATCTATTTTTCTGTTTTCTAACACTGAGCTCAAGGAACTGCCAAGTCACATTATTCAATGACAGATTCTGTTTCCCTACGGGTATTTAAGGCAGCCTGCACTGCGCGCAGGTAGCCTTCTTCAGCGGTTGACTACGGAAGATTTTCCTGCAATTTAAAGTTGTAGTAACTTTTAATCTTGAGCTACCAAGCGTATTATTATAAAACCTAGACTGAGGTTTATTGGTAGGCTGATTTCTCTGAAATCAGCTTCTGTGTAATGCCATCCGAGGTTTTCTGCTGGAAGTGTTAAGTCCTCTTTAGTATGCCACACGGAAAATTGGAAAAGTGTGTGAAGTGCTGACAGTGTGTCACACCAAGAAAGCAATGCTTTTGTCCAGTTCTGAAACAATTAATCAATATGCAATGTCCAATGTGAAATCTATTTTTGACCAGCAGCACTTAAAACTAAGTGCTGAACTGAACCTGTCACTCCAGCTGTGTAGAAATGGTCTACACTCTACACACTTAAGCTACACTATGGAAGTCCACAATAGTAGAACAATTCTACTGCTTGGGAACATGTCTGTATCAGATCTCATTTCAGAGACAAGCAGAGGAAACAACATGTATGAATAAAGTTCTCAATTAAAAATGTGTTGCAATGAAAAGCATTTAAAGACCAAACTATGGTAAGCTTTTGTTCCCAGAAGCCACTGTGACAATGTGCATGTTGCACTGCTATGACTCAAAACAGTATCAATACTGTAAAAAATAATCCACAGTGTCAGCTGTTTCTTCTTGAGTTATTGTTTGGTTTCAACATCACTTCAGTAATGATTTTATGAGTTTCATGACGTTTGATTGAGGAAGTACAAATACAAGGAACAATAAGGAACTAAGCTACAGACAGACAAAGTTTTCTTTCACTCTCTTGCGCACAGTAGTTGGATACAACTTGAAGATGTGCAACTTGAGCAACTCTGGTAATGATAGCACAGAATTAGATCAGTGGAGTGCAATAGGGAGACCAGCTGCCTGTGTGATTCTGGGTCTATCCTTCCTGATAGGAGCTCCGGGGAACCTGCTGGTGATCTGGACAATCCTGCAGCATGTCAAGCAGCGTTCCCACACCGTGGTGCTCATCCTCCACCTCGCTGCTGCTGATCTGCTGGTCCTCATCACTCTGCCCCTATGGATCTACTCCTTTGCCTACTCCTGGGTCTTTGGTGAGGTTGCATGCAAAGCCATGGTCTACATCATCAACTCCTGTATGTACAGCAGCGTGTTCCTCATCACTGTCATGAGCATGGAGAGATTTGTGGCTGTCCGGTACCCCTTCTGTTTAATGAGCTGGAAGAAGAAAGACATTATGAACAAATCACTGCCGGTCATTTGGATTCTAGCATTCCTTTTTGGCATTCCAGCGATTCTAAGCTACTGTGTCGATGAAATGAGTGGAACACAGCAGTGTCTCTTCCAGGAGCACAGTTCAGTGGACCAGGAGGTGATCTTCCTGTTCCTGGAAATCTTTGTGGGCTTTATTGTGCCCTTTCTCATTTTAATCATCTGCTATAGTTTATTGAGCCAGGATTTGAAGCAAATGAAATTCAGGACCAAACAAAAGTCTACTGTACTGATCAACAGTGTGGTCATTGCCTTTGCATTGTGCTGGCTCCCTCACCACATTCTCAGCCTTCTCAATTTCTTTACCAGCCTCACAGAGGTGTCAGACACAATGGATAATTTTATCCAAAGCGCCACCTTCATCACTGGGGCTCTTGCCTTCATCAGCAGCTCAGTCAACCCTGTGTTGTATGCCTTTGCTGCAAAGAGCTTCCAGGGCAGCCTGAAGGAGTCTGGACTGGTGAAACTGTTTGAAAATATTGCCACTCAAAGCACCAAAATAAAAACATTGACAAGTACATCCTTAGACAAGCCAAACTGTGTCAATCATATTGAAGAAATGGAGGTATAGACAATAGAATGTTGGTTGTTATGTATGTGGATTCATCTTGATTAAATCTAGAATCAGCTGTGTAAGTTCACTGTGGATCCTAAAATGTCATAAACTCATCAGGCAGTGAAACATAAGACATCAAAGGAAAGGATGAAAGGAGCCAGTGGCACCATCTCACAAATTCAAGCTTATTTTTTTATTCACTTTGTAAAAGCTAAAAGGAAAATGTATTAAATCCCTAATTTAACACATTGTAACCCCTACAACTATAAGATGATAATTACTGATCATTTCCAATGTTCTCCTGTAATTTCATAAGTACTTTCCAAATGCGTACATAAACGTTATTTAGAATCAATTGTCTTAACTTCCATTAATGTAATGTTGCTGAGCAAAGCTAATTTCACATGAATGAATGTGATAGGTTACATTCATATAGCTTAATATAGATTATATTCTATTTGAAAAAAAAACATAAATGTTGTTACATGTTAGCCTTGATTTTTTGCACAGTGTGTGTCCTTACATTTGCTGGGACTTCTGATATTGAACGATATTGTCTTTAATGTGTGTGCCCCTAATATTAAAAAATGTCTTTGTTTTGATGTTTCCTTAAATGTTTGCAGCAAGATGAATAAATAACACAAACTGCACATAAAGGTTGTCCTATATATTTTTACACCTTTGCATGACAAGTCTGTGAAAACAATTATTTCCATTATTGTAGTTTTATGATAATTTTTTAAAAGGTGATCATATGATCAGTTACAATATTGCCTTTTTCTTCTGACAAAGCTATGGAGTCAGTTGTGCATATTAAGAAAAAGCAATAGAATACTTGATATTTGTGTGTGTGTGTGTGTGTGTGTGTGTGTGTGTGTGTGTGTGTGTGTGTGTGTGTTTGTGTGTACATACTATGCCATATAGGTAATAGATGAGACCCGTATGCAAGAAGCAGTACAAAAACAATCAGGAGAAAAATCTTGAAAATAGTTTATATCCCCTGTAACAGTAGGTGCTGAGATGTACTATCCTTGCTTCGCATCAGATTAGTTTCTTTAAATGTTGACATTACAGCTGCAGTTTTACTAATTTATCAATATTATACACAACTGCTTCGAGAGTGTAAGAGTTTTATATTTCATGTCTATTCCCTTCCAGACAAGAGATGCTTATTTATTAGCCTCTCATGAGACTGGTACAAGAAGGATAAATTGTTATTCTTTATCTCAAGATACTTCCCTGAAATGGCTTTTTGTTCTTCATGGTGAAGTTATAAGGAAGTGGCTGCTGACTTGTGCAGCAGTATTCTCTTTCAGTATTAGAAGACAACATGAATGCATCAAGTTCACTGCCAAATGAGGGAATGGAGCAAGAAGAATTTGCTGTAAGAACAGTGGTAGCTTGTGTGATCCTGGGTCTATCCTTCCTGATAGGAGCTCCGGGGAACCTGCTGGTGATCTGGACAATCCTGCAGCATGTCAAGCAGCGTTCCCACACCGTGGTGCTCATCCTCCACCTCGCTGCTGCTGATCTGCTGGTCCTCATCACTCTGCCCCTATGGATCTACTCCTTTGCCTACTCCTGGGTCTTTGGTGAGGTTGTATGCAAAGCCATGGTCTACATCATCAACTCCTGTATGTACAGCAGCGTGTTCCTCATCACCGTCATGAGTGTGGAGAGATTTGTAGCTGTCCGGTACCCCTTTGCATCTATCAGCTGGAAGAAGAGAAGGCTGATGAACAAGGTGCTGCTTGTCCTCTGGACTGTAGCTTTCCTCTTCAGTGTTCCTGTTATCCCTACACAGGTGTTAGACAACGAGGATGGAAAAGAGCAGTGTCTAGTCAGAGTGTATTCCTCAGTCAGCCAGGAGGTAGTCTGCCTGCTGCTGGAAATCCTGGTGGGCTTTGTTGTCCCCTTTTCCGTCCTTATGGTGTGCTACTGCTGCCTGTGGAGACGCATCACACAGATGACCTTCAAGTCCAAACAGAAATCCTCAGTCTTAATTGCCAGCGTGGTCATTGCTTTCACAGTCTGCTGGGTCCCCCACCAGGTGGAAAATGTGCTGTCCCTGGTGACCATAAGCATGGAGGAATCCTATCCACAAATCGCCAAAGATTTGGACGCCACTAGAAACAACATGACCTTTATTGCGGGGGCCTTTGTCTTCATCGGCAGCACCATCAACCCCCTGCTTTATGCCTTCGCTGCACGCAACTTCCAAAGCTCACTCCGGGATATTGGGATAAAGAAACTCTTTCACCAAATCTCCAACTCAAGCACAGGTGATGGAACCAAAGAACTCTCTTTTTTATCAAGAAAACAAAGTTCTCAAAATAAGTCTCTCAAGTGTAGTACAGAATCCAATGTTCCTATTGTTGTTCTAAACATCAGCGAAAATGTTTCTTCCTAATCAGTTTTTATAAAATATTTTTCTTAATGTGTTAGATTTCAGAACTCAGATATGTCGTTGTTTTTATATTCACATATTCCAAATGAAGAAAATTCATTACTCAAAATAAGCTTACAGGACTATTTGTTACTTAGCATAACATTGGATAGCGCAATCTGTGTGAAGGGTTTAGTTATATTCTTTAACATTTAATTCAATTGAGGGACGATTGTGAGAGTGCATAAGCGTATCAAGTTGCTTTTCAAAGCATGTTGCTGATTAACTGGGTTTAGCTAGTTAAGAACCTGCTGATCTGATATAAACAAGTGTTATACTTGTTTTGGGCTGTAGCTATTGTCACAAGGAATGTAATGCTTAACTGGCAACTGTTACACAACAGTTTAAAATTAATTACCCATTTATATGTACCCCAAAGTATGGGGCCATTCCTTTGTATTCTTTTTTGTAAGTGTTCTGTTACTTCAGTGTCATTTGTGACATTATTTTTGGAATCAATGTGTTAAATCATATTTGCTAGTTACAGATCTTCTAAAATGTTCTTTAGAATTGGCAAAGCATGCCACAATTCTGTGTGTCATGCTTTTTTACTTCCCTTTTTGTTGATTGCAACATGAGGATGTTTCAAAATGTGTTTATAGTCTGTGAGCAAAGTGGTTTCTAACCACATTCCTGCTTTGGGAAAAACTTGCATGTTAACTTGCAAATTTCTTCATGAGTCGAATTCAGCAGTGCAATTTATACACAGAAACCTTTCCATATTTTTCCTTTTCTCCTTCCTTTCTGTTGTTTTCTCTTTTACAGGATTCATTATGACGACTTACTCTGAGATTCTGGATCTATGTCATACATGTACCACCCATTCCTATTCCACACAAATAAATAAAGCAAATATATTTTCAACAGAGGCATTAGCAAATGATAGTGTACATATAAAATCAATCAATCAATGTAATCATTTTGTTAAATTCACAAATATTAAATCAATACTATTCTATTAAATTTAATGTTATGGTCCAAGTGGCATACAATATGGTGTGTTTCTTTTCTATTTCCGTTCTAAGTTCAATGATACAAAGCATTTAATTTGGTAAGTGAGAAGCTACTTAATCTATAGTGCTGACCATACCAACAGTACACACAGACAACACACACACACACACACACACACACACACACACACACACACACACACACACACACACACACACATTGTGGACATTAAGCTTTATTTAACCATAGACTAATACTATGAGGAGAGTGCATCTACAGGTCCCTAATTGATGTGGATGAAATATGAATAAAACAAAATGTGAATTACAAAGTGTGTCCATAATACCATAGAAATGACAGACACAAGCTGCTACTTGCATTTGATGTTACTGACTGAAAAGGCTCACACCACAAAAATTAAGTCAGATGGTTGAAATTGATCTCATGACTGTTTAACAACTGCTTGGAAAAAAATAGTGATCAGAAATTATGTCCAACAAATTAGTCAGAGATTTGTGTCTGCCTTTCCACGTCTTCTTTTTTCATATAAATTCTTAAAAATCTGTATATATTTATTACCATATCCTCAGCCTCTTCATTTGAAGGTTATCTTGAACATGTAAGCAGGCTGCTTCTGCTTTTAAGCTGTTACAAAATCAGAGTTCATCGTCTTTTTCAATACTACCTCAAGACTATGAACAGTGTGGAGGCTTTATCATGGTAATATGGCTCTGGAACTGCTTGTCTCATCTTTCCGCTATTACTACAATTCCGTTCCATGGTGCCTGGAACACTGTCACTCACCACAGACTGACATGTTCGGACTGAAATGGGGACCTGAATGAACGAGAGGTAGGCAGTGTTGGTCAGCGCAATCAATGCCAAGAGAGAGACAACAGCATCATAATGCACTGAGAGACAACATAGAGTTGGGTGTTCATCAACACCAAGCAAACAATGTGTGTGTGTGTGTGTGTGTGTGTGTGTGTGTGTGTGTGTGTGTGTGTGTGTGTGTGTGTGTGTGCATTTTCTTGACTTTGCAGCTCCTGTCTGAACTTGAGAAGCAGCTTTTGTTTCTCTCCTAGTTGTGTAGATTGTGGTCTAGAGACATGCTCTACGGTAAAGTCTGGTTTCACTTCTGCTCAGATGCGCGTCTGTATTGTGGCTCAAATTAGCCAGCTATTGTTGCTGAGTTTTGGCATCCATTTAAATTGGTTTTATTTGTTTCCACTCATTGAATTAACTGTCCTGCATCATTTCAGAGTACAAATCATCTAGTTCTTCCTAATTTTTATATGTACCTTAGGATTGTAAATCTGTCATCATTCACAGGTCTCTCCAGACAGCAGCACAGAGCACAAGATCTGACTCAATATAGTGCAAAATGGAGATGATTACACTTTCCCTGTTTGTGTAGACCTCTCTTAGTAACCCACACTCTACCTTAAACACCAGAATAAAAAGAGAAAGTCAGCAGAGTCTGGAATAGTTGGAGATCGCTGAGCGAATGTGAAATTGGTGGTTTGCTCTATGTGTTGGTCAGGCTGTAGCTCAAGGCTGACCTGTACAGCCCATCTTTAAAAGATGGATATCCCCTTTTATGTGGATTTAAAGCACACAGTGAGACGCACTCTTATTTTCTGAAGCATTTAAATTTCAAGAGATTTCCTCCCAAGCCAAAGGGAGACAAAGGTGACAAGCAATACACAGAAAAAAGTATTTTTCTTGGCATTGTCCTTGGCCCACCAGTTCAGTGGTGAGAATCTCTGCTGATTTGTCAGCCTGCTCCTACAAAAAATAAGACAAGAAACATGTTCACTGCATCATAAAAACATAGAACATCAACAACAAAGTGAATGTGTGTTTTTGCTGGGTCCCACTCAAAGAATGAATTAAACAAATCTAGTTTCTAAATGAGTGGCTACCTGGCTTTTTTGAGTGTCTCCTGCCTTTCTTAAATAAGTGTAGTAATATGTCATTGCACCCCATCTCTTAAAGCTTATAGTTACTGCAGAAGCTGCTAGATTGCAGCACCATCAGCTTCTCTGTAGTCCCTAGACTGCTAGATAAGACCATTCGTGAATGCCGTGAATGTATGTCTCTGCACTATGTCATAAATTATTGATATAAAACAAGGTGTGCTCACCTATTCACGAAGCATCATTTCAAACAGCTGTTTATCTTATTTGTCAAATAAAGATAAACTGACTTCTTCAAATAAAAATAAATGGATCATGAGAAATTTACTTCTGTTCACAGAACATTTTGAAGTATATAGAGCAGCTGCAGTAAATGGTTCATTGTGAATAAGCTGGTAACCAGCAGTGCAAAAACAAACCAGTGCGGTGGAAAAGGGGAAGGAGGTCCCTGGGATGTTTATGTCCGCACCCAATATCTGCTATCAGAGACAAAGTTGCTAATGAAAATTTGCTTTTTGATAGTAGCCAAATAACCGTCAAAGATTAATGTTCACATCAAATTCACGTCAGAGTTCAAGACAGAAAATATAAATATATTTGTCAATAATCTCCTCAGAGGGGCCTGGTATGCTGGCTGATGCCTTCATGGTCTTCACTTTTTTTCTGCTCTGTTGCTCTTTACCTTGTGGAAAAATGAAATTTGCATTCACCTGAATATATCCAAGGGGTTTGTCTTAAAGTTTCCTTCGCAAGATGGCAAATACTATCTGTACTATTTGGAACAAAAATTCAGAAATCCAGACCCCAAGCCTCTATTTTCTTTACTCAGTGTGTTAAGTGTT
Organism: Megalops atlanticus; assembly: GCA_019176425.1. Taxonomy (NCBI): domain Eukaryota; kingdom Metazoa; phylum Chordata; class Actinopteri; order Elopiformes; family Megalopidae; genus Megalops; species Megalops atlanticus. The sequence continues at coordinate 13,636,590 of CM032881.1, forward strand.
AAACGTTCTTTTATGGTAAAAGATCTGCACAATTTTTTTTTGTCCCCATTTCTGACTGTACTGAATCTAGGTTTGCATGAAGAACTGGCACAGGTAGATTATATGGTCCATGGTAATGTAAAGTCACTCATTTACACTATTTCACTTTCTGTCAGTTCATAGTTATAATAAGAGATGAGAAAATATGCATTGCTACTACATTGTCCATGAGTAGTAACATGGACATGAAAAGACCAATCAGATTGAGTTACACAGTTTTTGGTGCCACCACACCCCTCCCTTACCTTTTTGTAAGCAGCCAAAAGACATACTCCCTAGGGAGATTGAATACCACCTGTGAGGCTGAATCCAGTGCAGGTAGTTTAGAAAAAAATATAATAATAATAACAGAGAAAACTCTGGGGCTCCCTATGGTGCTGTCTTGAAAGAAACCCAGATTTTTCACACCTTTCTATGTCAGTTTGACCAGTACCTCTGAAAAAAAGCAGACACGAGTTCTAGATCAGGTAGTGTCTCCGAGAACAAGTTCTTTCGTGTCTTCTCTGAAAATTAACTTGTTTTATGATACTTTAGTGATACTCCAGTGCTTGTCTGTGGGGCAACAGCTGGTACAAATGGGGATAAATTTTAGATTTATTTTAGATTGAGAGGAAAATAATTGTTCTTGTGGCAAATTGTGGAACTATGTAACAAAAAGGCATGGAGCGTCTGACCCGATGAAAGTTGCTATAGAACTCGTCTCTGTATGTCATAAGCTAGGCAAAGGACAATAAATAAACTTTAATTCTCAAATTTTTTCTTGACAACTGGCATATTTATCAACAAGGTACCCTTTGAAACAGTAATGTACATGGTAACTGGTTTATATTGTTCCAGAACGGTTACAGATTGTAACTCAGTCACTACTTTGGAATTGAATGCAATGCTTATCATATTTTAGCAAAGCCCTTGAAGTTAATTGTAGACTAGCAGTTTGTAAGAAACTGAGGTAAAGTGTACCTTTTGACAGTATGAGTAGCTTGACCTAGGTTTGCCATGAGGTTTGTAACCTTGTGTTGGCAATTAAATGCTTTGCTAGCAACTGCTGAGGTTATTGTGTAATAATTTGAACCAAATTTTAAAGAAAAACTGTGTGCTGAAAGCATATGTATGACCTAAATGCTAAACAGCGACACGCTACATGGTGTTACAACGCTGTGGCAATAACAAGACGTTGAATGATACCTATTTTAACAGGTGGGGAAATTTATCGGCGTCTTGTTAAGCTGGACATTTTGGAATGACAGACAAAGGTCAAGAGGACACCAGGTTGACTAGCAATGCTGAACTTCCGGGCATAGCTCTGCAATAGGTTAGTTGCGAGTAGAAACTACTTTGATTTAAGGTAAAGACGTTTAGATATTAGGCTGTGTCTGTCATATACTTTCATTACATTATTGGAATTTATATTATTGGCATTTTTTAGATGTTCACACCTCATTGTTGATACCTGTGTGATCGATGTGAAAATACTAGGAGGACTCTCCTCAATTAGTATATGACAAAAAAGAGGAAAACAACGAAAACCAACCCCCCAACGTCAAAATAGGTGTTAACCTCTCATCTTTAGCTGAGTATATAGCTGTCCATCATTTTTATTTATTTATTTATTTCAAGCACAAATGTATTCAGTGGCAGAGTAAAACCACTAGAGTTTCACCATACTGTCAGATGTAAGATATTTCTTTAAGATGGTTGGCAAGAGGAAGTAATGGCTGTGTCAGTAATTTCCTTCAGAAATATTGTGGTTCTTGTGACTCATTTAAGTGACTGCGTTAGGTGGGAATCCAGAGTTGTTGATGTAAAAGAAATAGAGAGAAATGTGAGAAAATAGTAGCAGGGTGTTTTGCAGCACTATACAAATTTAACTGTACATCAGATTCAAAGGAACAGTCCACAGAATCTATGTTCTTGGTGGACTGGCATTTTAATAAATATGTGTGTTTAATTCAGTCCATAACCCAGAGCCAGAGGTGTGCAAAACATAATGGGAGTATTGTTCTACAAGATACACAGAACCAGAAGCGTGCATTTAAGATTTGGTTACCATTGGAATCCAATTCCAGGTTAATTGGGTCAATAATAAATGTGGGATTGAAACCAAAATAGGTATTATTTGAAAATCTGATCTCTGGAAGATTTAGCACAACTTACATTCAAGGGTGTGCACCCGCAGAAGGTAAATGTGACCTATTTAATGTGAGTTTAAGACTCCCGGTATTTTTTTCTGGAATGATAAGTTAATGTATGTAAAATGTGATGCTATACATATTGCTTTAAATGAGGAGTCTTGGGTACTTTTCCTTGTCAAGATCAATATTTCACACTTTGTTGATTTTTGAAAAGACATAACTCAGAATTTATCAAAAAATTACTTTCCCAAAGAAATCTGAAGCAAAGTCTAACATGGATGCACTATAACCAAATACACCTGGACAAACTCTTTGCTAAATGGATGTAACAGGTGGTTGGCACCTTGAAAACATTCAAATACCATAATGAAGGTGTGGAGCACAGTGCCTTCAAGGACTACAGTAGACATGGCCTACACTTGAAAGGGAAAAGTTATGGCATATAGCTTCATTTGGCATTCTTTGTCATTATTTAAAGTTAGTATACTTTTATTGGTGAGCTGGTAGTGAGGTCCATGTCAAGCATATGACATAACCTGTGTGATCCCGCTTGTTGTGCTGTGTTAAATTTTCTGACTGAATTGAGTTCAGTGTGACTAGATGGCTGGTCAATAAGTAACCAAGCTGCCAGTCTTTGAGCATTCCATTCTACACATACCAGGCTTTAAAAATTCAGAAGGCCGGGGCTTCATTCAAGAGTGTGGTGCACAAAAAGCTTAAATTATGTCTGAAGCTCAGGGTTACAAATTCTGAACAATATGGCATTTGTCTACCTAACATGTTGGAATGTAAAATGTTCCCTTGTTCTGTAACCTTGAATAAAATATATGACTATAAGAAAACCTTACTTTAAGAAAACTGTCAAGTATAATGTTTATGCTGCCTACATTTAAGAAGATCCTAAATCATGCTAGCTAAGTATAGCCTCCTGTCCTGTAATTTTCTAATTTTACTGTGTTGTAAAAGGTAGGTTTTTGTTTCTTTCTAAGGTTATAGCTGTAGCTGTTATATAACAACTGTTTTTTATGGGGATGCCGTTGTATTTTCATAGTAATAACACATGTCAATGGTGCCACCACATATCTTCTGTCTTTTTAGAGCATGCTGTAATTCCAGTGGCTATATGAAATGCTTATTCATAATCAGTTATATCATTGGAATCAGATGGACATTATTAATTACATGTATGTTTTGAGACTAATCTAAGTTGGATTGGAAGCAAAATGGACATAAATCATAAAACAGTACCAATTTAAAGGTAGGTCATTAGTGTTGGAAGTACTGCACAGAAGTTTGACAATCATACAGATCCCTGGGCAGAAAATGCCTTTTAAGCATTAATCCTACCTGAAGGGTTACTCTGATAGATTTCACATTTACAGACTGAGCCAAAGTGACAAACAGGGCACTGTTTAAATGAGCAGGCTTTTAATAACATATGAAAAATAGCATGTGGAACAGACTCAGTTAATCCGTTTACCAGTAAACGGATACACATGAGATCTGTGGTCTCATGGTGGACCAATGGGTAGTGAAGAATGTACTGTTGACTGTCTTCTATGGCTTATTTACAGGAAGCTGGGCCTTCTCTTGTTTTTCAAGGCATTGCTTTTGTAGCTACTTTTCTTTCTTGCATGACTGTGGCTCTTGCCAAGAGCAGTCCTTGATCTGGATGATTACCACTGCAACCCATCTCTCTGTCTCCCTCTTTCACAAACAGAAAACCTGTCAGACCAAATCTCCCTTCCAGCACCACACACACGTACATACATGCTGCATGTGTCAGCATTCTGTAGCCAACTTTGGGTTGTTGCTTTTTTCTTCCCCACAGTCCCCCTGTAATAGCTCTAGAAATGAGAAATCTGTCAAATCCTATAATCATTACTGTACTGGAGACATCACTTTGAATCAATTCAATGTCCTTATGATATTTATGATGTTTCACTCAGCAAAGGGCAGTTTCATTACATTACATTATTGTTATTTAGCAGACTCTCACATCCTGCATAACTTACAGGTTATAATTTTAAGTGTTCATACAGCTGTATATTTACTGGAGCAATTTGGGGTTAAGTACCTTGTCCAAGGGTAAAACAGCAATGCCCCAGAGGGGAATTGAACCATTGAATAATTGTGTACACAGGGACATAATTAGGGATTCTGCATAAGATCTTAGCTGCTATGCCTTATCTCATGGTGGTGAATGGTGACTTGTGAGAGAGGTCCCAGCTCTGACCTAAGGCAGGTAGTTGAGGAAACTTTATGCCAGGGAACAGCACCATGTTCTGTTCACAGTATCCCCGTTGTGGCCAATGAAGAGAGCTGTTGCATACGGGTCTGAAAGGGAAGGGACCAGTGAAAGTTGCAGGTTTGATGGCAGAGAAAGAGACCATAAAGAGACAAAAGGGAGGTTGCATGTTTTGTTCACCATAGGGTTTATTCAGAATGGTTGAGGTCTATAGTAAAAGAAGCTTTAAAAGAGAATGGTTAACTCTAAAGACTTTATCCAGACTGATTAAGATCTATAAATATGGTCCAAAGTTCAGACAGCTATACAATTAGAATTTGAATAGGCTCTGGATGGTTTTTGTCCTCTTTAATATAATGTGTTCATGTGGGGTGAGAACATTGCTCTTGTGTCATTACAAACCAAAAACATCCACTAATATTTATGTTTGTACAGCAGTTTTTGAATTGAGAATGGTGTATCTTTATTAGTGCTAAATGTAAAAGAAGAACTGAGGTTAAATTCTGTGTTAACTGATATTCTAATATCACCCATTATGGGCAACCATCCTTGTAATATGCCTTGTGACAGATAGTCTGTCATGAAGTATGCTCAAAGATTATTCACTTTGTGTCACTTAGGCACTTCTAATGGGGTGGCCTGGTTCTTGTTGAAATTGAACTTGTTTGTCATCTGCATATGTGGACTGCACCTCACTGCCATGCCTGAGCATGTACTTGGCTTCTTAAGACCGGAGTGTCCTGTGATGGCCGGCAGTGAGGGACTGCTGTTTGTGAAGTACCCTGATGGCCGTCCCACTGGAGATGCCTGTGTAGTCTTAGCCTGCAAGGGGTGTGCCCAGAACGTCCAGAGAAAGCACAAGGAGATCCTGGGCAAAAGATTGGTTGAGATGTACCATAGCACAACTGCTGAAGTCCAACAGGTACACTCACTGTCACTGAAAACAATGTTTATTCACTTCCTGCAAAATCGACTCTGTGCTGTTTGAAATCATACTGAGATTTTTTTTTATTGTAATTTACTCTATGGCGCATATTTACTAGAATTGAAACTGCATAAAAGCATAGTTCACTTCTGTTGATGTATCCCATGTCAAATCCTGAACAGATAACTACATGGTCACTGCTCTGTTTTCGCTCTCTTTCTCAGGTTACGAAACAGTGCATGTCCACTCTTCTGACCCTCATGTTGCTCCTGATCCCCATGGTGTCCACCCCTGTGCTATCAGTGCCTCCCTTCCTGACCTGTGGCAAAAAACAGGACTGTATGAGGCTGAGGGGACTGCCCTATACCACTACCACCCAGGACATCCTGGAGTTCATGGGTGAATATGCCGCTGACATCAAACCCCATTGTGTCCACTTGGTGATCACCCAAGAGGTGTGAAGCAAGTCTGCCAGCTCGTCACTAACACGCATGTCATATAGGTAAAATGTGTTTATTTTAACACACAGGACAGTTACAAAAGTAAAAGGCATTCCTTCATAAAACTAATGTTGCTCAAACTATTTAAAATATCTAATTTTATTCTTCACTTTCACTAAACACATTCCTACACAATCCTCTAAGACATCCAAACCCCATTAGTCACCCTTGCAAATATCTGTGATGCATCTAAACCCAGCCTTCACACTGGCTAACTCAGATCTGAAGCTCCATTCAGATCCTCATTTTCATTAACACAGATCTGATACTCCCCAGAGCCGATCCTTCTGAGATACCTTTGTCTGTTTGAAGTAAGTTAACCAAGCATCCGTGGTGGCTGAAGAGTGCCATATGGAAACAATGAAGGGCCACTATGTAGCAGTGGTCTAGTGTTTTATGGAGAACATTAGCTATTTGTTGGAGGGGGCCAATCTGAACTGCGGTGGCCTGTCTCCTCCACCCAGCAAACTATCATGTGGGTCATTACAGAACCTGTATGTTCAGCTATGGACTCCTAACATACTGGCTCCATAACAAAATAATACTGATGACTGAATTTGTATTTCTCTGCATTCCATATAATAACTCAATACCAAACATTTAATGCAGAAAGTTGCACAGTGTTTGAATGATTGAAGTGGCTATGTGTTATGTAATGCTACTCAAAACATGTATATTTGTTCTTCAGAGATTCATAGGTTTACATATAGATAAGATTTCTGCTCGTAATCCAGAGCACAATATGATTATTACTCTTCTTCTGAATAATTTCAAAATAATACATACATACAGAATTCTGAATGCAGCCTTGTCACTATGTGCTTAAGACTTTGTTTGACCTTGAGTCTAATTGTAATCTGTACTGGTGGGATTTGGAAGGTCTTTAAGACTGTCAAGTAAACATTTACCTCTTGACTCTTGACTATGAGGAAATAATCCACTGTAATAAGGTCACCTCTGCTATGTCAACATGTCCTTTTTTCTCCCATTCTCCTGCTAGGGGACCAGGGCTCCCATGTGCTGATACAGCCTGTTTTTATGTAAATACCTCCACAGGAATTGGACCTGTATGTTTACACTAACCTAAAACCTGCAGGTCAGCTGTAAGATCATCCTTTGCAGACTACTGAAAATGTGTCTGTCTAATACCAGATGATTGGAGGCAATGGGAGTGAAAGGTTGTGTGCTGTATTATGTTGAGTGCATCAAATGCTGTTCCTAGTACCCTGGCCAAGCAGAGCGTGTTTTGTATGAACAGGGTTTTATTGTTTACTTACCTACAGGCCTCTGTCTATCAGCCTGTGCTACATTCTCTACCCCTACCTGCTCACATGGCCACCTCTTCGTGAGCATGATGATGGACTACACGGCCTGCTACCCCAGGTGAGCCCACTGCAGAGTGTGGGGTGCCTCAGTGTACTTCTGCGCCAGGAGTGATTAAGCAGGACTGCAGCCCAGCAGGTTTTCCAGCTGTCTTAGACCGATAAATACTCCAAACTGGAGAGGAGGGCTAAGTTCAGCGAATAAAGATAATTTGTTGAATCAGAGATTGCAGTGCCCAACTTAAATAAAAGCCTAGGATCGCTGGAGTTGTACCCTCAACTATTTTATGGCATAGTTGATGTGAAGGCATTGGACATTCAGAGAAAATCAATATAAAGCACAGCAATGCATTGACATTGCAGCTCTTGCATAACATCAATCCCTGGATCTTTCAGTGAAAGGAGAGGCTTAGCAGCAGGACCCATGGTGGAGTTTCTTGAGGATTTACCCAAACTATCCTCACACTACTGCAGATGCTCAACAAAAAATGCATCTTGAGCCACTGTTCTCCACAATGTCTCGGCTGGATGCTGAATACAGAAGAAAACGGGAGACCAACTCTCTGTCAGCAGCTCTTCACCAGTTCATTTAGGGACATGAATCTTGGTTAGTACCAAATAAGGATCAGTGAGATCACCTGCTGTCCACAAATAGGTAATATCTCAGAACAGTTGTGGCAGGAGCATTGCCGGAAACGGACAAGAAATAGCACGACTACGAGCAGGCACATTTTCTCTGTCCTAAACTGCAGGCCTCAGCAGTGAACTATGAAATAAAACTTCCAGTGCACATTGTTGTCCAGAAAAAATCACTTTTCAAAATGTGTAGTGTTACAGGGTGAAATATCATTTACTATACTCCCTGAATGCTGTTTTTGTTATTTGAAATAAAAACCTTTTATATCCACATTTGTAAGTGCAGAAACCTTGTATGTGATTTACAAGCTGTGTATCATTTCATTTCTTACATTTTAGCACAACTTTCGTAATACTTTTCTATAAAACAAGCATTTCATGAAGTTATGGTAAAAACTGAGAAAATAAGTCTTTTATTCCTCCTGAAAAGTTGTTTTTGGATAGACATAGTTTCCGCAGGAGGCAGACAATATGTATACAATATACACTACCGGTCAAAAGTTTTAGAACACCCCCAATTTCTGTAAAGGAAAGACCTACACTTTTAAGGATTATAATGTTCTGTCTGTCTTCCTTTGTTAATTGCCTTTTTCTTGCCATTATGATAGCAATATACTATGTCCTGCAGTGCAATATTGTACAAATAATGCTTCAGAGGGTGTAGTAACACAGTCTGTTCTAACACTGCTTTTATACAGACAGAGGGTTTGTAAGTAATCAGCAAAAGTTGGGACACCTGTAGGAATTGTTTGCATCAACTTTCAAGGCTTAATTTACTTCCATTGCTGCAGAAAAGTTGTAAATTGTTAACCCATTACTTGTTCCCTGAAAAGAGGCCTTTTTATAAATCTGAAATTTGCATTATTTTTCAGTTTTTGGTAACCTTAACTTTTTTGAACCTCTGGCAGTTTACCGCTTTCTTTTGTTCCATTTCAAGTCATTCACTGGACTTGAACTGGTTAAATTTCAATAAATTGGAAAAATGGAGGTGTTATAAAACTTTTGACCGGTAGTGTACTTTTTAAAAAGGTAATTCTTGTGCATTAGGATAATGAGATTTGTAATTTGTGAAACAGGTAAAAAAAAAAAACAGCTAACTCTAACATGGGCCATTTAAGCCAGTGACATCAGTAATTTTACTTACACCCGAATCTCCACTCCAGATATTCACATTCCCCTCTGTCATTCTATTACCTGCAGGTACCCCTTACACTTAAACACAGAGACAGACGCAAGGAACCATTTTTACAGTTTCCTTTTTATTGATACACTATCAATTAAGAGCCTCAGATGCAGGGTATTCCCTTTGAATATTTTCAAAAAAAGCACTGCATTCTTAAAAATTACAAAATGTTAGAATACAAAATGTACATGAAATAACAATACAAGGCTCTGTAAACGTCAGCTAAACCTGTACTTCCCTTTATATTACAAAACTTATTTCTGTGATTTCCCCAACCTTTAGGAATGACAACCATCTTAGAGTATCAAAAATATAGTTCTAGAGAATGTGTTCTAGCCAGTCAGTACAAGGTGAACACATTGTTAAATCTTTGGTAATCACGCAACGGCAGCACGTTGATGGAGACCACTGGTGTTGTCCTAGTTACCCAGGGAGATGGATGTTGCATGACTCCTAAAGCAGCTTACGCCCTGCTTCTGTGCTGCAAATCATTTTCACCAAGTTCTAAAAGAATTCCAAAATGATGCAATGCAATTTGAATAACTGGTAATTTAAAGCTTGAAATGTATTAAGGCTTTCCTACATGAATTTTTAATTTCTATTTCAAATCATCTGACAGGCCAAAACGAGTACAATAGTGGCATATTCTCTCAATATATGTACATGTTTACATTTGAGAACACAAACCGGAAGTGTCAGTATTAAATACAAATGAATAAGGTATACATCCTTGATGTCACATGCTACGTCACATCGAGTTGTTACAAGCTTAGTTTGCATAGCCTAATGCATTCATGTGCTTTTTTTCTCCATTGAAATTCAAAGGATTTTTAACAGTCTTATATCTACAGTTTATTAGAACAAACACGTACACACGCACGCAAACACAAGAATCTATTAAGACGCTTGTACTGAATCCTTTACAAGGCAGATACATGAAACAAATGACTCAGGAATATATATATATATATATTTATATATGTCTCTTGCATATTTCTACTGTAAAGCAACTATACAGCTTCTACATCTACAGGCAACAAGGTTCTTCTGAAAGGCATCAGGTTTTAGTGCATAGCAATATTCCATCATTTCCTCGTGATTTTGACATGACTGTATAGAACCCACTCTCTTCTACAATACTGCTCTGTCTCAAAGACTCACAAGGACATTTCCAGAGTGGCTGTACCGGTTTTCAAATAGAAAAATATACATGCAACAGTATAATTATCAAGTTAACTAAACAGGTTAAGGCAGAGAGTAAAAGCAATCCTGCATAGATCCTTTTTTACAGTATCTCCTGAGCAAACATGGCCAAAATCTGCTTTTACAGAGAAGCTGCTCCCAGCTCTAACTAATGCCATCATTCACAAAATCAGGCTGCATGCAAATCTTTCAATGACAGTTTTAGCAAATAACACAATCTTTCATTATTTTTTTTCTGTCAGACATTTTACTAATTTTGTTTGAATCACACATACAGCTGATATTTTCCTCATAAAACTGTTCCATTTTTATTTGCCAATATTGCTAATACATCTACTGTCACCTTTAAAGATATCAACATCACAGCAAACCTACAACAACCTTTCACAAAGGTTTGAATCAATCTGAACAGATTGTTTTCAGTTAGAATTTTGAGCTTGATTTGAATCAAGGCCTGCCAACGTGAAGCAATGGTATTTATATGGAAATTTCCACAATTAATCCTGAAAACTGGCAATAACAACATTTTTTCCCCTCTTTCAAAAGGGCCACTAAACTCTGATCCTCTCTTAAACAACTCACACAGACAACTGGGGAGAAAAGCTAAAATCAATGGTGGTAATTAGTTGAAAAAGTGATTAGGGGCCTCACGGATGGACAACCTGCACTCACTTTGGCCTTCCAGGACTAGTGCTGTATCACTCTGTCAGACAGAATCTTGGGAAATGGAATGAGAGCGGAAAGATCTTAGGAGTGAAGCACAGGGGCTTTGTTCTTTGTGCTAGTTTTCAACTTGTTCGTTGGAAATAGAATTTTGGTTACTGCGTACATTTAATTCAAACCAATTAGTCTGTGTGGCATTCTCAGCTCATCATACAGATGTAATCACCCATCTTTCATAACTTGCAGCTTATATAAATCTACCATATTCAATTTAATTGAAAGGCACACAAATGTTCCTGCATGTCAGGAGTAGTATTGCATTAGGCAACTGAATAACTCTTAATGGCTGTCAGTGGACGGCCTAATCTGTCCCTCTGCACAGCTTTCACACCATTTCCCGCTCTTTTCAAACCAGCAGGTTTCCTTACTATACATTGCTGCATTTCCATGAAAATATTTACTCTAAACAGCTATTTCTGGCTTAAAGAAGCTGAAAGGTATCAATGTAAGACATTGCCTTTATTGCAAGAGTACCATTTCACCAATGCACTTTGTAAGCACTTCAAAAAGCCTCTACAAACTGTATCTAAAAACATCCCAAACTAGGTTTCCAATAACCTACTGATGTTTTTTTCATCAACATTTTTCATGTTAATAATCAGCTCAAAAGTCAGCTATATAAAATGTAACAATCATTCAAAGCTTCTAAATGTTTATAAGGCATTTGTGCTACCTGAAGTGAGGGAAAAATATACAGCTATCTACAAAGTTGAAAAAACATCGTAAGTGTGGAATGTTGCATATTACAAACCCCGTTTCAGCTCCAGGATGGAATAGTAGGTGTCATCGCTCCCAGCCCAAGGCTGCTTTTATCACTCCCACACACCGCAGACAGGGTCCTCCCTTTGCCCTGGAAGGTGCTGTCCTATAGTTGGCCGTGCCATTTCATGACTGGCGGTGCACCGTGTTAGTGTCCCCTGCAGTGGCGTGGAGGATTCCCCTAGGTGAGGGGTCACATATGTGCTCAACTCCTGGGCTAGCCCACTCGTTTAGACAGATACACTTCTGTCACACAGGGCTCTCTGTCTCAGACAAGGTCACATGTCCATACCCTGGTATTGGCTCCAAACCCATTAATACCCCTCCCCCTGTTGTTCTGTTATTACAGAACAGAAAATGGACACACAGGCTCACAGACATGGAGGAGTATGTATTCAGCTGCATACAATACGCTGGTCTGTGGTGACATTTCTTAACAGTCAAATTATGATCACCTCTTGAATCCTGATTTAGGGAAATATCCCATTGTTGCTTTTCCACATCATACAGTCTAACCTGCTGCACAACAGAAGCTGCATTATGCAGGACATATGCTGTTTACATACTCCATTGTGTGCATGACTGAAACACCCTTAACACACACATAACCAGTGTCAAAATGTGTGTATTTCCTTAGAGTGTATGTCTGAAGCCAGAGTCAGGGACCAGACTATGGGAGGAGAGTATTGTGGGCTTTTTCAGTTGGTACTGGTGAAGGCTTCAGTATTGGAGCTTAGAACAGTGGGCGATGATGCAGCACCGGGCCTGGCTTGTGGAGCCCCGTCCAGGCTATGAGTGACGCTAGGAATGGCCGTGTGCTGCTGCGGGGCCATGGGAGCCGGGGGACTGGGACATGTCTCTGCCGATGATCTCGTTCACTACAAGAGAAGGGCAGACACAGAGACACATGGTCATTGCAGTTCACCCCAACAGCAAAGGTGCGTGCGTGTGTGAGACAGAGTTCATGTCACTGTGGTGGTAAGCCATCTTAAGATAATTGAAAACCTTCTGTAATGTTTTTGTATGTGCTGGCATATTCTCTGCTTTTTCAACTACTTGACGTTAAGTCTGGTTCTGACATAGGGAATCAAATGAAATTTTCACTTTTGTGCTTCTTTTCATAGCCACATGATGGCGATATTGCTCATCTCTGGACCAATGCTGTTGTCCCCTGCTTGCTCAGTGTGTAAATGTGCAGCGGAACACAGCGATTAAGAGCTCAATCACACACACACACACACACACACACACACACACACACACACACACACACACACACACACACACACAACCAGAGACACATTAACTTGGCACTTTCAGCAGAAATGCAGAAAAGTTGGGATCTCAGTAGAAATTTAATAAATGGAAAAGAAAGCAGTCCATTCAGCTGCAGGTGATGGAGTGTTTTATCTGGAGCCATTGTGTCAATCTACTTAGATGCTGTTCAGATTAGTGACCTTTGACAAATTACACTATCTAAAAAAACATACTCCTGTAAATATCATCCTACTTTATTTTATTGACTACAGTGCAACGGGTCCGTTACCTCATTATTTTTTAATGGAAGCAGAACATTTCCACTGAGCTATAATACATTTTGATAAGCTTTGTGAAAAGCCCATATAAAAAGACTATTGTAAAACCATACATTTTTAATCCCCCAGGAGGCACTTTACTCACTGCAGTAATTACTATAGCAATCGGACATTAAATAAATAGCATCGCAGCTATTCTACAGCTTGTTCTTTTCAAATGCCTCCAACAGAAGCCTGATTGTTAAGTGCTCCTGCAGTGATTTTCTCTACACGTTTGACTGGCTGTTTCACAGCAGGGTGTACAGTGGGGAGCCAGTAAAAACAGAGGTCATAAAATAAATCAAACTTCAAAAAAACATTCATGAGGGAATTGTATCGTATACACTACTGAACAAAGAATAGACAGAAAACACATGTCCAGTTCCTTCTGTATGAAAAAGGATATATATATATTATAACTGCAATTTTTACCATTTACATGAAGTCCATGAAATATGCCAACTGAAACTGATGGAGAGTCCAGCCTAGACAGACAGCCACTGACCCTTCTCTGCATTCCCCCGTATTTGCCTTTTCCGAGTGCCTGCTCATTCCACTTCAGCATGAATCCCATAACAGTATAGTATCAGTGCCCTGACAGTCTAGGCTTCTGTCCCTTTTAATTTTTGATCTATTTTTATTGAGCAATTTATTTAAAACATGAAAGGAGATGCCGACAGAGTGCCTAGAAATACACCACCTATTAATAGCTTTTCCATGAGGAAGCTGGCAGGGTTGTGCGCATTTGGACAGTAACCTACTGAGCAGCAGGTGACAGATACGTGGACAGGTAAACGCATCACCTGCACGAGAGCACATGTCATTGTCTATGCTGTGAATGGCTCAATCAGCAGGAGCTGATATTGCCATGCTGCACCTGCCTGCCTTTACTGTGTACACTCAAAGACAGCAGCAGGGGCCTTTTCCTCTTCCCTTACACAGAAACAACCACTCACAGTTTTTTCTCAAAAACTAATCTTCAACACCATATTGTGAGTCATGTGAGGCAAAAAAACCACTCTTTTCTCAATCTTAACACGAGGTGGGCTCAAAATAAATGAAAAGTCTGGAAAACTACACTATATTAAGCCCTACTTACGCTGATCACAAAATAATATTGCAGTTGGAACTGTTTCACACGTCATCTTTGCCACAGAAATTTCATTTCAGTATTGTAATCACACACTACAATAGGTGCTTTTTAATTTAAAAGCAGACTAAAATCTGAAGTCAGAAACTCACACACAAAAGAGCAGCTTTTACAATCAAACCCATTTGCATTTTGCCATTCAATCATACCTGCGGTATGAGTAATGGGGACATTTAACATTTACCAAACTATGACTTAATTCAACAATAAACCAAACTAAAAAGTATGACGCATTTCAGTATCAGCTCTCTACATGCCATTTTCGTAAAATTAAGTGAGCTGTTTTGTTGGCGACTAAACTTCCCTTATGCAAATATTCACCATCATGTATCAATTCTCTCTGAAAAGATGTTTCTGCACTGCACCTCATTTATTCATTCAAATACAGGCCATTTAAAATCTTCAACCACAGCCATTTACAAATTTTCCCCCATTTCTCCCGTGTAGCACAATGGGAACATTGGCATTCAATTATTCATTTAGCAAGCAATAAGGAGATTAAATGGAAGTTGTAGTGGTGTTGTGAGTAGTTTAAAAAGGTAGATCCTGTAGGATTTTCAGAGGGATCGGTCAGCTGTCTGCAAAACATTCATTGCGTCAACACTGCGTACTGTAAATGCAAACGAAAATAACACTCCAGGCACTGACTGAAGACAATCATCCACAATGTGTGGTCTCACATGTTCTGTCAGAAGCAATTTTAAGATCACTGTTAAAGCAGTCCAAGAGTGCCCTTGCAAAAGTTGCCTTCTAAACAGATGTGGGCATCATGTAAGATTGACAATGCACATGGAGGATCTTATTTTGAGGCCTGCTGACAGATGTCATACTGTATGTTTAAAAATGTGTGATGGCTGCTATTTTCTGTTTGTTTGTTTCTTCCGATGATGTGAGAAAGATCTTGAGCCCAGCCACTGTCAGAGATCATCCTGTTAGCGTAGGCGGCTTCCTTTCGCATCAACTGACATATCAAAAAAAAAGAGAAATCTGTGACCTTAAAGAGCATTATTTCTCCATCAGCTTTAGTACTGCCTTTGTTTACAACAGATATTTACCACAACCGCTGCAAGATGCCATACCACTTGACCAAGCTTGATGTTTTTCCTATTCTTTTGCATTTATGTTCTGCTGATGCATATTATCATGTGATCTGCTCACCCAGTAAAACTAGCTGACATGATCCTGTTTCAGTTTGCTAAACCCATACAATGCCTTATTCTAGTACCAGTACATAAACCATTTCCTGCTGTAACATCTGCAGTTTTTAAGGCAATATTTTCATTTGCCATGATCTTTGACTGTCAATGCATGCTCTACGAATCTCATGAGTAGCATACACTGTAAATCCAAAGACACATACTATGCCTGGTACATAACGCACAAAACCCTTTTCAAAAAAATAATTACAATAATTTACTCGTATCAAAACTTTGATAAAAACCTCATTTCAAAGGTTTATTCCCCATAACACAATGTCGTCCCAAAAGAATATGTGAACGCTTAAATCAATTGCCATTTATCTGAATAATCTTAACCTTCTAAGGTGTCACATCATTATATTTACAATATATACGATATGTCACACCATTATGATATTTAGAAAACCAAACATAACACTAGAAAGCAACAAGGTTTAGATAAAAAAGTTAGGAAATATACTGCTATTGTCAATTTCAGTATAAGTAATTTTAAACATATCCTTTTGAATGTATTTTAAAACATAACATTTGCAAACGATTCCTTGATATATGAATGCAAAAGTGGAAAAATTTATACGTTTGTAGAATATTGCATGTTTGTTTGTTTCTATATGTGTATGACGTATGATGTATATTTTCCATACGGATTTCAGACATCACAGCCATGTCAGATGTCACGGTGAAGTTACTTCGTGTCTTGACAACTGGCCACAACATGGCTGAAACTGCAGAGGACACTTGATAAATCGGGTTCACTTTAACAGTGTTTTGGTTTTAGTTCAGGAAATAACGCAATGCTCAGTGAAGGCGAGGCTCCACGCCTCCCCTCCTACACACTGTGTACCGCACGCACTGTGAAAGATCACCATCAATTACATTCCTCTGCCACCACAACACTTTATTTCACATTTTACGGCTCAGCATTCACACTGCAGTTATGACTTCATCAACAGGAATGTTAGCACCAACAAAGCCTATATCATTGATTCAAAAGATTCATAATGGTTTTAGCAGAGGCTAATATATATCACCAGCACACAGCATCATATATTTCAGTAAATTGTTAAATAAAAATACACCCAGAGTGAAATAACTTGCCTACATTATTAATACAGCATTCTATACTGTTCAACTAATTAATAGCAGACAATGGCCTGTACACATCAGGTTGCTATACACTAACATTACCTCACTGAGGGGCACACTGTGATGCTAATTTCCTGATTAACTTGCTGTACTGCACACTAAGCTGTAAGATTCAAAACACATGATTCACCAAACTTTGCATTATTAGTCAATTGTTGAAAAGGGGATCCTCAAAAATGAGTAGGTGGGGACATCCCTAGATGTGCATGTTACTGTTCTCTCAAACATCTTACTCTGTGAAGCAGTCAGATGAAAGGAAGGAGCCCTGATGACTGTGTCAGCTCTAGTCTCGTGAAACCCATGAACTGCACCCCAGTGAGAAGCCTTCAAAGCCCTGCCTTATTCCCAGATGCAGTCATCTTTCACGTCTCTCCTTCTGTCAATGATCTAACAGTGTGTCACTGGTTTCGATTTTTGAAGGGGGGGGGGGTAAGCAGTGGAAAGATGGAGCTGGCTTGTACATATTGTACATAAATGTTGATGGGAAATTTCCTTCATGCAGTCATCTGCGTATGCAGGGTTCAAGCTGGCCTTTTTAGAACGGGTCTGCAAAAGTATGGGCCTAATCCTCACCAGGGTTAACACCAGGTACTTCAGGGAGCTAATCCTGAAGTCTGCCTGCTTTCACACCTCACTGTGAAGTCTGTAGGATGTGAATGGTATTTCAGAAAAAAAAGTTATAAATGAGCTAGGAAAATGCCAGGGGCTTTTAAGACTAAAGCCGTTTTCACATATGAACTCCGGACAATGTCCGGAGTTGCCCTTTCGTACATGGAGCACACAACAGGAGATTGTCCGTGTCAGACGCATTCTCACCTACTGGAAATACTCCGTATCGTTGAGGTGAGGGGTGGCGCCTGGGTAGAGTGTGCAGGAGGCAGGACATGACGCAAAAAGTACGCTGCAGAAATCGCAGTGGCTGTATTCGAAACTGCCTACTGCATACTGTGTACCGCGTACTACACAAGTATATAGTGTATACTGCATGATATTTTTCAGTGTAGTACCCAGTATGCGACCATTAATGATTACATTTGTAGCATGTTACATTGTCGCGTGAAATCATTGCGGGTTTAGAAACGTCCAGATCTCCTCGTGGTATTTTCCAGTTAGACGCCACTTGCATTCTCACGAGTGAAAAGTATTGACGAGTTCACGAAAAGTATTCGTGAGTTTAAGTACTTTCAGGTTTTTTCTTTTCAATGTCTTACCTTTCGGTGGTACAGGCACATAATATGGCATGGAGGAGGAGAAGATGAACATAGCTATTGTACTTTTGGGTAGCCTATAAAAAAATATCACACATAGCCATCCAAATGGTGCTACCGGTACATATCATTTATTTTTGATTATACATTTATTATAACAGGAAGGTAAGTTTCTGTTATTCGCTATGTAATGTTAGGTCACCAGTTCACCTATCTCACTATACCTATCACTGTTACCTAGCTACAGCTTAGCTCGCAACAAACCAGATATAAACTACTAACCAACGTTATTAATCATCGTAAGAGACAAATTTTGGCAGTGCAGCTATAGCTAACTATCTCTTTAACGATCGTTGGACTCAAAATAACATATGTATCTGCAATATCAACGAAAGAGTGGAAAGCAATATACAGGCAAGCAGAAAAGAGTATGTTTGTAGACCAGATGTTTGTATTCTTCTGGTTTTGCGCCAGTCGCATGATAGAAACATCATCAACACGCCTACTCGCTCGCTGTGAATTCTCCGGACAATGACCTGCTCTATTCACACATGGACTCAATCAGACATTGTACTGGGAAGCTGGCACGGTAAAGTCCATTTAATGTCCAGTCCAACTGATTCAGACATTTGCGATCTCACATACAGCTCCTCCAGGTAATGTCTAGATAAGTTCAGGGTCGCAGTGCATGTCTGAAAGGGGCTTAAATGAGGAGGAAGGCATGCATGATCAGTAAATAATATAATGCTAATATGCAATTTGTCTCTTTCTCATTAAATATGCTGTATGTATTCACATGCCATAGTTTTCAGGGACACCATGAATTATGTATCAGGACTGGGGTACTTGAAAAAAAAACAAAAAAGCAAAGAGAAAATAAATTATTACATGCATATATACAAAATTAAGTATGCCTGCCTTTACACACTAGATATGCATATATGAATACAGTTCACATAATACCACTTTCTTCAAGTAAAATTTGGAACAAAATACACATTTGTTTTGATTAGCCAGTCTCAATGGAAAATGTGTGATTAACACTGAGGTACCCAAAGGTAGCTTTGTCTTTGACAATGAAAAAAGTGTGTATAAAACTATACGGCAGCATTTTGTCTGTGCTTAACAAAATAGCATGAAGACTGAATGACACTTTTCTTTCCATCTGATGGAAGAAAGTATGTTACAATGGAAAACATTCATACCACCGACAGGAGAGACTGTGTTTGCCTCCAGACAAGAATACGAAAGAGCACTGTTTTGGTTCCACTTAAGACCTTATGAAAAGTTGTGCACGGCAATGGCACGACCTCAGCCCTGAAAAATGAAATGAAAAGAACTAAAAAAAAAAAAGATAGTTGTTATAAGGATAAATATATCTATCCATTGATTGTATATGGATATATAAAGGATGATTAAATTTCTTATAATAAGAATGCATTGAAACAAAATAGTTGTAAATAATATGTATGCTCCCAATATATAGAATAAATGATTACATTAAGATAATATATCAAAATTTAAGATAACCACACTGATACACAAAATTGCATTTTAAATACCATATCCTAAAAAACTAAAAAGCTAACTGGATTTTGTTGTAAGAACACAAATGTACAGCTTAAGAATGTGTCAGCTACTATACAATTAATTGTTCACCACAACCTGTTGACAATTACTGTTCTGTGTGGGTAAAGACCCTCATTGTCCTTACAAAACCCAGAGGAAACAGCTAAAAAAAGATATGTACATTTGCACTCAATAGGGTCCCTATCTAGTGAAATGCAGTGAAGGGTTTGTCAACTGTCTTGATGAATCATAGTGCAATCTCTCGTCCCAAGTCCCTGTGATTGATTAACTGAACCCCTCCTTCATTTGGCTTATGAAAAGTCTGCTCTCAGGAAACCATGCTGTTGACCAGACAGGTGACCTTCCAGAGGGGCCCGAATAGCATGCTAAACAGGGGAAGGGTGAGGTGACTCATTAACCGTTTCCTGTCACTTTGAGTAACAGCAGCACAGTCACTGTTAAGTGGACTTTGCTGTGCATTGAATGGGAATGAAATCAGAGTTTATGCTTTCCCCTGTCGACATGACTACAAATGGGTATAAGCCTGGTGTACATTTTACGTTATCCATGGACATAGCTATAAAACCTTCATGTGTATTAGGCAATGATAAGTCATATTCAGTGGTCGGTCTCCTGGGGTTTATATTTACATTAATGGCTACTGTTAAGATGACCAATGTGATGTGAAAGATACAGACTGATGTAACATAAATTGGTAACAGAGTGCAGTGTCTGTAGTCCAAAAACAAATGTAAAGTACACTAACAAGTTTCTGCTTCCTGAGAAACAGAACAACGCAAATCCAGTTTCCACAGTATTTCCTGACAAACAACATTTTGTTCTTTAAAACAATTTTGAAGGAAATGACTGCTTGTCTTTCTACAAAATTTCTTGAAAATGAAACCAATGGAATAAAAAATGGCAAAACCACATTGTCTACACTTACAACCATTTCTTTCCAAGTCTTGTGGTCTATGTGCCTAAATATTTAGGGGTACGGAAAGAAGATACAAAGCACTGTTCCCTACCAGTTCCAGGATTGACAAATGTTTGTAATTGCTTTTAACAAGCTAAATGTGGTTGAAGTCCTTTTTCCTACTGCAGTTATTTTTCCTACTCTGAATTTGGAGATGTATTATTAATCCAGCATGGTCTGATAGTGGCTGCCATAAAGCAGACTGTGACTGGAACACATGGTGACATTCTGTTCAACAGTTTATTTCCATTACTGAAGATGACAGTTCAGCTCTGAGTACTGACCCAAATGGACTGCAGATGGATATCTCCCTTATATTCCACCGTTGTTGTTTACCAGATCAGGATGAAAAACTGAAGGGAGGACAGAGAGGTCACAAATACAGCTCTTCCCAATAATGACGACACCCAGGTAAACCTGGGCCGAAAGAGAGTCACCTACATGTTCAGTACAAACACATAACAAAGAGTTCACGCGGAGCACTCGATCAAATCCAGCAGAAAATGGAATCAAGTTCTATCAACAGGTGTTTCAGACACCAACACAGTCTGATTATTTTAAGTTTTCAGCACAGGTCTTTAACATTGAATGTGTCATTCATTTTGTCTGTATGGCACTAAACCCATTAATCTGCTCAATCACTGCACGTGCTGTGGCGAACGAGAGAGTGTGCCGCAGTGGACAAATGCACAGTGGGGCCTTCTCCCCGGTTCAGCGGTCCAACCTCAAAGCCACTGTGAAGGGCAGGGGATCTGATAAGAGCCGGCAGGACTGTCATGGCAGTGCAGCACAGTGACAGCTGCGTTTCTGTCGGGAGCCCTAGTAACTGCACCAGATTAGCCAGTGCAGTATATTTAGCCTTGTCTGTGACTGCGCGCAACCTGTGAGAGGAACGGTGTCAAATTCACTGTAGCAGCAGGCCCGGCCTATTATTAACCCAGATCGCCGCGCTCGCACTGGGCGGCAGCTGTGAGTCTCTGCTGGAGTGCAAACAAAGACGCGAGCATATGGCAGATACATGCCGGGCTCCGCCCGCACACACGGTGTAAACACTATCCAGCGTGAGGCGATTAATTAAACAAGCGGGTTGGTACAATGAGAGCTTTATAGTTTATCACCCTGATGGCCGTAATCATCCTAACAAGTTCGCCTGAGAAATCTGGAGGTGTCTCGTAAGCGACATTGACTGGGTTGACAGGTGAACAAACCTGCTCACTCTGCCATCCCACAAACAGGGCAGAGGCATCAGATGAGCTAAGCACTGTAAATACACAGGGTGCCTATGGCTTAATCCTCCACTATAATGCACAACAGCACAGCAAGACATACACTGAAGAAATATGGAAATACAGGTCAGAAGATGAACATGTCGCCATCTTCTTTCATATCATAACTGTGTAAATGACCAATTATTAATCATACAAATAATACCTGTTTCAGTTTACTGAATGTTAAATGAATCTTAATTCATTATGTTGGTAAATTTCTTTATCAGAACCACTTAGAAAATATAAAAAATACAATGCAAAATACAAATAGGAAATAAGACATTAACTATAAAAATAAATGTTAGCAAGAATCAGTGTGTTCAACACATTGACAATGTAGAGTCAAGGACATTCTAGCTGCAAACTTGCTGTTCACTTAAAAAAAGAAAATGAGCAATGTTTTTTCCTATTTTCCAATTTGGCAATCTTAACAGTTATATAGATATATATAACTGTTAAGATATATTTAACAGATGTGTCATTTGAGATACAGTATGTCATCTAATGCTTCATCTGAACATTGATTTTTTTTAAGCTTACAGATGTCAAAAAAAATCAAACTATTAATTCTAAATACTACATGCAAATACTATGTTGTATGTAGTATTTACAGTTTCAGTTCATAAGTAAAAAATAAATATGAACCATGTTTTTTTCTTTTTTTTCTCATCAGTCCTGAATCTAATTCATATAAAGCATACTTGTAAAATCACACCCATGACCCATGGCATAACATTTTATGTATTTATGTATTTAATTTTTTATTATTATTGATAACTATTTTTTATTGCAATGCATGCTCTTCATAGAGGTATTGTTTAAATAAAGCTTATTCCTTATTCTCAGACATTTACAAAGTTATCTTTCTTCCTAAAGTGAGTTGTGGCTCTGGTTATCTCTCTAGTTAGCATTAGCCTGGGAGAAACACTTCTGGATTGGCTATGCTACACTGCTAAAGATTTAAGTTCCATATACACTGCAATGTGAGCTACTGTATCTTTCAGATACTGGATGCATCCATGAGGACCCACATATGCTACTAAGAAGCCACAAAAAGAAGGGTCTGGAAAGTGCTGTTACCACAGCCCTTTATGGAGAAAATGCAAACATGTCATCCAGACATAAAAATGGAATAAATCATTTCATATCCTACCACCAAGAAAAATTACATCATACTCTAAACTTTTAATTACACTGAAACCACATGTTTTAGAAAGCATAGTGTCAGCAGATGTTAGCAAGCTAGCTCATAGCACCTGCCATGACTACAATCATACTTTCAGTGCCACCTTAACTGCTGATGGCACTGTGCAAATTGATGCCATGTAAATACACAGCAGAATGCGACAGTTTACAAGCTTACACTGCTCAATTGTTGTTACGTTGTGTTAATGTTTTACCTGCATATTCTTAAAGCACTATGCAGAAATGTTAGCAATTGTCAGATTTTTTCCTTCCTTTTTGGTTTGATATTTCTCTGTCTAGATTGTACATAAGCAAATCAAATGAAATTCAAGAAGTGGGTAAAAAAATAATACAAATACATCTGCAATCAGGAAAAAAGAATCCATAAATTCAAGAGTAGAATTGTAGAGTGCTGAAAACATAATTCCAAGGCCAGCACCACAAAGAATTAACTGAAGTTTAGAAAAAGAAAAAAAAATAACATCTGTCACACAGTAATGTGCCATGAGTTTGAAAGACATGTACTGACATTCTGCCAAACAGAAGCTCTTCAACATGAAATGGGTCTTTAAAAGACACAGCAAATCATAACAGACTAGGCTGTAGCCTATTCATAAAAAAAAAAAAAAAAAATATAAAAAAAAACTGACCCTCTTTAAAAATCCTTGCACTGAAATGCTTAATAAGATGTCCTACGGTGTCAGAATGTTGCAGTTACTATTTTTAGAAGCCACTTTGGGGAGTCTAATCCCATATGGAATCCCTCTACACACTCACACATTATTCTACAAAACACCGTCTCTGGCGTCTCAGAGGCTGCAAGACCCCCACTTTTCGGTTTGAGTATGTTCAGTTCATTTGCATGTGAGAGACTATGGTGCTGATGTGATCACAACTCTGGGCATGCATTTCACACATGACTTGTTTGTGCACTTTCAATAGCATAATCCTTACTTGCGCATGAAAATTCTGAACACAACACAGCCTAGCTGTTCATTAATGTGGTGAGATTTTGTTAACTATTTGTTAACACTGAAAAGCAATGTATGAGAAACAAATGCAAATATGTATGTATGCCTGTAATTATATGTATTTATGTATGCATTGACGTTGTATCAAACTACAACATTTTTGTCAAATAGGACCAAAAACTCAAATGAGGAAGAATGACTATATACGTTCTGATTACCAAGAGGGGACAAATCATTTCTGAAGACATGGTGCCTTGAGAACCATTCATTACACCAATGACTCCAGAGAGAGAGCACAATACAGACCCACAATATAGACACAATACAGTCTTGGTATTCCCAAAATGTACTCTAGTATGGGCCATATTTGCCATTGAAAACATGTTTCATTATAAAGTTGTAATTTGTCTACACCCAGTCATGACTGTTGGCATGTATCATTTCAATCTTCCATACTTCACTTGCCACCTTAACACTTTGATAGAACCCTCTGATATAATAAGCCTCCTCTGATGAGTAGCTTACTATATAGTATCTTTTTGATCAGAGAGTTTGGCCACTTAGTACTACACTATACTGGTTTATTTTTTCATATTTTTACCTGTGCATAGATTGTCTATGTAGCTCTTCATTAATTAAAATAAAGAGTACAAAAAATTTGAAGGTTAATTTGCTTTCTGTTTTGCCTTTGCTTATGTTGAGGTAGTAACTGAAATCACCCCTAACAACTGTTAACTGTCACTGAAACCCTTTCAGCACAAAAGGTGACAGTGTCTCAGAAACAATCTTACCGTCATCAAGTGTGATGTCCTGCAGGCCGATAGAGTGGAAGGTCAGCTCCTTGTCCTCTGGTTCCTGCTTGATGTTCAGTCTCTCCCCATCGGACGCGAAAGGCGGCTGGGTTGTCAGCGGATGCACCAGGGGGTTCACTGAGGGTAGACTGGCCATGGCGGGGCTGGCCGCCTGGGGAGAGGGCTGGCTGGAGTGTGGCAGGTGCATTAGGGGACTGCTGGAGGTGGGTGAGGGGGACGAGGCTGGTCCGGTGGCAGGGGACTGGTAGGGCAGTGAGTGCAGCTGGGGAGAGGAGGGCCCAGAATGGGGAGAGGGCACCATGGGAAGGGAGGTGGGGGAGGGGCAGGAGGCAGACCTCTGGCCGGTGGAGTGGTAGCCCAGGTTATGTGACAGCTGTGATGAGGGCTGGCCCCTGGGGAGGGTGGGGGAGGTGACCTGCACTGGATTGGGGCAGGGGTAACCCAGAGAATGCAGGTGTGAGGAGGCATGGGATAAGGGTTGGCTGGCGGTGGACGGGGGAGTGGAGCCAGAGAGTGTGGCAGAGGGGGAGTGGTACACCATACCAAGCCCCAGGGAGTGAGAGGCGGCCGGATCAGGCTGGAACGGAACCCGCTCATAGGCCTGGTTGGAGGCAGTGCTCATGGGAAGACTGGGCTGGCCGTTGTATGCCAGGTTGTGTTGCATAGGCTGGTAAGAAGGCCTCGCTGGTGGGGGTGGAGCGGAATGGAACGGCATGGGTGAGCTGATCAGCTGGCAGTCGGGGCCCGTATTGAGGTTGTGGCCCTGGAGGTGAGAGAGATGCTGGAAGGAGGAGCCCATAGGAGAGTATGTGGGCTGAGGGGGTGGCATGCCAGGGACCAGGCTTCGGGGAGAACTTGAAAGCAAGCTGTCATGTGGGTGGACTTGGTCAGGAGACGGCAGCTGCGTACTGGCTGGGTGGAGGTTGGGAAGGCTGGCAGGGTGGGGGTGGGGGTGGGGGTGGGGGTGGGGCAGGGGCATGGGCGGTGCAGACTGCAGGTCCCGTTCATCCCTGTGCTCTTGCTTCACCATGACTGCAGGGGAGAAATGATAAATCTGATTAATCTCAGGGGTGGAGTTTTATAGACTTCACAGAATGTGGCTATTGTTCACTTCACCCCATTGATTTTCTGAAGTCTATTACAAACAGCTGGACTACAAAAGAAGATATACTTCAAGTTTTACTTTAATCCATTCAAAATCCTGATCAGGATCCAACCAAATACCCAGTGCACAATGAAAGGCTGAAGACCATGAATACAGTTCATCAATGTCTGCCTTTTGTAACAACGTAAGAGCTAAAGGGGACACGCTGACAGAGGAAATCATCTTTGGGAATCTTCAGTGTGAATTAGAGTATAAATACAAAGTACTCCAAATATTCTTTTCACATCTGAGGTTTGTTCAGTTGCCCTGCTGATTTGCATTTTGCTTTATTGTGAATGTTGAAAAATGGGAACACATTCATATAAACAGGAACTGAAGATGCATCTACAATATCAAGTTGTTTTTCAACAGAAATTAGGGCAGAAAATAGATGGAATGAGCAACACAGCAACAACAGCAACAGTGTATCAATGAGTAACCCATTTCCCAATCTGGTGCTGACCAAACAAATGGTGAAAGAGATATTTTTAGCCATTTTTGAAGCCAGCAGGGGCATATGTTGTTAGTTCTTGTGCCATGCAAATCACTTTGTGCAAAAGGCAAAGTGCCCTTAAGCCACAGCAACCATGCAACAAAGAAGAGATAAAATTTTACAGCCTCCACCCCACATTGCTATTTGCCTACCCACAAAAATGTTTCTTCACAATAAGACAAAAAAAAAACCACAATAAAACATATTTGTGTTTGGAGAGACAGATAGGGCGGAGTGACAAGTACGTGCACTTGGCACTGTGATCACTGAGGACAAGCAACGAGCTAATTAGAGAAAGGGTTTTTTTTTTTTTTTGGCTATCCTGTGCCTACGCACTCCTACCCATTCCTGCTCTAGCTGTTGTGGGCCAGCGCCGCCCACTCGCAGCCTGTTGTTAATAAAGAGCAGCGTGTCAGCCCCGTGGTGCGGCCACAGGTTCTGCCATGCTCCCAGCGTGCAGCGTTCGTGGTTAAACAGAGCTACGCTGGCGGCCTCTTTATAGCACAAGAACACACTTCCTGCAGGCACCTGTGCTCCTCTCTCATAGGCTGAGCACTTGGCTGTTAGAGGGAAAAACAGGAAGCACTCAACAAGTAGGCGCACTGTGAGCAGAGAAGGTGGGTGTCAAGATCTGGTGCCTCTGAAACTCCTCTGTTTAGTTTTCTTACAGTACTGATTTTTATATGGTCACTGCCATGTTGCCATTTTCAAGTCTGACTGAATAATACAATAAAAACAACAGTATTTAGATTCAATTACATTTGGAAAACTAGTTGGAAGAACATGTTTTGGAAAAAGTGGAAAAACTTACATAAACTATTTGTTATAAATATATAAATTATAGATAAAATATATAGATTGTTTTCAACTGAGTCTAATATTCTAAGAACCATTGCAAATTTCATATTGCAGTCAATGCTGAAAATCTGCAAGGGTAAATTTCATAAAGAGTGAAGTACATATAGTACAAGCAAATACACAACATAAACTTTCAAATAGTTTTCAATGCTGTTTACAAAATATGTTACAAAATATGAACAGCTGGCAGGTGTTGGCTTAACTGCTAGTCAAGGAACCCCTACTTAACCACATCAAATACACATAAAAAAGGAGAAAACTCTTTAGAAGATGACGTCAGAATGGCTTTGACTAGTGAAGCAATGTTTTCTGTCAATGGTTCTCAGTTTTCTGATGGCTGGGGTATCCTACCTGATAAGTAGGTAAAGCGTTGGGATTGGCTTCTTTTCCTCTTCCCATTACACACATAGAACTGCACCTGGACCGCTGATGTGAGAGTCTTGCTGTGGTACGGGGGGACTTCCACAACAAGGGTTGACTATGAAGACATATAGAAATAAACTGAATTAGTTGGTTACTGCCCTTCTTGTTGGGTACTTAGAGGTGTTCACTAAAAAACAGTTCTGTGACAGCAATCAGTTGCAGTAGCGTTCAATTAGAGTGTAAAATAAATTTGTCATTTTCTCAAGAACATATTTGAAAACCTATCTCAAGGACACTTATAGAACCTGGTTAAAATCACTTCACTTAATATCCTAACCCTCTTAAATTTGTTTGTTCCACTTGCCACAAGCTACTGATTTCTGCATTAAATGGACTGTACTGTCATCACTGGGATACGTGTTCATTATTACCCTACACAGAACCCAATTACACATTTTTCTGCTTTTCAAGTGTATAGTTTTAAAATAACTTATTCAACAAATAACATAGGTCTCTGTGGAAATATTGTGAACAGCAAATCAAAATTGGTCGGATGGTGTTGCGAATGTTCCACAGATATTATCAGCTAAACTAACAATGGCATAACTTCCCCAAATATGTCTACATGTCGACTCAACTAAAATAACTAAAAAATAAACTTAATAAATAAACTTTTTTAGAAAAAGATCAAGCATCAGCTCATGTTCCCTTTTAATTTTGAGGCTTGTCAAGACATCTCAGGTAGGATCTGCTGTGTACAGTACCCCCAGAAAGCCATATGCTGCTGCTAAAATTCCTCTTAATGTAGGCTACTATGATGTATGTTAATAATAAGAGGGCACTGTAGTCAATCACACCATACAGTTACTGACAACTTTGGATTTAAGCAATAAACTGAAATGTAATACTGTAATAGTTATGCAGTATAGCAATAAAACAAGTGCAAAGTACACTTCAATCTGCTACCCATTCATATCTCTTTTATGTTTGTTTAACTGTAAACATATCTGTTCACAATGAACTATGGTTTTTAAGGCTGTGCTTTACTGTCACATATACACGTCACTGATATGGCTGAACTGCAGACACAGATTGTGTACTTACTCCTTGACTTTTTTCTCGTATAATTTTTGCATCAACTTCCCACTGAGGACGTCCATCTGTGGGGGTCAAAAAAAAAAAAAAAAAAAAAAATCAAAACATTAGATTTCAATTGGTAACAGACTGATCAAAAACTTTTTGACCAATCCGATCATATATGACACATGCATGCATAGCACTGCGGTCCTCAATCCTATACATATGCGGTATTGCTACTACTGCTATATATATGCACAGCACTGTGGTCGTCAGAATTCCAATGCAACATACACCCCTTAAGCAATATAAAAACAGGGCAAACTCTGAAACTATGAACTCCATTAACTGTGGACTCTTGGACTACACTCAGCCATTACTGTACCTGATTACGTGTCCTGGAATGGTATATACACTCCTGGCCATTCCCACAACCATAGGGGTTTGAGATGACTTCACAGGTGATGTAATCAGTCTTTATGAATGACCACAAGAGGACATAACCCCACACTGAGCACAGAGTCCAGTTCTATTTGCCTATTGCCTATGCAAGATTTACCAACTTTGTGACTTTGCGAGGAAAACTCTAAATATCTTCTCAACTGTGTTCTTCTAGGCATCCGGCCAAAAAGCACAGGAAAAAAATAAATAAGAACCTCATTAAAAAGACTTGAAATGCTCTAGGCAAAGGCTCAGCCATCATATTCCCCCAATAGGGGCCAAAAAGCTTCCGGAAGCATTTCTATTTATAAAAACAGACATTAATAAATTACCATGTTATCATGTAACAATGCTACATCAATTAAAGTATCAGGCATCGTTTTTCTGTAAATATTGTTCATACATCGGAATGAGTATAATTTAAATATTTGGAGAAGCAGTTGAATACACAGAACTCTTTAGGTAAAAATGACTAAAGTACAAGTAAGTACAAAAATACAAACACATGATATAGCTACATGAAAACTGTTAAAAAACTGTGAAAACAGCAATGAACTGCTCAATTAATGGTCAATAAACTGGTCAGTTAATTTCAAATAAATAATTCTTAAGCTGAATGTGACTCCACATATGACCATGGTGGGGGCAAAATGCAACCCCCAGGGCCAACAGTTGCCTATCTCTGCTTGAAGCTTGGCCTACAGCTTGCAGTGTTCCTGTAAGATGGTATCCATTATCATATTCTCTGGTAGTGAAAACAGCGCTGTAACTGAAATCATGAAAGTCACAGAGACACTCGGTACCACACAAGCTTATGAGAGCAAGGAATTTCAATTTGTGCTGAGGATATAAAATATATCTCATGATGTCATGTTTATGGTCACTGAAAACCCAAAGAGAATATTTTCACAACTATTAAAAATGAATCGCAGTCTAAAAGCCCTGCTGTTTGTCTTGCCTGGATGAAATTAAGAAATGACATGTGGGATATTTCTATTTACTTTGAAATCTCTACAAGAATTGACACGAGTTTTGGCTAGGAAACCTTTCACTATGTCCAGTTTTCCTACAACATTTCTAATTATCTGACCACATATTTAAAGAAATACTTCAGGAACATTACTTGAGGATGGCACAACATGGAACATACTTCTTAATTTTTTTCTAAAAAGTCATAATTATTATGGTTTTGAAAAGTCATATCTCTATCACAGCATGAGTGTGATATACTGTACATTACCATTTCCTTTTAGCATTTGTTTGTGAAATAGGAAACGTCAGCAGCTGAATTTCAACAGGTGGCTGCATCAAAGACCTAACGTCATGTTCGAGTCTGATTACATCTTTGCACCTGCATGAGTACTTTACCAAAGGCTTTCCCAAACACCAGTGATATCGTACTTCTAGAACCAAGTGACTTCAACGTTAAAGTCACTGTACGCTGAGGGCTTCAAGCACTGAATGCATCACAGCTTTCCTGCAATTTTATTTGCAAATACACCTTGGTAAAAGACATGAATGTGATAGTTTTTCCTCAACAGACAATAATTAATTGTCCTTTCATAAAATTAATTTAAATTTCACACTTTGCCCTGTGGTTAATTAATGAAGAAGTGAGCAAATATGCTACTCATCAGGGAGAGAAGACTCCCCTCTGGATTTCAGTTTCTATACTGCTAACTTTCAAACTCTAAATGCTCTTTTTTTAGAAATGGTTGAGTGACCTTGGACTTCTGATTTTGATGTATAATGTTTCTGTAGCTCATGCTGACATTTAGAATGCAGCAGAGGGGAGGCCTACATGCTAAAAGTGAAAAGTTCAAGTAAGACCATCAAGGATACCATAAGAGGAGATGTGAATATCAACCTGCATGAAAAAGTCTGCATTGTGTCAAAAAAAGTCAAACTGATACAGACAAGGGGAAAGATTTTAAGAGACAACATCGTTGTCTTCAGATCTTTATATGGAAATAACAGTTTAGAGAGAAAAAACGAGTGTTTACATGTAGTGCTAAGTATAGCACCCATTAGAGTTTTTATATGATATCACTTATTTAAACAGATATATCTATCAAAACACACTCCTTTATGAAAACTTCCCCTGGCGTAAAGCCTTACCATAGGGGAGACATTCAGGAGACATGCATATTTCCTTTTTTTCCTGGTCCTTCACCAGTTGACATGAGAAATTGCAGCTCTCAAATCAATCGTTTTTTACAACTTTACTTTGGTAATCACCCCAACAAAAAAACAACAATACAAAAGAAAAAACATGTTTAACGTGCAGGAAGCTAACAGCTATGCTTGAATGTGGAGGAAAGATCCACTTTTCCTGGCAGGAAAAAGGAGGGACAATAAACATGCAAACTGACCTGCAGCCAGAGTTGTCCCACCCATCCCACCTCTTTAACTCTCAAAACACATAGACACACCCCTTTCCACATGTGCCCAAATTCTCTTCTGCCCTGTGACTTCACTGATCCCCCCTAACCACTTCAAACATCCCCAGCACATACACCAGATACCCATTGTTGACAGATCCTGGGAGATTCTGACCATGCCACTGCATACATTCAAAAAGAAATCGCTCAGTGCCTGCTGATTTATGCATTTCTTTTTTCCTATTTCAAACAGAGAATTTACTGGTGCACAGCAATAACGCAGAGACATGCAAGTGAGTTTTGCAAGGAGAACACTGGTTTGGCATGATGCTAAACATCAGCCACCTTTCTGAGGCAGATGCTGATGCAGGACTGTGTTCTATATGTCTAGACGTCTGGCACCTGGCTGATGGGCTTAAGAAATAAAGCCACATACTATGACTAACACCTGGACAAAGCTAAAAACAGGATGGGGAGGGTCTCTCGTACATTCCTTGCCTCCTCTCCCCCATCTACGGCACATAATTGTGCAAGCTGAAAACATGGCAACAGTACTGAATGCGCTGCAATGTAGACG
This sequence comes from Megalops atlanticus, assembly GCA_019176425.1. Classification (NCBI taxonomy): domain Eukaryota; kingdom Metazoa; phylum Chordata; class Actinopteri; order Elopiformes; family Megalopidae; genus Megalops; species Megalops atlanticus. Next base: position 13,668,652 of record CM032881.1, read on the forward strand.
AATGGCAAGAAGCAACCTTTTTTTTTTTTAACATGACTGTAGGCAGTGCCTCACTGTTGGACTCATTTATGCTCCACAGACAACCCTTAGCAGGGCTATCTAGATAGACAATCACTGTTTTTAAATAGTGCCTAATAAAGTGCTCATCCCTCCAGTTTATTAAGTTGCATGATGTCATTAAAAGGAAATCTCTCACTTACACAGTAAGATTGTGATTTGTAATTTCGGCCTAATTAACTAATTGCTTTTTAACTGCTTGTAAGACTATGATGCTATAGAAACAGCTACGTGTTCTTTATAACAAACATACAAGCAATTTGAGAATCATTGTGTAAAGCTAATTATACTTCATGACATAATTCCATCTTCTGTAATCCAACACAAGCACTCCTCCCATAAAGCTACGCATTGATACTGTAAATCTGTGTTGATGAGGACTTAAACAATGGGAGTCATTATTCTCTCCATTGACAAGGGGAATGGAATCAGATATTAACCAATCCCAAAGCAGCTGCGCAGAATTTTCCTTCTCTGGAACACACAGTTACAGAAGCTGTAGGTGTCTCTCCAAGTTTCCAACTGCTATGCTTCCAGTAAAATTAAAGATGTCCCTTTCCTAGGCAGATTAGGGAAAAAACAACATTCCAAAGGGCTCTAATTGAAACATCTTGGCAGTTCCGTCAGTTACAATAATTACAAGTCCGCTCTGTGTACAAACTTGTATTTCCCCCCCCCCCATGCAATATCAAGGACAGGCAAGGACTGGTTTACCCAAATGCCTCTTTTGCAATGTTTCCATTTTGGGCTCGCCTTTACTTGCACTTAGAATTGAGAGAGGGGAATGACGTCAATCAAATCTGCAAGGCTCCAGGGCTTTGAAGTCCCCAGGGTGAAGTGTATCAGTTCACAGCGTGAGACATGCGCACACTCAAGACACACTATCAAAGACCAGGGATATAAGACATTCACAGTAAGCCAAGGACACAAAAACACATCTACTGTAAAAGCTTGTTGTGGCTGTGAGTGGCAGAACACAGATCATATGTCAGCTCTACATGGTAATGTCTAGATTTTTCTGGCAGGCAAAGTCATTGTGCCCCTAAACCTACTATGTATGAAGCATTGGGGGATGTTACTATGGTAATTATAATCTCTGGTGCTCTTTGCACAGAAAGGTTTAAATATCATCCAGACAAAACAAGGACAGTTATTTAAAAGGAGAATTCTTTTGTTGGTCTTAAATCTTTCAAACATGATTCCATTATGCTGCCACAACAATATGCTTATTTGTTACAATTCTTACAAAACAATCTTTATTTGTCTGACACAAAAGTTCACTGCAGCACATCCTACAAATCCTAAGGCCAGAGCACGATTTATTGCTTAAATTTTAAATTAAAGGCCAGGCAACAGTAAAATCCACCTGAATCACAGAGAAAAACTAGGAGCTAAACAACTTGTAAGCTTTCTTTGCATTGATAATCCTTTGCCTAGTACCTATGAACACAGTACAGATGTGTGTTTTTGATTACTGCTGCTTACAACAAACACACTGCACAGAGAAGCCATGTAGAACATGCCTTAGTGATCTGGACATTTTACAGGAGATTGCAGGTTCAGAGCCCATTTGCTGCTCTGCTGCTGTGCCCTAAAGTGTGACGCTTCACACAATATAAACGTAAGGTTACAAAATGTAAACTATGTTGCAAGAAAAAGATTTTCAAGCCTAACTGCTGATAAATTTAAACTGTGTTCAATACCACATTCAGAGATCACACCTAAGAAATACACAAAATATTACAGGAATAAATTAATGGCAGCATGCCTTAAACAAAAACTGATTTTCATGACAGTGGGCCTGTTTTCCATATTAGGTTCATTGTCCTGTGCTGATTTGTTTTAAAAGGTATTGTTTAAATGATGTAAAGCAAAAAAAAAAAAAAAAAGCTGTATGAATGTACACAATCAAGATATAAAACAAGATTTTGAGCTTCCCAGCTGGGAGACAATGAGTCTTACCAGGCCCTTTCTCCAGAAAGATGACTTTGGACTCAGGGAAGAAGTTGGAGCCTGTGATGACCATCTCCTCCCCGCCACTAATGTTACAGCTGTTCAGGCTGTACTTTTCAACCTGGGGGAGCTCCTGGGCTGAGCGCTGAGCTGTAATGGTAGAAGCAGAAAGCAGGTCACACATACATGCACACAAGTGCGCGTGCACACACACACACACACACACACACACACACACACACACACACACACACGCACGTACCCACACACACAGACATTGCATATTAATGTGCTATGATCTATACCTCTTTCATACAACACAGGAAAATCTGCTCAACACGAGCTGGAATCTGGCATGTCATAAACATGTCAATATCACACAGCATTCTGACAACACCATTCACACAGCTGGGATTTCCACATGGCACAGCACACATGACCTCGCTTCTCACACACACATCAATATGTGGCTATACACTGACCTCACCAGGGACTCCACTATATCTGTCCACAAATCTACTAAGTAGCAACACGCAATGCACTGGTCAATACCACCAGGGACCCCAGTGGTGCACACGGACACAGACTGCAACATTTGTCTAGCATGGCTGAGTTTTACACATTGCTGTGATCTGCCTCAGTGCTTTCAAACCACATTATTGTCCATTTAACCTCATATCCTGATCTTCATGTCACAGTGTGTATCTAGATACTGCATGGACATGAGCTCTGCTAAAAAGAGTGACAGAGAGAATCCCTTGTGTGAAAAGAGAGACAGAGACTGAAAGAGCCAGCCAGCTTGTATTTCAGTTTCCTGCCACTTTTCATATTTAGTTTGGTGTATGAATCTATGTGAATGAGAGGCACAAAAATGCGTTAACATGTCTACGACATAATGTGAGCATGTGTTCCCATGTGTGGTAAGAGTGTGGTCAGGGACTCAGCGTGATACTGACATGTTTGTGGTGTGCAAGGGACTCCAGCTCATGCACAGCAGCGTGCGTGCCTGTGTATGTGCGTGTGTGTATCAGGGGTTCCGCTAGGATTTTTTCCTGCCAGACAAATCTGAAACTTACCGGTCACGTTTCAGTAACAGTCTATGTTACAAATGCAAATATAATGTACACCTAGGCTGACGAAAGAATGACAATGACCTCAAATCAGTTTGACTATTTAATGAACAGTAACGATAAAGCAAAACGAACAGTAACGATTGAGCAAAACCTCAACATTAGCCGCTAAAATGTAGACTATGACGAAACATCTGTAACCTGTAACATCTGTAGCCTGTTTCAAAAAAAAAAAAGACTAGGACTACATGGCATCAAATGTAGCCTATAGGCTACCAGGTAACATTTTATTTTCTCCTTTTTTCATTGCGGCAAAGTCCTCTGCTGCCGACTTGAAATCAAACGTGTCCAATGTGTCTTTGCAGCTTGCAATGCGCATAAGCCACGTCACTTTCTCCTCCTCCAGACGACTTCGCAGCGCCCTCTTAATTTGATTCTGCAGAGAGAAGCCCGTCTCTGCTGGCACGCTTGACACGGGCAGAACACAGGCAATTTTAACCAGTGTAGGCCAGTCGGGGTACAGCTTGCTGAACTCATAAATAAGCACTTTGCAAGCTGTTGCAAAAGCCTTTGTTATAGCTACGTTTTGTATGAGCATTATTACCAAACATTTTGACCGGCAAGTTTTTAATTTGGCGGTTTTTTATAAATTTTACCAGGCAAAAACCAGTAATTACCGAATAACGGAAACCCTGGTGTGTATGTGTGTATTCTCAGCGCACAGTGAATACTCACAGCACTCTACAGGGATGGATGCAGCCTGCAGAGACAGGACTTTCCCGTTGGGCTGCGGGATGTGCACCCGGAACACCACTCGCACCCTCGTGTTCTTCCGCCCGATGTCCGTCTCCCCCTTGCGCAGCTCAATGTCTGAGTTCCGCAGCTTCAGGATCCCCGCACAATCGATGCTGCCACAAACGAGGACACAATCAATCCAGCCAGAAAAAATCCAGGAGCAGACATTACAGGCATACCACTCAGCTTTCATTAACGGCTGCAAGTTTTCACAGCACTACAGATTCTGATGTGGGAGTAGCAGCATGAGGCTTAAGCACTGCAGCATCATGTAGTCATCTTTATGCTCAGCTGACTGGATGTAAAATCTTGGGACATTTCCACATCTGTGAGGGAAAGTGAATCTGCAGGAGCATTTAGACTGTGGTGCTCAGAGCACAAGAAGGCAGTTTCCATTCTCACCATTGTGATGACGTGTTTATCAATCACTGTTTGTATGCCAAATGCCTAAAAGGATCAGTCACATGAAATCTACAATACAGGTTAAATCATTATGAATTAGAAACAAATGTAACAGAGTTACTCCTGCAACAATAATCTTCACAGCAACATCCAAAAGATGGTAATGACAGATTAAAATGAAAAATAACATGAAAATCTGTCATTCTGAAGCATGCTTCTGATTCAGTTGGGAAGGATATTAAGTTGATCTCTCCACGGATAAATCCATCATGCAACGACAAAACATTCTAAACTTACAGACTACTTTTGTCTCAAAAATGGAAAATGTAACTGAATCACTACACATCCAAGGTTTTTCATGATTCTCAGATTTTCCTTTTGGACACATTTCTCCTGTTGGTTTAAATCAAGAATCTTTTAAGTTTGCGGTGGAAGACATTACAGTCCCAGCAACTGTAAATTAATTTTTTGGACAACGGTGTTATTTTTATGCTTGCAATGCTTCAACAGTGGCACGTTGGAGAGTGAATAATGTAACTCAGAAGTGGTTGTGACAAGTACCTGGCTGACATATTGTTTTCGGGAAGGAGAGGAATTTCGAGGACCTTTGTGCTGGCAATTATGATTTCCTGGCTCGCAGTAGCAACCGTTTTCCCGGTGATTCTGTGCACCTGGTAGAAGGCATGCGGTCTTAGGTAGCGGTCATCGGCAGTTCCTATGAACATCTGTAGGTTGATGGGCTTCTCATTGTAGCCAATGAGCTGCAACAGAGAAGAAAAATACCCATGTATGCAAACCCATAAAACCTTACGTATTTGTATATCTCCTTAAGCTGTAACATTCATGTTGACAAAGCCTTGATAATTATGGAAAAGCCTACAGAGATGCATCTGCCATTTTGGCTTCAAACCAGGTCAACACTGATGTTCTCAACTATTTTATCTTTATCGTATTTTCCATCCGGCATTTTCCACAAAGAAACCCGCATATATGTAATTACTGTGGAAAATCCCACCTGTGATCCATCTAATAATTAATAGATTCTCTTCTCAAAATATAAGAAAGAATACAGGAACAGAAACAATAAGAACACAAGACATGAGAGAGAGAAAGTGTGTGTGAGTGTGTGTGTGTGTGTGTGTGTGTGTGTGTGAGAGAGAGAGAGAGAGAGGTAAAACCTTAAAAGGTGCATGCCACCACAGAGACGTGCAACACCACTGCAAAAATGAGTCTCCTGATACACCTTTACACAACATCCTCAGATGCAACTTCTGCCCTAAAGCAAGTTTAGGTTTCAAAGCACTCCAGCACAATTTACTGAAAGGAAAGCGGAAAACCTGCCCCTGAAACGGCAATGCCCAAACAGCAGCCACCCAGCCAGCCTGCATGCCAGCCCTGTGCATTCCACACGCCAGCCAGGCAGCCCTGCAGGTAAGCAGGGGAGGGAGGAGCTCTTCCATTGGGAGCAGGGTGGGGAGCCACCGCTGCAGGAAGAAAAAAAACCAAAGTCCCATAATTCAAGCCTTGTTCGAATGTTGTGCTTGGAGCAGGAAAAGACCTGCAGGATGGAATCACAGACCCCTGAGCTCCACCAGGTGTATATAAAAGAAAACCTCCTCTGACACACACCCCAGAGACACTGCGTGCTATGGCTGCAGATGAATGGTGACCTTCCTGGTTCAATTTTTTTTTTAAATGTCACAGCATAACTCCTTGGAACTCCCTGCCCAATGCCCTTCAACTATTTTAAGAATGAGCCTTTAATGAATATCGAACCAAACATTGCTTGGTTTCAAAATATTGACCTTCTGTACCACATTACACAGACTGTTTACACATTTTACCAAAAATGTCTAAAAGCCTTTATTGTACATTATGTTTTTGAAAGAAACTCATGAAACACTACTTCACCTAGAAAATACTTGGACTACATAAAGTTTGGTCAGTTGACCTTCACTGGAGTAATGGGTTTGCTAATTTGTATTGATGGAGGTTCGTAGGCAGTTTCAGAAAGGCAACATTTTTGTCTGACTAATTTCCATTATTATCATTTCCACTCGTCATTGCTTTTTCCAAGTGCTGCATAAACATGACACGAAGACTCAGTTGGTGCTAGACTAGACTGGCTCAAAGGTAAGACACTACAGTTGCTATGGAGCAGAGTTCACGCTCATTGTTTCCAAATCTCCTGCTCCAACACGCCACAGGTCCCTACACAGTTGATGTGTGTGACGTGGGAAAATCGCAGAGGAAGCAGCCAGCAGTGGAACAGTCGAGAAAGCCCACAAACCCTGTGCCCTCAGAATCCGAGACACGGAGGAGAAGAGGGCCGGGGCCGCAGTCTGGCCACAGGGTGTTTTCAGCACCTCACCCCTGTCTCACTGCAGGGAAAGTTGTGATGTTTGGACGCCTCTTCCCAGAGTGACCCCTGGCTGAAAACGAGGTGCTTTTCAAAACAACCAGAGGATGGAGAGACCTTTCTTAAGAGTGGATGATTTATTTCAGTGGCGACACATGCACTGCCCAGGTCCAGCTAATTAATCTACAGGGTGTACAGAGGAAAAACACAGGCGCACCGTTAGCCTGACGCTCAGACTATTTCAAAGGTCACTGCTGAGCATCATTTATTTTTTTAGGTGCAACTGATGAAAATGACCATTTTGAACTCTGGTGCTATATACAGACCGTTTGTGTTTTACTTGAACCTGTTTCCCGCCATTTTAAGACCATAAAATGAATGGCACTGTAGGTCAGTTTGAATGTGTGTTGATGGAACATTAAAACTGTTATTTTAAGAGGGCTTTTATCACTTGTAAAAAGGCCCTCAGCCTGGACCGTGGAGACACCAATTTTGAAAACAAAACTCCTATCCCATGTTAAAAAATTACATCAGTTCACCAGTATTGTGGATTAACATTAAAATAATGCTAGTTTATGGCATTAATTATGAAGTACCAGTACTTTGGATAAACGTGCCTGCCAAATGAATACATGCAAGTACCACAGGGCACACAGGTGTCTGGGTTGTGCAGCATGTGTCCTAATATTCTCTGAGGCAAGGTCAATTCTTAATTCTAACCCACTGGATGAAGGACTGGCATCTCATGGAGGAAGGAAGCACTTGTTCTCTCAATCCAGTCTCTAAGGTCTGCTGTCTGGCAGCCAGGATACACTGTGACTTCCCTTTGACCCTGACCACATTAAGAGGCTTTGAGACACTCAACTGCACTGATCTGGATCAGCTCCACTCATTATTATTTAGACACTTCAGGGCATTGGTAGCATGATGCCAGTTCTGCCCCATAATAACAGGCATCACATATATATACATAACATGTATGTATGTTTATATCTCCACACAATGCAATTTCCTACCATTGTTTTTATTATTAAATTCACATACATATACACATACATACATCTGAATATGTGTGATGTCAAAGACTATAATTAACACAGCTAAAGGAAAACAATATATTTCAAAAAAGAAATACACTTTGCAGATGCAACTAATTTTACTAATGCTGAGCAGTGAAAATTGGTGTTGTACAGCCATGACAGATGCATTGCAAGCGTGATTATCATACCAGCAGGAAATTGGATAAGCCTACCTGCAGTGACCATACCAAAAGAGGAGCTCAAAACCTGTGCATGTGTCTTCGAGAAGGAGCTCTAATGCCAATTTTACAATCATGGTATCTAATTCCACACCAAAAAACTGTCATGCAGCAAAAAAGTGTCACTAAGAATAGTGACAATAATTTGGGCCTAACGAGTGCCTTTTAAATGCTAAACTTCAATGAATTTCAATGAACAACAATGAATTTAAACTTCATTGTAAATGCAAAATCATTTTGTGAACCTAAATGCTTTTAGTTTGAAAAGACACACAAGTAAGTTGTTGAATTTGTAATCTAAAAATGCAATGTGGGATTCCAACAGTAGTTGCTCTTCTGAAGGATCCTGGAGTTAAACATATCAGAATCCCATGCTGGATTTCAAACTTAGTTATTGGATTACAAACTCAGGATCTACCAGAGTAATGACACGTATGGTGAGTAAGAAAAAATTCATTTCTCCACCATTGATTCCTGAAATTACAGTATTGTTTGGCATTATAAGTGGCATTTTTGTGAGTCTCTTCTTTAAGGAGGGAGATCAGCTTATAATCAGGACTCCCTTACATTCAGGGGAATATGGCAGCCATAGCACTTCATCTGAAGAAAATGCCTACATATCACAATTAAAAAATTAAATTAGTAAGTGGATTTTCCAATTAAGACAGCATTCAATACTTCAGGCAGCAAGTTGCCATGCACCATGTGCCACACACCCACACTCACATAAACATACACACTCATGAGAACGTGCATATTGACGGTCACTCACACCCTGAAACACCAGCATGCACCAAACTTGCACTCACTCACTGACAGATACACACACACACACAGACACACACACACACACCATTTCTCTCCGTTTCTGTGTCTGCATGCAGCAGGGGCCTTTGAGAAACTGACATGTTGAACTGTTTGCTCTCACTATTTCAGATCACACACCATACTCAGACACTAATTCCATGAGGCACACTGACATTGTACGCTACATAAATACATAATTTTCTATAAAATGTGAATCAACAACATAAGTCGTGTACAGAAAAAAAAACAGTTTATTTGTGTACTCCCTCCCTTTGGGGCTATTCCTGACTATTTATTTATTCTACTGTCTCCCTCATTGAATTCCACTCTGAAAGAGGCTCTTAATTCATTCCAATACAGCCCGGTCTCTGTGAGGCAGGAGACTGTGGTTCTGTCAGTGATGTTCTGTGTGTGTGTGTGTGTGTGTGTGTGTGTGTGTGTGTCTGTGTGTGTGTGTGTGTGTCTGTGTGTGTGTCTGCTTGTATTTGAGGGAGTGACATCACATGGACCACCAGCTCGCGCCTCAACTTGAACGTGAAATGTGACCCAGAGGACCCCGCCTGGGAATACCAAGAGCGAGAAAGAGAGAGAGAGGCAGGGCTGAAAGGGGCGGGGCCTGGCCAAAGACTGGGGCTGCAGTGTATCCATAACACATACACAAGAGAAAACTACTCTACTATAATTGTGATTACAATATAGGTAGAATGCAGTTTTCAAAACTCTACAAACAAATGTTCATAAAACCACCCGGAGCATTGTGGTAGTACCACTGATTTCAAATTTTAAACAAGATTATTTCAAAACTAAGCCTAGCCTCTAGGGGTGCGATGGTACAGTGGGCCCATGGTTCGGTATGTATCGCGGTTTTTGGGGCATGGTAATGGTACGGTTTCGGTATCTTTATATTTAGGAAAAAAATAAAAACACGTCACCCTTTAAACAATGAACTCTTTATTTAGCCTCATTCAGAAAAATGGCAGCATGACTGACTAGTAGGGCTGCTTGATTATGGCAAAAATCATAATCACAATTATTTTGGTCAATATTGAGATCACGATTATTTAAAACGATTACTCATTGACTTTGGAAACATCATGCATGTATTGAACTTTTAACCCTTTCGCATAGTAACTTATTTTTATGCAATGTAGCGCCCGGTTTGTTATGTTTTCATTAGTGTTATTAAGCTTCTCATAGTTTTCAGTTGGCATTTGCTATATTTTTTTATGTTAAATCGCTGTTTCCTCAAAGCTAAAATTAGCTAGAATTTTTCCAATCTTGTGTTCTAATCGCACTAGAGGTGAAACGGTACGAAAATTTAATATCACGATATCAGGTAATCATCGCAAATCAAGCGCAAAGGGAAGAGTCGAGTCTGCTTGTGCATGTTATTTTCTAAAAGTCTTGGTATAACATAGGCTAATTTGTAGGTCATTTCAGAATATTATGATGCTGAAGAGGGCAAATCAAATAGCAGTGTTCTCCAATGTTCAGTTCCACCTGACAGCAAAGTAGGCTAATTGACTCACGACTTCGTAAGAGTTCAACTATTTACTGAACTTCAGACAAATACAAGTAATGCTGTCACATCGTAGTTACACTGAAGAAGGAAGAAGGAAATACAGAAGAAGGAAATAAACTGGTCTAAACCGTGTTCTGTTTCAAGAATATGCAAATACAATCGTGCATGGAATTCATTCTTCATAGCAAATTAGATAAATCTCCGGAGCGCTGTCACTGCCTTTGTCACTGTTTTCACTGACACAAAACAAACCCACGTTGCATGCTGCGCCTGCGCACCTGCGTCTGGGAGACTGTTGCTAACTTCGGTTGATGCTGGGCAGTATTTAACGTGAGTTTTTCAAAACGCGGTAATCAACCACGGTTTTAATGATAGTTAAAATTTGTAACGGTAATACTAACCGTCTGGAATTTTACCGTGGTTTACCGTGAAACCGGTAACCGTTTCATCCCTAAATCGCGCCGGTTTTAGCATACCCGCTAAAAGGCGGATCACACCGGTGTGACCGTACGCGAGAATGTTTGTTTTTAGGTTCCCCTCTCTTCTCCAGCTCGTATTTGCATACAGAGCGCTGATAGGCTCCAGGGAAATACTGACTGGCTCCAGAGATGTTCTGTGGATCTGAATGTACAACGTGCGTGTAGTCTGCAGCGCAATAAAGTAGTTTTGGAAATTATATAAAAATGACAGGCATATCGTATTACCACGGTTCATGTGTGCGTATTGAACCGTAGGGGGCGTACCGAACGGTTCGACAATATACCGTGTACCGTTCCATCCCTACTAGCCTCTAAACACATCAGCCGACAATGTTTTTGATCTGGCTCAGTCTGAACTCGTTTGATTTTCCTAGGCAACAGGCCCCATCAAATACAAGCTTAGTGTGACATACTGAGGGGGAGTCACCACTGTACTTTAATACCCTTTGAAACCCTCCCAGACCAGCTGGTAAACAAGGCCTGATGAATCTGCAGTTATATTAAACTGGTGACATTAATACCAGTCCAACAGAACAGTCGCATGGTCTTAATGGTGGAATAGTAAACTCAAACTAAAATAAAACCACTGGATAATATTACATACGGCAGTCTAAACTGAGCTTGCTTTATTTCGGGCTGCATCTGTTCCACTGATCCAGTAATAGTAAGAAATAGCCCTACAGGATCATTTGCTGACAGAAGAAAAGGAGCCCCTCGAATTTTTGACATTGGCCAAATTCAAATGCAAAAGTAACGAATGTTGACTGATCAGTATGCCTGCTTCCCTGCAAAGGAACAGCGCTTCAGGACGAGCGCGGTGCGTATGAGGCATTCCATGCCTGACCATGTGTAAACCCTCCCCCTCTAGTAACACTACACTTTCTCACTCAGACACTCACTGCTCCACTAAGGAGGCCTGCCAAGTTGTTTCAACATGTTTCGCTACCGTTTCCATGGCAAGGGTCAGTGTGTGCATAAATGAAAACTCTGTGGGAGGGGGCTAAATTGTGGGGGTTTGAGGATTCAAGGTCAGTGCTGGATCTGGTGGGAGGTTTGGCCCTTGTTGTTTTCCAATGCTGTCACAACAGTATTACCTGAAGCTTAAATACAGGGAGCCCGTTTTGCACAAAAGCTCAGTGTTTAAAATTCTGGCAGTTATCAATGTTGCAAGGCTGCATGTCGGAGGCCTAGAATTTTTTAACTGGTGGTTTGTTTAAACAAGGTAAATGCACACAGAGAAATGTGGTTCAATGTATACACCTCCTCTATATGGCACTGTTATCTTCCTCTGGGTAAAGGTTGCTGTCCTCTTGAATTTGGCTGGGGTTTAAATAAACCACTCTCTACCGCTATCTGATTTTCATCAAATAAATCCTGGGTCTTGATAACGTCATTATACAGGGAATAATTGTGCTTTTTATTTGTCTAGCTTATCCATCATAATTAAAGTCTATTTGGAGTGTCAAGAATACTTCCTTAGAGATACTTTTCCGGGAAGTTACTTTTCATAACCTCACAAGGTTATAGCCACAGACGTGAAGTAATTCAAAGGTAAAACTGGGCATTTTATTGACAGTCTGAAAAGGAGGTGAAGGACAATGTCATAACTGCTTTGTCACTTCCAGTCTTTGTGAAAATACACTAAAGTTAGCAAGTGTATCTTTGCCAACAATGAAACTTTTAAATCAAACCTTATGAGAAAAAATGTACTGTCTGACATGAGCTCTTGGAATACCTATCTTTCACCCAGAAATCCTTGTAAACAGTAAACCTGATCTAATTAAGAGATGTTTAGAGAGTCAAATCCTAAACAGTTTTCTAAATCTTCATGTACAAAAAAATTATTATTATTGTAATTGGATAAGCACGTTGAGACGTATCTTGTTAAGAGCCATTTTATTTTTTCAATAAAATACAATGTTATCACAGCAATCCCTTTAAGAATAAACCTGTATAGATGGTTTCTAGTGTGGGTGTTCACTGACAGAGAGAAACGTATGGAGTTGCCTCAGCCTGGCTTCCTGGCCCACTGGCACGCTTGAGGTACCACACCGGATTCTCTTTGTGTCAGAAAACACAATTAAGCCGATTAAATATGCACATGGATACCACTGCCAGACAGGCTATGGGCTTACAAGTCTCCTAGCAACAAGTGTGACGAAATGGTCTACCCCTGTAACATTAACCTGAGCCAACGTGTTTGCATGGCCAAAGGTGAATTACTTCTCTCACGCAGGCTGGAAATAATTTTGTAGTTTTGTGTAGTTTACACATGATTGAATACTACACAAGACATGTATGATGCTGCATGCTTTATTTCAGTTTGTGTAGTGAAATAAAATATCTATTTCTCTATTCAGAAAAAAAGGACAGGATGACGTATACAACCACCTGTCATACCTATGTGTAGCCTTGAGATGAGAGATAAGTCATAATAACAATAATAAAAAAGTTGTTTTACTGAGGCAAACACCTGAAAAATCTTTAAAGGCACATTCCTCTTGCTAAAACCAGATGAACAGCAGTGATATGAATGGCATTTTATTTCACTTTTTTCCCCACTTCAAACCAAGCCATGACAAAACTGCTACAGAAAGTGCGATGACGTGGAACCTCGAAATGCTGCCCCATGCAAAATCAAATTTGTCTGAACCCCAGTTTCAAAGCTACAGGTCACACCTTAAAGCTATAATCTACCCATGCAGCACCTCTTCAGCGCCAAACTACAACTGCTAAACTACCTTTTCCAGGGTCCTCTGAGAGAAAGGCCTAAAAGATAAGGTGAAGGAGGTACTGCTTCAGTAAAGTGCACCAGTAATGACAAGACTAAAGAACACGGACAAGGACATAAATAATGCACTTCATCACACTAGGACACACACATAACAAGAAAATGGCCTCCTTCCAAGTTTCACAGTCTGTTTGTAGTTGACTTTGCATCTTCACAGTGCTCTGTTCTCCATGCTCATCACCAAAGGAAGGCTCCGCAGTCTGTGCATGTGACAGACAGCGAAACGGCTAAAGACCGCAGCTATGACATCATGTTTTCACAACACACACTTCACCTGTAGAGCAGGCCCTAAGCTTCCCCAAGTAGAAACTGGAGTGATTAGGGACTCTGGGATGAGATTTGCCCTTGGTTTACTGAAAAAATAACATCAAATCTCTCTACTGCCTAGTAAATAGGATGTCTTCTTATAACTACAGAGAAAGGTTTCTGTGAAAATAATGAATAATTGACCTGAAAATACAGACTGTCTGAAAATATAGACCAGAAAAGAACACCCCAGAGGATAGAAATGGTATAATAACAGCACAAAGACTACCCTGTACACAAGGGCAAAAGCACTGTGATCTCACTACATCATGTTATAGAAACCTGGTTCTTCAGCAGCATGCATATATTACTTGAATATTGCAATTTAAAAAATTCAACAAAACAGAACAACTAGAGGACAAAGCCATCTTTTGTAAAAAGGGAGTGCTGAAAAAATCTTATATTCTGACATCTAAATTATGCATCTCCACACATGGCAAGCTAAAATCTGGAGCAACAGTTAAAAAAGGTTAACCATTAACACTGACTGATTTCAGGATAAAGATTCCTCCACGCAACTGTTCACTGGACTTGGGAACACAGAAAGTATCTAGAGAAATGCTTCCTGTTCACATTAACAGGCCAAACTTGTAACACTTGTAATTTCTGAATGTGTCCTCAGTCAGCTCTGAATCTTTTATAAATTGTTCTTTGTACAACCAAATGTCAAAAGTTCGGTGGCATTGACCTGAGTATTCAGGTAGTTTGCAGGAAGACCCCACCTGCAGTAAAACTGCCCTACGGCAGTCAAGGGCAGGGGGCAGCTACTGCCTCACTTTCCCTTCAAATGGGGCTTTCAAGCTGATGCAGGTTAAGCAAAAGCAATTATCATTCACCATCGCTTCAGTAACCTCAACTGCATGTACTGCAACATCAACACAAGTTACTATATCAAATATGGTTGTTGCGAAGGAGCAAACTCAACTTGCAGATAACAGGGAGGGCTTGTTTACAACACGGAAGCATCTCTTTTCAAATAAACAATCACACTTCACTCACTGTGCACAAAATAATACAAATTTATTTACATACTATATCATAAGACACATCATAGCAGACCCAAAAAATGTAAACAGTTTATTGTAGAGAACATGCTGCTAAACAGATAAAATATCATATACTGTCTTTATCCAAACAATGTGAATTTTGGACCTATGACCTTCAGTGGGCCAATGAAAGATAAGATTTAGAAGAAAGGCATTTTCAGGTGTTCATCCTTCTTCCCTAATCAATCATTCATTTTCACATCGTGATTCCAACTTAATTAGGGCTTGCAATGATGCCATGCTCCCGTCACACCAAACAAAAGGCTACTGTCCCCACAGCCATTAAATATTTACCACTCACTGCAAGGATCTCCACAACTGCTCAATAACGGACAAAGTGTGGCTGTAAAGTAAGATGTCCCTGCTGTAGTATTGCATGACAGTTATGCGTGTGGGGAATCTGTTCTCTAGGTGGTGGTATTTCATACATGCAGTAACCTCTGTACCATTTTCTCCTCAGTGATATTGCTTAACATGCTGCTTGTCTGTTTTATGTTCTTCAGTGGGTGTATGTTAAATAACGAAATGTCAGGTACACAACTGGCCTGGCAGCACAACAGCCCCAAACAATAGATTACAGATATCAACGATTCCACCAATTTGTGTGAGGTCATAGTCTGTTTCAATGTTTTTCTCCGGGGGATATCTCTCTCTTTCCACACTATCACTGTGGAGGTTCTCATATTCCACTTCCTGAGTCAGAGTTGCAAGCACGAGTCTGTTACATGATGATGTTGCCAGCTGCCATTGAGGTGAGAGGGGTTTGCTGAACAACCACACGCAGCTGAACTCATTTAACATATACGAACGCAAACAAGCATGCCAGCCTAGGCCACATGGGAAACTTGAGCCACTCATTTAGCACAAACGACCTGCTGCATCTAATTAGTAGAGAGTTATACCACCTTGCTCTGAGCTGTTGGCTCTGATGAGTCTCTAGTGGAGGTCATGTGTCTCACCTTGACCACAGGGTGACCCCCGGAGGCCGCCTTGACTGCTCCCCTACTCCCCTCTGTCTCGTAGTGTGCTCGGTGGTGGGCCTTTGGGTGTACCTCGATCTTCAGCTCATACTGCCCGAACTGGCTGGGCAGGGGCCAGTCAAGAGGGGGCAAGGATGATGTCCTGCAGGGAGACAGATAAGTGCAACTAAGGGACATCGCAGGGCACAACAATGGAAGGAGCAAACCGTGTTGATACGGTTACCATCATTAAGCAAAGGAACACGGCCTTTGCCATGGGAGTGGGGACACAATGAAAATAGTCTGTCTCTGACTAAAAAACAGAAACAAAGCTAAAACCTATTCAATAAATTAATAACAAAAGCCTCTGGACAATTGCACCAGCAGTGCACATCATTGTGCCTGTTGTGTGGACAACCTGACATCAAAGCGAATAAAAATAACGATTCTAAAACATGCATCAAAAGAAATGGCAAATCCTGCAAAGCTTGAATGTAACAGACTGATAGACTGTATCTGTACTGAATTATCTGCTGTGTGTGTTTGTATTGTGGTTAAGCAGGGGAAAAATCTCATCTATGCTCAATATAGGAAAAAAATGTATTTCATATCTTAAGTACACAAATAAACAATCTGGAAGGTTGGCCAAATTCTCAATAATTTGACATTCATTGAGTAAAGGTGTTTCTGCTATATTCATAGCTTCATCTGAGGATGAAAAATCTGCTACTGTACTGAAAATAACATGTATCAACAGAGAAACATCTACCACAGACTAGCTGAATATGAAAAACCAGCAGTTATTTCGGGGTTTTGATCTAACACTCTACACACAGATGAACATGCACTACCTAAGAATCACTACCTAGAGGGTATATAGTATTTATAGTATATATATATATATTAATATAGTAGTCAATTTATAACCAAACAAGAGTAATAAAAACTGAAAAAAACCAATATACACTACTTTATATCAAATCTTAAAAAAGATTTCAAAATTTACATAAACTTATTTTATACATATATATATGTGTGTGTGTGTGTGTGTGTGTGTGTGTGTGTGCGTGCGCGTGCGCACAAGTGTGTGTGTGTCAGTAAATTAATGAACTGTGCTAGGCAAAGGACTTGTTGTTGAATGCAGCCATAATATCCAGTGTACTCCTCTGGGGAAAAACAGGTTGGCATTCTCAGAGGGAAGCTGGCGCTCCTGATGATTTGGTCTATGAGGGGTATCTTGTTCCCTGTTAGATGTGACTCATCTATTCAATCTGGATACTTTAGTCCTGAAGAGCAATGCAGTCCGTTAAGTTTGTGACAGCATCAAACAGGGACAAATCATTTTTGTTATTTGCTACTCTGGTATTCATAATATGGCACAGTAGAAGCACTGGGTTAAAAGTCAAGGGGCTGTGCAAATGACTGACATACTTCTTTCCCCCAGTGGGTCGACATAACCCAGGAAATGTGCTACCGCTCCTGCCATGGTAATAAGAGAGGACACACAGGGACCATGAAGCTGCAAGCAGCAGTCTGAGTACCAGTGACCTGGTACAGTGCAACTTTTCCTCAATGTCTGCACCATTCAGACATTGACAACTACAGCACAAGTCACATGCTACATGCAATACCCATAAAATCAAACACCCTTCAGCTCCCTGAAATGCAGGGCTCATCAGTAGCTGGACCTCAGCCCCACAGACACAGACACACCCAGTAACAGAGACAAGCACACAGATGCACACACACGGATGTGCACACACACACCCAAGCACATATACTGTAGCCACCACTGACATACATGAACACAGGCATTTTTCACTGAACTTCACTAACTAACCAGGGAAAAACAAATTTCAAAATAAATGATAAACGGTCACACAAGTTGAATAACTTTAATTCAGGCTCCCACATGATGCGTTATTTAACTAAACCCATGACCCTATGTAGGCTTCAGCTGACATTCTGTTTTCTTGTTCTCCAGGGAAAAAAAAGAAATCTTTGTTTTACATTGCAATTTTGAAACATAAGCTATCATCTGAATAGCATTTCTCAATATATTCTCTCAATGCTTTTCTCGGCATATTTAAATTATATTTTATATTATATAAAACAAAACAGACAAGACAAAAGAGGTCACATAGAAATACCTAAACAGTAATCATAATTACATCTGAGTCAGCTTCAACAATGTACTAATTACTATCTGACTGCACACAAAGATACGGTAAAGCTAAATTATTCATTGTGAAAAGAGAAAAACATTTTTCATTTGTATTCTGTATTGTATATTTGTTTTTTTCCACTCTAACAACTTAATATTTAATAACTTAATATTTGCCATTCAAGCAATCTATTTACCTTACAAAACTCTTTAATAACCTAACATCATAGGATTTTCACAGTTCCCTCAGCCTTCTGAGTTCCATCTTTATAACTTTCACCCTTACAAAAAGTCTGCCACCCCCCAAATATGCAGCTACACTGCACACATTTATAATTCCAAGCGACTCATGTCTTTGATACTAATTTAGCCTTTGATCTGGTAATACTGAACACTGTGTTCCATGCTCTAATCTGAATTACCTCGTAAAGCTTGTAAATAACCCTACCCACAATAACCCAATATTTAATCACTCTTCGTGTTGTATGTGATGGCACTTAGTCCTTGTTCGATATGCCTTTAGATTGTACCATCATTCTGTGTAATATAACTTACATGTAATCTTTCCATTGTGTTCTTGCTTAATGTTAATAAACAAATCTTCAAAGTAGGTTTGAATATTGATCATGACCTCAATGGCCTACCTGAAAATGGGTGTATGGCCTGGTTTGGGTTTGTTCCATGTGAAGTGCGAGGGGACAGAGAGAAACTGCTCTCCAGGGCCATCCTTCTTCATGTTGTGTCCCACATCCTCCACAGGGGACTCTAGAGAGGGCGAGATGTTGCCTGGGTCCTCCAGGCCTACGTCTGCCTTCCCGGACAAAAGTGCTGTCCGGTCCTGAGAGGTTTTCCTAGTCTTGGACGGAATGTCCGCCTCAGAGGGGCAAAACTGGAAGGGGGACACACCCATTGAAGGACTGCCGATCCAGGTGTCCTCCGTCACACTGCCCCGAGGGGAGTGGCCGGGGGTGGGGGTGGGTGAGTGGTGCGGAGAGACAGAGCCCGGGTAGCAGATATCAGCGCTGGAGTGGCGCCTCTTGCCGCAGGGCGAGGTGGGGCGGGAGGAGGGCCGTGAGGAAGGCCGGGGGCTCAGCCAGTTCTCGTCGGTGACACTGGTGCGGGGCGAGTGGCAGGGGGACTGGCGGGGCGACAGGGAGTGGGTGAAGGCGGGGTGGTGGTGCTGCTGCCAAGGCTCTTCTCCTGGCCCGCCCTGCGGTGAGCCCAGGGTGAAGCGGGCAGCCGCCTCGTTCAGCTCCGAGTCCACGTCATCGTACACGTGGGAGAAGGACTCACAGGAGGAGGCGTCTGAGAACCAGCTCCTGGAGGAGAGGCTGCTGCAGGGGCTGGGACTCAAGGAGGAGTCCCTGTAGGAGTGGTCAAGAGGCAGGTAAAGGTGGTCCCTGGACAAGGGTCGGTCATAGTCCCCATCAGGCCCTTTGGCTCGCAAGTCGTCCTCATTGTGCTCCATGTCTGGCTGGCAGTTAGGGGAAATGGAGGTGATCTGGATGCTGGGACACTCAAAGGCCTTGGGGACCCCCATAGGACTGTACTTGGAGCCCTGGACCTCATAGCTGGGGTCATTGGCCTTGTGGGCTTGCAGCCGCGGGGGTGCTGAAATGACTGGAGAGTGAGGCTGGAGGCCATGGCGTGGGATCCCAATGGGCTGGTTAACCACAGACTGCGGTTGGCCAACATTGAGGATGTAGAAAGATGTGTTGTCATCAGGTTCAATATCTGGGTGTTAAAAAACAACAGAAACATCATAAGAACAATTCCCAATATTTTCTACTCTAATTTAATGTAATGTAAGCAAAAGACATTCTTATCTAGAGAGACTTCCTACATGAACAAACAGAAGTGTATCCTTTCAAGTTGAATGAGCAACAGTGTCAGACCAGGCTAACAACACTCCCACACCAGTGAGTGTGAGCATAAGACCATTCAACACTAGTATGAGCATAACACTATTGATAACACTACTCTTACACAAATCTACTGAAGAGATGTGTGATACAAAATGACATAAATTAATGACAATAAAAAATAAGACACTGATGTGAAATTTGTCACTCAGCTCTTTCCTAAAGTTACCTAAAATTACGAGATGGAGAAACTGGGAAATACAGGTTCATTCACACTGACACAAACAATGCTTACCATCAAAAAACATACAATTGCAAAGGTGGTTGTTTAAAAATTTTCTTTCAAGGTCCGAGTTGCTTTCTGGTGCCAGAGTGACGATAAGAAATAATAACCACCGCACTTATCACACTCATTTATCGGTAAGGTATGGAGTTGGCCTTGAACAGAAAGAGGGCGACCGCTTGCAAGCATGCCGCTTAAGACCGCATGTGCCGAAAACAAACCCACTACTACAAAACAGTATTACTGTAAAATATTGATGTCTCAGTACAAATCCTATAGGGAGGGATGAAGGAGGGGGACACTCGTTCAAGGGGAGAGCTGACGAACATCGGTACTCAGGAATCAAATTCACACAACCGTGCGCGCTCACGGCTGTCAACACTGCAGCAGTGGCATGCTATTAATAACAAAGCTCAAAGAGTGCCCGCCCACACAGCAGCCAGCTAACGGGACACACAGGGGTGAAAAGACAAGGAGCCGATTGTGTGCCTGCTATCAGAGGTTATTGATGATAAACTGCCACAGACTATGTGGAGTGGAGACAGGCAGGGCCAGACATATCACCTCCACTGAATAAGCGGGACACTGTGTTAGCATGTGCACTGGAAAACTAGCAGGAAACATTTCCCAGTTATACTCTCTAGGGGTACTATAAAAGTAGAATTCTGTACCACCACTACAGAAAGATACCTACAGTTTTTAACACCAGCATACCTATTTAGATGACTAATACAAAATAGAAACAACTAAAATGTCTTCAACAGACACAAATAACAACATCAAATTTGTCTGCAATATTCTTAACAGAAACAAATGTCAAAACATTTAAAGACAAACATTAGGACATACAAAACTCATTATCAGAATGTTAACAGCATTAACAGATCTTGTGCTATCTGGCAATAATGTAATATGCAGCATGGAACTGAAGAAAACAGCTATTTTTTTCAGTGGCCAACTGAAATAAAGCAATCCATGTGACCTGGTCTTGGTTTAGCTGCACTCAATGCATCCAAGAAATGTTCTCATTAACGTCCTTATGCTGCCTGTCAACAGTATGCCACAGGAGAGCATGAGCTAGCCAAATAGTGGGCGGAATACTGCCGTGATATTCTGTTATAGACTGGAAATCCCCTTTTCCACTGCGGAGCTGCTTCCAGGCTGGCTTACTTTGTTTGAGTTCAGGGTGGTTTTCCATGATCTCTTTTGCTGTGGTGACCCCTGTCAGTACAGTTCACCAGTGTCACAAGTGCTGGCCTACTTACAAGCAAGCTAAGGGCAGAGCTGGCAAGGTACACAGCTGCGCCACTTCCATTGGTGACCATACTTCAAACCAGCAGACAACCACTGAACAGAGAAAGGAATATGCTGCCATCATTGATCATGGTAAATTTAAAGTACAAAGCAATCATACAAGGTCTATACTTTCATAAAAATTTCAAGCCTCAGACAGCAGATAAAGACCAGACAGTCACCTTGATCTGCAACAGTGGGTAATGCAATGGCAACGTAATCTCCTTCTACTGGGTAAGTCAGCTTGGGGTCCAGGTTCCCCAGTTCTAGTTCTACAACGGAAAATGGATACATGTTACTCAAACATGCTACAGTGTTTCCTATGATCGTAGTCTGGGTGTGCCAGAAAAAATATATATTACTGCTATGAAAACCATAGAATTTATGTATGTAATATATTAAGTCTGTGAATTCCCTGTTTAAGATGCTCAGCAGATTTCATACCAGCAGCACCAACACAGTGTATTTCAGTATCACCTGGTCCCCATCAATCAAGACTATGAAGAATCTAGACTCTTATTTGAAATTGTGAATTTGAAAGCTGATATGGGAAGGGTATAACAAGTATGAAAATGGAAAGATGTCACTGCTTACCCAAAAGGTTCTTGGTATGAGTGACTTCACACATTGACATTCCTTCTCATATTATCAAGATGCCATGGAGCCTATTTGTTCCATGACTGGGTGCTTATGAAGCAGGAAAGTTGGAGTTACTTTCAAGAATTTCCTATACATACCAAAATTACTTAAAACCATAAAGAAGTGAGGAATAAAGATGACGAGTGTGTCTGTCTTGTGTTCTAATTACAGCTGCTATGGTCAAAACATTATTTAAAGTTAGACAACGCAGAGAGAAAGACACTTCAGAGATATACTGTACGTTTGCACACTGTGAAACAAAGTATGGAATCCTTACTATTCACTTTTATATAGCTATATCACACAGCATGCTAGCAGCTATATCACACAATGCATGCAGCATATAAGGTGCCCCACTTCTCATGTGTCCAAGACAATGATCACAACAAGTACCTAAAACAATCTTAATTTTCTGTGCCAGATAAACACAAAATGTGCAGTTACCAAGACCTCCATTTTTATTTCAAATCACCTCATTTCACTCATGTTTGACATTCATATATGAAAATTCAATTACAACTGTATAAAATAGTGCTGGATAGGATCTACATGAAAACTAATGCGTGAACACATTTTTTCCGGTTTTACAACAAGTACAATATGCACCAGCCAGATCTCCTGCTGACTGAATAATTGGACCCTGTCCAGCACAGCCTTATGGTCAAACACACATACACAGTATTGACCACTTTTGCACTTCCGATACGGATACCGATACCGCAGCTTTGGCTATCTGCCGATACCGATATCAATCCGATCCTTTGTTTTAGGCTGCAACTAACGACTATTTTGATAGTTGAATAATCTATCGATTATTGAAATGAATAATCAACAATTCGGATTATGAATTGCACAATTACACAATGGTGCTTATTTATCTATCGGCTTTTAAATTTAGCTTGAGGTTGCTTTAGGCATATGCTAACTAACAATAAAGACAATAAAGATGAGAACTTCATTCCAAAACACGTCTTTTAATGAATGGTTACTAGGACTAATTCATTGAGGGTAGTTGTGTGCTTGGGAGTACAAGTCTGCTTCCTTTGAAGAAAGCCATCCATGGTAGCATTACAAGATCCAACAAACCCATAACTCGTTCAAATGAATTCAAATGCAACCCACACTGGGCACGCACACATAAACACGAGTTGTAGAAATCTTTCGCAATTTAGAAAGTATCAGATTCTCCGGTGTTCTCTAAACTTGTGCACTCGTCAGCAACACTATCTCCAGCCATAAACGTTGCCATGACAACAATACAACGTTTAAGCAGAGAATTTCTAAAGAGCAGACAGGCTCTGGTTTAACACTAAAGTTAGGGCACATTTGGAATGGAACAGGATCGTTGTGAATAATAGGTTATTTGCTACACTGTATGTTCAACGTCATTAATAATTTATTGATCAAGAGAAAATGTATCTCAAAATAGACAATATTACAGCTCATAACGTTAAGTAACATGGCTTTTAACATTAACATTAGCTATGCTAGCTAGCTAAATAACTTAACGAGACGAGTCAACATCATCCAGAGAGCCAACTCGCCACCACTTCAATAAACTGAACTAGTTTCTCTGTTATCGATTTCGCCTTTTTGCTGTCTGGGGGGAGTTTCTCTCGCCTCTTTATTGATTTCATCAATGTCTGCTGTTGGGGCGTTTTGCACTTCTTTGTAGCCGTTGCTTGCAGAAATTCCTGGTGTTGTTCCGTGTGGCGTTTTTCCAAATGCTTAATTAAGTTTGTGGTGTTTTACCGACCAATAGTGCTGCCATCCCTCGTAACATCTGCGTTGCAAATTTTGCATTCGACTGTTGGATTTTTTTTTACCTCTTTAAGGTTGAAATACTTCCACACCGCAGGGTTATTATCGTATACTAAAACTAAGACGAAAACTAATGGTTAATAATTTTTGTAAACTGAAATAAAATAATTTACCCGAAGAAAATATAAAACTAAAACTAAACGAAACTAATAATAATTACTAAAAAACTAATAAAAATAAAATAAGAAAAGACAAAAATAATTGTCGTTACTGTTTCAAGACGGCGGACATCATATCCATCCAAGGCGGCAGGTGTCACACTCAGGGGCGGTTTGTTCCTTAGGGCGGTCAGGTGACGCACCACCAAAGGGGGAAAGAGAGGGAATTTTTCTATCACAGTCTACCACAGTGCTACGTTAGCTGTGACTGTTCTAGACAGTTTGTGCTGCCTCTGAATATCATAGTCCAATCAGCGTCAAGTTGTGTTCCGTGGAGTACCGTCCCTTTCGGGCAATTTCAGTCTCGTTGAAAATTGCCGAGATCGCTTTGACAGACTCTCATGTTAAGGCATTTTTTTTTTGAACTGCAGGCTCTGCAATGCAATCTGTATGGGTTCCGGGTGGGCTTGCACTAACATGCTTTCGTCATACGTAACCTGGTGTAGGGATCACCTGGGCAGCCAGCGATCTTGTCACATTCAAGGTCATCATGGCTAATGTTACCTCAACTCAGAGCAACTCGATCATGTCATTAAGAGAAATACCATTCAGTCGTCGTTGTAATCAGGATAAACTGGCAGCTAAACAATTAGGACCACCCAGACCAAATTTAAACATCAAGCAAGTATCTACAAAGGGGGGATCGTATAACCGGGGATTTTCGCGGAGCTGGTATGAGCGGAAAACATGGCTAGCAGGCTGCGAAGTAGCTAATGTTTTGTTCTGCTACCCCTGCTGAATGCAATGTGACAATGTCACGTTAGCTAGCTGACTAATTCGCACAATAAAATGTGACAATGTCGAGTTAGCTAGCTGTTAATTTACCAATTGAATGGGTCACCTTAGCCATCATCGCAACAATTGCCCCCCCTGAGAGATTTGGCAGGAGCCGCCACTGGTCACACTCCCAAAATTCTGTGTAGTCTGAAAAAAATGTATCGCATATGTTAGTTAAGTTTAGTCTTGAAATTTTGATATCTTCAAGCAGATAATTTTTCACGCTGCACTAATCCTAGACAATTTTTTTGTCCTTAACTAAAATTACTAAAACTGAAACTATAATAAACTAAAGCGAAATAGAAATGAGTCCATGAAATAAAAACTAAACTGAAACTAATGAAACCAGTGGTGAAACTAACTAAAACTAAACAGAAATTCAGACTGAATACAAACATATTATCAAAATAAAAACAAATTTGAAAATTTAAAACTATTATAACCTTGCCACACCGCTGACATGACTATTCTACAGGTAGCTAACTCTCATGCTCATGCGACTAATTTGCTACTACTGTTGTTATCACCGTGACACGATGCGCATATCGGATCGTATTTTTTTCTCCCCTCCGATATCCGATCCAGCGTTTTGGGCCAGTATCGGCCTGATACCGATGCCATGGATCGGATTGGGACATCCCTAATACACAGGTCATTCAGACATTGAAGTGTACTCTAATACAGGAACAAATGAGATGCAACCAGCCAACAGTTTCCAATAATGGAAACTGTATATGTGTGCTAGCAAACTAAATCAAACCATGATTTTCCATACCAAGGAGCACTTGATCCATGATGATTAAGGTGTGGCAGTAATCCACAGCTGTCATTACATACAGTAAGGGCAAGATATAGTTGCAAATATGTTGACTATTATTAGAATATTATTTCCATTGCACATGGTCAATTTGTCTACCATCAGGTAGATTGTTTCCTCCTCTACAAAAGATGCTTACTGTTGACTGCTGACTCCCTTGATGTAATAATCTTGGCTCAAACTGACAAATTGCCAAGGCTGCCAAAATGGCTTGCACTTCATACTTGCCATGCTCCTTATCTGAAGTATCATCAAAATCCATTCTGTCAAGCTAGCTACAGTATCATCATCAGGTGCCTACACTGCTCCTTTCAGAATCAAGTCATCCTTATTGCAAAATTGTTCTCTGCAGTCACATGTATATGTATGTGCTACTTTTGACCAACATTAGGAAAAGAAACTGCAATGACTTAATACTGCCAAGTAGCAGGTACGTATTCTGTTCTGAACTGAACACTAACTACAAAAAATATTTTATTTTCAACTATTTGGAACTACTTTTTCACAACATGCTCATTCCATGTAACAATGTTTCTGCCAGCTGACTTGAAAACTATTACCATGATCTGAACAGCATTTCGCCTACCTTCAATGAAACTTTTACTACTTTCAAAAAAACCAAAGTGTATTTTTTCTAGATAAAGATCTCACTGACAATTAGCAGGCAATTAGTGCCCCCCCTAATTAAAATCTTGTCTATTCAACAATGAAAGACAGATATCATAAGGCAAGAGAATATCAGTCAATAAGACAGATTTTTTAATGAAACATATCTACTATTTCACCAATGGTTGAAAATGTTTCTGTTCCTTGTTTAAATCTGGAAGTGCTTGCATGTCACATAGAAGGTTGCTTACTCATATAACATTACCTCACCACCAGAAAAGCGTAAAAAGAATAAAAACTGCACAGCTACTTCTCCCCTAATCTGTGCAAATGCACTACTTTCAAGGACCAAATGGGCTCTCTCCACAAAGGGGAAGAGAGCAGTACAACTCAGGACTCTCTGTCCTGCCGCTCTCAATACCTAATTAGATCTCATTTCTTTGCCTCCAAGCTGATGACACATTCATAGCATCAATGTGTTGATGCACAAAGATGTTTGGACAAAAAAAAAAAAAAAACAATACTAGTGCCAAGACAGCAATGTGGATCAGTTGATTTCAATCAAAACACAGTGCTGGTCCAGTGAATCTCGGTGTGCTTCAGATAACAGTTCCCCCAATGCCAAGAGAACAGGAAAGGTCCTTTTACAAATGGGTGCTCCCACGACTTCTCTCTCTGGAAGCCACTTTATTAATAGAAACTCAACACAAACCCAAAGTGTCACAAGACACAACTATCCTCTGACAGCAATATTTGAGTGACGGGAAGGAGGATCACAACAAAGTGCGTCACTAGTCTCCACAGGGTATGCCTCTGAGTCAGTTCAGTTTCTTTCCGTTAAAATGGCATTGCTGTTCTTCCCCACTATTCTGCTTATTGTAAAAATGATCTTTTTTGTCTTTTAAACCGCCACAAATGGTTACCCCTGCCAACTGTCCAGTGTCACGACTTTGGTACGTATATGAAAGGAAAAGGGACTTTTATTAATTCACAATCAATTATGAATGAACTTGCATTATGGAATACATCAGGCCTAATTAACTTTGCTTGGCAGTCCAGAGGAAAAAAAGTTGGCACACATTGCAGGTTTGGTGGAAAATGCACTCAATGCTTTTTTGGTTGTCAGAGACAAAAGAAAATTGTTCAACAAATGCTTCCTGTAGGTGCAATTCAACAGTAATGTCTAAAAGCCTTTCTCAGCACCTTACTCAACACAGATAGCAGAACCAATTTAAATTAAATTTACACAATGAATTGGTGCTGGTGGATGGATGAAAAAACTACTCAGGACGCAAAATGAAAAACACTTAAATACCCTGGAGCAACCTCCATTGCTAATTAAAGATCAATTAGTACCAGCAGTCACCCAACATGTTGCTTTTTAATCAACAATCCTCTTTCATTACAGCCTTTGAGTAAAAAACAATTTGCCTGTTGTTTCCTGAGAGCTGTATTTTTCTCCGTATTTGTGAGGCAGACCTGCCATTAATTAATTCCCCATTACAGGCCCCAATTAATCTGTATAGCTCTCAAATTGAAAGGGGGAATAAGGAAGGATACAAAGCTCAAGAATAGAGGGGAAGGCACTTCATCTCATACCAGCACCCTCCAGTCTAAGGAGTACAACTCTCCTAATAAATACCCTAACCATGGTACAGGATATGATCATCATGAGAGCTGTGAAGCCCTCACTCAAAGTAAGACAATTTCCCAATAAGCCCATTATAAATAATATGGTGTTATTGTGGAGGTTTGTTTATAGTGATGGTCTGTGGAAGGCTCTGGGCCTCCTGTCTCACACCCCTCTGTAACCACATTATCCTGACACCTGAAACCAGCAAAGGCTTTCAGATGAGGGCCAAGTGGGAAATCACCCTGTGATGGCCAGGCTGAGACCACCTGCTTGGTGGAGAGGGGTGGGGAAACAGTCCATGGGCACATCCCTCTGCACGAAACAGCCCTGAGTTAGGGGTCAACAAAGTTGGGGCATACAGTGTTTAAGTCCAGTACATGCGTTGCAATTGCCTAGCAGACTGTGCAGACAGAAGTGAGCAGACAGCTCACTCAGCTTACACTTTTTACATTACCCATTTATACAGCTGAATATTTGCAGAGGGATTGGGTTAAGTACCTTGCTCAAACTCTAAGAGCTAAAGCCAACTGGGCCTTCAAACATGTAAGATTTGGATTACATGTTTTGCTCCCTACAACCTCACCACACAACCCAAGAACAAATCAAGGATAAAACATAAAATAACATACATTTTCTGACATTGCTTTGCATTCTTTATGTTCTTAATCAGCAGGCACCATTTCCAGGGCAACTTAAAATGTCCAGTTTTGCACAACGATAATGTATCACATTTACTATCTGAACTTACTGGAGTAACCAAGATGTGCATCAGCACTGACCCACCATGGATTTGAACCCATGATGCTCAGGTTCAGACTGCTAGCACTATTTACAAATAAATGTGCCGTCCACAATAGCGTGTAACTGAATGAGCATACCTGACTGACTAAGGCTGTGTTCACACCTCTTTTTCTGATGAAAACCGCTGGTCAACGCGTTTTTTTTTTGTTTTCATATAAAAAAAAAACGCTGTTCCAAAATACAGTTGAGAGCGTCCTTTGTTGCCATAACTTATACTAACCTAGAGTTAACGTTAGGTAACAGGCTAGTTTTGCTAGCGACTGAAATAAATACAAACACCAACCAGAAACTCTTAGGACCCGTCCAGTTTTAATCCACAAATGAATATTGGTGATACAGTTTAACTGTCATGCCATATATTTCACTGTGCTCTGATTAGAACATAAGTGTCTCCATGCTACGTTCTCCAATTTTGACGTTGCTATGGAACATGACAGGTCTTGCTGCTCCTCTTGTGATTGGTTAGCTGTAAAAAAACTGCTTGATATAGAGCGTTTTTTTCCTGAGAAGTTGAACTTCTTTCAACTGAGAAAAATGCCCAGAGCTGCAGAAAAAAAATGCCAGTGACAGCGTCCCAAAAGAGGCTCAGGGCGTTTCCGAAAACACAGTTTACTCCATAGGATTATTACGTAAAACAGGTGCTGACCGCTTCAAAAAAAATGTTAACACGTGAACACAGCCTAACTGACTTAATACTAGTAATAATAACAACAACAGTTATCATCATCATTACTATTACACATTGCAGATGTATAAGAAACACCTAGTAGTAGTCTAAAATGGACCAAGAGTCTTGCTAGCTGGCAGAAGACTTAACCAGACGCGTCATTTAATATTGAAATGACTACACATCAGAAACCCTATCCGGTTAGATAAAGAACTTTAAGAGGCTTTGCTGTTCTTAAGCTAATAATAGCTGGAAATTGTTCCATGGTGTTCTGTGGCATTCAATAGCTACAGACTGCTGGGGATGTAATGCGCGTTTTTCTCGGAGTAAGGGTTCTGTTTTGGCTGTGATGACACAGGGTTAGTCTGGCTCCACGTCACTAAGGGATTCTCACGCACCACTGATGCATTGCCCAGGCTCGGGCAGGGAATTGTGTCAGGACTCTCTGCTTGTTAAAGTGCCTAGGCTGCTGCTGCTGACATGGAGCTGCATAGCCCAAAAACCCAACTCTTCTGCATCCCCAGGGCCATACACACACCCACACACATCACACACAAACACACACACACAAATTTAAATGAACTTCACATACACACTCTTTGTTACACAGCAAGCAGTGAGCACAACACCCCATATATAAAAATGACCATTAGTTCTCCATTTGGCATTTCATGTCACTGCATCTTAAACAAAGCATCTGAATTTCCCCTCTCCTGGATACAGAAAAGACTGTATTCGTGTTAGACAGGCTAGGGTAACGTTACCCAGGTTTTCTCCTGCAGAGAGGGCAGATTAAAAGGGGTTCTGCTTACACTTCCCCTGTGATGGCTTTTGTGTTGCGGCGGTTTCCCCTTTCTCATCTCATCTGGCAGCACTGGCTGCGTGGGCCGGGACCGGGGCGGGCGTCACGCGGGCGGCTCAGGATGTGGCGATGAACAGGGCGTCAGGCCTCTCTGTTCCTCTCACTGAGGGTGTGGAAACTCTCCTCCGGCAGCACACAGCTGTCCCACATCCCACTGCTAACGGGCCACACTCAACTGTCCAACCTTCAACACTTATTAGCTTCCTTCTACCAAAAAAACAACTGCAGTCCTCCTGAGAGTACAACACACTGATCTTACAGTTATACTACATCCTGGCTTGTTATATGCGTTACCGTGCAGGCATTAACAAGACTACCTGTTTTGTAACAGTACCTCTTTCAGGATTATTATTACAATTATTGTTGGACTGCTTCACCTTTTCAAATAAAAATTACCAACAGTAGTAGTAGGAATAGTAGTAATAGAAGTATGACAGTACTAGAAGGGGTCTTGTCACCTATAGTTTCATCATCTTCAACAATTTAACACCATCATATTATTGACAACATAGGATTTTATAAAAAATGTCTCTAACTGTAGCGGTCTGAAATTAGATTAATTAAACTGAATGTCTTTTCAAGGAGAGCTGGCAAAGTGCCCTCCTTTCTGAGCACAGAACCTGTGGTACAAAAGTTTCAGTGAAAGATCTTTGTGCAGTATTTGAATATTGTATAGTCAAATGCATGTTAAATGTGATGTCAGTCGGGTTCCACATTAACTGTGCTGCAAAGTGGACTTATCTCCACAACATTGGACTTTTTTTAACAGTACCATTTTCAAAGACATGCAGTGGCATCATCTAGGTGCTGTTTCATGTTAAATGACAGTTAATTTTCTTTAAAAACAGTCATATACAGATGAAGAAAAGGCTACTATATTGCATTGATAAAACAAGTCATGACCTGTAGTATTAGGATTTACATCAGAGATCACCAGTTGACGTCTGCTTCCAAAGCAGTGCCTAAGCTAACATTAAAACCTATGTTTAGCTCCTGAATAAAGCTGTTTCCAACAATGACATGCTATGATACTAAACATTATAGGATAAACAAATCACAGAGCAATATTGGACTTCCTGCACTACTCTTAGCAGGCTAGTGCTGGCCTATGTTGTTGTTTTTTTCATCAATTTTTAAGAAACTGGTGGGTTACCTAAAACTAAAAAAGTTAATCCCTTTACAGATCCTGTTTGTGAAAATACCAGAAAATGCTTAGCAGCAGCTAATCAGCAACTTTCAATACAATTTCTACAATGTCAAATATGGAAACAAAATCATTCCAGAGCAAGATTGTTTCACAACCGCTGCTGCTTGCGAATACAGTCCACAAAACAGTCACGCTTTCGCACAAGTGGAGAGGTGCGCCCAGCACAGACATTGCCAGTAATAACATCAAACTACGGATAACGTCCAAGGTTACTGCACTAGCATGCTGGGTGACATTTAAACAATCTGTCAGAGCCTACTGTACATCTGCTTAAACAAAAGAGGAAAGAGAGAAAGAAGGAAGGGAGAGAGAACAAGAGGACAGAGAGAGGGAGGAAGGGCAAAGAGAACGAAAGATAGACAGCAGTACAGAAAAGAAGGAGAGTGAGAAACAGGCTGGCAGAGACAAAATACAGAATCTGATTGCATTAGCAAATTAATTCAGTGTAACCTTTACAAAGGGTATACAGTTGAACAAAAATAGCTCAGTGTTGACATATGCAAACATCGGATCTGAGCGTAACGAGGCTCCTTGCTCTCCAATGCCAAATACAGCATGGCTGATGGGGGACCACAGCACATGCCACTTCAAATGAGCGGCGGGGTGCTGCAATCTGTTTGTTTCCTGTGCTTACCAAGGACATAAGACACATGACCCTAATCCTAGCCTTCAGGTATCTCCCCACATCATTCAGTACATAAACCCGCATTCAGATAAGACACACTCACATCCATCATTTACTGAAATTCTTTGTGAAGAGGGTTTAAAGACATACAATATTAAAATATGCGTTTTTGCAGCAATATTAATTAAAGCCACAGGTAATACATATTTATAGAATGCAAATATAAATATTAAAAATATCTATTTGATTACAAATTAGGCTATGTCACACTGTTTTCCTTTACATTTTTTTCCTCAGTCAGAGTTTGGACTGATGCAATTTTCACTTTAACTTGTAAAGTGCCATGGGATATTTTACTGTAATTAATCCCAAACAACTGCACAGGTGCAGCTGTCAAATGCAACTATGCACTGTTAAGGTGGGATTCACAACAAAGCTGGTAGCTGCCTGTGTTTCTTGCTGTAAGGTTGCAGCTTGCAACCTGGGTGAGTCACCAACTCTCAGAGAGGAACTGCCTCCCCAGTCAGGGTCATCTGCTCATCCTGTCCACCAATCAGCTGTGTCCTCCGCCACGCACAGTCAATTACACAACGGCAGCTCTGGCCTTCAGGGCATATTGAGCAACTGTGACTGTTTGGGCAGTGTAAAAGGGAAGGGGGTGGATCACTGAGCAGGGATGAGCACAGGGCTGGAGTCCTCCCCACTTTCCTTTTACCTTCACAGTAGTTAAGAGTTAAGTGGATTTTCAGTCCAACAACTAAGGTAGTTTCTCCTCACTTCTGAGCAACTAAACCAAGTATTGATTTTTTTTTTGAGCAGAGCAACAAAACTTGCTTTTAAATTAATTAAAAACTCCCCCCTCATGTCTGGAGTGCTGGCAAGGAGCATTTTGTCTGTAAAAGGCTTTACCACTTCACAGATGGACATCTGAATCACACAGAAAATTAGGCAATAAACAGAAGCTTGTAAAAACTGGTTCTGCATGATACAGTTTCAGAAGCCTCCAAAGAGACACAAAACAGACATACTGGAATGTTACACTTCAGACACAAACTATCAGGACCTGAAAGGATTTAAATGTTTTAAGTCCCCTTTTTTAACACATACTCTCTAATTTACAAGAACAAATGTCTGCTATTCACAACCAGCATTTGATAATGAAACTAACAATGCAACATCTTTTGGGGGGAACACTAAATTACAGTAGAATGCAGAGAGGAACAATAAGATTTTCACAGCAGACAGACAAGAGAAGTGTCATCAAGTACAGTGGGGATACAGTATATTATAATCACTAATGGCTAGTCTGTTTTCATAGAACTGATCAATGTCTACACTACTTTGAAGCTTCAAAGATAGGCTTAAGAATGAATGACATAAGGAATATAGCCTACTTCCCTTTCAAACAAGCTCTTGTAACCTGTCGCTGAAATCTCATCTGAGCTATAAAAACTATATGTCCAGCACAATCAAATACACTGAATGAATATAAATGTTCTATTTCAATAAAAATTTAAATTTACTTCACATATTAACAACACAGAACAATGCAATAATAAAAAACTAACAGAACTTTGTATCTAAAATAAACAGTGATCCAGATTTAGGTCAAAGGCAAAGCGTTCCTCCAGATTTGGAAAATCAGAGGCAAAAAACTAATGTGAGAGTCTGATGACTTTTTCTCTGCTGTAACCCTCCCTTGGTATGTTGATACAGTGCAGCCAACAGTAGCTTCAGTTACACTAAATTTAAACTAGACAAATGCCACACATAGCTGCTTGTGCTTCACTCCGCTAACAAATGCTTCTCTCATCACTTCTAAGCATCGGGGCCCCTCTGTCTCTGACACGGACAGCGTCCGGGGAGAAAGGGGTCCCACAAGACAGACATCTCCATGCCTGGGGCCCGGGGACAGGGGCCGGGGCAGTACCGTGAGAGGGAGTGAGGGGATTGGGGAGGGGGGGGGTTTCTCCTAACTGTCAGTCTGTCACGCCACCGCTGCTCATCCCCAGGTTCAATGTTAACACAATACAGTGCAGCGCAACCACCGCCTCGTCAGCAGTGCCACGGCTACGCTACTAATTTACTCAGCGGAATTCAGCACTGACACACATTCAACATATGTAATATTGCTGAATGAATGAAGAGTCCTAGACTTTAGCTGTAGCTAAAAGATATATAGAATAAACACATTTTTAGGAGGCCCTTTAAAATTGTCACAGGTTTAAATACCTATTTTAAACTAACCAAGCTTTGTAATGTTACCATATTCTGTTCCACAGCTGTGACAAACCCTGTACCGAGAAACTGAGAGGATCAACCGATCACATCCACACAGACTATGCACACCTCTGCAATGTCTCTGAGCCCACAGGGAGAGAAGAGAGAGAAACAGAGAGAAAGAGGGACAAAGAGCTCACCTGGTGATGTGGCACACAGCATTCTGCCACTCCCGTATAGTCAGTTCAATGACCACTTCAGAAACACTCCTGATTTAACAAAACTCTGTAACCTGCTGTCTCCCTTCTGGCATTCTCAGTGGGAGCTCAAAATAGTCCACCATGAGAGCGATGTAATTTCAGTCTTTCCCACGACTGGCAAGCGATGAAATGGACAGTCAGATGTTCAGATACAGGCTACATGGACATCTAACATGAAGTCTGCAGAAAAAAACGAACTTGTTCCTTTTGTTATGGCTTTATCATTACTTAAACCATTACAACAAAACTACAATCAAAATTCATACTGTAAAAAAACAACATAAGCCTACAGTTGTTTTGCCACACTTGCCCCTAATTCGACTTAGAAACCACAGGTGAAGGAAGCCACCGACATATATCTTTGTTCCTTAGATATGGTGAACGGGTCTACTTTGGTTAGCCTATATGATGTACAGTCTAGCCTTTTTCATCCTTGCACATGAACGTCAAGTCTGCTTTGCCCATCCCTGACTACAGTGGAGGCAATATGAGTGCTGCCACAGAGCAGTCAGACAGGTTGAGGAAGGTGGGAGGATGGGAGGAGGGAGGTGGGGGCAGAGAGAGAGAGAGAGAGAGAGAGAGAGAGAGAGAGAGAGAGAGAGAGAGAGACAGACAGACAGCTTTCATCGGCTGGGTTCCTTCCTGCTCCCCACACAGTAGGGAGGGAGCTGTCGACTCCCCTCTCCTTAAATTCCACTGCCATCTGAACTGCACATGGCGTGCCTGGGCAAATTTGATGACTTGGGTGTTGTTTAAGAGGCTGGGCCCAGAGCCAACAACCCCTGTCTGCTCCACTCTGACCCAATGAGGGCACTTTTCAGACAACACCTCTCTTTCAGCGCTCCCTCACCCCAGCCACCTGACCTGTTGTTTCCTGCGTGGCACTGCTGTCGCGACACTGCCTTTGCCTGGGATCCCAGCGGAGGCAGAGAGAGTGCTGATCCAAACAATGGCAGGCAGGAATGCAGAGTGGCCTCACGTTTCCCCATAGGAGCCACGCTTACCCAGCATTGGCACAGTCTGCCAGTGTGGGGAAACATAACGGTCATTGTGTCAAATTTTACTTCTTACATTGAGATGACCAGTAATACGGCTGAAGAGAAGAGTAACGCTTTGCTACTCATTGGTAGCCAGCTCTATGCCTAGTCAGTTGGTGTGAACTTTCAGTAAACCTTGGCAACACAGCTGCAATAATATGTTTGTACCACAGTGTACATTTACTAAGACACAAATGTCTTTCATATCCAGGCATTATTCCCTTTCATTATAACCCAATTCTCCTGATGTTACACTTTTCTGAAACTTTTTTCCCAACAAGTGTTTAATTAGCACAGACCTATATAATCGCACAAGACTGGAACATTTATATAGTATATTCATATACTCACCACAATATCACAAAAAACAACAGTACAGTTTCAAGATGATTTCCAGAAAATGTTCAAGGCACACTTTAAACGTGCTGCTGGAGACCCAAGCCTTATTATTCCACCTATCATTTTATTTTTCAGTAGAACATGGGATTTAATGGACTGGGAAGCTTTTAGCTGATCCACTCCAGAGGGTGGTTTGGCTTCACTGCAAATGTATTTCCAACAGGTACACAATTAACAGCCCTGTAAAGATCAGTGACAAAGCGCAGTAAGCCTGCATGTAAGCTTCCCAATGCTGCCAATTCTTAACATTAAGCTATGCAGATAAGGAGGTGTAATCACTGTTTGCACAAACAAATGAAACAAATGTCATACCCGCTGAAATGGTCTCAGTCATCCCTCAGTTTTTAAGCAATCATTTACATGATTTCCTTTTATTTATGTCAGTACCTTCATCCACACCTAGACCTCTATGTAGTTGATTTTAAGTGGAAACATTTCATAATCTCATCTTAAAAATCTTCCTTTTCAAAAAAATCAGTTAAATGAAATGATGCATCAGGTAAATGTTGATGTAAGAATGGAAAACATAACTCTTGATCCATATCATGTCTCAGTTTTTAAAATAATTTTTAAAGCTACCAATGTGCATTGATCAGTGCTCATGAACCAACCCATGGACCCACCCTGAAATTGCTAGCAATTACATTCTGGGATAGGACATTCTGCTTATGATTCTGATAAAAATCACTGCACACTGGGACAGAATCATGCCTATACTAACACAGTTGAAATGTTCTGCCTATAAGAACCTAGCAAACCCCTGACAAGGACAATTTAGGGCTACATGTAAGTCAACACACAATCAAGTTCACTTGCACTTAGTAAGTGGAAAAAAGGCTGTTCAGAACACAGACAATCTTGTATCATGCACTAAATACCAAAAAAAGCTAACATAAAAAAGACAGAGAGCAACACAAAGCACAAAGACACATAACAAATACAAACCAGCAAGGCACTTAACCACTGAGGCAGTGTTTTGCTGAAATTAAGAGACGCACTTTAACTTAAGTCAAATTATTATTTTATAGTACATATTTCAAATATATAAAGACAAGGACTGAGCCACATCACAGCACAATTTGCATAGTGACATTCAAATAATTAAACTAACTCAGGTTGTTATCTTTTATTTTTTTCAATAACAAATTACATAAATACTATACACTTAAATGGTTTTTTTATGTCTTAAGAATTTCTCACATAAATATGAGAAAAATGTTTAGGATGCATACATTCATTTTATCCAGTCATTTCTAATTCCACTTTCCAGAATGAACCACTTAAAAGAATCTAATCATTCTGGACAAATCTGTGTGATTCCTGCAAGTACAGTACACTGTATGAACACATAATGCAAAAATACACCCATAAAAATACTTCTTTGCAGGTTAACTTTGATTTTGGTGGCACTGTAATTGGCAAGGTAATATAAGAGATATTTCACAGCAGAAAATCTTACATTTTTTCAGCCAATACTTTTAACCCCAGTCTACCCCAGATATTTTCTGGATACTCCCATTATTAAACACAGAGATCTTTGTAGACAAGTGAAAAGATCCTACTGTTCAATATAGTAATATTTTACAGTAAAGCCATGCTCTGGTGGAAATTTTGTCCCATCCACCATCACCAAGTCTCCAAGAAGAGACTGAAACAAGAAACAGATGAGCCAAGCATCACATTTTAAATGGACAGGACATGAGAAACAGAAGAGGAACTCCAGTGTGTTGGATATGGAGTTTGGATTGTCCTCTTTGTTCCACAGGATCTGCTGTCCTTCACTGAATCCAAGTCATTAATGTGAACTGACTCTCCAGATCGGCCAGGGCACTCAGCCCAACGGAATAAAACAACTCACATACTGGCGCAATTATTCCAATGTCTGATCCAAATCCACTCTTTTCCTTGACTTTCCATCCAAGTTGTACTTCTTTTTTTCCAATTTAGGAAAACTTGATTGAGGAGATGGCAAATCTTAAGTCTTAAGTCCATCATTACTGGCCTTGGATCATTGAAAAATACAAACTACACAAATCCTTAGCACATCAAATGAATGCAATCTGGTGTTCAGGTCTTTCTTGAGTGCTGACCTATCTATTCTGTGGAATTCTATAATGACAGTAATGTATTTATTTCTAATTCAACATAATGCAACTAAAACTGCAGAAACAGCCAGATGCAAAATTTGTACTTGTGTGACAATAACAATTTGACACCATGACCAAAATTCTGAACTCTGTGGTAAATGTAGTTTTCACATGCAAAAAACACTATGTACAAGCAGGCTTAATAATCTAAAGAGAGCTCTAAAAGCAGCTCCTTCACATTCGAACAATACCTCATATGGATATACTTTCTGGAAAAACGGCACATTAAGTTTGCTGTTTTTGCCCACTGTGATTCCGCCTGGAAGCCAGTGTTGTCCTTATATAAACTTCTAAACCCGACACGAACCAGATCTCAATCAAAGCATTTAAAAAGAATTACGAAAGTTCTCCTTCATTTTCATATTTTAATGCAAGTTTTACAAGATTTTAGCAACGCTTTAAAATGAATGGCAAATAAAACAGATTTCATTCAACTGTGCAATTTGCTAGGCAGTATGACAGACACAAGAAAAAAATACTGGAGGAAATACTGGAAAAAGGAATATCTGTGACTGATTATAAAATTCAGCTCACTTCTAAAAATATCTATATACAGTAGAACTAAACAAAAGATGAAAATGTGTGCTACACAGAATTGTGACATGAAGAACTTGACACTGACCGTGCTTGGGAGCAGTACAAAGAGATTTTTTTTTATAATTTGTTATTGTTGATATTTTTGCAGCTTATTTGTCCTTTTGCAAATCACTTTGGATAACAGACTCTGCTAAATGACTAAATTTTTATGTAATATGCGTGTTGAAGTATTAGTAGTACAAGAAAGAACAAAACAAATCAGGCATGTATTATAAGGCTACCTATGCAGAGAACCACAGAGATCTTTCATCAAACACTGTCTCTCTTGTCTAATTCTCTCCCTCTCATGACATTCATCACAACTGAGGATGCTGATATATACCACACTCTGCACACACATTTCTGTATG
This sequence comes from Megalops atlanticus, assembly GCA_019176425.1. Classification (NCBI taxonomy): domain Eukaryota; kingdom Metazoa; phylum Chordata; class Actinopteri; order Elopiformes; family Megalopidae; genus Megalops; species Megalops atlanticus. The sequence goes on from CM032881.1 coordinate 13,707,680, forward strand.
ACCGATGAGATTTAAATATTGAGCCTGCTGACGGTAAACTGTGTGTCATCTGCAGTGATGATTAAAATGGCAGCATACTGTCATTTTATGAACAATGCCTTATAACAGAACTTGTCTGTAAAGACCTTAAAGAAATTTAATGAATGTCACTTAAAATAATAATAATAATAATAATAATAATAATAATAATAATAATAATAATAATCATAAAATCCAAAAACATGTTTTGCGCATTTTCTGCTTAAAGTACTACATCACAACTGTTTTGTCTTTGGCAGCAATATTGTTTGTTGTTTTTCATCGTTTGAGTTTAAAAATCATGCCATGCCTTGGATATTTACAGGAGTGTTTCACAACATATGCATGTCAATAGCCCCGTTTCCATCAACCTGTCTAATGTATCGGTGGATGATGCTAGTAAAAATTCAACATACAGACAAAACAGCAGTATTTATTCTGAGCTGATAACGTGCAAATTTGGGGGATTCCCTATGATGATCCTATGATGTTCGGTGTTGTCACAAACGTTCATGCTGGCTAGCATTAATTAATGACTCCAAACAAAAATGCCCACATTATCGCTTGCAGAATGTGGAAGGGGCAGAGACAGCATTGTTTTAAATTTAGTACATCAAACATTTATTCAAATATTCAAGGTGGCATACTGTGGACTTTTCTGATTGAAAATAATTAAAAATACATCACATCAAAACAAAAGGACTCCAGTCATGTCAAAATGGTACTTTGAGTCCACATCCAAAATAACTCAAATGTCAAGAATCAGCAAGCGATAAAAGGGAAGTCATATCTGCTTAAAATACAATACGTAACACACTGGCTTTCAACTAACAACCTTGCTCTTGCTGAAGCACTACGCCTGTTATCATGTTAAATACCAATAAAAAGAAAGTCTGACTTAGTAGTCCGAACCAGTAACACTGTCACCTCCGGCTCCCCTTAAACCTTTTTGCGGAGTCACTTAAGCGAACTTGGAGATGCCAATATTTGTGTGACTTTTGTTATAACATTTTCTCCCAAAACAACGAGTTTGAATTCATTCAACAGCAGTTTCTCTGAGTGTAGAACAAAAGTTAAGATTTTATCAACTTAAACTGCTCGGTAAACTGGGACAATACAAGACGTAACTTCAACAGAACGATTACTAACCTTTCTGCAAAGAAACGGTGCACATTATTCTATCAAACAATTAATCCAATTCATCAGTTGTACTCTTAAAAATGAAATGACTGCTGATAACGTAAAGATGCAAAGATACATGTCAGAAATCTGGCTAACGGATATCACAGAAGTAGTACACTGTAAAACAAACAAAAAACTAAAACACTGCTAACGTTAACGGTAGCGCAACTCCTGTCATCCATGAAGCTACGCTCAAGCTACGTTTGCTAGCAACATACTCCACGGTATAGCTAACTACCTGCAGAGAAGAGATCCGATAACGAGAACGTACATGACCACAAAATGTTAGACAACCTGCTCACTTTAACTAATCATTAAATTATTTTATATATAAAATTACCCACACAACTTACCATTGGCTTGTAGCCTGCTAACCAATTACTGGTAATGGTAGTCTCGCTATCAGTCAAAAAATACAACGTAGTGCAAGCTAACGTTGAGTGTGCACAGAAGTTGCCGAACGCTGCTAGCTAGCTGGCTAGCAAACCACCAACTACAATGATATTAACCTAATTAAATTAACACTGATGGTAAGAAAGGCAGAAGGTAGGATAAATTAAAACAATTCAATAAATAGGCTATCCATAGTTCATCACTAGTTGAAAACTTTAAGTGTGCGATGGCTAGCTAGCTAAATTTAAGTTTACAACATCTTACAGGATAATAAGATAAATACACTTAATAATTTCTGCAAACAACGCAGTTATAAACATTCTTCAAACTGCCTTTCATTAAAACAGTGTTTACTAGGCAGCTAACATTTGCTAACTAACTAGTTAACTGTTATCTGAAATTATCGACTGCTTTTAGAAAAGAAAAAAAGGAACTAGCGAGCAAGCTAGCTGGTACATGGCTAAGAACATACGTACTGGGATTTGTGACGCTGTGTTAGATCTTGCCTCGAATCTCGAAAACAGTAATCAGTTTTGCTTCATGAATTAAAATTGTCACATTTAGAATTACGTATGTCGACGCTTTGTGTTTTAAATTGATGCCGTGTTGAACATTGGCTAGGATGTTATCGTACGCTTGCTGGTAACAACTGTAACGTTAGTTAGCTAGCAACTATGAATGTCATCTATTGAGCTAGCTGGATGGCTAATGATACTGTAAATACACATGGCAGGGGTTACCAAGCAGCCAGAGTTCGGGGAATGACACTAACCTGCGGGGCCTAGCGACTGCTGCTGCCCGTCCTCTCCGAAGATCAGTCTGAAGTCCAGCTCCTCATTACCGCTGCAGTTTGCAGTAGTCATCGGGTTTGACAACTCGGGTTCACCCGTTACTCTCTACGCTTGCTCTTGCAGATTCCTCCCCTCGCAATCAAAGCATCTAATTTGAACACAAACTTTTTGTTTCTCCTGTAAATTCCAAGCTACAAGGAACCAAGTCACAGTCTGCATGAAGATTCTCCTCCAGTATAGCTGGCTAGCTAGCTAGTTTGCTGCAGTAGCTAGCTATCGCTAATCCGGAGTGTTTTTCTATCCAAAGTTTACTGCTTTTATTTTGTTGCTCTCGTTTTTCTTCTTTTTGCCGAGCTCGTGCTGTCCGAGCGATATGGTGGAGCGAGTTCCAATTGTTTGTGTTGGAACGAGAGAGACAGGATTGTCCATAAAAATAATTGCTTCTCTGACTCGAGATTCAATCCCAACTTTTACTAACAGCGCGTGACGGGGCAGCTCCAGCAGTGACGTCAGCAAACTCGACAGACAACATAAGCGCAGCATGCACACGCACACACATTTACACACACAAACAAAATGTATACGCGAATCATCGGCTGTCATTAGAGATTATGGGAATTGAAGTTCCTGAAAATTAATTAATGGGTTGTATGACCACAAAATTAGTTACACTGTACTATATTCTTTTTATCATAGTTTACATTGTTATTTCGGTGTTTTTAGTCATTGTGGTCATATTTTTCGTGGTTACAATATGTGCACAATAACGTTTTCATTAAATGTCTGCTGTAGCTGGTCCACCGTTTTTCAGCTGTTAACCAGCATATGGGCCTTGTGCAGGCTGCACAATTCATCAAAACAACCACAACACTTAAAATTGATCGAGATCAGCACAAACAGCATTCTTCTTGCTGACACTTGAAGGACACAGTGGGCATGGGCGATTCCTTTCCTCAGCAGATGCAGTCCTACAACATTTAGAGCCACTTCTGTTTTCACAACTGATTGACATCTAAATCATCAGGTGAGTTGACTTTCTGTGCAGCAGCCCTCGAAGACAGGAATTTCCCATGGTTGGTTTAGGACTATGAAGACTCTTTTTCAGTCTGGTAGTATTAGTCATGAGATAGTATTCCAATTCAATATACACTGTGAAAAAAGTGTGCATGCTCCAGAATTTATCCCAGTGGGGAATCACATGATCACATGTGTTTAATGAGTATGTGCTGTATTTTCAGGTAGATTTGGAGCCACTGTGCATCTTCACAATCCACTTGTGTTTCATTAGTTGCAGTGTTTAGAATGAATAGTTATTTATGAACAACATCTTTTTGCTTCAAAGGCACAATTAACAATAATTCCAATTATTAATGTTTGTTTATTTGTATTTCTAAATCTCAGTGGTCTCTGTAATTCAGTGATCAATCACATGTGATGTTCATCTACCCTCTCCATTCAAGGTAAATATCAGGTACTATTTGGTAGGTGCTGAGTTTCTTGTACCTACAATAGCAGAAGTATTGTATACAAAATGGGATGATCAAAATGACCAATGAAATTTCATGTCTGTATGGGTAATCCAGTTATGAAGACATTATACTACTGTACCCCCTCTTAACTGTAATAGGGCAATTACCTAGTAGGCGAACCTGGCGAGTGCTGCTTCTTAATGCTGAATCTGTACAGCAAATGGACAAACTAATGGGTCAATAATCATACCATTCACTGGTGACTCTTTTCCTCTATACCTCTCTTACCAAAGGTTCGGGATTTCAGGTTGTTTCCTTATCTCTGAAACCTGAAACAAGCAAAGAGGCAATTTCATGTCACCTTCCACCGATTCCTAAGGATTTTGTGTTGAAAAAAAGAAAAATGGGTAAATAATTAACAGCCTGCAATTATGTATTTTATAACATTTATAGTTGTTGATATGACTGAAAGAACAGGTGATCTTCTGTATCTGAAATGTTTATCACATACTCACAGGTTACTTTATTAGTGGAAAATGAACATAACTAATGTCCTTGAAACGTCCTCATAGCTTTAATAATAGACCAGTGTTGATTGACATTTACTTTGTGTCATATATTAATTTCATGTAATATACAAATGACTATATACTGTAGGCACACATATGAACTCACACTTATGCACACAATCATGCAAAATTACCATTAAGAGCCAGATAAGAGTCAGACTGCTGTGCATTACCATGTATTGGGTGATGACACATATTTCCAAATGGTCTTGACAAAACTGAACATAATCTACATATTTTTGTTAAATATTTACTATGGGGAAATTACACAATGAAAAAAAGAGATGGTTTTGTTTGACGTGGGTGGAGAAGTACCTAGCTCACACAAGTGCACTAGCATCAAAATCACATTTCCTGTTAGTATATTTTCCTTTCGATTGCATTTATTCAAGAAAGCTTATTAAACGTGCTAAGTATCATCATAAAACGCTCAGGGTCCTAATTCATGTGGAATATTTTATTGAGTCACATTGAACTGTAATATTCAGGACAGTCCAATCTAGGTATCATGATGACTTATTTGTCTGATAAAAAATGATAAGGTAAATAAAGACATCATCTTTTAGTTGCAGGTAATATTTGCATTCCAGTGTTAATTGTTCTACCTATTTTTATCTTTCTTCCATTTTATTGACAACACTCTGGTTTGATGTATACATAATGCACACTTTGCAAAACTGCAATGTGGGTGCTAGGTAGTTTGTGGGTGCTGCAAATCTATATGTGTAAGAATGTCTGCTAAATGAAAAAATGTAAATGTAATGTAGTTTCCTGAAAATGTCTATGCAGCAATTTTTAGTCTCCCAGCTGTAGTAGGCATGCCTTGAATTCTCATTGTTTACGATTCAGATCACCTGGGTCTTATCTTCTCTGATGACCTTTAAAAAGAGAAGATAAAGAACACAATATCTGCGGATTCTGTAGGCGGGTGTAGTTGTGGTTGGCGATATTATCATCTTGCAAAAAAAGCTGTGAAGGAAAAAAACACAAACACAAGTTGTTCCCATTTGAAAGAAGAGGCTCTTTCAAGGATCAAATCTTTGCTGCATACCTTATGTGAAAGAAATTCATTGTCCTTTCTATGGGCAAAACAATATTTAATTGATTTAAAGTGATTGGATACGTTTCCAGCAAATACTTAAGAAAATACAGCATTTCAGCTTTTGACCTGTTTAAAAGTACCTATTCATGTGCTTGTATGCAAAGAATGGAGTTATTGTTGAAAATTCCTGATCACATACAAAATGCACTGGTGTTTCTCAGCTAGTATCTGAAAGAATAGAAATAACCCTAGTGGATGGACAAATTCTAAAACGCACTGTTCTACAAAGACAGGAGAACTATCATACAGCATCTGAACGTGTATGTCAACCCCATACGGTGTCCGACATAATTATTGTAACATTCCTCTTGACTCAACACAGACTGGCAAAATACAACTCAAAGGCAAATGAGAACACACTTCAAAGATGAAGCAGGGGAATCAAAGGCTGAGAAAGAATACACAGTTTCACTTCTCTAGTGGACGCTTCTGTTTGCTCCTTTTAATGTGGAGAAGAAAGGGCTCCAAGCTTTACTGCATAGATCTCTTTCAGGCAGTAGAGTTTAGTGCTACCATATACACATATACAACTCAAACAGCAGTGGGCAAGAACCTATAAAATCTTAAATTCTCATCCCTCCCACCCCTGGTCTTGTAACATATGTCCTCCAGAGGTTGTTCATTTCTGTTAAGGACAGTATGTGTTTCCTGTAAAGTATAAATATTCAGGGCTAAGCAGCACATTTGAAGAGAAATGAATCACATCCAATATTTCAATTAACTTACAAATAAATTGAACAGAATTTAAATTTTCCCAAGTCAACTGCAAATAAACCGATTCCATGATGGCCATTAAAAACATAATGCTATATCCTTACTCATCAATCCAGCAATTTGTTCTTAAACTCCTGAAATTCTCTCTGCAGTGCATGTAACTATTGACCCTTAAATTAAATTTATGTTTTGCTTTGTAACGTGGCGCTTAAAAGCCACCATACCTTGCGAAGGGACACACTTTTGCAATTTTGTTATTTAAATTAATTCTGTGATGCCCCCTTCTGGTTAACCTTCAATACAACACCACAATAGTGATTACAAAGCAATGATGATAAAGACTTTACCATGACTACACAGAATCTTTTTAATGTCTTTTAAAATATGTCTAAGTATATTATTTTTTATTCAAATTCATGTAAGAAGTCAGTGGATGATATTCCCTAATCAGATCAATCATTATCAGTGATAAACTAATGAATATTTAAGTTTTTTTTTATTATTTGCTTTTTTATGTATCTGTGTGCAATTTTGTTTATTTTACTTATTATACAGGTGATAATCTGATTCCATTGCACTTCAGTCAGCATGCCATACAGTGCATCAAGTTCAGTTTCCTATCAGAAGATGATTGCCATAGATAATATATCAAGTACTCTAACTCCTCCAGGAACCTGGCATGACATCACCAACAGTATAAAACTTATTGTGTATAACTTAGTATAAGTTGGTTATGAGGGACTGATCTTTTCCCTCCTGCTTCTGAAAGTGAGATGAATACATGTTTGTCTGTCTGTTCCTCCAGACAGACAGCTGTTTTGTGTAGCCACTTGCAGTTAGCATAACCATCTAGCTATGATCACTACATTGTGTTTGATACAGTAGGTTAGTGTATATATCTACATCTATAGCTATATCAATACCTACAGATATGTCATTGCTGTACTCATCAGTTGATTAATCTGATTTCCTTTAAGTATGTGTATGTTAGTCTGTATTTTTACAAAGAGAGTGGTTACATAGCTATGACTATACTCAACATTCTTTTTTCTTGTGCTGATTTCCACAGAAAATGTATGTTCTAATTTACAGTCAATTGAACATCTTGAAAAGGGTGACTAACATTTTATTTCATTTAGTTTGCTCATTATACAGTAATCCTAATGCACTTAACTCTACAGTCTCATTGCCAAAATATGATGACAGCCTGCAAATGATCATGTAAAGCTTTTGTCTTTCAATTTAATGATTACACTCCACTGCATCAGATAGGCAAGCAGGTACATTGCCTTTGGTTGCAGGGTAACATCATGAACAGAACATATTTTTGTGATTATTATGTACTGGGTATACAGGGACCCCAGGGCCCAGGTCTTCTCCACTTTGCTTGGTTGTGTCTTTTATGCTGTTTGTAGCTTGCCAAGTCAGATTGCACAAGCCTGTAGCTTGAAACTGATGAAACAAACTGTCTGGCTCATCTCCATTTTTTTCATGTTATTGTGAAGAAGAAATCAGCTGACCAGAGCCTCTTCATCTGCGAGGGCAGATGCTACCACCAGCTTCTCAAATGTGCAGTCTCCCACACACCATGCTGCCTGAGAATGTCAGTGTTGACATGCACTCATCAGGGCCAACAGGAACCTCTAGCACTGCCCCCCCCCCAAACTGTCTAGCCTACTCGTGCTGCTGCTGATCTGTGAGTGCAGAGCATCATTCTCACCATGGTCACAGCTTACAGCTCTGAACATGTGTTGATATGCATCAACAATCAAACAAACTCACAGATCACACTTGGCCAGGGCTTGTGATAATGGAGAAACTTGTTGGCATGTCAGGTGTGTCATCCATCAAGTTACCACAGGTTGATGCCTATACAGCAATGAGGGTTGGGCCCTTTTCGGGGTTTTTCTTAAAGAAATGACCACAATGATCCTGAGATATGACTCATTGTAAACGCGTATTTCTATACCAACTAAGCAAACAGTATTTGAATTCAATCCTATATGGCCACAGAGTAAATGCTAGTTGTGGTTTTAAGTTTGAAAAGATAGGCAAAGTATTTTTGAATAGTTTTAGTCCTGTTTTAGGCTTGTTTTTTGGCTTGTAATAATATTGTTATATTTGTAATATAGTCTTTTGGTTAGGTTTAGTGAGCCACGAAACCACCAAAAGGGCCTAACTCTTTGTACTACATAAATATAGGGTATGCCTAGCAAACCTATAACTTGGTGGATGGCATACCAGCGATCCCAATTGACAATTCCTACTTTAATTCATTATGGTAGTACCCCTTATATTTTTGTTGTTATTGTTTTGTTGACTATTTCTCACATTTTATGCAGTTTGAAAGACCTAACTTATTTTGGATGGTAAGACCAAGTTACACAAAGAATTTAGGAAACATTATATGCCTATTGTTTGTAGTAGAAATTGTCTAGGTTTTGTGAGGTAATGTGGCCCAGATTGTGTATTACAATTTGGCTTCATTTTGATATGTATACTTTTAATAGCAGGATTTTGTAAGTGTGTCTACTATCTTATAAAGGATTTAGCACATGTGAGTACCCTGGGTTTCTGTACGCTGAAAGCATTTGTGTTAATGTTGTATACTGTAGATGACATGGTCTGCTTGCTGTGTGCTGGCTCATTTGTCAGAATACTCCTCTCCAGTTGTCTAAGATCCAGTCTTATGTTTTGCTGTTTCTATAAAACTAAGGATACCTTTTGTCCCAATTATTATTGTTGTGCTAACAATTTTAATTGAGTGGAACAATTTGTTTTGTCACCAAGGTGCTTCACTTTGAAGTGGTTGTGTGTTCAGTATGTTCAGTATCTGAATTTCAGCTGTGCACCAAACCTCTGTTTGTTCTCTTTTATGAAATGATTCCACACTGACCTGTAGAGGACTTAAGTTATAAAATTTTAGATGTGGTGTGTAAAACCGGAAACCATACTTCTCTTTGAGCAAAGAACAACCTGCAGGCATCTCTGCACTGGACCAACAGAGACACCACTCAGTAGAGCATTCACAGGGGCCATTTTCAATGCACAACAGTTATAAAGTGAAAACAGACATGTGGTGGAGACTTGTCAGATTGGCGTGGGAGGACCCACTCTGGTGTCACTAGGCATTCACATCAAGTTTGTTAGATAGTTGCTGACTGTTGACAGGGGTGCTTTTATAGCTAAAACTGTGTAGTAGGCCTTTGAATGATTTGTAGGAGTTACAACTTCTATAAAAAAGACTGGATGTATGGACAGCATTACAGTAGTATAACTATCCCACGGATGCTCATGTCACTGTGAGTTAGGGCTCTACGTGTCAGTCACAGCCAAAGGTAGTCTTTAGATAGCACTCATTGAGTAAACACAAGTAGTGCTTGATGTCAGTGACTGAGATACACATGCCATTAATCTCTTTTCCGTAACCACATGCAGGCCCAAAAATGTACCAGCAGAGGGCAGTGTCATGCTTACAAACCAAAACATGTTCAAAAAAATTTCACCATAGACATGCCCTAAAAACAGAGGTATTATAGTGATTTGTCATATACAGCATAACTGCAGAAAATTGGAGCATCAGAAATTTTCAGACTTGCATGACTGTGTTCTGAAAGGTTTATTCCAAATATATTTCTTGAGCTGGTCACACCATTCGGTGCTTAAGGACAGCATTCATCTCATGTTGAAGATCCTGGAATCATTTGCAACTCCTGAATACCTTGGAAATACATACAGGATTTTGCATGATGATATGCTGATGCTCAGAAAATTCTTCTTCTTAGCATCTTCCTAGAGGCCAAGGAAGCATGTATATGTGTGCCACCTATGGCAACAATAACACTGTGGAGGCCAGTAATCCTATTTGAAAGTGGCTTTTTTCTGTTGTATGTCTGTGGAATTGATAGGGAAATCCATGCATCTCTTCAGAGTTTTAAGGGAATGAACAGTCATCATGGTCTGAGTTCTGACTTTCCCCATTGTAGACTGTGACAGCCTTGAAATCTTCACCACTTCACTGCTACATTTTCCTAGTCTCCAGAAAATCTGATATCATAACAGTTTTCATTTTGGTAGTGACAGCTGTGATTCTCCCTTTCATTCAGGTTACAGCATCTGTCTCAAACTTTACAGTAAGTGTCATGCCTTCCTGATCAAGACAGTATCTTCAGACTAACTGGGCATTGCTCAGTGATTTGAAAACATTCTCACTGTCATGTAGGTTTGCCAGTACTGTAAGGAAAAAAGGACTCAATTCTGATCTTTGTGGAAAAGATTTCTTTATTTACAGGAACAGCAGTTGTCAGAAATACATGAAAACGTCCTCTGGGTTCTGCGGAGTCAATCTGAACCCCGAGCACTCAGCGAAAGCATTCTTTATACTGATACAGAGCTTTGATCAGGTAATTAGTGTAAAGGTGGTAACATACAGGAGGTCTGGTAATTACATTATCTTCCCTAGCAAGAACAGTTTTCAATCACGTATCACCGGTTTCTTTAGAAGTATCAATTGTTGCAATGGCTAGCTGCGGCCAAAGTGACAACTGAAGTCTGTGAGCAGAACTGTGGTTACAATAAGGCCATCTAGACAAATGAATACAGGTATTTGCATACCTTAAGTGAGAGGATCTGTGCTATCTTATGCTGCACTGAGTGAGCTGGTTTAGGGATCTGGACCAAAATCTTACACTACCTTGCTCCAGCCATCTCAGATGAGAATGCCTCCTCTTAACTTCATAAGAATGCTCATGGTATCTCTTAAATTTGTGACATTTTAGGAGAGTGCTCAAGCTCTCAATCCTTAGAAGCTTTATGAATAGATTTCACTCCAATTCTTACACTTAAGGAAAACTACTCACAATATCTTGACACATATAACAATTATCACTCTTCCCTGGTCTCTGTCGTGGCAAATACCATGGTAAGTACAGAGGAGATACATATAGCAGTGTACATAGTCACATAGACACAAACAGACAGAATTGGTGGGAATTGCTGCTGTTATTGAATTTCCATGCTTTACATTAGATCTGGTAATGTTTTGTCAACATGAGTCCTTTGTCATGGTAATAAGGCTATTGAATCTTGAATTTATGCTTTGGCACAGACGGATAATCAAAACAACCTAATGATGTTAATAAAGACAGCTGCAAACAGAGTATCTGCCTCATTTAGCATACTCTACACATAAATTATAAAATTACTTCTGGACCCATTGCAAACCTGGAGAAAAACATGTCGCTTTTATAATCCCTTGACTGTTTTTTTTGTCTTTTTATTAATATGCATGCAGTACCCCAAGTCAAAAAATACAGGTGTATATTTTGTTCGCGCCACATCCAGCTATATTGCGAATAAAAGTTTGTGAATTCTTCAAAAACAGAGGAAGGAATACTTCCAGTACATTTCCACTGAAGCCTACAGGTGCTGTCTATGCCAAAAATGAATACATCCACAGTCTAGCTCTCCATATAGTTGAGACATTTGGCTGTAGAAACATTGTGAAAGTTTTAACTCAGCCGGCCTGGCTCTGCTCTTGATGATGAGCAGTCTCTAGAATGAAATAAAGCTGTGAAAAATAGATGTCAACCATTATTCCTCAAGCAATAAAATGAAGGCAATAATGGGATTCATTAATGAATTTATTTCTACAGACATGGGAGTGAGGTAACAAAAAATATTTCAGCTGTGGGGCCTTGGTCAGTCTCATATCCTTCAACAGACTGATGAAGGCTTCACAGTTGATACATTTCTTGTTTTTTGTTCTACTGCCCCAATGTCTGTAGAAATAAATAATTGGCTTTACTAGTTGCTTTTGATTACACACTGACATAGTTTACACATACCAATAGATTAAAAAATTAAAAAAATAAACTAAGTCCCGTTCCAGAATTGGAGTGCCTGCCAAGCTAGTATTTTTGATTTGCTGCATCAAATCAACATTTTCCAACAACAGATGTGCAACGCTTCCAGACGTTTTCCTGTGTAAATTGTGTAGGGAGATATGTAAATTTGAAAGATTAAAATCATCTTTTTAAATATGCTATGATTATTTCATAGCAGAACCATAAACTTCAAAATGTGAACGGTCTGGAGAAAAAGAAAACATTTCATGTTAACCGTTGTCAATACCTCCTTTACAGACACAAAACACTGTAATAAACACAGTGGGTCATGAAGCATCAATTTAAATGGAATCTGTGAGAACTTTATTTTCATTCAAGGGCAAATGTTAAAAAAAACAACAAATAAAAGGAACCAACCTGAGCTGCACACAGTCATCTGACAGGTTTAATTTAATTTAACATTAAAATTAACAATTAATATTACTTTAATTAGGCAGGTGTGGCTTGCAAACCAAGGGGCTGACTCACACAAAGACAATTGCCAGTGGACAATTAAACAATTAACCTGTATAGAATGAAACTGATGGATGAGCTCAGTTATTGACAAGGTTAGAAATGGAAAGACAACAATCCTTAAACATTTAACAAAATGACAACTGAACAAGCAAACAGTTTTGCAAGAAAACGGAAGGTTCTCCTTCACACATTAGGAACATCTAGGGTTATACAGATACAGTAATGGAATGCAGTAGGTATTTCATATCTTTCCTGAAACAGCATTGTTTATTGATTGTTGTCCCTCCTTAAACAAGGATTAATAGTTGTTATTAAAAAGGATTAACCATAGCATGGAAACATGTTAAAAAAATAATAAACCAAATCAGTCAGATTTGGAACATGATTTTGTGTGAAATGATTAAAAAATTCTGGGAATATTTATTCAATGACAGTTGGTCATTTCAAAGCCTCAATTGTAGATTGAAGATGTGTATCAATAGATTAAAGAAAATAAAGTGAAGGCTGCACATAAGTAGTTTAAAGAAATGTAAACATGGCTTTTCTCATCCCATTAAAAAATCACCATCAAAAATCATCACCCTAAAGACTAATTAGTCATGGATGGAAGGCTTGATGACTGTGCATTGTTACACATCCTCTTCTAGTGACAGTGAAGATGATTAGTACATGGGAGGCAGCAGGTCCCAGCTGGATTTATAACAGTAGAACAACTGCTGTTTGGGGTCACAAAGTGAGGGTGTGACTGCCATCCTGCTGTTTGTGTTTTCATGTTCCAACTGGAACCCACTAAGGTGCATAGTCAGTTTAATCTGTTTGGGAGCAGCAAGTGAGGGGAAATCAGAAGAAATTAATCTGCAGACTCAGAGATACTTCAGGAGGAAAATCTGTCTTGGTTGAGGCTTTATCTTCCACGGGCCTGGAGTTTTAATGCTGTACACTGCTACATCCTCCCATTTCTCTCGTTTTGAATGACTGGAAGGAACTCCCAATCATAATCTGACTAACTGTGATTAACCTGAGCAGAAACCTCAAAGGAAAAGCACAGGATTTACTCTTCTGAATTCCCAAGATGCTTTGCATTAATCATGGTACATCTGCCTTAGTATTTGCATAGAATGCTGTCTCCAACTTGCATTCCATTTCTAAAGAAGATAACTTTGCAACTTTAAATCTGTTTCAGTCCAAGTCTGGAGAGGTTTTTGCAAATAATGCTATACTTATATGCTGCTGAACCCTGGCTCTCTCTTAGCCATTAATGATTCATTATGGCCTTCTGAGACAGTTCTGGCATCCACATCATTATAAATCTGCAACGCAAGCAGAATTGATAATTCTGTTGAAAGAAAGACCATTGAAAAGTAACGGCCTACTTGTAAAATGGACTTTAGCATTTCGGTACTAATTTATGCTTCCAGTCAGTAAGCACAGTCTGTCACAGATTTGGAGTTGTGAAACTGAAACATAAATATTACCAATGATATCTGTAATCTTTCAAAAGCGGATTGCAGAAGCTATATAGACATGGTTTGTCTTGAGTAAATACACAGATGGCATGATTTTGAGGATGATGTGTTTTGCAAAAGGTCTGAAAGGTAGCTAGTTGCTATCCAGGTAACTTTAAGTTTAAGTAGCACCTACCTAGGTGTCAAGGTTGGTTGGCAAAAACATTACAAGACATGTAACTAGGTACCAACCATAAAAACCTAAGACTGAGATATTTGAAGTTATGTCTAGCTAAAAAGCCACTTTATGTAACTGATACTGACATATTTTGTTTTTTTTTTCCATTGAATGAAAGAAATTGTGTTTACCATTGAGGTAATTCATTTCAATGAGATTATATAAATCAGGTAACAAGTAACACCAACAAGTAACACCAGAAACCAATGATAAACAAAACAACAAATAAAGCTGTGGCCTTGCATACACAGAAACCTCATAAGTGAAAAAACAGAAGGCAAACTGACTGTGGTTACAGTAGAAGCCAGGTCAACAGTATATCTCATTTGATGAAATAGCTTTTAATTTCCAAAAAAGATTAAATGTTTATGGTGCTCTGAGAGGAAATTGAGAAGAATTAATCAGAATTTAGTCTTTTGGGATTATGAATGAAGGGCCTATAGAGCATTGGTTTTTCTTCTGTGCGCAAATGATAAAAAAAGATTCAGGCAAATTAACACTATGTGAACTGTTATATATTTTTGCAGCTGAAAGGTATTGTTAGTTTGCAGTCTATTTTCATCTTACCCTGTTGAACACAGACTGCAAACTGACAATACCTATCAGCTGCAAATATATATAACAGTTATGCCTTTAGGAAGGAGCCAATGTCAGCTTATGGCATACTGATCATCACAAGTTTGCAATGGATAGATCTGTTTTCTGTTTATTTGAAATTCCATTTAATGTTATGCAATGCAGAGAGTATTTTCCCTATCATTACTGCACTATTCCAAACATTCAGCAGCACTTATAAGTGGATTTAAATAATAAAGGTCATGCTGAAGTTATACCTAATTAATTTAGAAACTTTTTCAACTTTTCCCTTTGTTGTAAAGCAAAATAAAAACTGTTCTGACACAGCAACCACAGGAAATGGCAACTGGGTATGTTTTGACATTTTCTTCCGCTGCAAATTTTTGGTCCACTTTCAAAAGCAAACAGCGAACATACTTTTTTGTGAGCTTACTCTGCAGTAGAATATAGCCATGAGCTTTAAATGGTTGCTGAAACTCCTGTTTTTTTTCCTCTGACTCAGTCGGTTATCTTCAGAGTTGAGTGATAAGTTAACAAAATAAGAACTTTCTCAGAAGTCTTGAAAAATAAGATTATCTGGTCTAGATTCTCCTTGCTAGTGGCCAGAAGTATTTGAACTTGCAACTTACATGAAGGAAAACAATTCTTTCCACATGTTATGGTAAGGGTACATGTTGATGATAAGGGTAGGTGAAGAGATTAGTGTAACACTAACCAAGCATTCAAATGGGCACATTATCGAAATGGAAGTTATAAAGTTATACTACTGTAACTAACATAAAACAAAGACAAATACCAATAGCCAGTTGTTTCACAGATCCAGATACACTACATTATCTGGTTACATAATGTTACATGGCATGTACACACTACTTTACAACCTCTACACCAACATTACAAGGCTGCTATACTGCCTTGTGTCATGTATCTTGCTACATTTATCATTTTTTCTGCTAAATGTAGTATTTATACAATTATTATCTCATCAGCCAGTGGTCTTTTGTTATTGATAATTCTTGATGTTAAATGTTAATACTTGAATGTTACTACTTGCATCTCTTCCATTAGTCCACACAATCAAGAGTTTGCAGTCTCATCACCCCTATTTGCTACAAAACTGCACCCACTGTTTATATAACATTTCATTTATTTCATTTAATTAACCATGATGAAAATCAATTGTGCCTATATTTTTAATCTATAGTTAATGCCACTAACTTCCCAAACCAATAAGTAAGCACGAATCCTGTGTCAAAATCAGCAGGATGTCAGTGATACACAACCACAGATATCCAAAGCACAGCTAGTTCTGCAACACAAAACTTGTCTTCTGTGTTTTTTTTTTTGCACCAGTGTATGTGAGTAAGAGAAAATGGAGCACATTAAGGTCTCTTGGTCCAGCAGGGACAACATTGGCCTATGCTGTGTCTGCTGATTCATAAAGCTAAACCTGGAAGAATGGCTCTGTTCCCTTTATCATCTGGGCCTTCCACTTTTAAAATAAGTGCATGTAAAAACAAGCTTTTTGTTGTTAACATTATCAGGATCCCAATAAGATGTATTGAGAAAACTACTGGTGTGCCACACACTGGACTTAGTGACAACTGTATGTGATCATGCACAAAACATATGCATTCAGTTTCAGTAATATACATTTAAATGTTGTCTTTTGTCAGATGAAGACTTATAAAGCACAGCACAGATTCTGCTGTATATAGCCCAGAAACTCAGTTTTCTCTGTTTCAGGAACACAAATACTTCACACTGCAGGACTGCTGAGGATCAGTACCTTTTGACTTCATTCTACTACTAAGAAATAAGAAAATGTGCAGCATAATTGTACAGTAATTGACATACAGTACTTTTAAAGAGAACATTCCAATCTGTCCTTTCATGGCAAATAAAATTTTAAATTACTATAATAACATAATAACACCGACTATAATCATTACTTAAAAATGGCTGATGATCTGTTTAATAATTACAATTATTATGTTAGTCCAGTGAGACCAAAAACTGATCTAAGACTATTTAGTATTATGCATGTAGAAGATGTGTGAATTCAATTTTTTTTTTTTCCTTTTTTGCTTTTTGATCACTGGTGTTACTGTCATGTTATGACAAATGCACCGTGATTTAACTCACAGAAAACAAGTCAAATTACTTGTAATCATATATTTCAAAATGTTCTAATATTACTGACAGCATTAAAGATAATCTCCAGATTGTGAAGAAGGTGACTGGTGTCTTAGAGTGGAAGACAGAGTGAGAATGGTTGTCAGTTTACATTCATAAGGTAAGGGAATAAGGGAATTAGAGAGAGAATAAAAGCCTATTTGTACAACAAAAGCCAGAGCCACTTTGACAGGCTAGATAGACATCCTGATTACACAGATGAGGCATTCTTATGAAAGAAACCTGACTCACAACACAATGGAAGGATTTCTTTGTGTGCTTTTACACAGCACCAAACATCTACATAGAGAGATATTCATTAAATCCATCTGAGTAGTCTCTTCAACAGGGATAAGCTGTAATTGCATCAGTTTCATCAAGGGAATTAGGTTTGTTCATTAAAAGTTTAAAGTGGATTATTCACAGCCAGAGGCTCAAATAAATCTAAAATGGGAGGTCATTTACCAGCCACAATAATGATTAAAGAAAAGGCGTGATGCAGTAAAACCACAATTAATACTGTGGCTGTGATGTCCAAATTGTACAAGCTGAACCTGTGAAAACCATAATTCCCCTCTCTCTCAAAATAATACTGTTGGGTGAAGCTTTTTTTAAGAAACACACAAATGACTTTAAGGGGGCTATGTTCACAAACATACATTGCTCACAAATTTTTAGAAAGATGAAGCACAAGCACATCACACACTTGGTGATGCATAGAGTGCCTTTCAGTTTGATTCAGTTTTTAACTAAAGACATGATCAAATCCCTGTTCCAAACTCAAACAGCTGTGTCCATCCTAGGGGAGAGCAGAAGCCTCTGGTGGAAGTGTTACCACTGGGCTGTGGCCTCAGTGCTCAGAGGGTGCTTACCTTGGTGGAGTACTCTTCTGATGAACCCATGCTCTCGTCAATGACAGCCACATCTTTCTCCCTTTTCACAAAAGGGCCCTGAGAGAGAGGAGAGTGCATGCGCAGGCATAGATATGTGATCTGTAGCTTGCCTGATGCAAAAATAGCTCTCTTCATGGAAACATGACGATAGACCACAAAGAACAAAAACCCATTGAAATTCTGTGGAAGAAGAGGCAATGTGAAACGGAGGCCTCACGTCAATAAGTTGTCATTGTGCATCATCCTGCAGAATCTGGTCCTGTAATAAACCTGCTTCTGAAAGAAACAGTCTGTTACAATTACAAAAGCTTGAGCTTAAAACACTCCCCAAAAGATTCATTTTAAGATTAAAAAAGATTCAAGATTCATAAAAAGAGTAATTTTAAATTTTATCCCAACAAAAGTCACTGAGTGACTTTGTATGTCGTGGACTTATAGCATGGCAAGTTATTTAGGGCATTATATAAGACCACCTGAAAATGAACTATACTGTAATATGTTGATATATGTGTTGTTCAGCCCAAAAATAAGATGAAGATATTAATGCAAAGCAGAAATATAGTGCAATATACCAAAATATGTATCTAGTTTTTTTTTTTTTCCGGTATGCGAGGCAGTATACGGAATCATTGACCAGTGAGTGGCACTGTATTGCTCCAAGATTTTTGCAGAGTTCTAAGATGTTCGTACAATGTACAATTCTCTGATTTCAAAATTTGTGCGATGTGTCAGCCCTGGCCTCCCTGATTCTACAGTATCCCAGCAGTAATGTGGTTCAGGGTAACTGGTGGTACATTCAAAGTGAGGTTCAAAAATCTCAAAATCCCATTTTTTTTTCTAAATTACATTAATAATCATTATTACAATTGTCATGGCTCTCAAAGCATAGCATTGGTATTTTCAGGTGTCCACGAAGAGGTGTCTTATTTCATGAGGAAAGAGTTTCCAACTGATTTAGGTGATGGGCTTCAGCTAACCAGGCTTCCCTTGCAACAGCACAGCCCCCAGTCCATGCTCAGATGCATCTGGCTTCATGGTAAAAATCCTCACAAAGTTTGGACTCAGCAAAACTGTCTCTTTGCACAGAGAGTCTTTCAAATCATTGAAAGCCACCTTCACACTCAGCAGTCCAATTAACCTTATTAGGTTTGTACTGTTTTGTAAGAACACTAAGTAGAGCTGCTTGAGCTGACCACCTCATTAATGATTCCACCTGCTTTTCAGTCCTCTCAGCAGTCCCTATGGCCTCCACTTTCTCCACCTGGGGCCAAATCACTTCATGACTCAGTGCAAACCCCAGGTACTGTGTTTCATTCTTACCTAAAAAGCATTTGTCGGGGTGAATGGTCAACTCTTCCCCCCTTGATAATGGACAATACCTCTTTAAGGTGTTCAAGGTGCTTCTTTCAGGTACAGCTATGACAAAATTGTCATGCAGGTCAGCAGCTGTGAAACCCTCTGTCCCCTTGAGGAGCTGGTCCATCATCTCTGGAAAGTGGCAGGTGCCCCGTGGAACTCAAAGGGCAAAATGGTAAACTAGTAGTGCCTACAAGGAGTCCAGAAGGTGGTCATCTCACGGCTTCCCACTGTCAGCACCTCCCAGTACCCCTTACATAGGTCCAGAGTACTGAGGTGCTTGGCCTTTAGCAGCCACTTCATCGGTTCATCCACCCAGGGCATAGAGTAGGGTTGGAACTTGCTGATAATATTCAGCTTTGAGAAATCCAAGCAGAACCTAAGACTAAAATCCTTTTTGGCCACTAGGTGGACTGGACTGCTCCATTCACTTTGGTTGATGGTTCAATATCTCCCAGGTCCTGCTTTTCCATTATTACATTTACATTTATTCATTTGACAGATGCTTTTATCCAAAGAAACTTACATAGGTTACATTTCTTTACAATGCTATCCATTTATACAGCTGGATATTTTTACTGAGGCAATTGTGGGTTAAGTACCTTGCCCAAGGGTACAGCAGTAGTGCCCCAGCAGGGATTGAACCGGCAACCTTTCGTTTGTAAGTCCTGCTCCTTAACCACTACGCTACACTGCCGCCCATTATACATTAGGTATAGAAGCTACCAGAGGGGTGACAGAAGTCATACAATCTGTTCAGAGCCACGTAATCAATTGTGAGTTGTCTGGTTTCCTCACATGCCAAAAAGGGTTCTTACAGGGTGACCGACACTCTGCAATAACTCACTGTTTCAATAGAGATACTACAGTGGAACAAATATATGTCTGTGCCTCTTACGGGTACCAATACTGTTTTTGAGGGGCTGGATCTCTACCCACAACTTCAACAAGCGTCACTTCCTCTAGGGCTCTACCACAATCATGTTTGTGTGGAAGCAAAAACTGACTTGTGCTTCTGAAGAAGATTATGCCACTGAATGTTATCTGAAGATAGCAGGGAGTCTAAATTATATTGCTCTGCTCTCTTGATAGCAGAAATTACATAGATATTAGAAATGGAAATGGCAGGCTGCTTTCTGTCAGAGGTGGGAGGAAACTCCCCTTGCCACAAAACATTGTTAGCATAATATATCATATAAGCATGTTCACTCAGTAAATTTGACCCTAATATGGGTCCCACAGAGTTGTTGCAAAACCCAAATTTGTCCTTGAACTTATCACTGCCAATAGAAATACTCGGTTGGGGTGATTCAACTGTTCGTACACTAGATACTTCATCAGAACCAAAACCAAAACCAAAACATGTGTGAGGATGTTTTTAGGTATGAGCCGGTGCCATGTTGACAATACTGACAGTAGCCACTGTATGAACAAGCCACTTGTCTGGATGGCCATCTATCAGGACATCTGCCACAGGTCTACTGCCTTCATCTTGCTTGAAATTGGCAACCAGGCATAGCGAGACCTCTGCTCCAAGTCATAGTCGTCCTGCTCCTGCAGAAAGAGCAGGGGAAGGGGCTGGTGTAGGAGCTGCTACAGCACTCACTGCAGCTAGGTATTGAGCACAAGGGGCTGGCAGATGGAGGAGCAGGAGTGGAAAAAGCCACTGTGGGCATTATCAACTCACACAGCTCCTGAAGCTGAAGTGCAGCCTCTGCTCTGCTAAACTGAGTAGTTTACAAGCCTTATACTCTTATGGCCACATCGATCATGCTGTAGCAAAAGTTTCGAAATTTCTGGCCATTGGCTTGTTCACTAGTGAGATCCTGCATGGATTCTGCCCTCTGAGGCTCAGAAAACTTTTGGGCATCTTTATTAGATCTATCAACACCTGCTACTAGACCTCTTGTTTAGAGTCATCTAATCCCCTTGCCCGGTAAGAAAAACATGCACTCATCTTGTCAGCAGAGCATCCGTTTCTTTGATGCCTGTATTTACTTGTGTTCTCACAGCTTCAGCTAAGCTAGGCAGCGGCTGGGTGAGTAAGAGAATGCAGAAATGGCAAGATGTCCATTCTGAAATCAGTGAAAACTGTTAGAATGCCATAAACAGGTGTTCTGCAAAAAGCTTTTTCTCTCTGTGTGACGCATGTACTATGCTTCCTACACCAATAACATCAAAAAAGCAGCACGTCTCCAAAGGTCATCTTCCAGCCCAGTGTCAATTCTCAGGTTGCTTCTAGATAGAGCTAGGCTGACCACATCATCAACACAATAACAAGTAAAAAGCATGCTTCAACACCATTGTAAATTCTGTCCATTCAAATGTGCCAGTCAAATCTGCTCAAAAATATACAATTATCCTCCTTGTCTGGGTCAAACGTTCCCACCTGGGAAAAAACAGAGAGAAGATTGTTTTCCTTCTTTTTCTCCCCAGCTTCAATTCTGACAGGGACTACAGTGCGCTCATCATTGTCACCAACACTATCATTAGTCCACAAAACAGGCATCGCTGGCCCCACCATAGTGTGAGTATATTTCTGCTGCCTTTCCCTATCTATGTTGAAGTTCAATCTTATCAACATCAGGGATACCCTCGTTTTGCCTTGAGTCATACAGCCTGCTGTGTGCCACATTACACTCATCTAATCACCTTTTTAGAGATGCTGACTTTTCCCTTTCTTCTTCCAACTCCTGCTTCAGGGCTTTACTTGTAGCTTAAAAATGTACTTTTTCATGGAAGAGAACAAGACTGTTGGCTTTTGAGGACCATAACTCACTTTTTTTTTCCTTGAGCTGACTCTCCAAATCAAAGAGTTTAACTGTGAGTGACTTTTCACTTGCTCACCAACAAGAGAGTCATAAGAGGCACTTTTTGTCAATAAGGATTAACAATACGATTTGTTTCCAAGCGTTCATATTTCAGCTGTATTTTTGAGCATTGTCATTTGTATGCATTGCAGACTTTTTACCCTTCCCTCATCCTTAGGGTGTTCATCACTTGTGTGTGCTTGATTGTTTACAGATGCTGGGAAAAAAGGTGCTTGGTTGGTTTACTTTGTTCTAGTTGTCTGTGATAAGGAGAAACTTAAGGTTTTTAAAAAATGAACAAAATAATACATAATACATAAACAGTAATAGAAATAAAGTGATAAGAAGGAGATAAATGAATTGCAGAATAAAATAAAAGTTGTTAAAATGAAAAAAAGTATAAAGCATGTGAAAATCTATTTAAAAACAAAGTGAAAAAGCAAATGAGGTCAATGAAAGAGAAAAGGTTTTAAAGTTGTAAAGAAAAAAGTTTAGAGCATGTTAAAAGAAAAAGTGGTTAAAGGAGTTAAACAACTGAATGAGCAAATGAAGTTCAGTAAAGAGAAAAACCTTTACAGAAAAGTTTAAAGGATGTGAAAAGAGAAAAGTTAATAAACAAATAAAGTAAATGAAAGAGAAAAACTTGTAAAGAAAGAGTCAACATGTATTAAATACCAAAGGTGCAAGAAAGAAAGAAAGCATTAAAAGCAGTGAAAGGGTTTGTTGTACTCAACTCAATTTTTTGTGGAGAGAAAACAGAGCAAGTCATTGCAAGTGAAAGACCAAAGGATGGTTTAGGCAGAGCTTGAGGCTATGCCTGCTTCCAATGTGGATCAGGTTTATATTTAAAATCAGAACTGCCCATTGGTCAGATACATCTAATGTTACTGCCATTAAAATTAAGAAGGCAATGCTTTATGGCATGGTCTGTTAAAGTCACATTAACAACACATTTGTACCCAGTCTAATTGGGAAGGAAAGTCAAATGTACACAGATTCTGAGAAACTGAACACATTGTCTAAGGAGTGGCTTAATATGGGACAAGTTAGCAGGTACTGCGGGCTCATTAAGTCAAACTTCATTACATTCAGGCTTTGGGTGGACTACTTTCTGGGCAGATTATGTGGCAGAAGTGTCCAATTATTATACCAACAGAGCTGGTTAAGCAATATGTAATTCAACAGTCAACCAAGAGGTCACTGCCCATCTCTAATGGTCTTTTTTCATTCCTTAAAATCGACGCGGCCTCCGCACCCTGGGCTCCGAAATAGCTTTTCACCATTGCACACCAGTGTTCCACAGACAAAGACAACTGGCCATATGCTGCATCAAGAGTGGTTGCCAGAGGAAGGTTTTGTGTACGCTGGACATAAATTTGATCTTGCTGACGACGGTAGACCAACGGTGTTTCTGTACAAACTGTCAGAGGGTGAGGAGTACAATGCTGGCACTCACAGCATGTTATTTTATGAATGTGTTTGGAAAGGCTTAAAATTTGATCTTGAAAGTCTTGTGTAGGAGGAATAGCTTTATGAATGTCTTGGTTGAAAAAACAGACTTCAAAATGATAATCATCGCCAATGTGGATAGGATGCCTTCAAAGTACATATCCCAATATCATGAGACATGCTCTTAAAAGGTTCTTGGGGGCATTTTCAATATGGTGATCTCTGTCGCAGGACTTGAGGCTTTGTGCGGCCTCTTCACATGTTGATAAAGTGTTTTTTTGAAGATCAACATTATGGAGCTACATTTTGTGGGCATAAGAAGCACCTAGACCCACTGTTTCAGAAGAGCTTTTGTATTTTTTATTTTAATTATCTTCTTTTATATTTTTCTCAGACTGCTTTCTCTCCATCTGGTTCATCCCATCCCACCATCAGAACATGTTCATATTGTATGCAAGTGTGTTTATTTGTGCACCCTCTTAAAAGCCCACCACCAAACCATGACTTTAGTGTGTGATGCTGCACAGGCATGACTTACTTTTTAAAATGCCTGAGAATGGACAGGTACGCTCCACTAACCTGGTCACAGTGGCCTCAGGGTGAGAATGCTCTGGGCCCCTTACTAGATGAACTGCACAGGAGGGTGCTGAAGAGGCAGATATGCCATCCTGTTTGCAGTCAGATTTGTTTGCCCCGCTGAACACCGGGGTGATCTGGGCCAAGGCTAGGGCTGTGGATGAAGTGGATGGCTGCCACAAAACACCCATGGTTCGCACTCTAAAACTGATGTCAGCCTGCCTCCTGGACACCCTGGTTGAGGAGGATCTCAATACTGAGTGTGCCAGCTGTGCTGTCAACCATCCAAGCCAGCTGAGACACAGCTGTCTGTTCGATCTGGAGGCCTTCTACTTCAACACCAACTTTGAAAAACTGTCTCAAAAACTGGACCGGCCCAGCCTTACATGCCTCATTGCCAAGGCCTTTAAGACTCTGGACCCAGGGTGCTGCTGAGGCTTTGGTGTGAGAGCTCAGAGATGAACCAGCCATCTGGGAGAAGATTTAGAGAGTGGCAAAATGATGGACAGTGTGCAAAGAGACTTATGGGGCTTTCCTGATTCTAAAGCTGGTGAGTCTTCTGTGAGGGTTAAATTGTGTGAAATGTGTGTATTCAATAGCAATATACTATACTATGCTATTTTTCATATTTATTTTTTGCAGTTATTGCTTAAGCGTATCAAGTACATTTGATAAAATTTCTGTGTCATCAATAACAATATACGTTTTTGTGGAATCAGTTCTATATATACATATATATATAATTTGTATGCATGCATTGTTTACTTTGTTTAGATGTGTATTAGGAGAGCCAATTCATGTTTGCATGATTTCCTATTTTTAATGTCCACTTTCAAAATAAAGCTTTGAGATTTTATGAACTGTGTTGTCATTATATTATATATTTAACTAACCTTTTGGGTCTTATGAGATTTTGTGCATTTGTCACACTAGCTCTTGAGGATGGAGGAGGAGAAGCGTGTGAGGGCTATTTACTATACACTCACCAATCCTGGTTCAGATGACGAGAAAGAACGCTTACAAAGGGCCATGGAGGAATAAACTGGTCATAAACCTCTGGGTGTCAAGTGAAAAAGTAGTTAGTGGGGAATGATGTCTCCACTTTATATAAACCCACCAGGGTTCATTTTAGAAGGAATCAGATTATTGTAAGTACAAATGGCAAGCATATTTAGTGGACATGTCTAGTTTCTCTAAACATAATGACAATATGACATTCATGTTGACGTGAACAGGTACATTTGGGTGTGGGTGCTGAAAAAAAAGAGTGGCGCAGAGGTGATGAGAGCTTTCAAAGGCATTATTGCAGAGGGACATGTGCCAAAGAAATTACAACCCAAAAAGGCACAGAATTCTTCAACAAGGGATTTGAACCTGTAATGAAAAAGCACAAAATTAACCATTTTGCTAATAATTTAAGAGGTTTGTAAAAGCTTCTGTAATGGAGAGCTTTCACCGCACCCTGAGCAGAATGTGGTGGTACTTTACAGTGTACAGCACTAAAAAATATTTGAAATGGTAGAGGATTTAGTCCAATCATACAATTACAGTTACCACACATTGCTCTGGATGGGGAGACAACACTAGGAAAGGAACAGAATGCTCATATTTAAATTTTTAACAGTTGAGAGAGAGGCTAAAAAACAACCCCAGTGCTAAGAGGTAAAACTGGGATCCTGGAGGAGAGCACTTTCCCTTTCTGACATTGGTGGGTAGTGTGGTGGTCTTAGCCGGAGTCTGTAAAATGCAACAGAGAGACTGTTAATCATTGCAACTGTGATTCAACAGTAGGTGCAGCCGCCCTTAATTTTCCGCTCCGACATGGCCAGTTCTGATATGCTGGAGTGGCGGCAGCCAGTTTTCATTATTACATGCAGCTGTTCTGGTGCTCTCGGCTGTTCTGGAGCCGGTTACTGTTCCCCAGGGACCTGTAGCTGTGATGACCACGGTGGTGCTGGCCGTGGTGCTGAACCACCACCCCTGTGGTGGGGGTTTGCTGACGACTCCTGGCCTGGGTGGTGTGTGCATGAGACGCTCCCCATCCAGTGCCACACATAGTAGAATTAAAATGAGACTGGCTGAGGTGAACAGTACTAAAGTCTTTTAAAAATATATATATGTACTCAGCCCAAAAAGTGTTAAAAAGATAAAGTTTAGGTTTGAGGTGGGAGACACTGTCAGAGTTTCCAAACATCATGGTAAGTCTTCCAAGGGTTATGAGCCGACATTTACTGATGAATACTTACTCATACTCATACCAGTGTATGAGCGTGTGTTCAGAGTTCTGCCCATATATAGGCTAAAGAATTATGATGGTGAGAGTATAGAGGTAATGTTTGAAGAGGATCTATAGAAGGTCACAGTGGGAAAAAGAGCTTTAAATAAAAATTACAATGGGTTGCACTCACCATTAAGGAGGCAGGATTTCATGTCTCTCTCCCAAGCAATGCATCACAGCTCATATATCCGGACAATACAACAAACTGTTATACAACCAAGTTTGTGAAGCCTATCAAGCTGAAAGATCAATGGTAGGTCACTTTATCCGAGATTCAGTACCCGCACACTTGGGAATCTATATTGGCAGATGACAATGTATTCATGGTGGATCATTCAAAGTTCATTGAAATAACCCCCTGATACTACAACAAAATGGACTATTTAGTGAAAAAATGAATAAAGCACTGGAAAATAGGAATCAATATGTATTAACTGGTTATGAATCTGTTAAAAACAAAGTGTTTATACTCGGGCCTCCTTTATACGGGCTTATGGTCATAGCTAACCTGGCTCTCTTGCTAGGTTTAAAGCCCAATGAGTTCCTGACCACTAACTAGAAAGTGGCCCCTTACCCCGCAGATATTCATGTGGTTCTCTGCACTCTTCACATCTATACCGACATCATAAAACATCAGAGTAGTAGACAGCTTTGTACCCCTGTTGAGATATGCACATATATCGGGACAAAACAACGATGTTGTCACGGTTACTTTTGACAAGCCACAATATTCACCGGTCTGCAAGAACCACATTGACAATATAGTCACACTAGCAACACCACACTAGCAACACCTTTGAACTGCAAGGCCACATTCACGTCGATATGTTTTTTTCAGGAAAACTGCTGATCAACGGGATGGATGTCCAGGTTAAGCTGGTGTGCAATAAGGATGAGTTCTGTCTCATGTCCAGAGATGCTGAGTGATAACTGAACTGAAACTGCTCTTAGCCTCTCTGTATGTCAAAAAAGTCACTGTGGCACTGGCTTTGAAAATCAGGCATGTACATGTGCTGGTAACACTGAACAGGAAATACTCAATAGACAGAGTTGAGGTGGAAACTTTCAGCTTGGCAGCCAGTGGTAGAGCCTGCAATCAAAAGAATCTGATTTTGGGTCAGCTACCCATAATCAGTCATTATACGGTTAGTGGACAATGACGCCAGTACTGGAGTTTACAACCAAAACCTGTTCAACTTTCAGCACTATAATGCTGAATTTCTATATTTAGATGTCTAGCAGCTCCCCACAAAGCTTTTTCAGCCAGAATTTGCACACAGCAATGCCATTTGTGAGTACTGCAGTCTGGTTCTGGCATCAGGAGGCATCTAAAAGACCAGCCTGATCAAGTACCTGGAATACGTCTCTGGCTACAAGCTATACGCATTCAAATTGGCCCCTGTTGAGGGCTGCACCTAGCACCTTTCTCTAAGATGGAAAACGAGGTCGGAAATGAGATTCAGATAAGCCTTTCCCATAACTGTTAATTTGGTTGTATATGCCTGTTTTGACAGCATAATCAAAATGAATCAGGGGAGGAACATTCTGCACGATTACTACTAAGCTTCAGCACTCAAGAACTGATGGCTATGATGAGCCACAGCATGTGCACTGCAAATGAATTGCATGGGGTTCTAGCCTGTGATGAGCTGCTGCCAGAGAAATTGAGGAGATTATCGGCTATGCTCATTGTGAACACTCACCCACAAAACGTGCCCAAAGAGCACTGGTTGTATGCATGCGAGGATAACACCAGCGAATTTTTCCTGCCAGTGTCAGTGCTTTTCAGCACAGATACTGTGAGCAGATCATTTGTAATGCAGTGTTAGTTCAAGATGTGCACAGCCCCACTTGTGGCCAGCATTGCGTATTTTACCTGCACCACCAAGTGAAAGGCTACCCCTTTAGCAAAATTCATTGCACAATGCACATTTAATTGAGAATGATGTGATGGTTTTGAAATTCATTGAAAAATTAAGCAAATGTGTGAAAAAATATGTTTAGCTGTATTCAGACTGTATGATCTTGTAAATATTATAATGAATGTCATGCATGTCTTAAATAACCAAAGAAGCATTTTGTGCATTTCAATGCCATTTTTGAATCAATAACACAATTAAACATTCATTATTTGACATTGTCATTGTTGAGCATCATTACTGAACATCAATAGAAACTGTAGTAAATATCACAGTCAGATCTGCATGAAGGAACAGTTCGTGAGATGGGAGATAAAGTCAGTGGGTTCTGGTTGTAGTGGCCTCAGATTGCCCCATTTTGTAAGAGTCTATTTTGCAGAGAACATAATGGTTAGGTATGTGCATACTGAGTTCGGCTATGGCCTGTATAAATTCAGGCCACCGCACTGGTCACCGTTCATTTCTGAGGGACTGTAACATTTTTAATTAAATGATCCCCTTATGACCTGCCCGTTTAAAACAAATTGACCTTATTCGTTCCACGTTGTAACACCGGGGTGTTTAGACATCTTATCCATGATGTATTTGGCCTTTTTCTTACTTCTGGACATTACGCATTTAATCACATCCTCTTAATAACATCCCTGTCTTTTTTGTCACACTGAATCCTCTGGCAGCATTGAAGTTAGCACACTGGTTTCATTTGCATCCTGTTTTTTACCAGGGCCAAGTACCTCTGCAAAACTATGGCATGAATGTTGCACCTGAAAAATCTGTTAAAATGTATGTTAAAACAGAAGTTCATATTGTACATTTTGGGACAGAGATTAAAAATGTATTGTTAAATTACAAGTTGTATGTGTTGTTAAATTACATTAAATGACAAGGTGCACTGGTAAGTGGACCAAGTTCATTTTTTGAGCATAGTCCATTTTGTCACCTGACCCACTGTGTGATTAGACTGGTGAGAAAGAAAATAGCCAAGCTGATCAAGGGCAGATTGAAGCCACCGGTCTGACTAATCACTTTGTCTTCTCCTCAGGGACACCTTTTTGTTTGCTTGTAGTTTAATTCTGGCCTTTTGTTTCTTTTATCTTTTCAAGTGAGCAGGTGTCAAGGGAACATTTCAACACTAGACCTTAAGAACAATTTCACAAATTCTGTTCATAAGTTCTGAAGAAGCTGACTGCAAAATGACCTGTCTTTGCCAAGAATTGGCAATAATGCTTTTAAAAGTGGCCAGCTCCATTTAATATGCACCCCCATTTTTCTTCTTTTTCTTGAGCATATAAACATCCAGCCACTGTGGCAGGCACAAACCTGTTCTGAGACGACAGTCTTCCAGCCTTTGGGCTTTTGTCTACAAATAGACACCCATAAGGCCTTGTGGTTGCACCTTCAAAAGATTCCAGGAATAATGTAGAATTTCAAGGGTACATCTGACAGGCTAAATCATTGACTTGCAATTTGTGTCTGAGGTTTTTAGACAGTACAATATAGTTAGCATTAAAGTTGATTCCCTGACTTCTTACTCTGGAAAATAGATTCTGCACTTAACAGACAATATTGATATTCAAGTCTCTTTGGTGGATGTATTTGGTAAAGCTCTTTTCCTCATTATTCTTGCTAGCCAACTCAGTAAGGTCATCAATAATGATCAAGTTAGTCTCCTACACAGGCAACAGCTCTTCATCAGTCAAAGAAGCAGGATTACCTTCCACAAATTTAATGTTCTTTATTTTGCAAAGTAAGTCATCACACAAAGTTTGCCAGCATGTACAACACCATACAATATTTTCAGGCACTTTTGATAACACATATGGCCAGAGTTCTCCTAAAATGTTTTAATTAAATATGATTTGCCTGAATTGCTTGAAATGGCCACAGTGTATGAAAATGCTGCAGCAAATCAGTAAGAGATGACATGTTGACCAGTTGCTTGTTAGTGTGATGCAGCTTGACCAGTTTCATGCAGGTTTTACCATGTCATGTTTTATAGCCTTATGTCTTGGGTTCTCCTGAGACAAATTTGACAGTGTAATGGGTCAAAGGGTCAAGCTCATTAGTTCCTCTAAAAAGTCACTTAATGGCAGTACCTCATCCCCAAGTCTGATGAAAACAATAGAGTCTGTATTGTGATACAAAATTTGTTGAGGCAATTTATCCATTCGATTGTACAGATCCAGCCTGTAGTGAGGTACTGAATGCAGCTATAAAGACATTAGCATGCCTATGAGGTTTTTCAAAGCCCATTGTGTACCATCACTGCACCAGTGCTACATTATTATTTATGTAACCCCTTTTTCCCTGGTACTATAAAGTACTCAAGAGTCACACCTGTATAGAAAATGAAACAGAATCCTGGGTTCTCAGCTGTTGATGGTGAGCTGGCTGAACTTCCTGTCTACCACTAAATTTAGGAACTTTAGTATTAGAGTTAGAGAAGGTAAGTATTGTATGTATCTACTGAGTAATAGCAAAAAACTAATAAGTAAATGTGAATGAACTAAATAAGTAGTGCGGTGCCTCCACTGAAGAAATACTATACCAGCGTACCTGGCAGGAAATATGTAAATCCTCAGATATAGTTACAATGAAAGTGGTAAAGTGCTAAAGAGTAGTTCCTATTATCAGTATTTTTAGTTAAACAATAGTAATTCAATGTCACACTCTGATGAAATTTAACAAATAGGCGACATTTATTTTCCCTTTACATTCAAATGAAATAAATAAAAAGTGTGAGTGTGTGTATATGTGAATGTGTGTAAAATGTATGTCTAAATATAAAAATATGAAGTATGAAATATGAATTTTCAACTCAATTTTGTCACCTTAGTACACAGTTGTGTGATGAATTGAAAAGTATGTTATCCAGAAAAATCTGAGAACTCAGTGCTCTCAACAGACACGCCAAATTAGGCAACCCACTAAATACAAAATGGCGCTATTAATCCCGCTAAAGGGAATGAAAAAACTTATAAGTGGTTAAGTGGTCAGGTAGCAATGAACACCGATTACAATGAAAAACACATTCAAGTACGCAGTCAAAATCAGTTCAGTGAGTCTCCCTCAAAGTTAGCAAGCTTGCAAAAAAACGTTGGGGCCCTTTACGTTGGTGCACATGCGAAAATCCCCAGTTCGTGCTATTTCCAATAGCAAATGTAATCCAACATAAACAAAATAAAAGTTCACTCAGACTCTTACAGGCATGCTCATCCCAGTGGATGAAAGGGGTTGAAAAAAAGAAAGGGATTATGGTAATTGTAGTCATTTTCAGTATACACAGTAGATGGTTTTAATATCAATTAACATATTATTAATATTGGAAAGACATTAATAAAATAAATCCTTTTTTATTTTAAAGGGCCTTACGTTTAAAAATAAAAAGTGCATCACATTTTAGTGGTTGGAAAACACTTTGCAGAATTCTGTAGTGCTATTGCAGAAAATGCTCTGGGTCTTTGATCAAAGTCATGTTGGACTGATTTGTTCTCTGGCTGAGTTTTCCCCAAAAGCTGTTCAGAAAGAGGTTTATATTGTTGTTGATGGTGATATTATTAGGGTCTCAGCAGGTATCTTCCTTTTCCCAGTAACTATTTGTAATTTATTTGCAAAAGAAAGCACTTTCGTCCTACCCCCAGACAGCTCCTTGCATGCTTCCAGACATTCTGAAAAAAGGCGTTCAGGAATACCTGCACGTCAGTGTTTTCCTTTTTAAGTCAGATCCAAACATGCTCCCAAATAACCCTGACATTGAAATTAAATGTAGTATGCAGGGTCTCAGTCTTTTGCTGACACTGGTGATGCAAGGCACCAAAATTCATCTTAGTGAGAGGATTAATGGTGTTTGCATCATAACATCCTGGACAGCCATGATAAAAACCAGCCTGCACATTTATAACCCATATGCTCACCCTCTTCTGAGTAACTGTCCAAAAAAGTACCCACCCATCTTAACCTCTCCATGGTTCAGAGCATGCTGTATGATCACTTTGTGTCGGGAAGCTAAATATTCTAAGCTAAATATTATGGCAGGAATTTCTTTGGGCAAAAAACTGATGCAGAACAGTTTAATACATACAGAGGCAATTGTGACACACTGAAATAGGTGAAGACCAGTGCTGTTTCAAACATTCTCTCTGAATGACAGCTTCATTTATGCAGTACTCAGCCATCTCTTCTAAAATCAAATTGCTCCCAGACACGCTGTCATACCATGAATGAATTCCGCCCTTCCCCCGTCCATCATGGTATTGTAACTGTAGCAGAAAGGAGGCATATACAGGGCAATGTGACTCAGATCTGTGATGGTGTTAGCCTTTTTTTGGTGTTTTCAAACCCTAAAACGGCCAGCATTGCACTCAGTTTCATGGTGAGGAAGCTGAGGGAATCCACATACCGCTGATCTGACACAGACCAGTTTACTACCAGTACTATGATGTGCGGTGTAATACCTTATGCAACCAAGTAGTTCATTAGCAGATTACTATCGTAACTTTTGTAACTGTGTATGATGAACGTGTAGCCCTTATATTTCGGCCTTTGAAAATTGCAGAAAAAGGCTTCCAAACACTTGTCACCCTCAGCCAGTCAGTATATCAATATAAAGTCTACACAGCAGATAAAAATAGCCACATGCACCCTGTTTTCTTGTCAACACGCAAAGTCATTAAACACAAAGCCCTCACTTGGCTGTTCAGGTTTATAAGACTGAGAAAAGCACAGGTGTTCGTTTTCTGGCACTAGTTTCTCATTACAGGTAGCACATTTACCAGCAGGGCACTTATGTGCTTTGAGGTTTGTCATGCTGATGATGTATAACCTGTCAAATCATGAACAGTACTTTAGATAGATAGATAGATCAAACAGTGATCTCCCCACGGAAGAAGGGGGAGGAGTTGAACAGTTTATTTGCCGGTGGAAGGGAAAAATCGCCTGTGATGGTCCATGGAGATGTTTGGAGGGATGAGTCTGTTGCTGAAGGTGTTCCTTTGGAGAGCCAGTGTGCCTCTTCTCAGAGACCTCCACTAGAGAATCCAGCCCTGCTCCCAGGATGGCACCAGTCCTCCTTAGGAGCTTGTTCATCATGTTGACATCAGCTGTTTTCATACTGCTGCCCCAGCACACCACAGCATAGAAGATTTCACCACAGTCTGACAGAAAATGTACATCATTTTCCCACAGACATTAAAGGAGCAGAGCCATCTTAGGAAATTCAGGCGACTTTGTCCCTTCTTGTACAATGCCTCAGTGTTTCTGGACCAGTCCAACTAGTTTTTCAGATATACACTGAGGTATTTGTACTCCTCCACTACCTCCACGTTCACCCCTTGGATGGAGACAGGGGTCAGGTGTGATCTGTATGCCTGATTAAAACACCATGTCCTGCACGCTCAAGCCAATGGCTCTCAGTCAATGTTTAACCTTTTGGGCAACTTCTTGCCCCATTATTGCAGGATTCAAAAGGGGGTCAGACAGATAGCAAAGCACAAGTTATTATCTACGTTGTAACTCACAATAAGGTTTCTGTGTTTTTTTCTTAAGAATTTCCTTTCTAATACAATGAGACATTTTTCTATGATCTCCACCATTAGAGTTACGGACAATTTGAATCACCACTTCCAAAATTTCATCAGCTAAAATATCTAAATTACTCTGAGCTAAGATCCTCTACCATGGTCAAAAAGAGGTCTATGTCAATTTTCTCAGCATTTAGCCAAACCGTCATACCATCAGACAGCGGTGATGCAGATTTGCAACTCTAACAGTATCACATCATTAGGACCAGCTAACTACTTTATGCATCATTTGCTCTACAGTATCCCAAACCTGTACGAAAAAATTCTGCATAGCTGCCCACATTATATGATGCAAAGCTGAACAATTTTATTATTTCAATGTTATTGGCCTGTATAACATTTATAATTCCATATCAATAACAATATCATCAATGTTATAATTATCATCATAGCTAGAACCTCCCAGATAAAGGGCACCTAAAGCTCTCAACAAACCTATATACATGTACAAGTTAGCATCATCATTATGGTGGCCTGTAGGAAGCACATGGCCTGTTGATTCATCAAGATTATTCCCACCCCGATTATCTATTATCTATTTATCTACGAAATTACCATTCTGAACATCCCCAGAGGCTAACCAATAATTAGACACACTTTGTAAATTAGTACCATGATTTAACAAATGAGGTCCATTAAGTGGGCTTTATATTAGTGTTCATGTCTGAATAAGGCCCATCAGGTCTTTTAGGAGAGACAGTGTGCACAAGTCCTTTTTTCTTTTATTGGTGACGTTTATTTTGAATTATTGATAATAACAGCTGCAAATGAATAGTAATGGATGCAAAATGTTCAAGATGATACCAGTGCTCTGACTCATGATGGTAAAAGTGCAATAGCTCCTGGAAGGTGTGGAATGCCAAACTGTTGTGGGGGATGGGTAGCTGTTCTCATCCTTTCCCATCTGGTATGGCTTCCATCAGGACAGGATTTGGCTCTGGTTTGGGGCACTCCTCAATGTCTAGAAACACTGTCTTTAATGAAAATAGTTAAACAGGTTCATGAGAACCACAAATAAACTTTCTCTGTCAAGGAGCACTTCTTTATGTAGTACCTTGCTGCGTTTATGGCTTAAAACACATTCTTTAATGAATTTTGAAGAAACACTGAGTTGGGGAAAGTCATAAATAAATATGTTAGTTCCCAGTACTACATGCCACTTCATAATCCTCTGCACATGGCTGAGCCTGAATCATAGTACACAGTACCACCAGACGCTCACCACCAGGAGGCGTCCCTGTAAAGAGATCATTTGAGACCAACAGTGACTTCTTGGCTGACTGCTGAATTGCATAGTGCTGAAGTTTTAAACAGATACAAGCTCTGTTGGTATAACAATTGGATGCTTCTGCCACATAAACTGTCCACAATGTAGACAGCCTAAAAGCAGAATGTAGCAAAGTTTGAATTAAGTGACCCATAATACCTGATAACTTTTTGGCCGATAACAAACACATCCCGTAACAAACCACTCCTCAACCCCATTGGCTCCTCAGACAATGTGTTCAACCTCTCAGAAGCTGTTTACATCAAAGTCTGAGGTATTTAACTTTCAACATTTTAAACACTCCATAACTGTGATAAATGCAGCATCTAGCTACTACTGGGAGCTTTTGACAAAGCTGTGAATACAGGATACATACTGTTCAATTTACTTGTTCAATTTACTTGTATACTTGTTCAATTTATCAGTCAGGGGCCTGCTTTTGGAAGGGCCACATTCCAACGCTCGAATCCCAATGCTGTCACATTAGAGGTAATGTGAGTTCTGCAGACCACCCCATAAACCATCTGACATTCCTTCCCAGTTAGACTGGGCACTAATGTGTTGTTAATGCAATTTCAACAGACTATGCCATAAAACTTTTTGACTTTCCTTCTTAATTTTAATGGTGGTCAATTTAGGGTAGAATGTGTGAGTCCAGGGTCAAACAGACTACTTGTTGCCTTTTAGGGCAATAAATATGCGTTTGAATCAAAATGAGGGGTGGGATCATCCAGCACCATAGGTGTTTGCCTAATTTCATGAGATACCATCCTGGAGGGGTGTTACAAACCTTACAGCCTATCTGACCTAAGGGCAGTTCTCATTTTAAATATAAACCTGAACCACACAGGAAAGAGGCATAGCCTCAAGCTCCGCTTCAGCTATACTTTGCTCTTTCACTTGCAATGTGTAGCTTTGTTTTCTCTCCACAAAACAGAATTAAGTACAACAAACCCTTTCATTTCTTTAATGCTTCTCTTTCTTGAGTCTTTGGCATTTAAAACATGCTGACTTTCTTTTTAAACATTAACTTCTTTCCTCTTGCATTTACTTCAATGACTGGCCTTTTTATTAATGTAGCTTCTTTTAACTTCTTCTTTTCTCGTGCTTCAACCCTTTGAGGAGTATGATGACACTGGTAATCAGTCCAGGATGTTCACCAGTGTGATTGGAACACTGGAATAGAATCTATAGTTAAGAGTGACACAAGAATTAAAATTTGGGTCTTTTCACAGATATCTTGCACAAACAATGTTTTCACAGGTGCAGTAGTTAATGTTGTATGCACATGTTCAGTAATAAACAGAGGTATCACTACACCAAAGTATGCAAACTGTACTGTAAACAGGAAAAAAATATCAGAACCAGAAAATACAGTCTAATGAGATAATACTAAAAGTCTAATTAAAATAATTCTGGGCTGACAGAAACCATTGCATTGCTTAGCTGACAGAGATTTCTTTTAACAATTTATCACATCAAGGGTGAACTCATGAGTGATTGAAATAATTGATGAAACCAACTTATAAAAATAATCCAAAGGTGACTATTGTTTGTGCGTACTGTTATCTTTGTGTCATCTATGGTCTAAAAAACATAATTCACTATCTTACTTGAGAAATATCATTATCAGAAAAAAACCCCACAGGATTAACAGCCTGTGGAGCAAATTGTCACAGTGAAATAGGGTATAGACTCACAAACAACGCTTAAAAATAATAAGGCAGCAAAACTGTTAACCGAAAACAATTACAGCAAAGCCAACCAACCACCATTTCCCTGCATCTGCAAACAATGAAGCACACACATGTGGTGAAACCTCCAACGGTGTGGGAAGGGTCAACCCCCAATGTCAACCCCCAAGGTCTGCAATGCATACAAAAGTCAAAGATCAAAAATGCAGGGGAAATATGAACACTTGGAGATGTTAACTCATATTATTAATTCCAATTAACAGAAAGTGCCCTTTATGACTCTCACTTGTCTGTCTCAAGCAATTTACGATCTTTAGTCCATTTAAGATTGACACTTAAAACTAGGGTTTGAGCTCCTAAAAGATGAGTCACTAATTGATCTGAAGCTGTAATAGCTCTTTCAATTTGTGTCCTGAAAAGAGCCAGTCAATGGCAAGTCCACAGACTAGCTGGTGGCAAATTTCCTGATGAAGGCCCCATCTGATGGCATTATGTTCCTAATCAGCTGTTAAACAGTGGGCAGTTGTTATCCCAACAAATGCACAAGAAACAGAGGAAGATGAAAGCTGGTGGCATTTAACTGAACTGGGGCAGGGCAGATATACAGCAGCGAATACTGACAGTAACCTTCAGGGATGGCACTAATGCAGTGTGCCACAATTATTGGATAAGTGGGATAAAACTAAACCTTCCATCTGGAGACATGGGTCCCATCAATTCACATGGCCAGACTCTTCCCCGCATTGCTCTGATGATGCTAGCTATGTACTGAACAGAAATGAGACTTAATCCATGTTGTCAAAGGCACTTAATGCAATGAGAAATGTGATGGCTTGCACCTGTCTGTGCCTTAAAGACCACAGCTTGCAGATGGGAATATCTGGAAGACGTTAAACAATAACATCCTCCTATGGCTCACTTTCACACTGTGTTGACAAGTATGGATAGACTTTTTTAAAACAGTTACTTATTGCACTGTTAAACCTGAAATGACCTGGAGGGGAAGGACAGTTCAAGGGACCACCCAGGGAGCAAATTCCTGTTACTGTAAACCAGTGTAGAAAGATGTGTTTTTCAGACAGGATCACCAGAACCTCGATTGAACCAGAACTGAACCTTGGATTGTTTTTATTTCATTTTGTTGCTGTATATCTGTGACAATTTTGTTTTGGTTTTCAGTGCAGGTTATTATTAGTGTTAGTGTAGAGTAATTGTACTTATTTTTTTTCAGTTTTGGCTCATTTTGTTTTTTTTTTTTTAATTTGTTTTTGAAACAGTATCATGTTTAATATTGTTTGTTTTAATTGATTGTTATTGCTGTTGAGTGGATCCCAGGAAGACTAGCGACCACTGTGTGGAAGCTAATGGCGATCCCAATAAAGAATAAAGAATAAAGAACGCTGCAAGCTTATGAGCTAGAAATGATTTGATTCTGTTATGATAGATTCCCAACAAAGCTATGACCTTAGCGATACAATCTCAGCATTATCCAAATCAAAGCACAGATATTTCACACAGTTTCAGTCACCAGGACAACCAGGTCATTGTTTGGTGGTATTTAAAAACTGAGAAGGAGAGAAAGACAATAGCATTGTAACCCTTCTTTTGATGCTTGCCCTCTTACACAAACTTTAAGTACAGGTTTTAATGAGGTAATATCTACCATTTTCCCCTCCAAAAAGTTCAAGTCTTTTCCTGCATGGGCTTCAAATTTCTGATGCTTCTGCTTTATGAAACATAATGTAAGAGAAAAATGTATGGAGTGAAATTTCCTTTTCATCCATCATAATAAATTTAATGTACTAAGGAACAGTTTTTCATATGTGTGATGACCTTGATGGATTCTCTTTAGGTTGAAGAAAAATAAAATCATGACACATAGTAGAAGCCTCAAATTTAGAAACAAATATCAGAAACATAAAGCATGCCAGACCCTTGGAATGGAAAATGGAAATGCTAACCATTAAAATGCACATGCGTTAAGATATAAAACAAAAACCTAGGTTCAATTCATATTTATGAGCCCCAAGTGAATACACAGAATTTCCAATAATTAGTAAGTGCTGGTAATAGGATACCACCTCTTGCAATAGCAAAAACAGCCTAGTTTGTGGTCTAAAAGGTGTCCAACACTGACACCTTCAAACACCTTTTAAGATTTAGTGTGAATTGTTAAAGCCAAATAAATTAAATAAATAGAAAAGAAAATCTAAAAAATAAAACATTTTATTCTAAAGGCATAGCATAATTAGTTTTAAAATGCAGACATTTGTGGATGGTAAATTACAGTATTCTAATCATTTCCACAGTGTTTCTTCTGCACCATATTTGTAGTTACCTCTGTTTGTTTGCACTGTTTTGTTCGTTTGCCAAAAATAAGAGTTATCCATTATAACGGCCACATATTCTGATAAATAATTGTATTGCATAGGAGGAAGATCAGAGACAGACAACGATTGATGGAAGAAAGAAATATTGGGGTAGGAAATTCTTTCTGCATTTTCATATCAATCATCCTCTGTGGAGTGGAAACACACAATTATGGTCAATCAGACTGAAAAATGCTATGGTTTCTAAAGAAAAGGCATGACATTTTCTGATTACTGTCCTTGCAAGTGCTAGGAAACAATTCAAACTACAGAACCTCTCAATACATTCGATATAGCTGAATCTATAAAACTAAAATTAGAAAAGAGCACAAGAATGATTATATCAGTCTATAATTAGCTGCTATTTGCTAAAAATTAATTGGTTGGTGCCCATTGGAGCTGAAACTTTTTAATCAATGGAGACGATGCTGACATTTCGTGTATTGTACTGGTTTGAACAAAGACCCAAAGATTACGTCTGTTAAATGCTTTTATAATATTTTAAAATTCCATAAAAATAGCTGTCACTCAATGCATAGAAATACAACAGCACCCACAAAGGCACTTTGAATCAACAAGAGGACTGTTCTCATCCACAGGTTATCTGCAGAGAGCTCTTATCATGGCCTAATAGCACCTATGCAAGAACAAAGACAATGCACAAAATGTCACTGAAATTGAGTTTCAATGATTCATCACCCAGGGGCAAACAGAAAAAGTCAATTCAGGCTTTAAAGCAGATAAAAGAAAGAACAAAGTCAGTACACATCCTTCATTATATCTATGCATATTGGTAGTATGTCAGCACAGGTCAAAGGTGTTACAATAAAAAATTATTTTAATTTCTCTATGCTGGTGGTAGTCTGTGAACACTAAACCTTTTTAACCCAAGCATAAAAGAAACCTACCACTTCTACCTGAAACAAAACCACAATGTTATTTCCAGGAAAATGACAAAACCTCTTGTAGTAAGCCCATGTAACTTCATTATGCAATTTAACTCTTTTATCCAATCAACAGGAGGTCTAGCATGGAAGTGAAGTAGTGGTGTATGTGGCCACCACTGAAAGCAATACAACCAGTACATGTATGATTTGTACCAGGCTGTGGCTGCTGTCTTGTTCATATATGTCCCTTTTTCTCTGTTCAGCATGGACAAAAATGTTTACTGGTCTCTGCTCTCTGGATGCCACATGCAGTGGGGCTCAAAACACTCAGTGGGGCTCCAGTCTGACAAGGAGGCCAATTATGTTACATTCTCATCTCACAAGAGCCATTGTTACTCAAGAAAAGTGAGGATGTTCATTGTCCTGCAGGATTGTCTTCCATACACAGGAACACATACAGTGTTTTTTTCTTCCACCATACCAGTAAGTTGACTTGCCATGCCCACATGGTTACTGTTGCTATGCTGGACAACCTTTGTAAAACAAACAATGTAAGAAAATGGACAAGACACAGTATGGAGCATGGAGGGAGCTTTTTCTTATATTTACATTTATTCTTTTGGCAGACGCTTTTATCCAAAGCGACTTACAAGTGAGGCCGAGTACAACACAATGAGGCGGAGTACAACACAATCTATGTTGTACTCTGCCTCAGTTTACAACACAATTTTTTCTATGGTTATTGACATGCTTAATATTTTTAAGAAGCAGACAATTGAACAAGTTCTGATCTACACAAACCATCAATGACATGAGGTGTTCAAGCAGATATTAATATGTAACAATTGTGTTTCCTGACTAAGCTCGTTAGCAAGTTTAGTAACTATTCCCGTGTAGTTTCCAGCTAGCCAGCTAGTTTGCTATATCTAGTGTCCCTGTATCAATGCTTGGTTTAGTAAGTCCACCTACGCATCTATCTACTTAAAAGATGGTCCATTTTGAGTTACTGTACTTCATACATTTGCAGTCGTCATTTAAAATTTACTAGCCAGCTAAGTAGTGGACTTATTTAATATATTGTCCAACCAGTAAGTGATGTGCATGTCAGATTTATTGTAGCCATAAATTAGACAAAAATCTGCTGACTCCATTGAATCCAGTACCCATTTCAGGCAGCAATGAATGTGGTTCCTCCTATGAGCCATCTGTTTCATAATCATAGCTAGTCAGAGGGGAGAAAATGACACAGCTTGCAAAGGTTGAAACCGTGTGAACTCAGAGTGCATGGTTCAAAGAAAAAAGTGCCTTTGATCTTCCAAACTACTTTGGATTGTTATTTGTATATCTAGCTAAAACACATATCTCTGATTTATTTTCTCACCCTGCTTGTGCTCACTGTATGCAGCTAGCTTGCCAGCAGAAGATGAATCTGAATCTAAAAGAAAAGTAGCTGGCTATAGTGGCTAGGTAGATACTTGTTTAATTTCATCCTGGTGATTGATACTCTCAGTTTTATTTGGTCCCTCCTTATTACTAGTGTATGAGTGACTACACAATCATCAAGACAGTACTACCTCCTACTTGTACTGACTGTAGCTAGCTTGTTAGCTAGTTGAAGGTAAACCTGATAAAACTGCTAGCATGACGGGCTGTATTATACAGTTCTATCATAGAACTAGCTAGTTATTTAACCCACTTTCAGCCTGACTTGCTAAGTCGCTAATAATACAACTTAATTAAAAATGTCATGAAGAATATTTTAAAAGCATGATCAATCATTTCATTTTATATGATGGTGACATGGAGCTACAATGGCTGCTGAGTACAATCTTTGAAAGAAGACAAAACTCTAAATGGCTGGATATTCAACAATTTCACATTTCCCCTTACCAGCTTTTTCAAAATGTGAAGTCCTTATTGTGGGCTATATCATCCAGCCAGCTAGACAGCTAACTAGCACATCACTATCCACTTGTCATACTAAGAACACTGTCTGTACATTGTACATTGCTTGTATTTTGGTCATAACTTTCAGGCTAACAATTTGGGAGATCTAGTATCTATGGCTTGCAAATATTTTTAGTCATGGAGAAATGCAATAGTGGATGTTTGTCGTGTCATTCTTCAGACAGCCCTATCACAAATGAACCACATGTCATTACACCTCAACAGATATGATTAGAGGGTGGAATAAGCATCAGCTGACAATGCACAATCACATACGATTCAGGCTGCATGTGATTACGCTTGTTTAATCCTTGCAATTAATTTCTTGACGACATTTTGCACCCTCAGCCAACTGCTTTATCCAATGACTGAAAAATTACTTTGCCAGAAAGGTCACTCAGAACCTTGTGGTGTCTGATTTTAATTGTGGAACACCATATGTAGTGAGCCACCCAACAGCAAAGCTAATCACTGAAACAACAGTAGAGTTTAAAGAAACAGTGTGTTAGAGTAAATAGTAAAACATCAATTGACTATTGAACATAATTGTTCACTCTCATGTTT
The DNA here is from genome assembly GCA_019176425.1 of Megalops atlanticus. NCBI lineage: Eukaryota > Metazoa > Chordata > Actinopteri > Elopiformes > Megalopidae > Megalops > Megalops atlanticus. Next base: position 13,750,302 of record CM032881.1, read on the forward strand.
CATTTGATAAAGATAAAAAATAAAGTATATCAGTTTTATAGTGGTTAAGGTCGCATTAAAAGGTCACGAAATACAAACACTACCAGTTTTACAGATCATTTCTGGAATGAACACATTCTGTTCTCTATCCTTACTCATACCAGAATGACAGATTCAGATAATACATCTACTGTATACCCCTAGTCATCATGGATAGGCTACTTTTTCATGAACCCATATTATGCTTTTCATAATATTGTATTGGAATTAAACACAAAAAGACACATTACACATTGAAATTACACACATTTAAAAATAAAATGAGAACAATCTCAAAAACACAAACTTAAGGTGTTTAAAGTGGGACTGTGAACCTCCAGTATAAATAATGACATAATCAAAGTATATGACAATTGCCTAAATGTTCAAAATTCCCAGGCAACTCTCGATTGTATACCAGATAGTTGCTGGGGCACTATATAATTCAAAAGAATTCTTTCCAATTCATATAGCCCAATTCATATAACCCAATTCATATAACCCAATTTATGTCTGCCATATCTGACCAGTAACTATTAGTGAGATTCATTGTACAGGACCATCTGCCCTTGTTGGAGGATGTAAGGTATTCTTCCACTTGTGGGACCAGGTAAGTATCTTTCCTTGTAATTGGACTCACTTTCCTGAAATCCACTCAGAAATGGACAGAGCTACTCTTTTTCTGGACGAGCACTGTGGGTTAGGTGCATGAGCTGGCACTCCTGTAGACAATTCTGGCATTCTTCATATGCTGCAACAATGAGCATAATATCTGAATGCTTTTCATCTATACACCTTTTAACTCTAACAGACAGTGACCTTTGATGACCACCATAGCCTTTCAGCCCAGTGCCTCCATTCTTCTCCTAATCCGCATGGGGTGCAACCTGTATTCTGACTACACCACTTCCAGTTAGAGATGGAAGCCCTGAATATACCCAACAGTCTGTTTGACTTAGATAATTTGTACTCCTTTGTGGCCTCGGCTGATTAACTGTGGTATTAGGATTGGCATTTGTGTTCATGTTGTCAAACCTCTGTCATCATTCTGGCCTCTGATAGAGGAGGACATCTGCTTGTAGAAGGGAGAAAACCTATGTGAAGTACTACTCAATTTCCTTACAAAGGTTTGGTGGAGCCCTTGTCCAACATTCAAAATAAAATATAAATAAATATATAAATACAAAATGTCATGTCACTCATGGAAGATGCACAAAAAATTGCGCATTATAATAGTAGTGCACTGATCACATTGTGTCCATTACAATATCATCTGATGATATAGTTTTTTTTCTTTGTATTCTCTGTATTTTTTCTGTTCTTGCTAATTTAGGGATTTGTGGAATAGGTTTGGCTTGGATCTCTGCTTACAATAGGGTGCTGATTAAACCAATCAGATTTACAGGAATGATTCCTTGCAGTTCTTTCTTAGTACTCCGATATGTTGGATGCTCTTTTAGGCCTTTTTCTATGCAGATGATACACAGTTATTTACAAATTCTCCCAATTGTCAGGGTACTGCTTAGTGCATTTATATCTTTCTACATTTTAATTTAGGTTTTGTATTTTTCAAGCTAACTGAATTGATGTTGTGATCTTGTGCTGCAAGTGTCTGAAACTGGAGAAATTATGGAGGATTCAAAGTCACCAACAACAATGACTATGAGCACATTAAGTAGCTAAGCAAATTGAAAAAAGCACTGGAGCATAATTTAATTTGATGTAATGTGCTCTGTAGCTGAGATTGAGCAAACACATTGAACAGTTTGCTCAGTTACACTGGCATAAAGGAACAAATCTGAGCAGTGAGTGTCCAGGAAGTTCTAGTCACTTGACTTTATCCTGAAAGTCAAGTGACTAGAAGAACTGACTAGAAGAAAGGTTTATTTCACCAGTCTGAGCTCTCTAGGAGACTTGGCGTGGCAGCCCATTGAGTGCAAACTCTGAGCTGCACATTGTAGTTAATTGTGAATGCTCAGGTAATACTTTTTAAATGAATATGATATTTAAGCAAACAAGCAAGCTTTGAACAGAAAATCTTATGATTTCTGAGAGCTCGAATGAATATCAGTTACCTAACTGATAAAGTACACCCACTCCTCTACCCCTTTCCCCTCAAATGTTGACATATCACGAGCAGGGCCATCCCTCAGTCAGGAGGAAATTGATGTTTTACTGTACAGCTGAGAATGAAATTATTCATTCTGAAGACCCCAGTATTTTATTCATTAATAATTGGAAGGAAGAGTTGAGATTTTCAACATGTCACTTTAAAGAGTTGGAAGGAATTACAGTTGGCCAGCTGGACTCCCAGGCAAGTCAATGCTGTTGTTCTCTTTAGCTAGGGTGCTTCATCTAAATTCATTCAGCACATATCCAGCTGTGTAAATAAAGTAAATGATATGTAAAATGTGAGCCATGGAAGTCAGCCTGTGCTTTTTTGAAAGAAATACATATTAATAATAACAGCAAAATACTAAAATGGAAAAAGAATCAAACCTAAAAAGGTTTTATTTTTAATCCATTGGAGCTGAGCATTGTTCCACTGCCTTCAGTCTGTAGTCAATCTCCTTTTTCAATTTAATTTTTGCCTTTTCCTAAGCGCATCCTAAAATACAGAAGGGCAGTTCATATTTGCAACCTTCTGATACCCACTACAGGGGATACATCTATCTGGAACTATAATCCCCCTTTTTTGTGTAATTTCTTTTTCTGTGCCTCACTGCCTCATTATTTTTTACAGTTGAATAATAGTGTCCTTTTCCAATTAAGTGTTTCTGCTTATAGTTTACTGTATAAGATATCCTGTATAACTGAACCCCTGAAAGCTAACAAAACCTACTGGTGACCACCTTGTTTTGAGTTAGTACTTCAAAAAAGTACTGTAGCAAAGGGCAAGAGTAGTCACTCCACCTGGCCTTGAACCTGGGTCTACGGGGTACCAAACATGCGACTTTGACCCCGACGCCAAAGAGCCAGGCTTGTTGGTATGGCAGTCAAAGCACATACTCAACCGTAGTGACGGCACTCCGTCACAAGTACCTTCTCAGGACATAAGAACAAAAGCAAAAACAGAACAAAGGTTGAATATAATATTATAAAATGGTTCGTTCCAATCCATTGTTCCTACTGGTCAATTTACAGTCCATTCATGACAATATTCCCTGATATACCACCGGTAAATGAAATGTTTGTACATCATTTTAATATCATTGTGCACGATTGCTTTCATTAAAAGTCATTGTTGGAGAGATGTACATCCAACAAAACAGAAACAAAAGCACACACTCAACAAATAACATTCACATTTAATAGACTTAATTTTTTACAGGTCATATAATGTTTGAGCTTCACTTCACATTATAACCAGTCAACAATTCATATATTTGATAATCTAACAATGCAACATTAAATGCTTACAGGGTGACAAACTAATTCTATTTTACAATATAAAGAAAATAGCAAAGCTGAAAGGTCCTTCTGTAAATTCAGATATATATTTCTATTTAAGGCCAATTTAAATTGTATTATTCACTATATTTCAGTTGTATTTTTCTGAATTTGTCTCAAGGGAAAAGGTTGCCTAATGTACAGGTGAAAGTGGATTTTATGCTGTTGCCATACAGCATTGCAGAGCAGGAGTGGGATTGGTGTGCAACTGTTTCTGGAATCCCACAACTCGCAGTTGGTCCTGATCTCTTGAAAAAAAAAAAACAAAAAACACTGAGGGCCACATTTACAAAGGTAATGGGCACAACACAAACATTTGCTAGTTGAGTGTGGATCAAATCAGCATAAATGTAATTTGTACTGTAGACTAGTTACGGAACACATTCAGTTCTGAGGGTGATAATCAATCTAAAGAAAGCCTGCTGTTGCAGTTTAAGCACACATCGTGGAACACAATGAATGGCCTATTATCTGGTCCAACACATAGGAATACATGGTAATACAATAATGTTTCAATATTAATTAAAAAAAAAAAACACTGACAATTACAATTCCATCAAATGAAATATGAGAGCAGACCTTGGAATCCGATCATGCATATGATAAAGTCATTCTGCATAATAAAAGATGAGGAAATTAAGCTGACATGATTTTCATTTTACTATAATTGTGGTACAGGTGAAAAATGCAGAAATAGTCCATCCGTAGAAGTAGCATTGTTGCATCTTGAATAGACTAACAGGAGCATAAATAACTATTTTTATAAACTATATACTTAATATAGTTTACATACTATACTATTGTCTGTATGAAGTGAGTTCAGCAGTCATATGCATGTTTATGGTTTAGGCATGACTAAAGCTGAATGAAGTGGAAGACAGCCTGAGCTTCTTTGTGATACTCATTTTACACATCCATATGTGTAAAATCCCTCTCAGTATTAACACTTAACAGTATTAACAGCATACATATGCATGTGAGAAACTGCATGTGTATCAAGGGGAATGGTGCAGGGTAATGCTATCCTAGAGAGGAACAGTTTTTGTTTGTGCATTTCACTCATTGTACCTAGCTACTAAATCCCACCTATGGTTTTTATGGACCTTTACTGCCTGCAGTGCACACACAATATTTGAGCAAATCTGTTCCTGAGTACCCTGAACACAATGTCACTAACATATGTTTAGCCCAATAAAGGATCCAGTTAGGTCATGGATTGGGCAAAAGCCAGCTGCACCCTTTTGCAATTCAAAACTATGGTTACCTGTACCTAATGTAGTGCATAATAAGCAAAAAGTGGAGAGCAGCCATATATACAAATTTATTCAAGTTAATTAGTATGTATCCACTTAGTTTAAATTTGAGTGCCTTTTCTTCTCCTGTCTGTTTATCTGCTTTTCCACATAATAAATAACAGTATGATCTACTACAGTGGTTTCCAATCATGTTCCAAGTGGACTGCACACTAAAAGGTTTCTTTTCCACACAAACCTATAAGCACTCAATTACATATTTATTTAATTCAACCAATCCAATGCTTTGTTCCAGTTCTGTGGTTATGTGTGGCTTAAAGAAGAGATGGAAAAACATGTTGGACTATAGCCTTCTGAGACCAGAGTATCTGTGATTTAATACTTGCGCTTAAAATGCAGCCTGTGATTGGGTGACAGTTTAAACATGCAATTTAAAGAAAATTCACTCATTATGTTAGGATAATACAAAGCATAAGCAGTGAACTCACAATAACACCAGCAATAGCTTAATTTGACAAAGCACAGTTGCAAACAGTTTACATACATTTGAGTCTTCATGTAAACAGCAGATCCCTTTCATGGGATTGTGTGCACACATCACATTTGAATGAGATATTCTGATACATCATGTTCTTAAATAAAAAAACAGCCAAAAAATGGCACTACTGTTTGTCATGTCAACCATCCCTAATACCCAAATACCTTTAATTAGCTCTTTTTCGGTTGTTAGCAGTATGCTTGTTCTCTGTTGCTTTTCTAAGCATATTGAAGAGGAATTTCACAGAAGGCTGGACGCAATCCCAAGGGACATAATCCTAATGGACACAAACTAATGGACACAAACAACGACAAATACTTGCACCAGAATAAATGTGTACATACTGACAATATTACATAACCATGAGCTGCTTCTTTCAGCCCATGATCATCAAAGCCATGTCTCTTACTGATTTCAACATTAAACTGAAGTGGCAAATACTGAGTAAAAGATCTTGTAAGCATTTAAAGGCAAAAGAGTCTTCCTGCTTACATCTTACTTTAGTGAATAATACACTTTGTATACAAGATGGATACAGAAATGTTGTTGAAAAGATTATTTATGATGTTGGAGAGACATGGCGTGTAACATTCCATGGATAATTTGTAGGAAAGCAACAAGTTAGAAGACTGTATTTGTCTCTTTCAATTTGATATACTTTTGATGAGTGCTATGTTCTCTGTAAATGGACAGAGGATGATATTTTCTCATATTTTTGGATTCTCTGTTAGGTGCTACTACTTTATCTTTTTTTGAAGCATGACACACTTTTATTTCAAGTAGTACATTCCTATACATATATACATATTTCAGTGTATGTTAAATAGATTTTACATTCATTTTCATCACATGAAAGATCTTAACTGGTTTTGTTAAAGACAACACTTTTTGTCACAGCAGTCATATAAATTGCTCTGTGACAGTACTCAGGAGGACACTACACATTATTTAAGTTGAAATGTAAAAAAGCTGATTCACACTTCAAGCATGATTAGGCAAGTTGTTTTTGCGCATACATTTTCTTGTATTGTGCTGTGTAAAACAAATCCCTTCAGGTGCTCAAATGAGCAAAACATAATCCATAACAGCCATATGGTAAACCCATATGTGAAACACCACCTTGCCATAATGTCTTGTCTAATGTGTTGAATGAGTGCTGTCTCTAGAGGATAGAATGGGTTATCAAACAGAAGTGAAAACTGGACATTACCAAAATTTCCCAAAGAACATAACCAAAAGCATGAAACAAAACCTATGTCCAATGTTACTGTAGCAATACAGGGTTTAGAACTTTGTTTGCTGGTTACTGATGTTGCTTTTAAATAGAACTGTTTACGGAAGTCAAGACGCTTTTCTGGGCAGTTCCTACATATCTAACTAATTAAGGTAACTCACAAATAGTTAGCTGGCTAACTGGGTATTAAAATGATCAATTACAGTTCATTCCACAGCTATCATTTGTAGCTGGCTGCCTAGCTAGCATAGCGTTTTGGCCATGTGTGTTTATTTACATTGGACATTGACCTCTACCTTGTGATATGAGTCATTGAGGTCATGCCTTCAGGTGACCCTCTTTCTCATTATAAAAATAACTGACAGTAGGAGAATTAGTAACTCTCCAGCAAATGGTGACTATACCTGCTTATTATGTCGATAATGAGCATGAATGTCAACATAGAGTGATATTGACCATATACCAGGCAATTGTGACTAGTAGAAGTATGATACATACAAAACAGTGGGTGTTATGTAAACACACACAATATGTACAGTAGGCTTGAAAATGAAAGCAAGGGGCATCTAGCTTTCAGCCAGGGTTTTTGTATTTCAAAGGTGGCAACCATGCACAGACTAGAGAAATGGAAAAATAGATTGCTAGCATTCCCCTTCTTGTGACAAGCAATGGGAAGCAATTTAGTGGGGAGTCTTTCACTAAAAGGATGTTAGTGTGGAAACTTTTATAGATCAGCACCAGACACACTATTGTATGTTTCCTTTGCATGCTTATTTCTGGGATTTTTGAAGGATGCAATGATATGTCCGTAGGATGATTCTGACTGTTTAAAAATTAAAATATTTATTCAATATCAGGTAAGTTATTTATTGATTAAGATATGCTCCCTTTTAACTTTTGTGTATTTTTTCTGTATTTTATTCAATGCTTATATTACATAAAATAGATATGCTGACAATTCTACAAAGCAAAAAAAGAAAAAAGCATTAACCATTACTTTATTTTGTTCTAACCAGTTAGGAACCTTAGTACTTTCCTGTAATACAAAGACAGGGAAAAATAATACTTCTGTTTTGAAAGAACCAGTAGTAAAACAGTTTGTATTCCATGGGTTTCTCAGGGCTCCTGTGATATATCTAAAGCTCCAGAATACAGTGGAAAACCTATTTCAGTTCATCCTGTTTGTGATACTATGAATCTGTCTAGATTTGTTGACTGAAGAGGATATATTCAGGTAGTGGTAAAAAAAAAAATCAATAAAAAATCAAGTAGTAATTCCTTTGTAAGTAATAGTAAGTAATTCCCTTGATTTTTGGAAGTCTCTGGTCATTGTTTTTTTTTTACTCTCATATCTCCATATTCATGGTAAAGATACGATTTTCTTCATTTGTAGCATTCAATAACACCGAGAACCTCTAATGAATGCTGCAGTTTATGCTGATGTCAGATGTGTGACCTGCTAAGTCAATGAAACACAACACATGATTTCTCAAATTTAGTGTTTTATATGAGTGATAATCCAAATCCCTTAGAAAGACCAGAGACTGTTAATAAGAAAGATAATGCATGCTTCTCTGTCTTGTTTTGCTGAAGAGTTCCAGTCACTAATGAAGCTGTTGAGGGAGTGAAGAGTTTTGGTAATAGGAAACATCTGAATTTTCAGTGTACACCATATAATGTTTGATATGCTTACTGCAGACAACTTTTGACTAAGTGGAATTTTAGTTGTTCTTGTCATGTGTTGGGTACATACCAAGATGTGCTGACTCTTTCACAGAAACAGACTGGTTATGTGCATTGATAAAAGGCCCTCTGTAAGGTAAACAATGAACTGATTGTATTTTAAACACATTTATTTTAGTCTTCAAGACTTGATTACTGCTTAATTTCACTTGAGCTCATTTTATCATTAAGATTTCCATAATTTTCCAAATGAACCCATTTTAAAACTGTCTCAGTTTATAGTCCCATAGTCCACTGGCTCTCTCATCGAGTCATGGACTAGCCACCATGCTGTCATATTTCACATGTTGGTGGTAGAATGAGTGGTGGAAAAGTTCTCCATACGGATGCGAACCACTTTCTCCACCGGGGGTGGTGGGAGAAAGAAGCGGCAGGTGAACACTTGCTGGCAGGCCTTGCGGAAGTTCTCAGACAGGAAAGCGTAAAGGATGGGGTTGACACAGGAGTTTCCATAGGCCAGGCAATGTGAGATGATGCGAAAAGCAAAGGACGCGTCATTCAAAGGGAAGCTGCCAAACTCCACCCACATGGCGATGATGTGATGGGGCATCCAGCAGATCAGGAAGGCGGCCACCACCAGCAGCACTGTCTGAGCTGTCTGAGGGTGACACAGGGAGAAACATGGAGGTCAGAATGACATGACTTACCCTTATTAGCTTTCACTACAGTACCGTAGCACTATGTTCATTAATATGTAATTCTGAGAGAGGCAGTGTTTCAAAAATACAGCGGACATCTGCAGCATTTCAATCAGAAATGTTATTATTGAAATGCTTTTACTTTTCACTTTCTCTTGGACAGGCTTATTTTACCCTTGATTCTGCTGTCCAGGGGATGCTATCAGTAATAACTTTTCACCAGAACAATGTATCTGCAAAGTGGCAGCTTAGGACAAAGGGCAGTAAATGTAAAATTCTCTTTTAGATGGGGTCAGTAAGCTGGCTGAGGCAGTGAAGGGGAAACCCAAAACAATCAAACCCATCAAGATGTGCCCCTTGGAATTCATTGGATTATTAGCAATCAAAGGGACAAATTGCTTATTGAGGCCACACAGCAGGTTGTTTCTGTTGGAAACTCTGATTTGCTCTAATTTCATTTCCATGGTTTTTCTCTATGTTATTATCACTTTTGCAAGTGGTCCCAGAAATGAATTTGCAAAGATAATATATTGCTCCTCTTGATAAACTCTAGACATGTTATTTCAAAGTCACAAGAAGATATTTTCTTAATTAATTTCATAATTAAAATAAGTAGGACTTGGGGTTCATGTTCTTACACAATTTACTCATCAGCAAAAAATATCATCAAAACTTACTACAACAGAAATCTTCTGCATATGTGAATTTAATAAAATAATGCAATACTATAGATACGTCCCAGCCTCTATGTGGGAATGTGGGAGATGTGGGAGACAGCACAGGCTTATATCAACAACAGAGGGCTATATACACAGTATTCTATTTTATAATAATAAGGAAAACAACAACAAACAATAAAACAAAAAAGCTCAGATTTATACATTAACAAATGTGCATAGGGTTTGTGTATATTCTTACATTTATCCATTTCTCCATTTGAGAGGTGGTGTGAGTCAGAGTTTGAAATTGGCTGTGAAAGGTATCTGACAGAGTAAAGGCTGAAGCCCATGCTGGGACTGAAACAAAAAGGGAGGAGGTATAATTACATCTCTCTGACTAATGCACTCATAATTACTGTGATTTTTGGCAACATGCAGCACGGACTTGCTCCTTATCTGCTTTGTTCCAGGGGAGCTTGGCTAAAGCTGCTTATTTCCTTATTAAGCTCACCATTTATAACTATAAAGCAGCATGTTTGTCCACATTACACTGACTGCTCCAGGTCTCACATACATAACAAAATGATAATGACCTGTTGAACCTCAATTTTAAGTGTAACAGTGTGCAGCAGTTATGAGAGGAGATATACCTCAGAAGAAAGACTTTCTAGAAACACATCTGAATTGAAAAAATGTTGGAAAACAGTGCGAGACAGTGCTAATATGACCTTTCGCCTCTGAGACAGACACAGACAGACCCAACGCACTATTCCAAACAATTGCAAACGACAGGCTGAGAAGAAAAACAGCCTCTAGTGCAAGTTGTTTACATCAGGTTCTTCAATGGTGGCATACATTACCATGTGAGGTTTTGTTAATATTACTAAATTATGGTAAAGGTCTCTGATGCCTTTAATCTTTTTTACACTATGTGTCAAGACAGCAAAACAAACATACTCATCTAAACAGTAGAAGATCCTTAACTACATCTTGGTGCACTGTCTGGTCGGTTTTTGTTTAACACACATTAACATTGGTATATTAGCAACAGCACACATTGTTATTGTCAGTCTGAGCAAGTGTTTGTATATATAAATCATGTATACTGTGAAAGGCTGATTTTACAGTCTGTCCCTCAATGACCCAGTCCATGATCAAAGGCAATGTTTTGACTTCTATTCAGAAAAAAATCTTACGCAATTATCTTATTCATTTAAGGCCAAAATAGTTCAGCATTAATGTATGCCCACTGAGGTATAGTTATCTATGATTACACATTGGGAGCTGGTCATTTCAGAAGGATCTTTTGTCATTTAGTCTTAGGATTTGGTAATTCATCATAGGTTTTTTATAAGGATACTGGCAGATCAAATGAGACATTGTTTAAGCAGACGTGATTGATTATACATGGTTAAATAATTTCAAATTTGTAAGTTTGTTGCAGCTTCATCATGTTTAACAAACAATAGACACTAGCCACTGACAAGATGAAATGCAGCTGCCCATGACTTCCTTATAATGTTCAGTGCCTACATGCTTTCCCTTTGATGGTCAGTGCATTTACACTAACAATAAGAGAATTCACTCACAGCCAGCCTCATATTTTCAGTGAACACATTTACCATTAGAGCATCAATGTGTTACCATCTGAATAATGAGTTGGCTCTTTCTGATTCTGATGATCTGATGATGTGGAAATGTATATATGAATATTAGGTGGGTATAGTTACAGGACCCATCCACTGCAGGTTCACTGGTTGCTGGGGGCAACAACTCTACACTATTTAACTGTTCTGAACAAAACGGATAATGGTGGGCGCTATGTACAAACTAATATAGGTATTTTATGAAAGCCCACCAGGACAGTGTCTCTAATATATATTGCCTAAAACGCATGTAGAATGCATTAATAGAAATAACTCACTGTTGTAAAAATGTAACATTAATGCCATTGTATTTCACCCAAACAAGATTTCACACAAAAATACTTTTTAATCCTTTTGCTTTCTTTGCAAATTCCCAACCAAAAAAGTGAAGCTGAAGCTCTTGGGGAAGAAGGCCACTACCTATTTTTCAATTTACAGACAACACAGAGACAAGCAGCATCTATTCTCTGAAGGTAATAGCATGAACAGATGGAAATTGTTGATCTGTGTGAAAGGAGGAAGCTACATGGGTCTGGACAATCAACATCAAGTGTATCCCTGAAATTTATCATGTGCAATGATTAAATTTGGCTAAAGTACTGTGCTGCAGCTACCTCAGTGCCTCACCATCTTTTTCTTTCATCTTTCTTTCTCTCATACATATATGTATACACACACATACAGACAGACAGTTTTATTACAGGGTACAGAATTTGTCATCTGATATTGTATTTAATTATCAGATTAGACAAGGTATGTTTGGTATGTAACAGAGATTTTTCTGAACAATACCACTGTATTGTACCACTGAATGTCTTCAAAACTGAGTTCTCCCTTGACAACCACTCACATTTCCGATAGAAAATGGACACACTGCTTTAGGCATCTATCAATTTTATAGCCTTTCAACTGTCCAAGGAAAGAAACACTTTAAACAGAAACCTCAAGAGGCTGGCAGAAAAAAAGAGGTGACAACCATAAATTCAATTAATGAGACCAACAATGAGCATACATTTTCACAGGTTCTTACCAGTCAGAAATCACAACAATCATCCTACTCTTCCACTAAACGCATTGTGACCAGCATGTTGAACAGACAATTACTGCAAAATAATGTATAAGATGTATCTTTGAATAAAAAGGAAAATAATAAAATCACAAATCTGAATTGCTTGGCTGGCACAAACTTTGCACAATTACATTAAGTGGCGTAACTGTTGTCGTGTTCCCTTAGAACCCTTTAGTTAATGTACACTAATCATAGCATGGACCACTACCAGGTTATTTTAAGGCGCCTACAGACTGTTGAGATTTCAGCAACCTTATAAGTTTATTGCAAGCCACACTGTGCGACATAAATCTAATAAACTTGGGTATGACATCAAGTTTGATGTATGTAGACTGTATGATGATAACACCTACTGAATCGTACGCTACGACGATGACCATGGTCATCCTAAATTTCTGACACTGTCAGAATTTTGTCCCAGGCTATCTTTGGTTGCACGACCGTGACAACGGCCATTTTTGAACCTCTCTCACAGTGCGACGTAGGACCACCATTTTGGAGCCATGACCAAAGATATCACCACGTTTCTTTCACATTGGTCATCTTTCGTCTGGGACAGCCCAAAATTGCACAGTGTATACCTGCCTTTAGAATAGAACCATATTCTCCTCCACTGTCAACCCCAAATATTTATCAACAGGACAAGAACTGACAAAACAATATCCATACCTTGATCTCTACAGTTTCACAATAGTTCCTTATGCTAACATTTACAACTTATGCCAGAAAAGCCATATCATATCAAAAAGAAATATCAAAAGAAATTACAGGTTGCAAGCAATAATAAGGCTTTCTGCCTGACTAGTGGTGTGAGTCAGAGTTTGAAATTATCTGTGAGAGGTATCATGACCGTGACAACAGTGGTGAGATGGATATTTGACTTCTGTGAAAAGTTATTGAAATATGTGAAAAATACAGTTTGCAGCAATATTGTTTTTAGGCTTGGACCGAGGATGGATAGAGCAGTCTACAGACTATGTCCAGTGTGCATGCATTCATTAAGAAAAATCAGGTAATGCTGTCAGGAAAAAAAAAACAAAAGAATGAATGTCAGAGTAAGGACTAAAGCAACAGTTTCAGCCATTCAGGATTCAAAGCCTTAAAAAGGAAAATGCTTGAATTGATAAGATGAAAAACTAAATTCTAAGACATCACTAAAACAATATATTAATTCAATGTGTTTCAAGATGTCACTCTGAATTCTTAATAAAATTAAACTGCATAAACAATAGCTTAATCTTTGTTCTCTAGCCTGCCCCTTTTCAGGAGCATTTAGCATTAAAAGCCTCAAGGAACAGGCAGTTACTTTAAGAGGAAATGGCTCTCTGGGGAAAAAAAGATGAGCTAATTTTTCACACAATAAAGGCCATGGCCAACAGAATTGAAAATGAATAAGGCAAACAAAACACCAAAAAAGGAAAGGGGATGCTTCATGCTTGTCTCCTGTAGCAGCATTACAGTAAATGTATATAGATTACACGTAGATATATATATAACAGCAGGACCATAATGGAAAGTTACTATATCCCCTTATGCACTGAGGTTTGGCATGGAGTGTGCTTGACACATATTTGAGAGGGGCCTGCTGCAGTGGAAACTGGGAAATGTGTCTTCCAAAGTGGTTTGGTTCTGGACCTGACCTCGCCAACTGCACAAGATCAATTGTTTTGTAGTCGGCACTCAACTTGGTACTGATCTAATTTAGGAGTGATATAAACACTCAAGCAGAACTGAAGTTGCTTTAAATTAGCAGCCTAAATGTGACAAATTACAGCAGTCTTAAAAATGATCATGAATACTAGGATAAGCCATTTAAACACAACTTAGGTAAAACAACATGTTTGGATATTAAATACATTACCCTATAATTTATAACCGATAAAGGATATTACTTTAGACACATTTTACATAAATATAATACACTTCATACTGCATCATCATGCTTCCAGTCAAGGGATGGTTTGTTTGTGGTCATGGAAATGACCTCCAGAGCTCCTTTCTGATTCACTATAATTGAGCCCATTATGTTGTCATGTTTCAGGATTTTTTCCTGCTTTTGATTGTAAGGTGTTTAATCATTCTGATGAGTGAGACCATGCTAACACAGTCACGTCTCTAACACAATTGTCTAAGCGAAAGGGGAAGCGGAGCAGCCATGATCAGTAATAGAGCCAGAGCTGACGCTGTTCAGAGCTCTCCCTCTCTCTGCAGTAAGGTCATAAGGTTGCTGTCGACACCCACGGCACAGTGCCTGAGCATCATGTGAAAAGCTACAACATATTTACACACGATTTTACATAGTGACTCATCACATTAAAATAGTTAGTGTAGCTCACACCTTCCAGCCTTATACATCAGTCCCTAATAAAAGGCAATTACTTGGGAGGGTTTCTATGAAGTGATAAAACCCACAGAAAATGTTTAATTGGACACCCTCCAGCATTTTTAAATCTCTGTTTGCTGATAAGCTGTAAGTAAACCTTTGCTCTGGGGTTCATTCATGTTAATATATCTTTCCTTTAAAATCCAAATGACAGGGTGATACCGTGTAACATAATCTACAGACAGTTTTTGTAAATGCAGTTCTCAGGGCCCTCTGTGTCATGCACATTATTGGAACAAGGCAAAGAAATTAACACATTATTAATACTTAAACAACAACTAGATGGATTTAATTTTTAGGCAAGCTATTTTTATTATTTCAGGTGGATCATTATCAACCGTGAGTCAGTCCTGCATCCAGAGCTGCTATCTGTGTCCACATCTTTGAGAATTTCACAGGTTTAAAACCACACAAAGCCACAATATCATCAATATTTCACCATTATTTATACACTGATATTTCCATGTGCTTGGGCAAACTGAATGCAGTAATGTCCTTACAGTTTATATATAACCCATAAAACTGCACATTTACTATGACAGCTTTCTGGGTATAATTTACAACAGTGCAACAGATTTTACACCTAATATTTTGCTTGTGTGGTGGGATGTGCTTCTGGACCCCATTCAACCCCCTCCTCAGTTTTTACTCAGTGGAAGGTACTAAGCAACTTTCAATGAGAAGCTGACAGCCAAATCAACAATTTTACTGTAAGAGAACTTTGCCTCCCCTTCTTCATTAGCAAAGACCACGTCCTGGAAATTGGGGTAATCGATGTGAATCTCTGGCAATGAGGACCATCTGGAGAGGATCACAGCACTGATGCCTCACAGCGATAGTTGACTGGTCTAGCCGTAGGATAATCAAAGTCCCCCTGGAACAGTGGGTAGATGACTAAATTTGGGCTTTGCCTTCTTGTTGGAGTGCTGTGTTTAAAACAGTATAGTGAAGCTCTGTTAAATCTGTGATAAACCTCTGTCATTATTGTTCAAGTTAAGGAACACACACATACAAGTTGCCCATCCTTTGACCTATTAAATTTGATAAGCACATGGGGACAAAATTTTGTTTTAAAATGACAACTACTCATCTCAACAGTTTATCTCTAAATGGTTTATGTGCTGAATAAAGATCTTTAAAAGGAAATGAAAGGATTTTCAATGATAAAAATATGACAATACTGCAACAGAACAGAAATTAAGGAAAGTATTTAACTGGGTGTTCCAAGTCTACCTTGAAAGGGCAATTCAGTTGTTGTTAAGCTTAGTACATACAATTCAACATTTCCTCAACAGTTATTTTCAAATACTTAGTTATTCTGAAATACTTGTTTACTTTTGTCAGAAACCTTCAAATCAATTTTGTTGCCCAATTTGGCCTATATGCTAAAATAATTGTAAGATACCTACTGATCTCTATAACTATTAATACACTGTAAATATATAAATGTTATCATAGTTCTTACAAAAACCACTCCTTGCTTCCAGCGACCTCTGTTGTAGCCTAATGCAAGAGAAGTTGTGTGCAAGAGTAAGGGAAGATATTTTTATCCAGCGCATCTTATGATATAATTATCTGATAAAATCAACATTGTGATAAGGTCCTTGTTCTTGCTTACTCAGCGTGGGAGATGCTCCTACTCAGAGTTTGTTTGTGGTATTATATTTTGCTATAAAAAGTAACCTTATGCAATGTCTTTGAGTCTGCCAGTGGCTCCACAAGCAAGAGAATTACTTAGAAGCTGACAGTGAGATCAGAATCAAATGTACAGGTATTGCTCTTGAGAATGAATATGATGGCAGCTCATGACGAACATTGTCAGAAAGCAGCCTTTGATTTTCCATGTTGGAATGACAGATTGTGTAAGTTCTTACAGATATCTTTACAAAGCAAATTGTGTTCAAAAGCATGAATGTCGAAAGTGAAGTAATGTGAACCAAGGCTATCTGACAAATCATCATAAGACTGTTTTCGTAAGTTGTCACTGCTGAAAAAATGTTTTGGGGAAAATATGACAAAAATGTTTCTGACAAGCAATTATATTGTACTGTAGCATTTTGTGTAATTCATTTCTGATCTTTTTTATTTGCCATATACACTTTGTTGTTATCCAGCGCAACTAGTGGACTCCATGCAAACATTATGTTTTTTCCCCCTCTGTTTTTAATTTTAATTATTAAATATTTGACAGATGTGGTATTTCTTGGCATACTAGTTTCACATATTTTGTAGATAGATGAAAATATGCCTGTTTATTCAAATGTCTATTTTTAAAAAAAACATTTGATGTCTATTTTTAATACTACTTAAGTAACTTCATATGGTAGCTCAGCTATTGACCCTTCATCTGTACAAAAGCATTCATTTAGAAAGACACCAGTCATGAACATTTACTATAATGGGAAAACTAAGCTTCATTTGAAACAAATTGAAACAGGTCCACATGGAACTTGCAGTGTGAATTGCAGTATGAATAATTGCATGGACCTCAGGAGTGGTTACACCATTCAAGCTCAGAAATTATATCATGTAGCCAGCTCTCCATTTGTGTTGAACACACAACAAAAGCAGAAACCCGGAAACAATAAAAGCAATACAGTTTCTATAGGAAATCAGTATAAAACATCTGAATAGCAAAAAGTATTAATTGGATGAAAGGCTCTGAAAATCAAAGCTCTCCTTATCAATTAATTAATGTTTTTGTTTTATTTCATTGATTTATTTTCATGGATATACCCTTTCTCTTTAATGCTAAAAAGAATTGTATCCCTATACTTAAAATATGGATTGAAGTGATTATTTTCCAGAGAGAACTGTATAAAAGCTCCCCTTTGAAAATAATCAAAAATATTGATTTTTTGAAGTGATTTTTGAAGTGTGTGCCTTTGATCAGATAAATTCACAAATATGATTATGTTAAGCCATTAGCACAGTTAATGTCTCCTCCTGTCCTCCAAATTCTTCCCTGTGAATAGTTTTTTGTTAATTAAAAAATAAGTTGTAGGCATGGACATTCTGATCATTGCATCTTTTCCATGTGATCACATGAAATTTAAAGAAATCCTCTTTCACTGTTTATGACAATATTTGTATAGATGTCTATCAGTAGGTCTGTTGAGGCCAAATCACTAAAGCTGCAAGGTCAGCAATCTAAAGAAATGTCCAGGGAAACTACAGAAGTTTAAAGATACCACAACTGTCACTGCTCATAATGCTATCACTGCTACGGCTCCTACAACAGCACGACTACAATTAATAGTATGATTACAACGAATATGTCCTGTTCTTAGCATCTGAATTTCTGTTAGTAATTATTAGTTGTTAAAGGTATTCATTCAGTTGAGACATCTGTTATGAAAGCCCTAAGAAAGATGACATGTCTGTGTGGGGTGTGATTCCAGTAGAGCTCCACAGGCTGTGCATCTGCCCATGACTGTGGGGTCATTATTCGTGAAAGGTCTGTCTCTTCTCAGTGAGGACTCAACTCACATGAGCATGAAGAGGTTTGCGTTTTCATTATGCCTTGACATTTCTTTGGCTCCTTTACCCACTTCAGCTGTGCACTCTGAGTAAAATGTAATGTGCATCCATTACGGCTCACGTGTGAAAGGTCAGCAACATGGGGAAGCAATGGTGTGTACTACATTGCCGGTGTAACTCAGGCCAGAGGACCTGGAATATTATGATTATTAATATAATATATCCTGCTCTTCTGCTCTATCATATAATATCAGTGAAATAGCCCTGTATTTCCTGAGAGTGACAATCCCTTGAAATTGGCTTCTAAGCCTGACTCTTTTCCCCATGCTTGCTTAAACGTAATAACAAGAGCAACAGCCTGTGCACTTTTAACTTGCACGTCAGATAATCTGCTGTCAGATTTAGGTTCCTAATGTTGCATTTTCAGTCTGTAACTACTGCTATAGTGTGTCAAAATACACAAAAACCCATGATATCAATATTACAAGGTACTCAGAAAAAGTTTAATGTCAAGATGTGCTGCTTCACTGTCATGTCAGCTAGTGCGCACAGCCAATATGTTCTGCTTTCAACATCACTGCTACTGATCTATATATGACTGCCTGTAATGTGGATTAGTCTTGTTTTGGAGATGGGTTTAATTCAGGGTTACTGTATTAAATATATTGTTATACAAACACACCATATTCAGTGCATATTTATTTTGGCCTCGAATTAAGTGCAAATATTAATTTATGGATGAGTTAAAGTCCATGTCTTTTCCCCTTCAAATGACTATCGCCCCGCAGTAAAGCCTCTGAATTGAGGATTTAAGTCTCAAGGTTAGTGGTTTGTTGCTATAGCTACTGATGTCTGCTTTGTCATTATGCTGTAAAAGCAACTTCTCTTGAGCATGTTAGAAGCCAATTTCACCTCATTACTGTAATTAGCAAACGTTTTAAGGTAGGATATCATACCCTCCCCAGAGGTTATGGACATGTTACTTTCACAGTCTGGTAAAAGCATCATTATTTTTACCCATCTCATTTTTTGTCACTAACTGCAAACAAGCTACCTCTGTAGTCATTGGTAACAGCCACCCGTCTACAGTCGCTTTCTCTAAACAAGGCAAGGATTCATGAACACTGCTGAGAACCTCCGTAAGGCTCTTTTTGATATAAGACTCAAATTAAATCTAAAACATTGGATTTGGTTTGTATCTTATACAGATTTTCAAATTTTCTACATATTAAACTCATGCTGACATTTATGATTTTTCTTCTGAGATTGATAAAGTACTTAAACATGACGTTGTCTGAGCACATTTCAATACACTGCTACACAGAAAATCAGAACACTACTCCCAAATCCAGATGCAACTGACATTTCATATAAAAATGAATGTGTACCAATCAGAAGGTAATAAATACACATAGTAAGAGAAAAGTGGAATGACTCCCCACTCCAAAGTACTTCTGCAGTAGTGCTCTGCATGATCTGCTCTCATTGATGAAATCATTTCTAATGCTATTTCGAGAACAAAAAGAAAATTAAGTATTGAATTCAAAAGCTTCTCCATTTCTCCTAGATTAAGTTTTTTGTTTATGTGTTTGCAAGAGATTAGCAACATACATATTTTCACACCTTTTGTAATATGTTTAATTGCTGTTTAGAGTTGAGAATATGCATGACTAGCACCACATAGGATGGATATAAATACTTAAACATAAGCTTTGGAAAATGCATAGCTGGGGTAGGCTCAGTTCCTACTTTAACTGTCCTAGCTTTAACATATAAAGATTGCCAAGCATGCACAGTAGTTAAAGTATTGATAAATATTATTGAGATGAGTGGTAAAATGTGGGTTCATGGTCCTACCTTTTTCTTTGAACGTTCAGATTTCTTGGACATGTTCTTGATTTTTTTATGGAGATGGCACAACACCTTCAGGTGAAAACAAAACAATTACATTATATTTGCATAAAGCACACATCTTGCCCATATCAAAGGAAAACCAAAATTCCAAAAATTCTTATTTACCAATTGAATGAAGAGTTGTTGTAACACTACAGTATAAAGTTTACCCTCTACACAACAAGTGTCATAGAGAATTTGGTTAAATGTATTATATAACCACATGGAAGCTTTGTTTTTTTTAAGAGAAAAGTTATTTCATGGCTCAATGACTAATTGTAATGTCTACTAATGTCATTAAATACTCCTGTTATATGCCATACATGTCATCAAAGCACAGTGTTTATGCAGTCATGAATACACACAGTTAGCTCAGCATGGTGACATATAGCTAGTCAGTTTCACAAATAAGGTACCCCTAACTGTCATCAGGAAAATATGGCAAGTCTTTTCAAATGACCATATTTACAAACAAATCAATAGAACTATGTTTTTAGGAAATTTGCATGGGACATTAATGTCTTTTTTCAGCCTCTGAGAGTTGGGGCTGGGGTGTGGCAGACTGAACTGGGGCACATGTGGCAATAACATCTGAGGACCTGCTATGCTCTGTATATGATCAAGGGGCATTTGACATTTTAACATAAAGTGAAAAAATGTGCAAATCATCTACGCTTTAAAATAACTGCATTAAAACATTCATCTACACATGTGTGCGTCTGGTCTTCTCAGAGTTGTATTACATTAATTGACAAACCTGATTTAAAACGAAATCAACAAGCTAAATGCAGAGACTTAGGTAAAGTAAAAGGGGTACTGGTGAACTGTTTGTGTTGCTTCTGCAATTAGTGTGGAATAGTTCTAATATATCTGGTCTGTAGAAAGACATGGTGTATTTCAAATGTAAGGTGAAACCCCAAAGTGGAACTGAACTTTTCTGCGTACAAAAAATACAGTAAAATGCATTGCATTAAATTAGTTAGCTGACTACACTGATAAGTACTATATGTAAGCATCAGTCAGGACTTGCCTATATCGTATAGCAATGAAACATGACATTCTGGGTTCAAACAGGTCCTTATCTTTATCTCAGTGTAATAGTTCCTTCTCAAACACAGTTTGAAAAGTTTAGTAATCACTGCTGCTGGTGTAAAAAGCTTACTGGAAAAAGTGGTAGCACTTTATTTATGATTGAAAGTCAAGGAGAAATACTGAACACCCCCCCACACACACACACACACACACACACACACACACACAAACAAGCACACCCTCACTGTCTGCTGCTCAGAAAATTGATATCTGCAAGAGCAAAATTAACAGATGTAGGTCACATTGCCTGGACAAACTATATAATTAATTTTGCAATAATAACAAGACAATTATACAAGATAATATTTAAAAACACAGCATTGATCATTTTATTGCTAAGCTTTTGTGCTGTATATACAGTGAAAATTATGTGTCAATATTACAAATGCCTGACATTATACTTGCCCTAAAAATGTACTCCACCCTTAAACTTAGGTAACAATTCGTTTCATATTTATAGACATGTTTGTAACAAACAGTACAGTGTGGAGGAATATTTGTACTTAGTCTTGAAAGTCTCCTTAATTAGACGGTCTATATAGTTTTCATATATGTCAACACTTATAGACGTGTTAGTGCAGAGAAACCTGTTCTATCTTTTAAAAAAAATCTTATTACCATTTAACAAGATACGTACTCATGTTATTGTTATCTACACCTTTGCTAATTGGTGGTCTTTCAGTTGAATTCAGCTTCTTTCTTGATAATGAGTCGGCATCACCTCTCAAGTTTCAGTTGAACAAGAGGTTCGATTGCCCCGTATATTGTTATTGCTCATCTTACCCAGTTTCGAAGTTGTGCGTAATTGACACCATAAAGCGCAAGGGTCAGGCAAAATTTCTTATCGCCAGTTGCCCACTTATTTGCACTTTGATCGTACTTTGTAATTGTTATTATAGGTTGGATCCACCCTTTACGATTATATGTCAGCACTGAAGGCAGCCGTTTTTGCTTTCAGTGTACATGCCAATCGATCTATTGCTTAAGTAGCATTCAGAATCTGTCTTCGGATTCTAAGTGCGTTGGCGTTAAATTTAGGGGGATTGTAATCATTGTCAGTATTTGAGACGAGCTGACAATTCTCTCCATTGTATACACCAGAAGCTGACAGTGTGTATTTACTGAAAATACACCGTGGAATCAGAATCAAAGCACCCTACAGTCCACCCACCAAAAATATAGAAAAATGAAGTTTCCTTACCTTTGCATAACAGCATGTAATCAAAACCAAAGGTAACAAATACCCAATTATTAAAATTGTCACTTTGTATATGCGTTTGGGCACGTTTTCGGACCATTCCTCCCAGCAAAATGTGCTGTTCGGAGCCTCTTGGTGGGTAGTTAGTCTCTGGTGTTGAGCCACTGGGATTGCAAAGACAAATGACAGAACCCATATAACACAAACCCCGATGACCGCGTTCTTCTTATTGCGAATGCAAGGGGACTTCTTTGCGTGCACTACGGCGATGTACCGGTCCACTGACATGGCAACGAGCGTGAAGATGCTCACAAGCATACTAACCATCACAAAGTAGTGCACAAACTTACACAAAAAGGCGCCAAACACCCATTCCGGTAAGGAATAAATGGTAGCTTGGAAAGGGACACAAAAAAGAAGGAAAGACAAATCCGCTATACTGAGGTTCAGTATAAAAGTGTTCGTGGTACTTCTGGAGCGCCTGGACTTGATCCTCCCAATAACAATCATCACCAATGTGTTTCCTATCATACCCAATAGAAATATAAATCCAAAAATTACAGGGACAATCACTACCTCCGGACCACCATAACCCTCGTCTGTGGTGTGATTCGTCTCCAGCAGACTATCAGTCCAAATAAATGAATCGTTTCTAGACAGCAGCATGCTTCCATCCAGCGTTGCCATTCGACAAGAGTTAAGAAATATCACTGCTTCTAGAAACATACAGAAAGTGGTAATTTATTCCAGAGTTTCGCATATTTTTCATATCCTGTTGCACTATGAGTCGCAGCAGGTGCCTACTACAGACTGCTTCTTCCAGGCTTGAGAGCAACAGCTCTGCCGAACACTCAAGAAGTTCACACGTAAATCCCCACACAGCGCGTCTCATAGAGACTCAGGCAAGCACCGTGATGTGATATGAAAGTAACGTTTCATATCGCAAATCCCAGTCGTTCTTAAAGAGGTATATACGCTTTAGTATGATATTCTCATCAAATACATTCAAGACAGTACAAAGACTAGATTGGTGCAACAGGTAGCATGCACCTGAACTTTGACACTTCGAAGTGCTATGCGCAATGACGGACAGACGGGTGGGCGGAATATGTTCGTTCCTGTGGCATTTTGCACCAACCAATGAAAGTAGAGCCCAAAATGTTTGTAACACGGTGCCAGCAGAATCACAATCTGTAACTGTGTGTCGCTCACTGAGTCACACTGTACGCTGTAGTTAATCAGCAAGACTTGGTACCGGACTAATCTGCAGATACTGCTTCGTAACGCCTGTAGCGCGTTCTCATCTGTTCCTCACTGAACAAACATGAATAGTTGTTTTTTGCACATATTAATTTGTGCAACTTTTGCAAGTGGTGAAGGCTTCAGGCAGAGAACAGAGGACTTTAATGTTAAGATCATGTTGTAGGTCTAGTATGCTCAGATCAGCTGAGGAAGCGAGGGATGGATTCAGGTATTAATTAAAATATGGTGAGAAAGAGCTTTTTGATTACAGAATAAAACACCTTTAGATATTTTTATCCAAGAAACCTTTTGGTACTCAGTTGGCAAATGCCAACATGGGGCACTTAAGTGGAGTGTTGTAGGTGGTGTTTATAAACTAAACATAACAATGTGTTAACCTTTCCTCATTCCCACCTTGCCTACATGTTTTGAGTTGTTTTGGTGCTTTGAAATGTTCTTTATTTAGTCACCATGATGGTGAATGTCTATTTAACTCACTATATGGTATTCATATCTCCTAAAATAAATGATAGATGAAATCATTATCACTGTTATTTTCTGGATTTTAAACCCAATGAGTACACATGGCTGCCATGTAATCACATGACTCAACCCCCTGGTCCATGATAGGCTACTCAGAATGTTTTTCAGCTTCTCATAAAACTTGCAGAAAATTTAAAAGACAAACTACACAGGGTTGTTATATAATGAGGCCTTAATCGGTGTGAAGCAAATAGGAGATGGCATTTTGAATTTCAATTGTTTATTTAAGAACATTTCTGTATATATTTTTCTAGACTTATTAACAGTCTGTAATACATATTACAGAAATTCTCTGCATACCTGATTCACTACATTGAATGCTATACAAGCAACTGGCAAGAGTGAAAGACACATTGCTTTCTCTCTACTTGACCATTAATAAGGGTGCACAATCCTCAGCATATGACTAATCAAAATTGATTTTTCAAACCATTTATTCTTCACAATGAATACGCTGGAATGCAAAGGAATGCATTTTGAAAGCAGTTTGAGATGCGCTTCGCAATATATGCACCACTGAATTCATTAAGCGATAAGGACTCTGCATAATTTAGTACTGCTAAAATCAGCCCTTGCACATGTCCTTTTCTGCACTTTATCAGGTCCTGTGAAACGACTGCTTATTTTCCATGCACTGTGGAATGACTCCAGCTAATAATTTGTCTTACAGTGATAACCAGTCCACATTGGACTGAATAAAATATCAGTATAAGCTTTTATTACAGGCTCTACTTGATGGTCCAGACCAAGGAAAAATTTCTGCTGGCACACATACATTTTGAAAAATGGACAACAGGCCAGAAAATCAAAGACTAAACAATTTGTATAATAGTCAGAATTCTGATGGTTTGCTCCATCATAACTGAGTTCTGGAACTGAAAGCTAAGATCCATAGGACATTTCAAAGACAAAAAAAGTAACAGAGCCAGGCAGCTATTTACTGTCTGGATTTCAGTGCCTTGTGTCCTGCATCAAAATTGTGTCCACTGGAGAGATCACAGTCTAGAGTACTTTGATAATATCCGTGGAAACAACAGAAGGCATGGTGTGTGATTTTATACTACAAAGCTTCAGGGGGAAAATGTAACTTTACCAAAGCCAGATTTTGTCCATTTCCAGATGCAATTAATTGAGTCATGATACTTATTTAAGACAACTTGCAGTTCATTTGTTTAACATATATGTGACATTAATAAAAATGGATATTAACAGAAGAATGTGTGTTAGGCTAGTTTTCTTGGTTATACATCTGTAGCTGATGTGTACAGCTAACAAAATACAAAATATTGAGGGATTTAGACTCATCTGGAAATGTGGTGGTTTTTCAAGCTGTTGATTTTAAGTTTCACAAATCACAAGATAAATAAAAATAGAAATGCATAAATGTATGAATATTACATATAAAAATGTATGACCTATGATTACTAATGAATGTAGCTGAATACCCAGTATTTGGCTGAGTCTGAGTGGCTTTTTAATCATAGCCTGCAGCTGATGGAGCACCAGAATGACACAAATCACCATGCAGTTGAGTTGTGTTGCTATCTCTGCTATATACCTAAAAGCCCTCCACAATTAACCAAAGTTTCATGCATAATTAGAGCATTTTTCTATGGGATCCTAAGAACTGCATTTGTGACTATTATGGGAACGGGAAGCTGCTGTTTATCTGAAGACTTATACACTAGAATGAATGAGGACATATTCTAGCCATGATGCTGTTTTTGAGGTTAAATGAGCTAAGCTTGAGCACTGAATAAAAAGTACAGATGGCCATGTAACAATCACATGTGCTGAAGCGCATAATGTATTGCAGTAATACTGTGCCTTTTATAAATGTCAAGACACCGTACTCTGTGTGTATATGTATGTGTGTATGTGTGTGTGTGTGTGTGTGTGTGTGTGTGTGTGTGTGTGTCTGTGTGACGATGACGGAGGTGGTTATAACTTCAACCACCACTGATGTGTTGCACCTCCCTAGCAGCCATTTGACGCATACGAGAATGCTCAATTTCAATTTTTTAGCTTTTTTTTTCATTGAAAACCAATGGCAATTTGACAAATCAAATCAGTCACATTACTTGTAAATGAACTTCTACATACCAGTTCCAAGAGGCCATCATGTTCATGCAGGAATTGAATATTTACAGTATCAATATGCAGTTATGAAACTGATGTGCAGTATCAATAATATTAATAGCAAAAAGCATATAAGAAAAGTCAGTGTGAGGCTCCTTTTGATATATAAAGAGCTTTCCACAAAAACAGGGAAGCACAGTAAATCTGTATTTCTATAATTTTATTTGTTTTATTTATTACATTTATTAAAAAATGCTGTGACATTATGAAAAAAGACTCCAAACATCCATACAAAAAATCTTTGTAATAAATCAGTCTTGCATATGAATAACACTCTTTCTGCTCTAGTGTTAAAATATGTAGATGTGATATGTAACATTTTAATACCTAAATGAAGCACTTCTGGGTCTTATTTTTATGGTTTTGACATTGGCAAACACAACACTTTGTAGAGTTAATGGATTTTAAAACCAAAAGCACAGAAATGTCCATTTCCATGCATTTCATTGTGTCTAAACTTGTATGAAAAGGGCAGGAGGTGAGATATTATCTATTGGACAATGAAGATGCAGTTACAGTGCCTTACCTTTTAGAGCTACACAGAGATTTACAGAAGCATTAAAGCAGCAAATTACCTCATGATGCTGCAAGATTAAAATTCTAAAAATAATGGAGGAAGGAATTTTGTATTGTAAAATTATTTTGAGATCTCTGTGCAGTTTTAAAAAGTGTAAAGTACAGACCATCATAAAATTACTGAATGAATCTGAGCCAGGAATAGAAAACTGCTCATCCCTAATGCAGTTTTCAAGGTCTGTGTTTTATGTATTGAAAAAAACTGTAAATCCAGTTTGTCCACAGCAATGAAGTAAGCCGTCTGTTTCAAAGAACTTAATGAAGTTATTATTGATGGCCCATATCATAATCTTTGTCTATAATTTATCACAGCAAAGTCGAGTTTGAATTCCCATTATATAAAGATTTCGTTCCTCATTGTATAATTTCGCTGGAAGGAGAGAACACTGCAGAGTAGGCATACCACTGTGCCACATAGGACCTTGTAAATCACCATATTAGTGCAACTGGATTTATCTAAAGCCTCTCCATATCTACTTTTATGGTAGTTACTTTTTATATAAAGCACACACAAATTGTAACCTATTTTCAATGAGCTGGCATTTTGTCCCTGCTTTTATCTGGCCCCTGATTCTAGCAGTGAGTTACTTCTGGAGACTATGGAGTCAGGTCCGGATGTAGGACAGTCACTGCCACACCAGACCTGGACTGCCCTGTTATTATTACTAAGTCAGCTGTGCCATGCCTTCATGCTCAGGTAATTTTATTAGATAAGGTCACTGCTATTTCTCATAGCTCAGATAAGATACAGAGCACATTGTCATGTTGGAGTGATTAACCATTACTGCACTATCACGTATCAATAATTTTATTGCTCATGAGCAATGAGAAGTTTCTTCCTGCTCTGACATTTCCTTCTAAAGGGTGGATGAGTTTCCCCACACTGCCTGCCCTGCATATACTAAAACATATATATCCCAGTTAAACATTGATAAGGATGCTGATCATTAACTTCTACTATCAGAATAACAAATTAATAACCAAGAGAAATATGCTGTGCCTTCTGCTCTTACTTACAATAAAAGTTGTGTGATCTGAGCAATTTTAGGTTTGGAAAATGAAGCTAGCAAATTTCAAGGCCCCTAGTTTACACACTAGATGCTTTTAGAAAAAAAACTATAATGGTATTTTGAACTTGAACATTTATCCATCTCAGAGAATACAACCTTGTTGTTGTACTTGTTGTTGTCATTTGTTGCTATTATAAACTCTGAACCCCCTAATAACTAGTGGGATATATTGTAGTTCAGTAATAACTTTTCTAAAAGCTATAGTCTAATCCTAATTGATAGTAAAGAGCCCTCTCAAATTGAATGGGCCTTGTTGACTTTCATGCTTTCAGTTTGCTCTCTGTGGAACATGAGTGCATTATGCATATTCAAGGCAGACCCACTACCAGCTGGTACATAAATGCTTTCTTGGTATTCAGCTCATAGTAGTCCTTAGTTTGAATCAGGAGCAGAAGCATGTGGGATGTGTACTACCTGAGGAAATACATTTCTGTATATGCTAAAAACTTCACAGACACATGAAAATATGCCCCATTATATGGATTAGGTTACATCATCATTTAAACCCATTTACCATAACTCCCACTAAACCAACTAGCATGTAAGCTAAAATCACCTTGAACAAAATTGTTGTTTTACTACCCTGGTTGGGTCCTCCATGGCCTCTTCATTTAAACCCATTCTGTACTCAGATGAGGAACAGTAATCCAAAAGGATCAGACTTAATTTGTTGAGTCAGTTACAACTAATTTTGTACAAGTAATTTGTCAGGTAAAATAATATTTCAGCTAGAAGAAATCACAGAAAATTGATAAACCTTCAATAATTATTGATTGCATAATGCTTATTAATATAATGTGGGCTTGTTTAGTATTTTCTTGGTAAATGTTCCAGTTGCACATTTTTATACAATTACAATTACGTTTTTGTTTGCTCTACTTTTATGGGGTTCCAGAGACCTTTAACTCAAGCCATTAATTTTCATTACTATCCATATCCAGATCAATTAGCACATTCATTAGCCCAAGCTGAATTCTGTCATCACTGTTGTTATTTTCCCCGTAAATGTGGAGAACAGCAAATGACATGCAAGTTGAAAATGAAGCTCTGTAGAAATGAAATCTAACAGTTGTATGGAATATGCAGTTAAAACAACATGTTACCAAAATGAATTCCTGAGAAATTATTGTGTGCCAATGATAAATTAAATTAAATAAGAATACTTCACTGTTAACAGTGTAATTTGTTCACATTGTGTTCCCCATGTGCTTTGTGAAAAGATAGCATTTTAGTGTATACTTTTCAGATATACCCATTGAAAATTAATGGGACTGGCTGCATATTAATTGTGTAATCTCCTGTTTATCATCCTGCACACTACTACATCCATTTTGCTGCAGTTGTCATTTTGTCTTCAAGTGACTACTCAGAGTGCATTTGCTTCAAAGCAAATGGGGATGTTGCCATGGTGACCCATCTTGGGCACAAATCTATTTCAAATGAGGAGAAGTTCTTGGGGTTTAAAATAAAATAATAATAAAAAAAAAACATCTTATCATGGTTTCTGTGCATCCAGAGTTGAGTATATTGCAAAAAATTATTGTTCTACAGACATGTTGATTGAGCATGATTATTGACATATAAATTCTATTTTCCCAACAACATGCTGTATACTGTAGTCCAGCATTAACTGATACACCTTTCACAGCAATATACATTGAAACATTCTTCAATAGTCTGTAGATGATATATACTGCTTAATATGAGTCTGTAGAAAAACTGCACATTTTGATTTACAGCACCTTCAAAAAAAAAGAGGTTTTCTTCATTGTTAACTGGAATTGTGAAGTAGAGCACATCTCACCTGTTTCTTTGCTGACGTCTCATACTGGATGATTATTCATCAGTTGAGCTGCTGTACAGTGCATCTCAGCTGAGACTTCTTCCCCTTAGTATCTGCCTCCATACCACCAAGAGCCTCAAGGTGACATTCAACAACATTTGAGGACACAGGTGAGCTGGATGTGTAGATTCTTCCTCCACAACGTCAGTACAGCCCGCCTTTACTCACCATCCATGACTTAGGTCCAAGTCCGGGGCCTATTCTTCTTCTCCTGTCTGGATGTCAAACAGTTCCCTCCCTGATCTCCCTGCCGGTGCAATCAGACCCGTGGCAGCTCATTCAGAATGCTGCCACTTAGCTAGCCTTCAACCTCACAAAATATTTTCATGTCTCAGTCCATAAAAATCTCCCTCAGCTGGCCACCAGTAAAGGTTCAAATCATTTTCCAAGTCCTGGTGTTAGCCAACTGGGTTCCTAACCCCAGTACGCCTGGCTATCCCTCCCCTGCAGAGTCACACATCCCAATAATGTCCCCTGTTGGTTCTGGCCCACATATGATAGAATGAGCTTTTGATTTTGGTCAGGACAGTGAAGCTGCTGGCCATCTCCCTCCACAAAATTAAGACTCACCTCTTCGTGGCTCCCCTACCCCTCCCAGTATCCTCATTTTGATTTTTTGAGTGCCTCAATTTGCAGACAAGGAAACAGCTGAAAATGATCAGGATAGATTAAGTGGATAAACTAAATGAAAGGATACTTTCTGTCAAGAGTCTGAGGAAGAAATTTTGTCTATTTTTTCTCCAATATTAAAATTAACAATCAAAGGCAGACTAATTATTGCTGTCTTTCAGGAAGGTCCATCATCTGTTCAATGTCTCTATAATGTCACCACTGAAATGCTATAATAGACACGCATTAAAGTCAACAAAGGTAGCAGTGATTTGGAACATTTAGAATTATACTTCTCAAGGTGTTGAATTTTGTTCTTGAAAGCTTTCCATTTAAAGCCTCATTATATTTGAAATAGTTCTCACAAACTGCTGCATATTTATGAGCATAATCATTGAACACTGGAGTTTGCTTAAATTAAGATGGTCAAAGCCAGTCATTAGTTTTCATTTTGTTAATACTGCAAATATTTTTGTATGAGTGTCTGTATGCTGTATATTATTATATGTTTTGCATGTGTTTTGCATATGACTTTATATTTAATAGTATGATGTGTTCATTCATTTACATTGCATGGTGTATATTAATATATTATTAGTTCAATACCAAACAAATTCCTCTGGATGGGAATTTTTAATTAAAGCTATTGAGCTGATGAACTAAACATATGTCAGGGATTTGGCACAATGCTTTTTACAATGGTTTGGCTAACAAGTTATCATATGTATGGTACATATGGTAGCCTACATATCATATTGTATGTACCATATGTAAAGTGTGCAATATTTCACAAGATCAATAAACCAAATTTCAAATATATTATCACTGTGATTAAAAGGTATGGCTTTCGTTTTAAAAATTATGTATTTCACATGATTGGGAAATACTCTCCAATACACTCCACTTTTTGCTTAATTTTCACGAATATAGTTTTCAAATGAAGGTTTTGGTTCTCTGACGTTAATATCCATAATGGCCGTAGGCCTATGTCTTTTTCACAGTAATTGCTTACGGAGGTGCATCACTTGTACGAAAAGTTACCTCAATATAAATATACATATCAGATGAAAACTCGCAAAGGACAGGGAACTTTACCTTCTCAGTCTGTTGTTCTGTGATACAAAAATTACAAATTTCACTAGGCAACAGGACAATAAGGGTTTTTATAATTACTGGAACATCTCTCATTAAATCCTCTTATCTGAAAAGAGGCAATAGATGGCTTAATAAATTTAACCACCAAGTGAGTGTAACACTTATGATGCAGGATTATCTGTACCACAAAATTAAACAGATGCCGGACCAGTAATTGGTAAGGTTTGACTGCTGAGCAGTTACAGCTTGGGATGTCAATGACCAAACACCAAAAGGTTAAGTAGAAAATGACAGCTTGTTTTGTAAGTGTAAGAAGGTAAAAGACAGGAAATACAACAAAAAATGAACACTCAAAAAAACCCACTCAAATCATGATTTAAAAATGGCAATAAACATACCACCAGGACCACCCTGTAATAAACTCTGGTTAAGCTGTTCGTTCAAGTACCTCAGTGACTCTAGCATGCACCTGTGACAGGGAGCAGAGTGAACCCAAATGCTAAGAGTACTCGAGTTACAAGAGGTTTGGTTCGCAGAAAATAAAGTTACCTTCACTGGAGATTCATGAAATGCAAAACAGGCGTGGACAAGAGTACACACAAGGTATGACAACTCAAAACTGAGCAGAGACATGGACAAAGGGCAGGGCTTCACACAGGTGTAAAAAGTAACTAAACACTGGTTAAAGGCATTAACTAAATGAGACAGAGAACACAGGAAATTATGTAGCCATCTGGTGGCCAACCCAGGAGGAAGCAGCTACATTTGTGACAGGATACATTCCCCTAGGACGATCAGGCCAGTAATGGTGGAACTCCCGGACCAGGTCAGGGTCCAGATTGTCCCAGGAGGGGACCCAGAAGCATTTTTAAAGGCTGTAGCTGGACTGGGCAGGCATAATGACCTGTGATGATGCAGGGAGCTGGAGGTGAGTTGGTGGCTGGTGACAGGGGACACCAGAGAGACATGTAACATGGGGTAGGTCGGCATGGACCATGGAAGAGGGAGCTAGTAGGTGACTGGATTAACCAACCACAGGATCTTGAAGGGACTGATGAACCATGGGACCAGCTTACAGGACTCAACCGACAGTGGGACGTCTTGGGTGGACAGCCAAATTCTCTGCCCCAGGAGGATGAATGGCACCTGCATTGCTGGTTGGCCTGGACCCTCTGACAAAAGGCCGGCTGAAGGGCTACTCTGGTTCTCCAAGCCCTCCAACAGTGTCTAATGAACTGCTCCGCCGAATGCACCCCCACCACTAATCACCTCTGGGTGCCCTGTGAGGTGTGATGAATTTCCCATCTGCATCACATGAGACTTGACAGACTTAGCGAAAAAGTTACAGTGGTCTGGTGGGATGTTACCTGGATCTGCCTCCCTTCATTGTGCATTCTTCATGGTAGTTTTGATAACCCCGCATACTGGAGCCACAATACTGGAGCTTGGGAGGATGGGTTCTGGTGTTTTTTTCTAGATCTGGTGGGTCAAATTGTTCGGAGGGAGCATCAAGCTTCTGGTTCTTGGAACCTGGGCAATATGAATGGTCAAAGGTCAAACGATTAAGGAAAAATGCCCACCTCTCTTGCCGAGAGTTGAGCTGGTTAGACAGATTCTTATGGTCCATCCAGACAATGAATCTGCATTTGGCTCCCTCCAACCAGTGCCTCCATTCCTCTAATGTCAGCTTAACTGCCAACAGTTCTCTGTTCCCAATGTCATAGTAGCACACTGCCAATGAGAGTAGGTGGGAAAAGGTTCAAGGATGCAACTTGTCGTCGTTGCTCAACCTTTGGGACAGCACTGCTCCAACCCCCATGTCTGACGCATGTACCTTCACAACAAAAGGGAACTCAGGGTCTGGGAATACCAGAACAAGGGCTGATGAGAATTGATGCTTGAGGTTGTTGAATACTTTCTCCACATCAGGTGACCAGCTTAACCTTGTGGATGACCCCCTAGTCAAAGGGGTCAGAGGAGCAGCAATGGAGCTAAAGTTCTGGATGAAGTTCCTGTAGACATTAGAGAACCACAGAAAACATTGTACTTATTTGACAGGTGTGGGAACTGGCTAATTGCTTACTGCTTGGGTTTCGCTGTGGTCCATCTGGATGCTGTTCGTTGAGATGATGAAGCCTAATGATGCTGCAGAACTTGCCTTACATTTTGGACATGTTCATGGAAGGGCTGGGGGAATAGGAGGATGTCATAAAGGTAGACAAATGCAAAGTGGTTCAACATGCCTGGAAAGACATCATTGATGAGGGCTGTGAACACAGCTGGAGCATTGACCAATCCAAAGGGCATGACCTAGTAGTGACCAGTGGGCATGTTGAAGGCTGTCTTCCACTCATTTTTTTCCTTCATGCATATGGATGAGGTTGCAGGTGTTGCAGAGATCCAATTTTGTGAAGATAGTCACCCTTCGAAGCAGCTCAAAAGAAACAAAGGGTAGTAGTTCTTAACCATAATCTGTAAACAATAGCTGTAAACAATAACCAAACAACACAGGTGAAAGACAATAATTAAATGAGACATGGAACACAGGAGGTTGTGTGGCCATCTGGTGGCTAAACTGGGAAGCAGCAGCTACATTGCTGACAGCACCTGTATGGACCTTAATGTACACAACTCATTGAAAGTAACCATATCAAGTATCACCAAGGGTAGTAAAAATCTGGTAATCACAGTTCAAATAAAGCAAAATACATTACCACATCTCATTCCTTACAACCCATAAACACACTGTGAAACCCCAATGAATAGAATGTGAGAGAAATGTTATTAATATTAAATTCAGGTGACCCGTTAATCCACCTCGGTTATTCCCTCCCCACTTCAAGGTGTGCATGTCCAGTGCAGTGGTTCAAGATGCTGAGGTATCTTCAGATAAGTTTCCTGCAAATTCCTCTGATTCAGGTTGATCATTAAATAAAGTTTCAAATTGACCCTCATCCTCAGCTTTTACTGGAGCATATAAACATCGACATTTGAATCTGCTGACGTCAACTGAAAAGGAAGGAATGAAGTAGAACGGATATGTCTAGGGTCATTCTGAAGCTCTTCCATAGTGAGAACAGAAGAAGGTTGACTCAAATTGCAAACTTCATATGCTTTGATAAACTTGATGGGTTCCATGTCCTGGGACCTTGGTAGGGAAATGCAATTGTCTGACTCTGAGGTAACATCATCATCTTCAGCATTGTCAGCACCTGGTTTTAGCCATGTCCCTGGTCTTCAGATGGCCATTAGCGTATCTGGCTTCTCAGGTTCAGCGACTAGCAGGAGTCCACAGGACAGTAGAAGGTTATGGTGTAAGGTGTGGAATGGACTGTCTTGCACTGGTCGGTCACTTGCATATTTCACCACTATGTAGATGTCAGATTCCCAGTTGTCAGCTAGCTCATGCTTTCCTCTCAAATGGACATTTCTCATGAGGACATGATCATCAAGCTCCAGATTGGAATCAGTGACCTTTTTTCTAACAGGAGTTTATTGCACTCACATGTTTTGAGAGCATTGCAGGTTGCAACATTGGAACAGCTTTTGAGATCCTGCACATACTATGAATGTAACTTAAACTGACTATTGACTAGGCCACGTTTTGTCTTTGTTGTTGAGAGTGCCCAGCTTCTGTAAAAGGATCCTGTTGGAGCACTCGACAGGATATCCTTTCTCTTTATACGGAGTAGTTTTCACCTTCTGGATTCCAGCAATTTCTGGAAGTTCAGCCTATATTTTTTCAGACGAGGGATAACTTGCAGCAGCAGATTTTCATGCTCTTTGAAGGTGTCAGAGAAAATAATGAGATCATCAATAAAGACAAGGACTTCCTTGTGGTTTAGGTCACCTATGCATCACTCCACACACACTGTTGAAATGTCCTCAGTGCATTTCTCATTCCATGTGGCATTCTGTTAAACTCCCAAAATCCTAGGGGGCAGACATATGCAGTCTTCTGCTTGCCAGCCTCTTCCATTTCAGTTTGGTAGTTCTCTAATATAAGGTCCAGGACCAAAAATACATTGAACCAGTTAAAAGCAGAGAAAGTCCCCTCCAGATTGAGTCAGGCATATGCATCCTTAATTTTCTGCAACCTGAGTTTTCTGAAACCGACACAAGTATACAGAATTGTCACATTTGTGAATGACAAAGATAGGTAATGAGAATGGAGACTGATTCCAGCTGCTCTTGTAGATGTTTGCAGACTGTGTCTACATCTAGAGGATGAATGGATCTTGCTCTGTGCTTGAAGGGAGTTTCACCACTGAGCTTGATGCCACGTTTAATTTTGCCAGTGCAAGCAAAGTCATGATCATGATGAGCAAACACACCAGCCATTGAGTTCAGTCTTTGTGTCAGTCTTTCTTTCTATTTAGCAGATAATGGAAAACAGCATCCTGCTGTGTTTAGCACTGAAGCACTATGTCAAAAGATTTGCTGCTCAGCCTGGCTATAGTCTGCAGTTCCTCGAAGTATTTCTTAGTGCTGCTGTTACTTTCAGTAAGACTATACACATTAGCTAACACCTAAACTTCATAGGTTACATCAGCCTGTGTGGGACTCTTATGAATCAAGGACAGCAATGGCTCAAGCGTCTGCATTTCTGTATTGTGTGAATTCCACAATTCACTTGTTTATGAAACTTAGACTGGGGTTTTTTGATATGGAAGACTGTATTAGTTGAACCATGAGTTGCAAGGTAGGCTTCAAGGTCATTGTTTGACTCTGTTTTGGTTAAGCTACAAATTATCACTGGGTTAGTCATTTTTATTGATTTTGTCATAACTGCCTCCATTTTACTGGACTAAAAGGATTACAAAGGTTACAAAATGCCAAAATCAAATGTGTGTATGATCATTTAACACCCAAACACCGCTCCTGGCTGCTGGATCACAAATGCTGTAGCACTGATGATGCAGGATTATCTGTATCACAAAATTAAACCACATTCAGGTGCTGGACGAGGAATTGGTAAGATTCAACTGCTGAGCAGTTACAACTTTGTATGTCAATGACCACATAACAACAAAAATATTAGGTAGAAAATTCCAGCTTGTTTTGTAAGTGTGAGAAGGAAAAAGACAGAAAATAAGTATGACGTATATGTATAATATAATAAATGTTATATGACATTTATTGGCGTTTGTTCTCAAAACATGTGTTTCCTCTTAGAAATCATAATTTCTCAGCAGCTCTCCGTTGGAATGGGCATATATTACCAAGAACGATCTATTCCTTCCTTATGTTTCTTTGTGAATATCATGTTTGAATATCATGTTATATATATAGCCAAGCCTGAGGGTTGCCTGAAAAAAATAAAAGTCCGGGCCCCTTGCTCCATGTGTGATGAACAGTTGGCTCCCTCTCCTGGCAGATAGGAGTGGTTACAATCATGCAGTTGTTGATGACGATAAACATGTTCTTAAAGTGTCATTGATCTGTAAATACCTGAGAAACAATGGACTGTATTAGTCTTTATTGGTTGTAGATTGTGGACAGAAGGAATTGTCAATATTAGTTGAGTAGACACAGAGGCCAGAGGACAGAGGCCCTCAGTTGACAGCCAGGATCTGGTCCACCCAAGGGCGTAGGGCAGCAACATGAGTGTAGACAAAGGGGGTTGTGGTTGAGCAGAGGCTGCTGCCCCAGGACATAATGCCCACTAGGTTCCAGATGCCATCCCTCTCACAGACTAGAGGGCCACCATAGTCACCCTGTGACAGAGAGAATGGGTCAGTCAAGTTTAAGTCATCTAAATAACAGCAGGACTACGTTCAAACAACGAGCGTTGCCCAGGTTTTAAACAAATACATATTACCAGCCACACTAATAGGCACCACTTGTTGAATGTTTGTCTGTGATGGGGACCTCGAGGAAACTGGTGAAAAGTGTTATCCTGTATAGCAGCGTTTCTCAAACCTCTCCTGGAGTACCACTTGTCCTGCATGTTTTAGATCTCTCCCTGCTCCAACACAGCTGATTCAAATGATCAACTCGTTATGAACTCCTGAAGCTGCTTAACAACAAACTGATCATTTGAATCAGCTGTGTTGGAGCAGGGAGAGATCTAAAACATGCAGGACAAGTGGTACTCCAGGAGAGGTTTGAGAAACGCTGCTGTATAGGAACTGGATGTTAGGGGCTGGACAATAGAATATACCATGCAGGGAGCAGCTCCACCACCTCCAGCGCAGATCATGACATCAGAGACCTTGTCTCCCCAATAAATCATGCACTGCTCTTTGGTGAGCAGTGTTACAACACCCTGCTGCAGCTGGCTTGGGAAAGCTTGCATAGCTGGAGAGGAAATAAGACCAATGGTCAGGACCATCTCACATTTGCAAGGAACAGGAGAAAATTACTGTGAAAAAGCTGCTCCTACCTTTATATAATGAGCCCTCATTTATTATGGTTTAGTCAGATGTCCTGTCAGATCATCAGATTCTCTCTGCTGCTCTTGTCATTAATGACACTTGTTGATGAAGCTCACCGTTGCGATGGGTCTGTCCCCAGCCAGAAATGACACAGCGCATACCAGGCTGGTACATGTGGGAGGAGGAGGCCAGGCACACTGGGGACACATGTGGGTTCAAGGTAACAGCTGTGGTCAACTTAACAAGGGTAAGATCATTGCTGAGCGTGTAGGCGTTCCACATAGGGTGAGTGAAGACCTAGACCAGACAGTAAAATTCATATTCATTAATGACACCAGCACCTGAATGCCCGACACTTTGGATTTGTAATCATTAATGTTACTTGAAATCTGGAGCTAAAGACATGTGCAAATTGTCTCTTTATTTCATCTCTTAATATGAAGTTGGTCCGTATAAAAGACGGTGTGTTTTCTCTTCTGAAATTTTATGGAAAATTTAAGTCTACGGGAAAGACCTAGCCAGGCTTTACCACTGTACCTTCCCCACCCTGATGGTCTGAATGTCATCGTCACTCTTGCTTTTGTCATGCTGGCCTAGGATCACAAGGTGGCCATTCCTAAAATACATACATCAGTTCATTTCAAACCATGGCAGAGGCGCCAAAACATCTTTCTAATTCAAACGTCAATGCTGTTTTCCTCAGGATAATTGATATTGACGGTTCGCTTAACCACTGCTAAGCCAGGTCAGAGGGATTGCCTTTTAGGGGTTATTGAAGGTTATTAAAGGTTATTAAATAATAAAGATCTATGACAGCTCATTTGGATTAGTTAGGAAAAAAACTATCCTAACATCTTACTCTGGTATCTGTGGTAAATGCAGCACAATGCCTTTGTAAACAGCATCCAGACAACATATTTTTGCTGAAGGACAGGCCCAGTATATTTTCTATTTAGAAGTCATCACTTCAGGGATCAGCCTCACGTATGACAAAACACCGTTATCCATAGCCACAATACTGCCTGTAGTAGACTATAACAGAGTCCTGGTAGAAGCACTTTATTATGAGGATACTAACTCACCGGATTCTACAATGGGCAGCTGTGGCCACCCAGTTCTCATTGATCAGGGACCCACCACATAAGTAGAAGCCGGTTAAGTCCTGGGGCACAAAAGAGTAACTTGTACAAGAAGCATGCTGGCCAAACGAAAGCAACAGCAGTGATACTGGTGTTGTCACAGCTCTGACTGTAGTGCATTATACCATGAGGCATTCTATTAAAATTTATTAAAATAAATGAATGGATCCAAGAAACTACAGTTTACAGATTTATGCATACATTTACATTACATCATTTAGCAGACACTCTTACCCAGAGCAACTTACATAGGTTACAGTTCTTTACAGTGTTATCCATTTACACAGCTGGGTCAAGTACCTTGCCCAAGGGTACAGCAGCAGTGTCCCAGCAGGGATTGACTCAGCAACCTTTCGGTTACAAGTCCTGCTCCTTAACCACTATGCTACACTGCCTCCCCATTATGTGTGTTGATTTTTTTCTCCTTATTTGATATATTTGATATATATACCTCCACACCATATACAAGGTGTAGGCAATATAATGGAAACAGCAAATGAAAAATGAATCATATTTTGAAGTAACTAAATTGTGATAAAATGATAATCTATACATGTCATTCATAGTGCTGTCAATACCAATTACCAGTATGTTTCCACTATAAAGTGCACTTTAACATCAACACTTTAATATGTGAGTTTCCGAAGCAACATGGGAGACATAACAGATGACTGATGCCCAAACTGCAAGTGTGTCAGTCACGCAAACAGCAAAATAATTTCATGTGTCAAGCACAACAGTGGCGAAAATCATGATAGTATGTGTCAAACATCAAGGAAAAACTGAATCAGGAAAAATACAGGTTGAAGCTAATCAACAGGGATAGATGGACACTTAACAGGATAGTTGCTGAAAAAACACACACAACAACAGCCTCAAATATCACCTGAGAACTGAATCTACCCTATGACCCATCCTCAACAAAAACTGTACATTGTGAGCTTCACAAAACTGAAATTTATAGTATATATTCAGATGACCAGACTGCCTTCACATCATGTGAACGGGTTCATCTGCTATGCTGTATGAAGACCCAGAAGACCCAAAACAGAGTCCAGCTTTGTTCCTGTGACACAAAGCCACCGTACCTGCAGGGACACCTGCCAGGGCCAGGAGTGAGGTACAGCTTCCTCCCCATTCACAATGCGGGCATACCCTGTGATCACAGGAGGGATGGCAGGAACTCCACAGCCTGCACAAAAAAGTAAAGATTAGATACCAACTATAATTGTATTTCACATTCTCTGCAGGTGTCAGTACTCTAACACTGACCTTGCTCATAGAAAAATATAGACTCTTAAAAAATTGTAAGACTCCTGGATGAATAGGGACATTACACGTGACATGGGCACTTCAACCTGTAATTTACAATGAATACAAACGAAAAATTATTTGGTTTAAAAAGCAGTTTCACAAAAGAAGTTCAGTTTTGATCTTACTGTCTATTCCATGTGGCACTGCTTTCTGGTCACCACTGACCACTGCATAAGTGATTTTATTTCAGTCTATTGGTCATGCTCATAAATATTCATTTACAGTCACTGCTAAGGTTTGTAATGGCGAAATCTTCATTCATAATTAACATGCATTAACGTACACTTAACATGCATTCAATGAAATAGCTTAATATTACAAGATTTCTGATCCCATCTGAAAAATAAACAAATAAAGAAGCTATAAGGAATTATGGTCAGTGCTGGTTGACAGCATGAACAAGTCTTTGTGACCTTTTCACCTGAACCCTTAAATAAGCTATTGCAATTAGTTCTAGAAACATATTTATAAGCCGCTCTGCGCTCTCTTTGAGAATTAGCATTACTGTTCCACCACAACACTCAGTCATAGATACATATTTACCATAAATTGTACTAATGAAGACAAAAATGGGCACCAACCACAGGAAAGCCATCGCTGAGAATGCGGGTTTTGTGGAAGTCTCACTGTCTTTACATAAATCCATTACATTTTCAGTTGGGAGGCCAAAACCTCATGTTTATTTTTTCTCACAAAGGCAAGCAGGCGTGGTAGTGAAAAATTAATTTGACTGAGAAGCATCACCTGCTTATCAATTCTGGGTGAGTGCAGAGTTCTCAAACTTGTGAATGAACAATGAGGCATATCACACCGACCTTCACCAGCATGCATGCAGGGCTGAAAATAACCCTACTGCCTAGCCTCTTGATCAGATTCTGGTCTTCTCAGATTTATAACTATACTATGAACACTCCTCATTTCTGTCAGTGAGATTTTAGTTTAATTTTTCATCATGACCTTGTGATCACAGTATTAATTGTTTTTTTTTTCCACTGAAACATCATGCTGTCCAATGTCATATATCTGTACTGGTGATTGGTGATACATGCTTGCCACCAAGATGGAAAATCTCACAACATGAATCTCATACTGTACAATTTTGAAAAATTTTGTAATGAACAACAATGATATATTAGCTACTTAGAACAATACTTATTGGTCAATGGTTTTGGAGTAATCTTTAAGGTCCACACAACAGCGCAAAATGTACAGGGTTAGAAGCCCCATGCCATCATTACAGGTATACATTTTTATATATAACTAACAGTGACAGTCATTTTATCCCTTGTGTGTGTGTGTGTGTGTGTGTTTGTATCTGTCTGTCTGTCTGTCTGTCTGTCTATGAACATTGTAACTACAAATGTTACTGAGAGATTCCAGACTTGGTGAAATGACTGTTTTTGAAACAAATGTGGCACAGGTATGCCCTTTATCCTCTAGCCCTGTGACTTTAGTAACATTATGATAATAGGTTTTGACTGCAAAGACTCTTTCAGAGCGTTTTATTTTAAATACCACATGAGGATAATTGTTATCAGGTCAACAGCCTAATGAGTTGTTG
This sequence comes from Megalops atlanticus, assembly GCA_019176425.1. Classification (NCBI taxonomy): domain Eukaryota; kingdom Metazoa; phylum Chordata; class Actinopteri; order Elopiformes; family Megalopidae; genus Megalops; species Megalops atlanticus. The sequence goes on from CM032881.1 coordinate 13,792,104, forward strand.
CACGTAAAAAAATATGAAGACTGACTTTTTTGGCCTTGTGATGAACACCTGTTTCCAGCATAGATTTCCTCACCACCTTATCATATTACGATAACAATGTTCTTAATTCTTAATCAGCTGCTCTGTAGAAAGTATGCAATTAGATAGCAATGACCTTTTCCATCTTTAAATTTGGTACTCTGTCTTAGAATAGAATAGAATAGAATAGAATAGAATAGAATAGAATATATCTTTATTGTCCACCAGGGTGGAAATTTGTCTTCGGCTCACCGAACACAAGAACAACAACATAAGAAACAAACAAGCAGTTAATAAAATAAGCACGTAGACAAGGTCACATTAGACTTTGAAAAACAGTTCATGTCAATGTCTGCAGCTTGAATCTTATCAGTCACTTGTAGAGTTAAGAATATTGATGGCACTTGGGATGAAGGACTTCTTAAATGCATTTTTAGTTGCCAGAGGGACTATATAGTGCCTCCCGTACTTCAAAGGCTTGATCTGGCTGAAGAGAGGATGGGAGCTATCTGCCAGGATACTCCTTGCCTTCTTCCTCACCCTTTCCATAAAAAGTTGAGTTAAGGGCTTCTGGGGTTTGCCAACTAAGTTGTCTGGGTTGTCTTTATAAGAAAGCACCCATCATTTTAAAAGAGGTTTTTAACAGACATAAACTAACACATAAACTTGCAAAATGGAAATAACACTTTTATTTTCTTTGTAATTCACCCACATAATACAGCTAATACAGCTACAGCTAGATAATGTAACTAGCTAGACAGATAATAAAACAAGATGAAAAATGAGAAGCTAGTTACCTGGGTACAGGACAAGCATGCACAGGAAAGTGCAAGGGCCGTAATACTTTGTGGTGCAGCACTGACTCCAGTAATAGTTCCCCAAATGATATATGTAATATAACTAGTTACCAGTGGTGTAATTTTCAACCATATGACACAGAAGACGCTGATGGCAACTAGCATCATTTTGCCTATAATTCCATGTATTTATAACATTAGCTAGACAACTTGTTGCTAATTGTTACCATGCAATTTAGTTAGCTATAGCTAGTCATCACTTCATGACTGGGAGAAGTTCCAAGTGTATTAAAATATCATCCATGACATCCTTTTGTTAGAGCAGAAGTCAGCAACATTTTAGATATCAGTGTAATTCAAGATAGAGGATCTTTAATTTATTTTGCAAACCAAGATAAAAAGTGATTCACTGTGTTTCAGACACATGATGTCTCAAAGCGCTATATTCTGAGGTTACTTCATTTTACTCATATAATATGATTAATTTTCTTGTATAAATATTGCCAAGCCCGAAGTATCTTATAAGTATAAAGTATTCTTAATACTTATTTAAGCACCACAACTCTGAGTGTTTGCCCTTTTTGGAAGAAGAATGGCTATATATGTACAAAATAATGGACAACTCACTGCTGTCCTGTGGGAAAAAGTTAATGTTATCAGTGCAGGAGCAGGTGTAATTCACACAAATGTTACCTCATATGCAAATTCAGGTTCTGGGCCTGTGTATAAAAACCTCTGGTGTTACAGAGTCCAGCAAGCTGAAAACATGGCCTTCCTGTGGATCCTCTCCTGCCTTGCCTTTGTTGGTGCCACCTATGGTAAGGGCAGCACAGAGTTACTTTACATAATCTTAATTAACTATTACTGGGTATGTCTAGGATATATCTCTGCCTGGATATATCTATTAGATATGTTTTTTTTTCATTTCTGTGTGCCTTTACTTTAGTTTCCCTATTGTGTAAAGTGACTGACTACAATCAAAGGCAACATCTCAATAAAAATATATTTTAACTAACAATAGCATGAAAAAACACGTCTCACTGAACTGTCCTGTTCCATGTATTTCAGTGTGGGAGATATAAATGCTGAATATTATAAATGCTGAATAATGGCCAAGAATAAGAAAGAATGCAGAATTTCTCTGACCTTTGACCTGTCTGTATTAGGCTGTGGTGTTCCAGCCATCTCCCCAGTCATTACTGGTTATGCCAGGATTGTCAATGGTGAGGAGGCTGTTCCCCACTCCTGGCCTTGGCAGGTGTCTCTGCAGGTGAGATCTTTCCATCTAACATCTTTCAATGTGGCAAATCTAAAAAGGAACTTTCTAATGACATCTCATGTAAACCTCTCTGAGTAGTATAGTTACATTTCTTCAGTGTTTATCATAATGGTAGAACTGCTTCCATGTATAAGGAAAATTGAGCATGGAAATATGTATGTTTACATCTACATTTTTTGTCATTTACACATACATTTTGTCTTATTCAGAGGGTAAGATGACATAAGTATAAATTATACTATATAATAGGTGTAGACGGTAGTTTGTGAGATTTTTTAACAAATGGGTATGTTTCAGGATTATACCGGCTTCCACTTCTGTGGTGGCTCTCTGATCAGTGAGTACTGGGTTGTGACTGCTGCTCATTGTGGTGTGAGGTGAGTCTATATCTCAACAGAAAGTTTTTAATCAACTAAGCAATAATATGTATTAAATTTGAAAAAGGCTCTTTGTGAAAATTGTTCCCTGTACAAAAATTACAACTCGAAGTGAAGCAGCAATTCTGAAAAATCACTGTGACATAATGCTTTCATATCTGTTGTCATTATTGCTCAGTAGTATTATTACATAACAGATTCTTAATAAGATCATTCCCTTTTGTGTATATTATTGTTTCATTTCTTTCTTGTGAACTTGTTAATATGCATAATTGTTCCGTATTCTTGTTTGAGTCCAGGCATTCTTAATTGAATTTTGGTGTATGTTTCAGAACTTCTCATCGTGTCATCCTTGGAGAGCACGATCGCTCCTCCAATGCTGAAGACATCCAGACCATGAGTATTGCCCAGGTGAAATCAATTACATTTTTAATGTTAATGAAAATTAGATTGTTTCTTGAAACTGAATGATCATTTGTTATTGGTGATTAAGAGAATTTTTTCTCCCCTCTTGAAAGGCACACACACACATACACGCAAAGCAATGCAATGAGATTAAATAGAGTACTTCCGTCTCTCTTTCAGGTCTTCAAGCACCCCCGCTACAACGGTTTCACCATCAACAATGACATCACCCTGATCAAGCTGGCCTCTCCTGCTCAGATGGGCCCCCGTGTGTCCCCTGTGTGTGTGGCTGAGACCGGAGACAACTATCCCGGTGGCATGAAGTGTGTCACCTCTGGCTGGGGCCTGACCAGGCACAACGGTAACCACTTTATCTGCAGCTATGAGGCAAAAAAACAACATTTAAAACTGGACACAACAGAGCTTTGACTGATTCCACATTGAGATCATGTTCAGAATACAAGCACGTTTATCTTAGGACACATACACAGTTCAGTAGAATCTCATTTTGCACAGAAAAATCTGAAAGCTGCTTTTCCTCTTGTTTCAGCTCCTGACACCCCCGCCCTGCTGCAGCAGGCTGCTCTTCCCCTCCTGACCAACACTGAGTGCAAGCGTTACTGGGGCAACAAGATCACTGACCTCATGATCTGCGCTGGAGCCTCCGGTGCCTCCTCCTGCATGGTAAAGCTCCCAGTGCTCGACCAATCAAATCTATACTTACAAGCTGAGTACTTCTAGGGTCTGATTCATGTGTTCCAGCAATGAGTAACATAAGAAACATTTTGCTCATAGGTCACTTGAAACAAATCTTACTGCCAGGAAGCAGACAGTAGTCAAGGATAGGGTTTATGAGATACGCATGTCTTCGAAAGTGGCAATCATGCAGTTTCCCTAGTTTTATTTAAGGCACTAAATCTGTTGCAACTACAGAAGCTAAATTGGTCCAATCAAGACAATGGCCACATTTACATGCACATTCATTATGGTATTTTAATATGATTAAGTCAATTCTCAGAGTTAGGCAAAAATCATGTAAACTCTTTACTTTGATTGTCTTAATGTGATTAAGTTCTTAGTCACAGTGAATTTAATTACAGTAAGATGTATGAATTTCTCCAATCATATTCACATGGACAATTGCACTATACAGTAGCTGACAGTGTGAATTGCAGTATACTATAGGGTAATTGCAGTTCATGGTTTGTATTAAAACTACTACTAAGACAAGAATAAAAGAGTTTGAGAGAAGAACAGAAACAACATTTACTTAAACAATTTTACTTATGATGCAGTCAGTAAGCTATATCTATTCAAAAGAAGGTGAATTGCAAAAGCCAACATGATTGGCTAAAGCAAAGACAAACCTGTAATAATGAAGTATAGTTCTTACGGCTATAGCTACTTCACTGGGCAGGGCAGGACAGGGAACAGTAGCACGTCAGTTTGCAGGGTAAAAGCTTCTGGCCCCTCCTATTTCCACCATTTGTAATCCTGTGTGTCTTTCAGGGTGATTCTGGTGGCCCCCTGGTCTGTGAGAAGGCTGGTGCCTGGACCCTGGTTGGTATTGTGTCTTGGGGCAGTGGCACTTGCTCTCCCAACATGCCAGGTGTTTACGCCCGCGTCACAGAGCTCCGTGCTTGGATGGACCAGACCATTGCTGCCAACTAGAGCTACCACAGCTGTGTTCAGTTTCCTCATCATTATTAATAAAGATGGGTCAATATGAAAAAAAAACACAGTTGGTATTGTCATTTTTCTTGTTATATAATAATAAACCATTTAAGGACAATGTGCACAGACCATAAGTCAGCAGCTGAGCACTTACCTATGAGTGAAGAAGGGGGTGTGGCCACAGGTACACCTGTGCATCATTTAGTTGTGTGTGGGAGCTGAAGAAGCACACTTACACCCTGTTTAGTTGAGTGGGAAAGCAGGAGCAGGGGGGTTTATTTAAACACACATAAAGAGATACATGGTGTATGTGGGGCCAGGGTCAATAGTGAAGGATGAGGTGAGAAAAGTTCACTTGTGCAAGATGAATCTGGTGAGGGGCCATTCATTGAAGCTGGGACTTAAGCATATTGTTTTTATTTTTATTATATAATTGGCAACCCTGCCTAGCAGTGTGATGCAGGCCAGAATGCCATTCTCTTGCCCTGTTGTGTGTGTATACTCCCAGGACATGGGATGCTGGGAAAGGGGATCTTTGGGTAAGGAGTGGGGCCTCAGGTGAGCAAAGTGACGGTGAAGTGTGTGGGGTGCTGTGGGCTGGTGTATGACAAAATGCTAATTCTAACCTTAGCTAGAGTGAGGGTGTACAGAGTGATTATCTCTATGCATCTACAGTGAAAATCCTGGGCTCAGAGGGATCTGGGGAGCGCTGGACAGCCTGGCCAGGGGAAGGGAAATCAGGAGCATTAGTCCTACTTTTATACTGTAGAACCTTTCAATAAAGTTTAAGCTTACACCTACTGTGCTTAGTTGGTCTGTGGCTGCCAGGTAGGCTGGGTGGACAGTCTAACAGTGGGAATTAGGTGGCTGTAGGGCAGCACGAATGTTTCGATAACTTTCATTACAGGAATCTTTTCAGTATTTCCTGACCATTTGATAGTAGCAATACATGGGATCCTTGTGTTAAATCTATAAATTACATACCAAAGATGACTCATTCATATAAGTCTCATTCATATAAGTCTAAGTTTAAAGCAAATTTATGGTATTAAATGGAACATGTAGAAGTGAAAATGTGAAGAGTTTGCCATATAGATGAGGATTTTATATTGTATGTCAAACACATATCATATGTAGAAAATATGCTTCTCATGGAAAGTGATATAGTTTATATAAATCTTTATGAAACAAGGGGGAATAACCAATTACTTTACCCATTGTCTTAAAGTTTCAAGGTCTTTCTCTGGTCATTTACTTTTGTCTGAAGGTATGTGCCTTTCATCTCTCCCTATTCCGTATTATATATCTTCCAATATATTTCCCTACTCTGTTATCTGAAACTGAGCCTGTCTGATAAACAGATTATGTTAGTCTCCATAGGCAGGGTTTTCTACAAAGGAAATTAAAGTAATAAACTATATTTTGTTTTGCTCATTTTCCCATTTTTCTGTCCCAACAATTTAAATGACATCACATTATCGTGAGACTTAGAGTATATACAATGTTCATATGTTTTAAATTCATACTGGGGCAGAATGGCTTTAGTTCAGGCAACATATGAAAAAAATATGTTTTGCTAAAATTCACAACTATTTCAATACTGTAGTGGCAAAAATTAAGATTTTCTTTGAGTATATTATTTGAATGATGACTTAATACTTCCTGGTGTTCCAGCCAGTCCCTGTTAAGGGCATGTTCTGTTTAGTTACAGCAATGCGTAAAAAAAATCTCTCTGAAGCATCGACAATTTTGTCCACTGCAATGGTGTGATTTTTATAGTTTGTGTAAGATAACAAACCAAGACAGAGAGTTCATGCCACAACAGACTAAATTATGTACAATATCAGAGTGCTGCTAATAATAAAAAATCAGAATACTACTGGTTATTGTTGTCATTTTCAATATTGCTGCAAACCTCAGTATTGTTCTCTACTGTGCTAACAATGCTAAGATGAAAAAAGCTTGAATGGCTGTGTGATCGGATAATAATGTGGAAATTTCCAAAACAGCCAGACAAAAAACACACAATACCAAAATGTTGATGATGTTATTGCCCCCCAAACAGGTGCAGGTGCATGTGAGGACTATTTACAGTGCATGTAAAGAAAAAATGAACAATAATAAACATTAACAAACAAAAAGAAAACATACAAGGACTCAATTATTGCTGCGTAACAATTAGACTTGGACCGGTCTGCTCTCCTGTCTAAGAATGAAACGTAATTTAAATGAAACAAAATTTTAATCAGCTCTGCTTTAAGCACATCACACACTGTATGGTGCAAGAGAACACTTGAATCACCTAAAGCCTCATTACAGCTTTCATGCTTTGGTGCACAGAGTCTGTTATGCAAGGAAGATCTGTGACAGTATAAACACTTAGGTACTATCAGTGTCAATTAATAAAGTAACACATAAAAAGTGCAGTACTCTGCTGGAGCTACAGTACATTTCACAATTTAACCATACAATTACAGTGCGTCTGTGTGTAATGGTTTACACAGTCTTTTCTTTGTACAGCTGAAGCTGTCCATACATTACATTCCTTAAATGTCCTTGGGTTCCACGTTGTCATGAGAAGCAATACAGCTGTTTACATTAAGACCTTGAATGTGGGAACACAGAGTAAACAAAGGGTCAGAGCCTACAGTGTGGAGCATGTCCTGACATCTATTTGAAATTGTTAACCGTTATGAAAAAAATAAGTATTTGCTAATATAGTGTAACACATGGAAATCAGCATGTAAGAAGTTTAGATGTATATCAAGGTATATTAGACATGTTGAAACTACTCCAAGTTATACTTTAGTATACATTTGTATATCCTAGCATTGCAATGACTGAATAAACTGGCAAATATCAAAGTGTGTTAACTTATGTGTTTTGTTGTTTGTAACATATTTTAGTGTATAATTAAAAATATCTTGGATATGATATTTTATTGTGATTTTTCAAATGGAAGGGTAGTGAATGTTTGAAAGGGAAAAATACACCTAATGACCGTTCACTCTTTGCACATAATTTCTCATTGTGTAGCCTACTTAAAAATATTTGTATATAGCCATGTTTGTGTGAGGATGTAAGGATGAGGATGTGAGGATGTGTAACAGAAACAGAATTCTGAGTTACATATTTCAAAATTACCAAATATTTTAGGATTTGTTCAAAATAATGTGCTGTGTTCCTCATGATTTCAGTGACCATACCGGTGATGTTGAAATGCTGAGTTATGCTTGCTTTGTGTTCTGAGGATTAACACAATGATAATTTTGAGATCCTACCATATTTTTCTTGTGATCATATGACAAAAAAAACTCAGGAAATGAGTCAACGTAATGAGATTGGTTTGCAAAAAGTGTATATCACCAGCTTAACCACAGTATTTGTTACGCTTTAAAATAGAAGCTGATATAACGTGGTCAGTCCTTACATGTACTGTATTCGTTGAAACTGGACAATTAGATTTTCCTCTACATGGATGTCAATATAAAAATTCTGGATTGCAATTTTTCTTGTGTAAATCAAAGACAAAATGCTTCATATTAAAATGTACTAACAAAATATGATTTTTTTTCACTAATTGTGCAACACCTGTTTCCATGACATATGACTAAAAAGTATGCCCATGATAAGGTCAGAGGGAAAAAATGGTTGTGTTCAACACGTGCCATTAGGTTCTCTTGTGAAACATGTGAAAATAAGCATGTTATCATTTCTCTGACAGCTGTATTACGAACAGATTTGATAAGATATTCTAATTCTAGACTTCAGTTTGACTATAAATGCCTGCAGTGTCACTAACTCCAGCAAACCAAAAACATGGCCTTCCTTTGGATCCTCTCTTGTCTTGCCTTTGTTGGTGCCACCTATGGTAAGAATGGATTCCTTCATTGTCTTGTTTTGGTTATGAATTGCTTTCCATATATTTTTTCCTCAGATATTTGTTTCCAAACTTTGTTGTGTTTGCAATCCAAAAAGGTGAGAAATTCACATATATTTATCTTACTGAAAGGGACATGCTAAAACAGGCAGGGAATTTTGTGATCTGCTAAGTATTCTGCTAGAATTTGCTGAATCCAATGTTAAACATAACATCATCCCACATCTAACATCTCACATTTGCTTGGAAATTTTGACACTTGACAATCACAGACTTTAAACGCTTGCTTTTAAGATATTATTGTGTATTATTAATTATTATAGTACAATAAATTCCAATATTAATTATTAAATTAAGTGAGCACTACAGCAAAGACCAAAGATTGTCAGTTGAGAATTCTAAAGGTGCTCCTTTGAACACTACTAAAATAATGCTACACCATACATAGCATACATTACATACACATGCACACACGCACACACACACACTCACACACACACAAATGTATATGTACAGACAGGGATAGATAGAGAGAGAGGGAGTTTGATAGATCAGTAGAACATGCTTAATGGAATGTTGAAAAAGCTGGGTACCCTTTATCTAGCTGAATAGGTAGGCTAGGTTCACATGGAAGGAATGAAAACCTATTCTGCTTTGAGTGTTTCCCAAATTGATTCAACATTCTTGAATTGAAATAACCTATGAATTTAAAGGATGAATTTTCTCTATGTAGGTTATAATCAATTTTTGCATTGTCCATTGGTAGATGATTAATTATTTGCCATTCTTGCCTATCTGCATTTGTGGCATTAAGAGTTTGTTCAAAAATGGACAAACCATTAACTGAGCAATGAATTGAGGTAACAATTGGCCCCATGCTAGAAAAAAACAGACCTTTGTTGCCAAGCAACTACAACACAATTAATATGTGTAGTTTGACTGCAGCAAGGGCAGCTGGGTGTTGTGTGCTAACATTAGATGCCACAAAAGTGGGGTGGACCTGAGTCATGCAAGGATAGACACTATGCGCTTTGTACACAATGTTCTGGCTGGTCAGTGTCAGATCTTTGCACAAATCCACAGAGCGTGTGTATCATGCACAAATGAAAATGACACTTTTAACAGGACTCTCATTTAAAAAAAGGGGGATTAAGATTTGACACACTAATTCTTTATACATTTTGGTGCATTTCAAAAAAGATGTTGCCCAATGGGACCATAGAGTATAGCAATTTTACAAGAATGAGTGAAACCTACTCTGACCTTTGACCTGTCTGTATTAGGCTGTGGTGTTCCAGCCATCTCCCCAGTCATTACTGGTTACGCTAGGATTGTCAATGGTGAGGAGGCTGTTCCCCACTCCTGGCCTTGGCAGGTGTCTCTGCAGGTGAGATTTTATTACAATGTAATTGTTACACCCCTAAATGTATCTTAAAATAACATCTGGTCAACAAGCAGAACAAATTTTAACCGGTTTAAGTAGTACCCAAGATGACAAACCTCTGGCCCTGTATTGCTTAACCAAAAGATCCACCATGGATCTTTCCTAATTCAGCTGTTTAGTGTCCACATGTCTACACTGTTAAGTAATTAATTGTCTCAAACATGGACCTCTTGTCGTGGTTCTCCTATTATAACTACATAAGGCATCATTGAGAAGAAGAAAATGTATGACAGTAGTAGTTTGTGAGATGTCTTTTTAAAGAATCACTGGGTATGTTTCAGGATTACACTGGCTTCCACTTCTGTGGTGGCTCTCTGATCAGTGAGTACTGGGTTGTGACTGCTGCTCATTGTGGTGTGAGGTGAGTCTATATCTCAACAGAAAGTTTTTAATTGACTAAGTAATAATTTGTATTAAATTTGAAAAAGGCTCTTTGTCAACACTGTTCCCTGTACAAAAATAAATAAATAATTCATATCTTTTGTTATGAATTCATATCTATTGTTATTGTTATTATATTATTGTTATTACTCTTTCTCAGCCACTTTATCATGCTCTGACAGTCAATCTTTGTAGACAGGATACTGTGTCTTTTTATATGAAATTAACCATCAATAAAATGTAGCATGACATGCAATGATCCAGGGAAACAATTTGCATTGTCATTCCCAGGTTGTGATAAAAATTACAAGATAGCTTCTGAGAAGCATCTGGATGTTAGTGATATACAAAGACTGATATGTCCTCAATTTTCAATGCTTTCTGGAAATTTCAATATATAAAATGATCACCAGACAGGAAATTTATTACTGTAATAAAAGGCTTTAATTTCCATTACTATTATTTTTTATTATGGTTATATGTTGATATATAAAAAAGAAAACAAAAAAGGTTATGAGGACATATCTCTTTACTCATGAGGCAGTTCCTAAAAGAAAAATATATCAGGCTTTTACAAACATAAACTTTTATCTTTCATTGTTATATAAGCCTACAGTACGTAAACTCAGTAATATGTATTTTGTGTGTTCCAGAACTTCTCATCGTGTCATCCTTGGAGAGCATGATCGCTCCTCCAATGAGGAGGACATCCAGACCATGAAAATCAGCCAGGTGAGATAAGATATAACGTTATTTTTAAAGTATGTTTTTTGGTTCAATTCAGAAAATCTTTGCCTAGTTTACTTCAACTATCAAAAGACAAAATACAATCTCAAAGTAACTGAAAGAGATCAATTATAGCACTTCCATCTCTCTTCCAGGTCTTCAAGCACCCCCGCTACAACGGTTTCACCATCAACAATGACATCACCCTGATCAAGCTGGCCTCTCCTGCTCAGATGGGCCCCCGTGTGTCCCCTGTATGTGTGGCTGAGACCGGAGACAACTTCCCCGGTGGCATGAAGTGTGTCACCTCTGGCTGGGGCCTGACCAGGCACAACGGTAACCACTTTACCTGCAGCTATGAGGCAAAAAAACAACATTTAAAACTGGACACAACAGAGCTTTGACTGATTCCACATTGAGATCATGTTCAGAATACAAGCACGTTTATCTTAGGACACATACACAGTTCAGTAGAATCTCATTTTGCACAGAAAAATCTGAAAGCTGCTTTTCCTCTTGTTTCAGCTCCTGACACCCCCGCCCTGCTGCAGCAGGCTGCTCTTCCCCTCCTGACCAACACTGAGTGCAAGCGTTACTGGGGCAACAAGATCACTGACCTCATGATCTGCGCTGGAGCCTCCGGTGCCTCCTCCTGCATGGTAAAGCTCCCAGTGCTCGACCAATCAAATCTATACGTACAAGCTGAGTATTTCTAGGGTCTGATTCATGTGTTCCAGCAATGAGTAACATAAGAAACATTTTGCTCATAGGTCACTTGAAACAAATCTTACTGCTGAGAAGCAGACAGTAGTTGAGGTGGTAGGAAGGAAGGAAGTTGAGGAAGTAGGTGGTAATCAAAGACAAGATTAACTTGAATGGGTTCTGCATATCTTAAAAGACTGCAATCATGCTGTTTTTCCAAGCAGTTGAATAAGGTGATTATGAGCCTATCTGAGATGAAGGACACTGTGGCCATCTAGGAAGAGCTGTCTTTCTCTCTGTATAATTTAGGTGAACTGGATTTTGTATGTAGACAGGGTTGACCTGTCTGTTAACCTGTGCCTTTCAGGGTGACTCTGGTGGCCCCCTGGTCTGTGAGAAGGCTGGTGCCTGGACCCTGGTTGGTATTGTGTCTTGGGGCAGTGGCACTTGCTCTCCCAACATGCCAGGTGTTTACGCCCGCGTCACAGAGCTCCGTGCTTGGATGGACCAGACCATTGCTGCCAACTAAAGCTGCCATCATTAACTGGAGCAAAATACTACTAATTTCATCAATAAAGAGAGGCTAATATAAAAAGAATGTTTTGTCTTTTCTCTCTTTTCAATCAAAAGCACAGGGCTGATTAAATCAAGGCTCATTACTCTTTGTGGGTTTGAATTAAAAAAAGAGAATTTCGTGCTTGAAAGCTCTTCTCAGTTGATTACAACATCCAAACAAACTGACAAAAAAAATTCACAGCACTCTCTGTCCAAGGAACAATGTTTTTAACAGTAAATATCTCCTACCTAGGTGTGTAACTCCAATACACATCTGTATAAAAAACAAAGACATTTTGGTTGATTGGTGAGAACAATTTTGATTTTACCACAGGTACAACATAGAATATTCATCTTTGTCCTTTTGTTATTTGGCCATTTCAGATGAGCCTTCAAACTGTTAACAGTAGTCTACTAGAAAAATCAGAAATATTGATAATATGAGTATTTCTGCATAAAATCACACCTTCATGACAAAAACTGTATAATGAGCATAATATGCATAATGGGATTATCGACACCACTGGATCAGTACATTCTCACATTCTCTTTCCATTCTTTTTCATTTGCTGTGAAAGTTTTGTATCACTTAAATGTCCCAAGAACAGGAACTTGACATTCGCTCAAGTTAACACGCATGTGGACATATTTTAATCTGGTTTAATCTCAGTCACACTAACACTGGTACTTTTTTATTTACAAGTTTGTAGGTACACTTCCATCTTTCCTCTGTAGTCAACTATCTTGAATAGTAACAGTTACAATCTGCATTCCAATTCAGTGATATGCTTTATAACACTCCTGCCCTGCTCAGAACTGGGAAAGGTGGCACTTTGGACCCAAAACATGTTGCAAAAACAGTTGAATATGAATACCCTTGTTTCCTGTAACCAGGAATGCTTCTGTTTCTGGTTCCACCCTGGTTCTCATGTCCACCACATAGTGTATTTCAATGTGAGCAATGTTTGAAACTGTATATTGTAAATGTTTGATACTGCCTCTTAGCCAGGACACACTCACAAAAGATAGAGTGTACATCTCAATGGGACTTTTCCTGGTAAAATAAAAGATAACTAAATATGAGGAATATGGATAGCAAGCTATTGTCTCTAGTTGGTTGAATAGAGGACAGCAAAACAATCTAAACCAGATTTTCCTCTTTTGATACAAAGTATTTCATTGAAATAAAAATCAGAACTGAAATGAAAGAAAACAAATGATCATTCAAAAAATATTTGTGATTTAAAGCCATTTAACAATTTGTGATATGTTTGTTTCCTATGGATTTTTACTACTTCTAAGTTGAACAGTAGCACTGTCATATTCATTCGGAAGAGTTCTGCGAGAGGAGTGGGCCAAGGAGATGGTTGAAATGTGATTGGATATGTTAAACCTTACCTAAACAAATATCCACAGATTTCACAGCTGGTGCTTCACAGGAAGTTAGCATATTGATTAACTATGTTTATAGAATTTCTGACCTACTATGAGGACCACTTGACTTGAGGGGATGTACTGGGGTTGCTTACTGTACCTCTCACTTCTCTAAGGGCCTCTGATCTTTAAATGTAATGTAACACTAAATGAATGTGACATTATACTGATAAACACATATTAATTTTGCTCCACTTTATTATGAACCAACAAAAACATAACAAGATAATAGACTACATGTAGCAGAACTAAAGCTAAATATAAGTATATATATGACCCAACTGATGAATTTCTTAACCAATAAATCAGGAATTTGTCCTCATGGGCTGATAATGCCTGACTAATTCTTATGCATAAAGATGCCATATCAGAGCAAACATTCATATTAGCAACTGAGGTCACTTTATTAGTTCCCAATGAAAAAGAGTGTTGGGGACATTGAAATAAAAGGGGTGAGGAACTTTGTTTCTTACATTAGAACCAGCAACTCTTGTAATGAGAGTACTAGACATACATAAAAAAGCGTATTCTATTATAGTTGTAATTCGGGCAGTGTAAAGGATGTTTAAAGAAGGGGAGCACACAGTCTAATTCTTTTCAATGATGGTCATCTCATGTCATTAGTATGAAGTTTTACTTGTATGCCAGCTTAATGACTTCCCATCTCCTGCTCCCACACAAAAATTGTGTTACCTAACACTAATCACACTAGCTAAACAAGCAAAAGTTTGAAATATGTAATGGTGATACCTATTAACCTATTACCTATTACCTAACCTATTAACAGTTAGATGTGCCTTGGCTCAGTAGTGACCAGATGGGAAACTAGAGGTGATAATTTGCAGACTTACATTTGTTTTAGGAATTAAAATTTTTTTAATGCTTTCTTGCAGCATGCAGCCCTATTTTTGGAATCAGGAATTGTATATGAAGCTTGGGTCACTGTGACAACCTCTGCACTTGCACCGGAGTGCTGAAGCGTTACAAATGAAATTCTCCAATGCATTCACACACAGCTAACAGCTATTTTTTGCACTGTACGTCACACAACAACTAGGCGCTTGTTTGAGGGTAGGTGCTAAATTGTTGTTCATCCCAGCAACTCACAGGTGCCTGAAAAGTTGCAGTTTGAGTGAGAGAAATGAGACAAAGCTGACCTATCTTCCAATATACCTGGTTAATACATAAGTTTTTTCCACTGCTGTGGACTCCGGGTCATCGTTGTCTGGTGACAAGCCTGGGATTGAACTGGGGCCATAAAGTTCAAACAAATCAAACTCAAGATCCACAGCGGGGAAACAGTAAAACTTAAGTCCCCTTGTATGTTCCTGTCTGTGTGTTGCTCACTTGATCCTTCTCTGAGTCCCATCTCTGGCACTCTCTGTCTTGCTTGCTCAATATTCAAATTGTTACTTATTGGTCTGACTTTACCATGTAAAGTAATAACAAGGCAAACTAACAGGGGAAGTGGTCACTTCTGTCTCCCTCTTGATGTCTCACTCTGAGTTGTAAAACAGTTGTGTAAACCTATCAACAAATTACTACTGAACAAATCTGAACAAATATATACACTGGTGACACATTTACACACTCACAAAGTGATTGAATGATCTGATTTGCAATAAAATGCAGGAGGACCAATGATGGATTGATAATTTATGCAGAGAAAAACTGTAGGAGGTGTCTAAAGAATATCTACATTGTATAAATTGTAAAAGCATTTTGAATAGAAGTTTGCATGGTAACAGACAAATTCAGCACAGTCATCAGTATTCCAACACAGTTCCAGTTTTTATATACTGGAAACAAATAGATGCTGCAGGTGGTAACCAAAGAAGGCTAACCCAGTGGTCTCTACATCTATAAACATCTTTGGTAAAATGTTGTAGAATTAAGTTAAGAGCATTCATTGCGGTTATTGTTATCTTTTTATATTCATCATTTTTTACCAGTCTTAGATGTATTTAATAAGGTTGGTATATTTGCAATTCCTGAGTACTTGTTCTTTTCATAATACTGAATTTGTATTATTTTGGGGAATTTTACATTTTGATATTTTACCCTTAAACTGTTAATTGTCAATTAAAAAAAAAACACATCTGCTGATTCACCTGGTCTCAGTTGTCTGGGTTTCAAAAAAATCTTGATCATTATCTAAGTATAGGTGAGGCCTTAATTACATCACAGTTGCGCTTACATTCAGACCATGCTGTGGTTACAGGGATGTATAGCGATGGTCTCAAGACACTAGTGGCGCCCATGGGCACAGGCCTGCCCAATCCTGCGGCAGTAACAGATGGCATTAAAGAAGCGACAGTAGCAGGTGTCACAGGGGTCGCAGCAGGGAAGTTGATGACCCAGACAGGACTCTCCGTGGCGGAAACAGCGGCGGGGGGAACGCACTGCACGGCTCTGTAGCTGGACTCCCTCTGACGTGTCCTGCAGACATGACCACGAAAGAGAACAACTCTAAAACACTGGCTTACCTGGCTGCTATAAACACTGATAAATGTTAAATGCCTAAAACAAAACAGTCTGAAATAGGAAAACAAGCAAAATAAGGTATGGAATTACTAAACTTACTGCATTTTACATAAGAAAGACGAGCATGCCATTCATCAAGCTATGGGTTGGCAGGGCACTTTTGGGGGTTTCCTATAAAAATAACTGCAATGACCCAGAGGCCCATTTCCTTTCAGATAATCAGATTAATAAGTGTTTCTGTAGCACTACTATTTGAAATGAATCTACTCAAACTATGCTTGTCCACTGATACTCACTGACAGTGACAAGAGCTCTGATCTCTGTAATATTAATTTCCTAAATTATATCCTATAGGATTATTTATTCCAATTCATGCATTCATTACACAGGAAGCAGGGAAAACCTAGTTTACCTGGCATAGACATTTAAATACATAACTACATCAGGGCACAAAACCCTGCAACAAAGCTATCCTGCTGACATACAAACTAGAAATTAAGCATATTACGTAAAAACTAACATCTCTGTAAAATGGTTACATCCATGTCTGAAAGTGTGAAAAGTCACAAAAACATTATATGGCATCTTCCCTATTGTACAAAAAACACCAAGCTACTCGTACAAAACATGCACTGTGTATAAGTTGGTCAATCCACGCACAAAATAGGTCTTCAGTTAAAGCTATTGATATCAAAATGAAACAAAGTTACGCACCACAATTTGCAGCTCAGTATCACACACAAATGGAACAAGCATTATTCCAAAGCAACATAATGTTTCCAGTATTTATTCATGCAACTTGGTCCTGTGTTGTTGTTTTTTTTGTTTTCCCTTCTGAAGAGAATGACTATATTTACATGCACATGAACATTCCAATGTTTACACAAATATTCAAATATTCCCACAATAACATGAGTCATATAAATACCTAATTGTTATAATGATAACCTGAGTAAGCCTGTATTCTGGTTATGAAAAACATAATAAGTCATGTGTAATATTCCTTGGCTAAACAAAATATTGAGTCTTTTTAAAACAGTTACAGGTATTATACGTGTTAACTAGTACCTTGCTGTTGATTCCGCAAAACATATGGCAAGGTATGAGACTGTGTTAAGTATGAAGGTTATGGATGTGAGCAAATTTTGAGACATATAAGCAGTCATGAACAATAATATGTATTTACTGAAATAGATCAATTTCCAGGTAATCATAAACTGATCTCTTTTTTACTTTGAAAATAAAAAAAAAATGTCAGTAATGGTCATCCACTTCTCCTTGAAGCACCATCCTTTCCAGTTTACAATGCCTCTGTATTTATCACTGTGAAGCAATATAAGGATGTAAGTACCATCTACACAGCCTGTCATTCTGATGAATATGAAGGGTTCCAATCTCTCAGCAGCTGCACATGTTTTTTCCATAACTGGTTCTAAAATTAACGGGTCAACGGCTGGCTAGCCATTGGTTCACAAAACACACATGAAATTACATTGTACATTGAGGATGCCAAAGCTGTTCACATCACATGGAAGTGCAAAGTTGCACAGACGCGTGGCTGTGAATTGGTACATTTTTATGTCTCCATAATTTATTGAAGGAAGTTTGCGACATACATATGTTTTTCTTCCATTCTTGATCCATAAACTCTACATTACGACCCTCTCCCATCAATTCACTGTAATGTCATGTAATTGTCTACGTGTGTTTTGGCATGGTATGAATGGCAAATTATGTCAGATGTAATCTTAAGAATATCCATGTTTTATTGGTTATCGCTCCTGTTTGTCATGGCTGTGGGTATTGATCAGAAGGTTTATTTGCAACAGGATGTTTTGCAAAAGTGCTTAGAACATGAGATATTGCAAAAGGGAGCACCTCCTTTAATGTTTTCCTGAATATTATTATTGGAAAATGCATGTCTGTCCTTTACAGTGTTTAATCGGGATACTCTGGTTGCCAGCAATATTAGTGGAAGTCGTATTTCATAGTGAATGTAGCTGCAGCTTTTGGACGCATGCATGTGAATGTCGTTTGTTTTAGTATCCCAAGTTTCTCTTCAAAAGTCCCTGTTATCTTCACCACACAAAATAAATGTCAGGTGTATTGTTTGCCAAGATTCTGATGCTAATTTAGCAATAAACGCAAGAAACATTATCAGTCTTTTTTTAATCAAAGAAAAAGGCTGAATGTAGAGGACTCAATTTTCCATTCACTGCAGTAGAAAGATGGCTAATATTATCTATACATTTTACCTCCTCCTCATCATACAATTCAGTGTCCTCCATCATCAGCTCTTCCACAGAATCACTCACAAAGCGCCCAGGGTCAATTCTGGAATATGACCCTCTCCCTGAAATACATAAATAAAACACATAATTTACTAATCCCATGGGAATAATTACTTTGTCAAAAACAGCCCTCATAAGAATATATAAGAATAACAAAATACAAGACTGAAATACAGTGCAGTGCAGGACAGGGGAACCATAAATACAGGATTAAACACACAATATAGTACAATAAGAGTGAATCTTGTTGTTCCCACATATGGATGTGTTAGGATCTTAATTAATTATTAACTACAGGAATTGGAAGTGGTGCTAAATGCATTGTTGATTAGCAAATGCTGAAGGGCACCAAAGACAACATGCTGTGTGTTGATTGTTCATTTTTTGGTTAGACTGTTGATTGCGTGTTTCAGGTTGTTTATTTATTTATTTATTTATTTATTTATTTATTGATTTATTCAGTCATTAGTTGATTCACACACATTTGTTAATGTTTTTAACAAATCAAAGGTATGTCAAAGATTATTCTTTTGCAGTGTAGCATGTACACATTGTAATATTCATGCAAGCTCCAGCATCTTATAATATTAAAAGATACAAGGGCACATGTCATAATAAAATAATACGTCAAAATGTATCTGTATAAAGAAATAGTAGGTTTGATTAATGATTCAATGAATCAATGATTAATATATTTAATTCATTTATTTCAGTGTTTCTCAAACCTGCTCCTTTCAGCAGTCTTTTTAGGCTGTGTTATTTTTGTTCAAACTACCTTGATGCATTAGGTCTAACTAAGTTGCTGATCATATCATATCTGGGACAGCTGTCTCAAGGAACCATCATTAAGTACTCAATTAATTGTTCTTGATCATAAAAATCACTGATACAGTACAAAGTTATTTGTCGTTTAGTTGAGGATTATTTAGTTATGTCACATAATGCTGTTTTTGATCAAAAAGCTAATTGATATCATTTTAAGAGACAAAAGACATAGATAAAAACTTCAGTACAAGATACAGGATTGAAACCTGAACACTAACCTATGTTGGACAGAAAAGAAGACTCTTTCATTGCTCTCAGCAGGCTTGGGTGAGTCTTCTCCACATGGGTGCTGTCATGTGTGGTCACCACTGAAACGTGGACTCCACAGATGACCCAACAGCAGAGCACCACTGAGTGCCACATGGTAACAACCATAACCAACCCGATGAATGGAACCGCTGACAGACTGGTCCTTTTACACTGATGGTGAGAAAACATATTATTAAATGCTTCACACAAAAGATTAGGACCATACTAGGCTTTTATAATTGTTGAAGAAATAATTCAGGCTACTTGTTTATTTCAGCATTGTACACTATAATATTTTACAACAGTGTGAGCAGTAGATTCCCATGAACAACACTCACACTCACAATATTCTTCCACAATAATCCTATGACATAAACCACTTCTCAGTGACAGAATTTTATCTGTTCATGTAACAATATATAATGTCATTGTAATTCAATACAGCAATTGTAATTGAAATGGTAGCATTAATTGACACTAACCAAAAGTATTGCATTATACACTGTGCCCTGAAGTAACTAACTTGAAATACTTTAGGTTGCTATACATATACAAGTGTTACACATATATGTTTTCTTCAAATATATAATTGCATATGGTACAATAAAATATAAAGAAGGCTTGAAACAAACTATGTGTCTGATCGGAAATCATTCCTAAGCTTTTGGTTCCTGTAACAAAGCCTTTCATTTCTATTTCTTTAAAGAGAGGTTTGCTCTGGCAAAACCTAATTATAAAATATAAAATGTATGGGCTTTTTAATACATACCAAAATCAATGTAACAGCATGTCCTCTTACCTCATATAAAGGGACAGACAGAATTTTCTATGCTAAAAGCCACATATTACAACTGTAGTTTTAGATACTTGCCTTAAACTGTATTTTTCATAATTGTACTGTCATTTTTGTCACAACAGTAGAAAAGAAAGTTAACACATAACAATTACAATAACAACATAAACCATACAAGATTAAAAACACCACTGATGTAAGTTTTTGAATGTATTAATGTTGATAAAGATGGAATCTCCCAGCCTACCTGTAATCGTGCTGAGTCTCTTCCAAGTCCCTGTCCCCCAAAGGGACCTAATGGTCCTTTTAAGGCCTCAGTAAAGAAGAGGGCAATGGCCACATGGTATGAATCAGCAGGAAGGAGGTGTGGTTTTGGTGTCTCTTCACTCACTTCAAAAGAGCGTTGGAGTGTGCTTTTCCAGAAACAAGCCAACCCCATATATTATGAAAGATTATGTTAGTATGTCAAATAAGGATAGAGCACATAAATCCCGCAAATGATATCATAAGAATACATGTCTTTAATATGTAGTTTTGTTTGTATGTATTTATATATGTTCGTAAAATCCTTTTCAGTGACATGGGGAATTTTGAGCTGTACCAAACAATCAGATGCACATCTCTAAAATTATGTGTTTTATATTAGATGGTGGCTTTTTTATTTCAATATGTAATCTGGCCAAATTGAGATGAATGTGAGATAATAATGAGATGGCAAATAAAGTTTATGTATGCTGTTTTTATATCCTTAACTGTTAACCCAACTCTTGTATTTTCATATCTGGCCATGACTGTTTCATGAGCAACATAGCTGATAAAGTTGTTTCACAGGCAATGTTTTTGGAGCTGTTTGCCAAAAGAGCCTGTCTGCTGTTCTTAATCAGGAATTCGATCATGTGGGTGATGTAGGGTTGTTTTTATTAAAATATAAGGTCAGTACCTGGAGAGATGCAGCACAGAGTAGACTCAGTGACTTCACTGTTCCATTTCATCAATTTAGGGAATGTTACCAATTTGTATGCCCTTTACCTCCTAATAAAACCACTTAGCCAAAGTAACTCCAATGAGCAGATTATCAGGGAAGGCTTTTTGGAGTTGATGACTGTTGTTCAGCCTTCATTCTATAAAATGTAGAATCTTCTTATAAACCAATCTTTTTTTTATTATTATTATTTGGAATTTATCTTTATTGGAATACCTTTTTGCATCATGGCACTTCAGTAGCACTCACACTGTAGCAGAAATAATTATTCTGGTTCTTGCTTCATTTTTTCTGCTCTCTAAAACCCTAAAAAAAGTATTATGCAGACATCCAAAATGCCATGCGTTGTTATGTTTAGTACTCAATGATATAGAGGGACCACAAGAATCGGCAAGATTGTGACACTCCAGCAGGAGCGTTGTCCCAAGAATAATGTATGAGGTATTAAAGTCATCCATTGTCAATGGACACCCCAGAACAGAAACATGCCCAACTATATTTAGAAAACATTTGACTATACCCATTATTACACATGAATGGTGAGGCATAAAGTCATTCATAAGGGCCTCACTTGTGAAGTCGCTTTGGATAAAAGCATCTGCCAAATGAATAAATGTAATGTAAATGTAGGTAATGGAAAATTTTGAAAAGGAACTGTATAGTGAACCATGTTACCTGATATAAAGCTAATATTTATGTAGTTCGCTAATATGGCAGTGGGACCAATCTGGCAAAATGTGGTGAACTGAAAGGTTTATTTTTTACTGTGATGGATCCAAAACATTATTTTTAATGATGTGACCTATCCTACGGCTTTCATGCAGTCTGTGTCTCATTATAGCAATAGATGTTTTCAAATTAGCTTTCCCTGGAAAACATAATTAATAGCCTTTACCTGAGATTGCTGAGATCTACGTACTTTGCTTATTGGACCTGAACATTATTAATCACATAAAGTTGGAGTGTATTCTCAGAAGATGCCCCAGTCTGTCTCATATATTGTAAAAGAAAACAACAGGAATGTATTTTCTACAGTTATGCCTGTTGCACGTGCACATTAATACCAGTGTCAAGAGTATAAAAAGCAAATGTTTGTTATATATGTGCATTAATCTATCCCCAGTACAGCTCTCAGCTCCTTGTCAGATGATTTCAAAATCACTGTCCTCCTCACTCTGTCCTTGCTCTTATACAAAGAACCCCCTTTTAAGATTTAAGACCCAAGGAGGTGCTAGTGTTTTGTACAATGGACAAAGATAGACATACAAGCAATATAAAAATAGTAAAACTGATCAGAAAAGCATTGTTGTATTGTTGTATTGATAACAAAACTATCATCATGTAATCAATGTTTTATTTATATTCAACATATTAATCAATTTTACAGTTCTCTGAAGCATGTCAAGTTGCAGTTAAAGCTAAAGCACAAGGGCTTGAATTTCTGCAGGAGGCATAAATACCAATGCAATGGTGATAATCAGTTAGGTAGATTTTCATCTAAGCTACATTTGCTTTCCATATTCAGTTTATTTGAAGAAGTCATTACAAAGTCCTCAAATGAACAGTAAGAATTTCTGGAAATTATCAGGTAGACTTGGGCCTGAAAAGCAGTGCTGTCCAGATATCCCTGGAATACTTAAAGGTTTTATAATGAAAGCAGGAGTCTACTTTTATGTTCTATATAGCCTGACAAAGATTATGGATACAATTATTTTTTGGTTTGTTTTATTTTAGAACAAGACAGTAATATTAAGGATGTTTATTATAACTGTGGTCAAGTTTGTCTCTGCACCATGTTTCTGGCCGGTCCAGCTTTCCATATTAAAGGCATATAGGTCAGTGTCTCTGATTAGTCTATTGTACAATATGAACATGAACACTATTCTATTCACATGGATAATATTAAGTGCATTTACAGCAAGAAAATGTAACTAACATCACTTTGCTGAATTGTATGCTTTTTCATCCCCTTGGGTTCTGAGCATGCTGGTTGTTTAACATTTTAATGTGGGCTTCTTGGGCAACAATAATTGAATGGATTTTTGTTCCTTCCTTGTACTTGAGATAGCTAGCTAGATCTCCAGCTACAGTCATGGCCAAAAATATTGGCACCCCTGCACTTCTTTCAGATAATGCACCACTTCTCCCAGAAAATTGTTGCAATTAAAAATGCTTTGGTATTCACATGTTTATTTCTTTTGTTTGCATTGGAACAACACAAAAAACAGAGAAAAAAAGCCTAATCTGAGATCATTCCACGCAGAACTCCAAAAATGGACTGGACAAAATTATTGACACCCTCAACGTAATATTTGGTAGCACACCCTTTGGAAAAAATAACTGAAATCAATTGCTTCCTGTAACCATGAATGAGTTTATTACACCTCTCTACTGGAATTTTGGACCACTCTTCTTTTGGTCTCTCAGATTTGAAGGGTGCCTTCTTCCAACTGCTGTTTTGAGATCTCTCCACAGGTGTTATATGGGATTTAGATCTGGACTCATTGCTGCCCACTTCAGAACTCTCCAGCACTTTGTCTTAAACCATTTCGGGGTGCTTTTTGAAGTATGCTTTGGGTCATTGTCCTGCTGGAAGACCCATAACCTCTCACGGAGACACAGCTTTCTGACACTAAGCCCTACATTGCGCTCCAAAATTCTTTGGTAGTCTTCAGATGTCATGATGCCATGCACACAGTCAAGGCATCCGGTGCCAGAAGCAGCAAAGCAACCCCAAAATATCTGTGAACCTCCACCATGTTTGACCGTAGGGGCCGTGTTCTCTTCTTTGAAGGCCTCATTTCATTTTCTGTAAAGAGAACAATGATAAGCTTTACCAAAAAGCTCTATTTGTCCACAGGACGTTCTCCCAGAAGGATTTTGGCTTAGTCTAGCAGGATAAGTAGCTACTTTCCTCGCCAACTCGGTGTTTAGCGCTAGCTAAGTGTCCGCGGTGTATGTTAACCAGGGGTGGAGCCAATGGCTCATTGCAGAGGGGGCGAGGACCTGTAGTGGGCCCTTATACAGCCTATTATAGGCTGTATGGAGATGCAAGACAGATCCAAGGGGGAACCTGTGGTGACTGAAGGGTGGAACGGGTGAAATGCGGATTAGGTGCTAAAAACTGCTGTGTCTTTTGTTTTTTGTTATCGTCTTTACTTTGGCACTCATTGCGCTGTTTTTGAAATTGGATCTTATTAGTTGTCCTATACCCTGTAGTTGTATAAATTAGCTAGTACTGCATCCTCAAACAGACTTTGCTCTCAGCTGAGAACTACTGTCTCATTGTGGAACTGTACACATCCTGTGCCCGTACTGTTACTATACTTACTGTATGCACTTTTGTACATCACTTTGGATAAAAGTGTCTGCTAAATAAATATATGTAAATATAAATGTAGGTGTGCTATGTCAGCACACCTCATTGCGTGATACCATTTTTAAATACCGCAGCTCCGTCAGCAGTGACGGAGATGGGAAATAAAACAAGACAGGCGGCGATCGCCTAGCTCCCACTTTGGGACTCAAACAGAGGGCGTAATTTTTCTGTTTGTGCACTTACACAAGGATATCTACTGGACAGCGAATAAAGTTTTCTGTAACTCTATTGTGTCTCTGCTCATTCAAAATAAATATCACAGCTCCGTCAGCAGAGACGGCAATGGGAAATAAAAAGCAGCTGGCGATCGCCAGGCTCGTGCTTTGGGACCCCTAGCTAAGTTTCACACGCTGGGAGGATGCTAGCTGTAGCGATGCCATGCTTCTCTCTGCTTCCAGTGGGGCGTGAGACCATTTTTAAATAGCCTACCACAGCTCTGTAAGCAGTGACGGCGATGGGAAATAAACCAAGACAGCCGGTGATTGCCTAGTTCCTACTTTGGGTCTCGAACAGAGGGCATTATTTTTCTGTTTGTACACTTACACAAGGACACTGGACAGCAAATAAAGTTTTCTGTAACTCTATTGTGTCTCTGCTCATTCAAAATAAGCGGTGAGAAACTATAGCTAGGGGTCGGTCAAAACCATTACGCTCTCAGTCTGATTTTTTGGCGCAATCAAGACATACAAACAAAGTTTATTCAAAATATTCAACTAAACAACAAAAATGCATGTTTAGTCAGGCAGATTGGGCCCAAGGTGGGCCCCTTTGTAACTGGAACAACCGTGGGCCCGGGGCAGCCGCACCCCGCTGCTGTCAACCACAACAGAAGGACTACAGCAACACCTGCATCTTCCGGAGTCATACTGTAAGACCTGTGCACTTACAGTACATTTTTAAAAATCCAAAATAATTATCTTCCAAAAAAGCTCAGATCTCAGGAAAGCAGATACATCTTCACTCTAGGTAACACCACCCTAGAGCACACTCTAAGTTACAATTGCCTTGCCCTAAAAATCAGTACTTCAGGGAACTTTGGTCAGGCACTGAATGCATCAAAAGAAAAAGACTGTTGAGCTTTCTTTGCAATAAAAAGAAAACTCCACAATATAGACATTCCAATTAAAATCTGAACAAAAATACCTGACAGTGTCATCCTACCCTTTTCATTATATGGGAGTGAAGTATGGGGTCCACTCAGGCTCACTTATAGAGACCCTATAGAGACACAGAGAAGCACTTTCTCCTACACTGTAATAACTTCCAAACAAT
This sequence comes from Megalops atlanticus, assembly GCA_019176425.1. Classification (NCBI taxonomy): domain Eukaryota; kingdom Metazoa; phylum Chordata; class Actinopteri; order Elopiformes; family Megalopidae; genus Megalops; species Megalops atlanticus. The sequence goes on from CM032881.1 coordinate 13,818,051, forward strand.
TAGAGACAAATACTTTACACATTTTTAATTTTACCTCCCCATATTTAAGCAATGGGGAGATAAAGAAAAATTACAAATTTTTCTGGGAGAGGGAACCGCTGCACCTTTAGCAGCATGATACATATCCAAATGCCACAGCATAGAGACAATAAGCAGGAAGCATCTGCACAGTTATTGTATAAATGTAAATAAATATATTATGTGTGTTTCTGTATATGTCTACATGTGCGTATGTGCATATTTTTTTGGTTAATTATTTTTTTCACATATTTATATGAAAATTGATTTTACAGCACTGTACATTTGTGTCAGGAGTTTCTCCTGACAAGTGGTAATTGGTCACGCTGTACTTCCTGGGAGAGCGAGGGGGCTCGGGCATGTGGCAGGGCTAATTCAATCATTGAATTATGGGTTTTTTGATGGGGTTCGCTGCTGGTGCGTGCTCCACACCTGTTGCCTATCTGTTTAAGGGGACACCAGGGCTATTTAGGCAGGTGAGTGGGAGCAGCACGGCAGAGATGCTGACAGAGAGCGAGTATACGGGGTTTTTAGAGTGGGAGGTATCGTTTGATTTATTTTTGGCTGAACGTGCTGGCACAGCTGGATTTAAGTTGGTTATTTTCGGTTTGTTTTGTTTTCTTTTTGCATTTGAGTTTTTGCTTTTGAGCTCCGGGAGTCACGACCCGGGGTGGATTTTGGAGTTTGTTTGGTTTAATTTCTTTTTCCTCTTTTCCTTTTGGTGTGTGTGGAAGAGAGGTTGTCGGTGTGTATATTAGGCGGCTCCATTAAAAGCGGTGACCAGAAGAGCTTACGCGGTGAGTCCCTGAGGGAGGAGGGAAGCAACTAACAGTTCCAGGACGCAACCGGGACCGAGGAGAGCCCCCACCCTGTGAAAGTGCGTGCGGGGGAGGTGGATCCCCCGGTTGTGAGGGAGGTGACACCGCAAACCGGCAACTGTGTGCGTGAGTCCCCGGCACGGGGTGAAAAGGAAAGAGGGCTGACTGGCCTGTGTCTCCCTAAGAGTGATCCCACGGAGCCAGCACAAGCTGCTAGCGAGGAGAAGACGTGGGTCGCTGCCGGAGCCGCCAGCCTGTCCACAGGAGCAACACGGAGGGCCTCGTCTTTAGTTTTTAATTTTGGGACGTAGGCGAGGCCCGGCACGGTGGCACAGGCCGAGCTACATCTCCCCCTTATATTTGGTTTTTTTCTGTGTGTGTCTTGCGTGGCGCACATGTGGAGCCTCCCCCGCTGTGGTACGACTTCTCCTGGCGTAGAAAAGGGCGGTCCTCTCTCCCCATGCCCGGGCGGCGGGGGCACCAGATCACGGAGTGTTTTGTAGTGGGGCATGTGTGCGGAAGAATATTGTGTGGTGTGTGGGCTTGCATACCTGCTCATCTGGGTCCGGGGAGGGTAGGACAGGAGTGGGTAGCAGGGCAAGGGAAGAAGAGATGCGGGTGGGAAACGTAACGGCGTCTCTACATTTTTTTTAATGAAATTTGTTTTTTTGTTTTTGTTTTTTTAGTAAAATAGTGTTCCTACTCACCTTGTCCTGGTGTCCTTGTGGCAGGCGGATCCCTAGGAGGGAACGAACCAGTTGGGGCGGGGTTGGGCATTCTGTCCACTCCTGACATTTGTATGGTCATGCCAGTCAAACGTGTATGAATTTGATTAGGACAGTGACTAATCTGACTCATATCGTTGGTTACAACAAACGTGTTTTATTACTGTGTTGTCCTACATGGACACAGGACAGGATGTCTAAAAACATAATCTGACAATTTCCATCATGAAAGCTTGCAATGATGGCCTGCAGTGGTAACCACTCCAATTGCCAAGCTAAAAGTCTAGTGCTGTGCAGCTCACGAACAAACGCATCTTTCAGCGCACTGTATGCTAATGAAGCGATTAAAGATATTTTATTCATTACTAGATTAACTGTCCTAATAATGATAATGGAGATTTCTATTGTCTCATATACATGATATTTTTCAGTGATATCACTTGAGTTTTGTAACTAAATAAAGTTACTGTATCACCTGTGTTTTATTATTTCAGTTTTTCACGTATATCGAAGTGCAGTCTTCTAGTATATTTGTTCATTGAGGCATCACTCTTTCGTTAATACCTATCATCATTAAGCATCTTCACTGCTGTAGCTAAATATTCGGTAGAATTAAGGATGGAAGGGCATTCGATGACATTTTTTAATGGTTGCATTTTTATTCTACATCTACGTGTAATTTTAATGGTGTTTAAATTGCATACTGTAATTTCTACAGAGTATTGTCAACTCGCCACCCTATGGCCAGAGAAAGAACCGCACTGAACGATTTGAACAAGCTTCAGTGAATGAGATCTGAAAGAGCTGAACCAGCTACTGTTGATGAACGAATCAGCGATCTTTGTAGCCACTTTCTGTTATTCAGACCTTGGGGAAGTACATATATATCGTGACGTGTACTGTATGATACAGGTAAATTTACATTCCGAATGAATTTTTAACACATTAATACATTACGCCTAAGTCGTGATCCAGGCTGGCCTCAAGGCAGCTAGATTCGTACAACAGTCTCCCTGGGTGATTCCAGAGAAAGCTGAAAGGGTGATTCTCATGTAGCTTTAATACGCATGTCAAAGTCATATTTTACATAAAAATATCAGAAATAACTTATATTTTCCTTTCAAGCTGTATCTCTAGTCTACCTTCATCTCTATCCTATCTATCCCTATTTTCTATTAAAAAGCACTCTACACTAGTTCAGCACTTAACTGAGTACTTTACTGACCTCTTCTAGTACTTTTCGATTACTACTCTTAGCATTGTGATGCATTTATTTGGAAGTCGCTCTGGGTAAGAGCGTCTGCTAAATGACGTGATGTAATGTATTGTACTATAATGTAATGTAAAGGGTATAAGGTCTGCAGTCAGAGGGCAGTACGTCATCAGCGACCGCACAATCATATGATGTGTACCTATCACGTGTTTTCACTTCCTGCTGTACTACAGCCGGGTTCTTCTGCTACGATAGGAATACTGCTTTGCTGCTCTGATAGCAAGCTGTCACTGATTTGATATTATTTTGCGATATCACCATGCCCATGTTGCCGGAGCTATATTTTAATGTGGATAATGGCTATTTGGAAGGGCTGGTTAGAGGCTTTAAGGCTGGAATCCTGACGCAGGGTGACTATCTCAACCTAGTGCAATGTGAAACACTGGAAGGTGAGTGACTGTCCGAGCGGTGCAGATAAAATCGGTTGGACTGTGAGCGATTTAGCAAGCTTACTAACTAGCTAACGTTAAATTGTTATTGGGGCTTTGCTGGTGATGATTACAGAGGGATTTATTTTGCCGAGTACAAGCTAACTCGTGAGTGAGCAACTTATCAAGCTTGCTAAAATTACTGCTCAACGACATAGTTTACGTTAACTGCCAGTTGCATCAATGGAATACAGAACACCTGATGTTATCTATCAGCCCTGAAATCCGGTTATAGTTTGGTTAACTTGCTGTGCTGCTTTTAGTTGCTAGCAATGCTAGCTACACTACAGACAATATCCGCGTCGTATTTTATAAGCGGCAGCAGGCCATTCCTTAAATTTTTGCTTTGGCTTTAGTTTTACATTTCAAAACCAGGTCATCGACATCAAAGACTCTCAGAAAACGATACTTATTGTATGTTTATAGTGACTGGAATGGTGTTTTTTGTACTCGGGAGCGTTATTATTGTTGTACGCATGTTTTCTTTTCAACTGGCCAACTTGGCCAACAGTTAGTTGGCATTTGATCTGAAACAGAGTGCTTTCCGGGGGTGACAGTCAATCATGAATATGAATTATCTGTCATAATCACGCATTTGGTTCCCTTTGAAGTTGTGGTTAGTTAAAGAGAGAACACGAATAATGCAGTGCGTTACTGCTGCCTTTCTTTTTTTCTCGATAGATCTAAAGCTGCACCTCCAAAGCACCGACTATGGGAGCTTCTTGGCCAATGAAGCCTCTCCCCTGACTGTGTCCGTAATCGATGACAAGCTGAAAGAGAAGATGGTGGTGGAATTTCGTCACATGAGAAATCAGTCGTATGAACCACTTGCCAGTTTTATGGACTTCATCACGTAAGTTTCAAACCCCCCGGCCCCCGTATCATACTGTAACATACTGTACTATGGCAATGTAAATAAATTCATATTACTAAGTTTTTACTGTCATTTCAAGCTGCACGTTATCACAATTCTTGTTTTAATGGTTTAATCCTTTTTACAGAGTGTTTAATAACTGCAATCCCTGTACAGTCCAAAATATTAAGTTATGTTTTCCATTTTATTTAATTTCACAGTAGAAAAGAGTGACTGTCTGTGACCCCAACATCTTGCTAAAAACAGGAAAATGATGGATTTTTATGAAAAATACATTTGTACCCCAGAATAAAGCAGTGAGTTAGATGAAATGAAGCACCACTCTCTGTGAAAATACCACTTAGGATATGGGGAGGATGATAAACCTCAGTGCAGTTCATACACTCATTTTTGTTGCAGCTCATAAAGTACTATTCCAAATAAAATATTGATTGGATGGACATTGGATGTGACCACACAGATCATGGGCATTGGTTTTGAGCTAGGCACCACTTATATCTTCCTGTGTCAGTTTAGATGTCTTCTAAGAATTAATTTCAATAATTAATTCTAAGAATTAATTAATCAGTGGAGCATTATTATGTGAAGCATCGTATCTGTAATTGGAAAGACACTGGAGGCTAGAGTTTTAATTAACTTGGAGTGATTTTAAGTGGTCACTGAGCCCTCAGCCAGGGGTCTCTTCCACTTTTTTCATGTTGGTGGTGTAAAAACATATTCTTCAGCCTAATTGTCTCTCTTCTTTTTAGGTACAGTTACATGATCGACAATGTCATCCTTCTGATAACTGGCACACTACACCAGCGTGCCATTTCTGAGCTGGTGCCTAAGTGCCATCCGTTGGGAAGCTTTGAACAAATGGAGGCTGTTAATATTGCCCAAACCCCAGCAGAGCTCTACAATGCTATTCTGGTTGACACCCCACTTGGTAAGGTCAAATGTAGGAGCACAGGCGCCTGCAGCTGTACGGCTGTACGCACAGTGCGTACCATGAGATTCCCAATTTGTGAGCGCTCCATGAGAGAGAGGGATGTGCTCTTCCGCCAAATATTACATGCAAAAGACGACACAATTGTGTCTGACAGAATTAAAGTATAGATTGGATTGTATGATCGTAATAGTGTGAGCATTTGTTAACATTTGGAAGTTATTGTACTTTTTTCAATTTCTATCGAAATAGAAATTAGCGTGCTAACTTGGCGTATCAATTAGCTAACTAACTTGCAAGCTAAAGTTAGCTTTCTAGTCACCTGCAGCTAGCTTTCGGGACACTGAAAAAGTAGCTATAACCGGGAGGAGGTGTGTGAAGGAGTGTGAACTTCAAATAGGTAGGCCAGATTTAATTATTCATTAATCAGTCAGTGGCGTTTCTCTCTCTCAGCTCTATCTCGATGTGTTTGTGCGCGCATGCGTGCGTGGTCAGGTTTCTGTGCGTACCCTAAGATGAAATCCTGCAGGCACCCCTGTGTAGGAGAACATTACATGGAACAACCAGGCATTTTAAGAAGCACTGTGAATAAAAAAAATAATACAGTCAATGAAATATCTATATATTTATTCATATTTTACAGGATACCTTACAGTAAACAAAAAGTAATATGTGGAACCTCATCAGTCAGTGAAGTGCTGTGTACCATGATACAAACATTAAATGGAATGCTTAATGGCAAATGGTTAATGGCAGTTCAACTATACAGGCAGGAAAGGTAACACACACCATTGAGGCTGGTTCAGGCTTATTCCCACAGTACAGTCCCTGCTGGCTATCTGTGGACCTAATGAAGGCAGCAGGTAACCTTTGTGCTCGTTAGCAGCTATCCTCAGCTGTTAAGGTACCGCTATGTAAGGCTGCTGCTATCCCACACCCTAAAACCTCCTAGGCTGTGGGAGACAGAAGAATTGTTGACACCAACAAAAAAATTAAATAAAAGGAGAATGGGGAGGAAATGGAAGCAGCCTTCTGTATCCCACCCAACCCCTTCCAATACCAAGCCCTAATTTAGGTCTTATCATTGTTATTTTCAGTTTGCTACAATTCTTGGAAATTTTATTGAACATACAATGAATATGTGTTTGGAACCAGGGAGTGCCTAGCTGAAAGTACATGCAGTTCTAAGGAGCCATACAAATGTGTGAAGTTGTTTCATGCCTCACAGTCTAGAGGGGATATAAATTAACTCCACCAGTCTGTCTTAGGGGCAGAGAACTCTCCTTTTAATTTCTCAGGTTTTACTAGCTCTGGTGCTCTGTGCCATGGTTTCCCTCCCCACTTAATTAAATAGAAGGGGTTTGATACTTGAATTTCAACTTGCTGCAACAAGTTAGTCATTTTTTTTAAATCTGCACTTGTCTGATGGTCATGGGAGGATAGATGCAGGGAGGTGGGATGGAATGGGAGTTCACTCAATGGCTTTGTTGATATCTGTGCCTGTACTTTAGTGTGTCAAAGCTTAACATCCACATATACCAAATTGGTACTCAATATACTTTTTTCCCCTGTGCCCCTTTTAGTTGTTTAGCTGTTGATAACTGTTAGATGCCACACCAACAAATAAAATCATTGATCATGTCAGATTGCATTTCAATAACAGGACTGAAATTGTTGAAAGACCAGACTGAATGTAGTACTCGAGTTACAAATAGGAACAAGTCTTTAGCATTTGATGTAGTATTGATTTTATCATTGTGCATAGTGAATACTGTTCATCATAAAAGTGTCTGATCATATATGGCTCCTCCAGCATGTTGTTTAAGGGCAGTGTTACATAAAGTTTTCAGCTAACATTCAGCTGTTTCAAGGTTACAGGGGGTGAGATCAGTCCTGCAATTTTTTTGGCTTCACATACAATTTGATCAAAATGGTATTGTTCCTAAGAGTAGTTTGTAGCTCCTGGAAAATAATTAATAGTTGTTCATAAGTCCAGCAAAAATGTAAATGGATTCACTTTTGACAGTTGGTAAAATACATAAACATTGGTAATAAGTTTTTTTTCCTTTTCTGGTCATAGCTGCATTCTTCCAGGATTGCATATCTGAGCAGGATCTGGATGAAATGAACATTGAAATTATAAGAAACACCCTGTACAAGGTGAGTAACACAGTGAAGGAAGTTTACCCCAGCAGTTAGGTGAATTGTATCCTTATATTTAGCTCCATTCATTCAAGATGGTGTCAGCTGTCACATAATATATGGACTGAGATTTTTTTTTTTAATTAACAGGCTTATTTAGAATCTTTCTACAAGTTTTGCTCTTCCTTGGGTGGTACCACAGCAGACACAATGTGTCCCATTCTTGAAGTGAGTATATTTTTTTTTCTTAAGGAACTGAACTTTTACACTTAGTTAAGCGAGAATAACCATGCATCCTCTGTACCTGTTTTAGAGTGTTGAAAAGCATGTGGAGAAAAAATCTGTAAGTCTGTAAGAATGCTGTACTGCAGTTCCTGAAACATGCCTTCTGGTGTTTTGCAGTTTGAGGCTGACAGGAGGGCTTTCATTATTACCATTAACTCCTTTGGGACAGAGCTGTCCAAAGAGGACAGGGCCAAGCTGTTCCCCCATTGTGGCAAGCTGTACCCTGAGGGCCTGGCCCAGTTGGCCCGTGCTGATGACTACGAGCAGGTTAAAGCTGTAGCCGATTACTACCCTGTGAGTGCTCTGCATTGTCCTGGGCTAAGTATTACCTAAAATTCTAGAAAATGTACAATCCACTTCTGTAATGAATGTTACATTTTTACATTACATTACATTTAGGTCATTTGGCAGACGCTTTTATCCAAAGCGACTTACAAGTGAGGAACAGCAAGCAAGCTATAGTAGTGTAGGAGACCTTAGAGTAAGCTTTAAGTGCAACCTAAAACAACTAAACTCAACTAAGTCAAGGAAAGTAGAAAACAAAGGTAAACAAGGTGAAAGCAAACAAATAGTTACAGGAGAAGAAAGTGTGAGGCAAAAAGTGTGCGGAGATGGAATTGTGTTGGAGTTGTTAGAAGTGTT